>CM051237.1:57773080-58373080 GCA_027917425.1 Gastrophryne carolinensis
AGCCATTACATCTAAGCTAAAGGACATTTGACTTGATTTGCAATCTAAGGTGAACAATTAATTAATGTTTTTGTACTGGAACATCCTCTTTATGAGGAATATTTTAACAGACTCAGGAATCCAGAGAACTTAATAAGAGAAATTCAATTTACTTAAAGAATGAAGTCTTAATACTGAGCCTTACAAGTAATTTATTCCAGGGCACAGAGTTAAAGTGAATGTGTGTCCTATAATCAAAATAATACACTCAGCACAATGCTCGGGTATTCTTCACAGCAGGCCCCTCATAGAATTTTAAGTGCTAATTATTCATTAATGCTTCGGAATTTAATGCAGCCATTGTGAAGGTGGTGGTCTTGGGGGACATCTCTGAATTCTGATCCTATAGGAAGCGTTGCTGCAAAACACAGATAAGGAGTAGAGCAGGGTCACTGTGCCCAGATGCTGGTGGATGCTACAGTTGTTAGCATGCCAGGTTTTAGACGTGCAATGAAAATCATGCCTGGATCAAGCATGAAAATTGCAACCTAGGTCTCTCGAAATATAATTTATCCCAAATAGAACTTCCAAAGGTTTTTAACCTTTACTATAAATCGTTTAGTATATTTGGTATTGGTTTCATCAAAACAACATATATATTAACTGTTTTCCAAAGCTTGAGCTCTGAATCAGCAATAAATGTTATTACTTTAAAGGCCCTGTCTGGGCAAAAAAACCTATACTCACCTTTTATCCTTATATCTCAGCAGAAGGCACACACAAAAATTCAAACAACAGTTCAGGTTCAGTGGGGGACATGAACTTGGGTTCACAAAAATGGTTGTAGAATGGGGTTAACAAGTGTTAGAGGCTGCAAATTTGGAGGGCCACAGGGAAATTTCCCTGCACAAAATGGGGTAGGTACAAAAAAAATTATTAAATACATAAATAAATAAAAAATAAAGAGATTTTCACGTGATTAATTAGTTCTCGCTGTGGGTAACTGCCTGCAGAAAAACATTTTTCCTATAGATAACAATTGTATCTAATGAAAAATGCCAAGAAATTACCCGAAAATATTAAAAAATAAACCTGCAGGCAGTTTTAA
The DNA here is from genome assembly GCA_027917425.1 of Gastrophryne carolinensis. Taxonomy (NCBI): domain Eukaryota; kingdom Metazoa; phylum Chordata; class Amphibia; order Anura; family Microhylidae; genus Gastrophryne; species Gastrophryne carolinensis. Next base: position 57,774,168 of record CM051237.1, read on the forward strand.
TTTTAAATGGGATGCCTTTAAAAGCGGCATTTAGTAAAGTAAAAATACAACAAAAAAATAAAAAGTCAGGCTATTCTTTGTTAGACAGAAATTGTATCTAACGAAAAATGCCAAATACATTTCCAAAGAAATATAATAAAATAAATCTGCAGGCAGTTTCAATGTTAATTGTGATGCATTTAAAAGCAGCATTTAGTAAAATACTACTGACAAAATACAATTAAAAAATAACAAAAAAGCCTGGATCTCCTGGCTTCCCCTTCTCTATCTTTATCCTTTTTATTTTATTTTGAATATACCTCTTCAAGGGACCAATCAACGTGAAATGAGATGTTTGCTTAAAGAAGGGGTTGAGTGGAAAAATGGTGGAGCCAACGGGGTGGTTTCCACTCCATGGACTGGTGGTTTCCACTCCATGGACTACTGAGGCCCTTATGGATGTGATCTGTCTCAATTAAGTGGCCTCCCTATTGTGCCCAATGAATTCAGTATATATGTATGTCTGATGCTTGATGGTTTTCTTATAGTGAAAAGTTGTTTGGTTCATTTATTGTCTTGTTAGTGGGGTTTAGAATTACATCATTCAATTATAAGGTCTTTGTAAGGTTTTAACTGTGTGTTTGCTTGTCCTGGGGGCTGTGCTATGGCACAGGGGGGGGGGGGCATCCCTGGGGGCGGAAGTCATGGTGCCTGCTCTCATTTATCTATTGCATTGGCAGCTTACTTGTGATGGTGCCTTGTGGCTGTGAATCCCGGGCTGCAGGGGGGAAGACTGCGCCAACCAATGGATGGTTGGTATGCTCCGGTGAAGCACAGCGTCTTCCCCTAGATGCTGAGGGAGACAGCGTGTGTTCCGAGATCGTTCACATGGAGCGCAGAATTTTCCCTGAGATGCTGGGGGAGGTGGCTTGCGTTCCGGGAGCATTGAGCAAGCACCGCGACGTATACTGATGTCCGGTGATGTGTCTCTACAATTAGCAGGTGGCTGGTGTAGGGATCTTCCCGGGGGATGGTGTGTTTGGACACAGTTCACGACAGACTTAGGTGTTATAAAAGCAGGTCTTGACGTTTATTCATGGCATAAACAGTCCAGTAAACAAAACATACAGCAGCAGCGTGCTTCTTTAGTGTACAAAACAAAATAAAGACCTAGCCCGTCTGGGCGCTTACTAGCAGGTTCTTCTCACCTAGCTGACACTTTCAAAATACAGCGTTCGCCTGGACATCGCAGGGTGAGTTTTTAGCTCCAGCAGTGGCTGCGTTCGCAGCTTCCTTCACACACACACACACACACAGGCTGTTCATTTCAGGCTGAGAGCAATAGCCTGCAGTCTCTGCAGAGCTTTTACCTCCCAGGCTAATTAGGATCAGAGCTCACCTGATTCAAAACCCAAACCGGATCGGAGGGGTGTGGAATGACAGGTCCCTCTACCAAACCTACCTGCCATTCCATATAAATCCAGGCCCGGCAAAATTGAACAACACCTCAGCAGCATACCACTGCTGGGAAACAAATCAACCCTGGACTTACCATCTCACCCAGCGTAGTAACCTAGGTGAAATGTACACCCCCTCGATCACTTCTCCAGTGACATGTCTACATATCCCCCCCCTCTTCTTCAGACCGGAGGGCTGAGCATTTTGTCCCCACAGACAATGTACCCTCGACAATGCGTCAGCATTTGCCTGTAATTTCCCTGGCCTGTGTTCCACAGTGAAATTAAAGTTTTGTAGGGACAGAAACCATCTAGTCACTCTTGCGTTTCTCTCCTTATTTAACTTCATCCATGTTAGGGGGGCATGGTCTGTCACTAACTTGAATTTCCTTCCTAGCAAGTAATATTTTAGGGATTCGAGGGCCCACTTCACTGCCAAACATTCTCGCTCCACAATGGCATAATTTTTTTCGGCCGGGGTTAGCTTTCTACTCAAGTACATCACCGGATGCTCCTCACCATTTACTACTTGTGAGAGTACTGCACCTAAGCCTGTGTTAGAAGCATCTGTCTGGACCAGAAATTCTCGCCTGAAATCGGGGGTAACTAACACAGGTTGTTGGCACAAGGCAGACTTAAGGCTTTGGAAAGCCTTCTCGGCCTCTGGAGTCCACCTGATCATGGCTCTCTTTCCGCCCTTGGTCAAGTCCGTTAGGGGAGCAGCAACTGAGGCGAAGTTCGGCACAAATCTACGGTAATAGCCCGTAATACCAAGGAAAGCTCTGACCTGTTTCTTTGTCAGGGGTCTAGGCCAATTCTGTATTGCCTCCACTTTATTAAGCTGTGGCTTAATCAACCCTCTTCCAATAATGTAGCCCAGATACTTGGCCTCTTCTAGGGCTATTGCACACTTCTCGGCATTTATGGTCAACCCCGCATCACTTATGGTATCCAATACAGCCTGTACCTTACAGAGGTGACTTTCCCAATCAGGGCTAAAAATGACCACATCATCGAGGTAGGCAGCTGAGTAATCACGATGTGGTCGCAAAATCAAGTCCATCAACCTCTGGAAAGTCGCAGGTGCTCCATGTAACCCGAACGGCATCACTACATACTGGAATAGCCCATCAGGGGTGGAGAATGCAGTTTTCTCTTTAGCCTCATTAGTAAGTGGAATCTGCCAATAGCCCTTTGTGAGATCGAGGGTGGTTATGTATCTGGCATTACCCAACTTCTCAATCAACTCATCTACCCTGGGCATAGGATAGGCATCGAATTTTGAGATCTCATTCAACTTTCTGAAATCGTTACAGAACCTCCAAGTTCCATTAGGCTTTGGGATTAATACAATCGGGCTGGACCATTCACTCTGTGACACCTCAATTACTCCCAGATCAAGCATACGCTTTACCTCGGCAGATACGGCTTCCCTACGGGCTTCCGGGATCCTATAGGGCTTGAGGTTTACTCTGCTTCTAGGCTCAGTTTCAATGTGATGATAGATGAGGTGTGTACGCCCTGGGAGGTCAGAAAACTTGTCTTTGTTTTTCTGTAAAAATTCCTGAGCCTCCTGTTTCTGTGACACTGATAGGGTATCACCAACCTTGACTGGAGGGATTGGTTGTGACAAATTACTAACAGTATTTGTCGCCCCCAAGGATTCCCTGTCTTTCCAGGGCTTAATCAAGTTTACGTGGTAAACTTGGAAAGGCTTCCTTCTACCTGGTTGGTGCACCTTGTAGTTCACCTCACTGACCTTTTCCACAATTTCATAGGGACCTTGCCACTTCGCCAGGAATTTACTCTCAACAGTGGGAACTAGTATAAGGACCCTATCGCCTGGGTTAAATGTCCTGATTCTTGCAGACCGGTTGTAAATTCTACTTTGGGCCTCTTGCGCCCTCTGGAGGTGTTCCCTTACTAGGGGCATTACAGCGGCTATACGGTCCTGCATTTGTGCTACATGCTCAATAACGCTCTTGTATGGGGTGGACTCGCTCTCCCATGTCTCTTTTGCAATGTCCAGTAGACCCCTAGGGTGACGACCATAGACCAACTCGAATGGTGAGAACCCTGTGGACGCTTGGGGCACTTCCCTAATAGCAAACATGAGGTAGGGTAACAAATGATCCCAGTCACGGCCATCTTTTTCCACCACTTTTTTCAGCATATGTTTCAAAGTTTTGTTAAATCTCTCCACCAATCCGTCCGTCTGGGGGTGGTATACAGAGGTACGGATGGGTGAGATTTTAAATAGTTTGCATAACTCCTTCATCACCTTTGACATAAAGGGTGTACCTTGGTCAGTTAGGATTTCTTTGGGGATTCCAGTCCTAGAGAACATATAAAACAACTCGCGTGCAATTGTTTTAGATGCGGTGTTTCTTAAGGGCACAGCTTCAGGATAGCGGGTCGCATAATCCATGACCACCAGAATATATTGGTGTCCTCTAGCGGATTTTACAATGGGACCCACTAAATCCATGGCTATACGCTCAAAAGGCACCTCTATAATAGGGAGCGAAACCAAAGGACTGCGAAAATGTGACACTGGGGCACTAAGCTGACATGTGGGGCACGACTCGCAGTACTTTTTAATATCACCATATATCGCCGGCCAGTAGAACCTCTGGAGAACCCTCTCCTGCGTTTTGTCAGTCCCCAAGTGTCCCCCAAGAACATGGTTATGTGCCATGTCCAGCACCTGACGCCGGTACGGCTTAGGCACCAGAAGCTGTTCCACAATCTCATCCTTAACCTTAGTGACTCTATAGAAAAGATCATTAGTCACAGAAAAGTGTGGAAATCTTTTCTCAGCATCTGGTTCCTGAGGTACCCCATTCATGACAGCAACCTGCTCTCTCGCATTTTTGAGAGTGGGGTCCTGTAACTGTGCAGTCCCAAAATTATCCCTAGACACCTCTAAGTCTGGTATATTTTGCTCAGTGGGAGGAGCCTCCTCCTCTCCAGCCAGGACCTGCAAAGGAAAACAATTATTTTCATCCTGCACACTTTTATCATTTACAGGGGGTAACGCAACAACCTTAGGAGTATCCTCACTCCTTTCGGGGGATTTTCTTTTTCCCCAGAGAGCCCAGAATAGTGGAAAATCGCGCCCCAGTATTACGTTGTGCATGAGATTTTTAACCACACCCACTTCATATTGTACGGTGCCTTGTTTAGTCCCGACTTCAGCCAGCACTATAGGGTACACTTTTGTATCCCCATGTATACAAACAACACTCATATGCTTTTTACACTCAAAGTCCCCAGCCACCAGGCTGGCATGCACCAAGGTTACGAGGCTTCCTGAGTCCAGCAACGCCTTAACAGGAAAGTCATTAATTGTAATGTCGCAGATTTGCGGTTCAGTCTCTAGTCCAGGAACTGCAACACAAGATGGTTCCGCAAATAGCGACTGACGCCGACTAACCTCACAGTCCATGGGCTCAGTGGTAAGAGGGCAATGGGCAGACACGTGTCCCGTCTCATGGCATCTCCAGCACTGGATAGAGCCTGTTCTCCTTGGCAAGGAGTCCTTTTTAGGGCTACTTAGCCACCCGGGACCATCTCCAGTCTTTTGCCCCTGAGACACCACTTGAGCCCTTCTTCCTCCCTCAGCACCCCTCCACACTCCCCCAATAGATGGAAGTCTCTTACCAGCTGAAGGCACAGATCTGGCACTCCGGGGAGGTGAGGATGCTGCAGAAACATCACGGAGGTAGTCCTCAGTCGCCTGGAATCTCTCCACAAGGTTGACAAGTTCGTTTGCATTCTTAGGGTCACCTTGTCCCACCCAGCGTTGCAGGTCAGCAGGAAGTGCTCGGAGGTAGCGATCCATCACAACCCTCTCTAGGATCTGTGCAGGAGTAGAAGTGTCTGGCTCCAACCACTTTCTCGCCAAATGGATCAGGTCATACATCTGGGACCTCGCTGATTTGTCCAAACTGTAGCTCCAGTTGCGTACCCTCCTGGCACGGACCGCAGTAGTAACGCCTAGTCGGGCAAGTATCTCCGCTTTTAGCCGAGTATAGTCCTTAACCTCTTGCTCACTGAGGTCATAGTAGGCCTTTTGAGGTTCCCCTGTTAAATAGGGCGCAATTACCTCTGCCCACTCAGCGACTGGTAACTTCTCTCGCTCAGCCACACGCTCAAACACAGTTAGGTAGGCCTCAACATCGTCCTCAGCAGTCATCTTTTGCAGCGCTCGCTGCACAGCTCTTTTCACATCAAAAGTCTCTGGAGCGGCTCGCACCACTGTGTGGGGATTAGCAACCACAGGCGCCTCCTGTTTTGCTATCAGGTGTTCAATAAGTTGTTGTTGGGCAGCCATGGTCTGTTCATGTCGTCTATTGGCCTCTATCTGAGCCTGTTGTTGTTGCAAACTCACTTGCATAAACTGCTTCAGCATCTCCTCCATGTTGCCCGACTGTTCTTGGAGTGTAGTTGCAGCTTTCACCCAAGACATAAGCAGCTGTAGCCAAGTCTGTCCACACCGTTGCCCCTAGCAACCGTTTTGCCCGCTCCGCAGCACCAATTGTAGGGATCTTCCCGGGGGATGGTGTGTTTGGACACAGTTCACGACAGACTTAGGTGTTATAAAAGCAGGTCTTGACGTTTATTCATGGCATAAACAGTCCAGTAAACAAAACATACAGCAGCAGCGTGCTTCTTTAGTGTACAAAACAAAATAAAGACCTAGCCCGTCTGGGCGCTTACTAGCAGGTTCTTCTCACCTAGCTGACACTTTCAAAATACAGCGTTCGCCTGGACATCGCAGGGTGAGTTTTTAGCTCCAGCAGTGGCTGCGTTCGCAGCTTCCTTCAGACACACACACACAGGCTGTTCATTTCAGGCTGAGAGCAATAGCCTGCAGTCTCTGCAGAGCTTTTACCTCCCAGGCTAATTAGGATCAGAGCTCACCTGATTCAAAACCCAAACCGGATCGGAGGGGTGTGGAATGACAGGTCCCTCTACCAAACCTACCTGCCATTCCATATAAATCCAGGCCCGGCAAAATTGAACAACACCTCAGCAGCATACCACTGCTGGGAAACAAATCAACCCTGGACTTACCATCTCACCCAGCGTAGTAACCTAGGTGAAATGTACACCCCCTCGATCACTTCTCCAGTGACATGTCTACACTGGGAGGAGAGAATATAAGAGAAACTTCACAGTGAAATGCGGCCTTGAGGAAGGAACCAAGTCTGGTTCCGGAATGCGTGGGTGCCAGACACAAGCACGTGCCCGGTAGATGCTTCCGGCTTCAACCTACTTGATGTGGTGATATACTTTTATATTCCCTTCACCTCCTTGCTGTGCAGGTCTTTCCTGTCACTGTGAACATATTATTGGGTTAAGGATTTAAAAAAAACATAAAAATTATGCTTTTGCTATAGATAGGTCTAAGGCTCTTGTCTTTTGATTTGATATTCAGAAGAGACTTGGGGGGGGGGGTCTTAGTTTTGATTGATTAGATTTGAAGTCGATTTACTTCAAACTTTAAACCAGGCAGTAAAAAACAGGGCACATAGTCAATGATCTTTACTGTAGAAGTACCACAGATGTGAATAACTTTTAGAGGCTCACATTTTTGTTCCTGGTGGTTTATGAATAGATAGCCGTTGTAACTGCATGCTAGAAGAGAGTTGTGTACTATCTGCTGCCAGCAGGTTATGGGCCCAGAGCTGGAATAGACCAGAGCAGGAATAGCCCAGAGGAGGATATTCCCAAAGCAACAGTGAATCAGAGAAGCGTGAGAAACCAAGCAAACGTCTACTAACAGCAGTTTTGTCAAATTCATGGTGCCATGCCTGACTAACCAGTTCTGGAAATTCAAGGTCAAGGTGCTACTAAGAGAAGGGCATTTACTCTACCTATGCCTATGCCAAATCACTTATCAGATGATTCGCCAGAAAGCACAGAGCACTATCACCCTCAACATAATCAGATTGTTATGCAAGTGTGCAACTGCAAAGGAGATGTGGGATAAGTTACAGAAAGTTCAAACCTCAGCAATAAGCTTTCTCTCATGTGAAAACTATATCAGCCTAAGCTAAATGAGAGCCAGCATATGCAAGACTATATAAGGGACTATATATAGAGAGTGTGGAATGCCTCAGAGGCATTGGGGAAGAATTTAAAGATTTTCATGTTGCTGCACTTCTACTAAGTGGTCTGCCAGAAAGTTATGACAGTCAGTCACTTCTACTAAGTGGTATGCCCAGTCAGATGGTGAGCTCACACTACAGTGTATGTTAAAGGCAAACGTGTTGATAAGTACAATAGAAAAGCAAAGTCTATAAGCAAAAGTAATGAATCCAAAACAAAGGCAACATTACAGACACAGGATTTTTCTAGAAATAAGCGCTATCTAAAGGAAACTTGTGAATGTCTTGCATGCAAAAAGCCAGCGATTTCTATCAGCTAAACTTCAAAGAAAGTGTGTACAGTGCTAGACAAGATCTGCATAAAAACTGTATCCATGTATAGCACAGATGTCTTGGGCATAGACACCCAGAAGCAGTAAGGAAGCTAGCTCAAAAACAGCTTGAAGATGGAATTGCAATAGACCAATGCTGTCAAGTGATGAAATGCACCAGTTGTCTTAAAGGGAAAATGTACAGAAAATCCTTTCCTAAAAATAGCAGATGACAGTGAGAAATTTTGACATCAAAACTGCCTTTCTAAATGGGGACATTGAAGAAGAGGGTTATATCAAAAAGGGTGAACAACATGTTTGTAAAATGCAAAAATCTCGCTATGGTTTTAAACAGTCGGCAAAAGCATGGAACTCCAAAATTAGCAAAGTCTTTATTGATGAAGGATTCTAAAGATCTCAATCTGATCCATGTTTATACACAAAATGTGTAGCCGGGAAAAGAACTTATATTTTTCTATATGTAAATGATGTAATCATCGCCCATCAAGACGGAAGAGAAATTGCAATACTAGGTAAATTTCTCAACCAGCACTTTGAAACTAAAGACCTTGGAAATGTGACAAAATATTTGGTAATCCAAATATAGAGAGAGAAAGATAGGAGTTTTCTTGTTAACCAAAGTTCTAAAATCTCATCAGTCCTAAACCAGTTTGGAATGTGAGAAGCCAAAGGTGTGTCAACCCCAATGGATCCATCCTACTTGAAGTTAGAAGGAGAAGAAGATCCCAGCAATGAGAGTTACCGACAAGCAGTGGAGGGCACTTTTGTACACAGCAACTACTACTCACCCAAATATCATAGCATCAGTTGGAATTCTTTGTCAACAAGTGGTTACTTGTTCAAATTAGGATAAACTTCAGTTTCTTGGTCCAGCAGAATATAGATGTCAGTTGCATTGTGTTCAAGAGAAGCAGAATACATGTCTGCTGCTCATGCAAGTCAAGAAGTATTTTCGTTGAAACAGCTCAACTCAGCCACTAACTCAGCCAACCATTATCTATGAGGATAACCGAGGATGTATTCAACTTGCCAGCAGTGAGAAGATCAGTGCAAGGACTATTGGCATGTGGGATACTTGAGCTTGTTTATTGTGAGTCTGACAAGATAACAGTTGATGACATAACAAAGACAATATCAGGAATTCAGAACTACAATGGGACTAACAGTATACGTAGTTGTTGGGTGGGGGTGTTGGAATAGCTTTAATACAGCAACTACATCCTGTGTGTGACTGTCTGCTTGTTATGCTATAGATACTTAGTTTAAAAGAAAAACCAGGGAGTCTTAGGCAGATCATGTGACTGTATGCATAGTGTGTTTAACCTGCGTTAGTAACAGAAAGGAGCTGTCTTGCTTTGCTCCATATAGAGATATCTTGCTGTTGTATCCTGCTCACATTTATGTTCCTAATTGTTGCTGAATAAACAGCTATTGTTCCTGCACACTAGAAGAGTGTTGCGTATAATCCGCTGCCAACAAGCCTTAAGCAAATTTTTCAGACAAAAAAATAATAAAAACATCTACATAGCCTCTGCTAAGGAAAAATACTTTTATTTTGGAGGTAACCTGAATCCCTCAACCCTCTGGTTATTAAAGAGAAGAACATGATATTTATACGTTCAAAATGTGTGTGTCATATTGCGCAGCCTTAGGGCCGCTGTCGCTGTGACAAATTGCTGAGGATAGTTGCTTGACCTGACACAAGGAATATTCTTTCATTGCTTCAGCCACTTGAGAAATTCGTAATCTGTTGGGCATCAGCAGTTGGGCAATATGTACACACATGAACATAACATAATAATAACAAAGAGCAATATAGACACAATGGAAAAGCATCATTTCTGGCTTTTAGATAGTATGTGCTAGAACTTACATAAGGTTCTGGTCAGTCATTTGGGAGATTGATGCCTGGGGGGAGAACATTTATTATTTTTCAATTGACATTTCAAGGCTTGAAACGGAGGTGACCAAGGATCATTAATCCTCACAAAAATATACACTTTCAAAATTCCATAGAAAGTGAACTTTAACTTTAAGTCCAAAAACAAATGTAACCAGTGGCGTAACTAAATGTAACTGGGCCCTGTCATTAAATGGGGCTCTGTCAAGGCTCATAAAGTAAACCTTTTCTGTCCTTTAACTAAATTGGATGCAGCAAGACAACTAAAGACAAGATGCTTCCTTTCTCTAAATGATGGCAAGTTAACACAAATATGATGAAAAAAGTGGAGGAGCAACAATGATGGGGCTCCCTGATCTTCTGGTCCCCAGTGCACTCGCACCACCTGCACCCTTTGTAGTTACGCCCCTAAATGTAACCTAAAGCAAAAGCTCATCTTTATAAGTCAATTTATTGCCATTCCTAATCAGATCAATGACTTTTTAGTTTTAACTGCTTTGTCATCTGAGGAGCATTTATTGGAACAGCAGGAAGAGAGCATGCAACCCTGAAGGGGCACCAAGCCACCCACAACAAACAGAAATTATCGATTCCTGAGTGACCAAAAGATAATGTCCCACCTATCTGGTTCAGAGAAAAGTTCTCTCTCTTTGAAAAGCAATCTAAAAAGTCTAGACAGTTCTGAATATACTGTAGATTAAACATCCTTCCCACTCCCTCACTGCCTTTTGGATGTCAGTGTTATCTTAAAAAACAACACCCAGCAGTAATCCTGGCCCCTTTGCACCCCTCTTCCCCCTTAGCCATCGCTGAGTGATGGCTGCAAGCCTTAGCCATACTTACCCTTCATTGTCCCACTTCGAATGCCCTTGTACTCTTCAAACCCTATGCAGTGACACTGCAACTAAATGTGATGAGGCCCTGATGGAAACATTAAATGGGGATCTTTCATGAATCATACAGTAAACTAAAAACTGAAATAGCAGAGACAATTGGTGCTTTCTTTAACCATTTAAGTTCCAGTCTACGAAGAGTTTTTGTCACCCTCTGTTGCCAGACATTTTTCACTATTTTGCACTATACATGTTCAACTGTGATTTTTGACGGAATGTCCAGGGATTTTCCCGGAAAATAATATATTCTTTTATTCAGCAGAGTCTGGGTTTTAACATTGAATGTCTCATTTGCAATTATTTAGTGTATTCTTAATATGTTGGGGGGAAATATGTGCAAACAGATAAAAAAAATCGAATTCTTACAATTTGTAGTGTTTTTTGTAATAAAAAAAGTAAAATCATATTACGTGTAAAAACCCAATTCCTCCTGGTTACAACAGTACCACATATGTATTGGTAGACACCCTTTCCTGCCCCAAACGCTTCCGGAGATTTTCAAAGAAAATACAACTACTGCGCACCTTGCAGTTTTTCAAGAAAAACAACCCTTTACATTTGAAATCCCCCCACACACTATATATTCTCTTGACGAACACGCCTCAGCATACTAGGCTTGTTATAGTGAGCACAGTTTTCTGGAAGTAATCTCTCGATTAATTCATTGGTTGCACAAGGTTTCCCTAAAAAGAGAATAAAAAGCAGAATAAAAAACAAATTTTTCTAACAAAAAAACAATATGCAAACAAGAAAATACTCGGTAAATCTGAAACAGCAAGGTCCCCCGAACAGACCAATACCCAACATGCATAGCTACTTTGAAGGGAAGAGTTGGCAAACACCCCAAAGTTAAGCATGCACGTAAGGGTAATTTTACTTAAAAATTTCAGCTCCGCAAAGTGCACACTTTGCGCCTTTTCAACCAAAACACAACAGGGGAGGCACTCCAACTCAGAATCGAAAATTAATATAAAACTTTATTAAATGTTTACAACCACAAACTATACAATGGACACATTAGAAACACATTAAAAACATAAGACAATACCACACAGGACATACAAACATACAGGATGTGTAAGCAGTGGGGAGAAAATTGATGCCTCATAATCATAATACAGCTAGCATGAAATCCATATACTAAATGAATTGTATAACTATTTGTGCAAAAAGTGGCAAAAAGTGCAAGGTGCAAGGTAGAGTGCAAAAGTGCGCAAGAATTATATAATGGTTATCTATTTAAAGTGCAATAGTTCCAATAATATAATCCAGCTCTCATATAGCCGGTCTCAAAGTCAGAAACCACAACAGCACAAAGGCTGTCCCTAAGACAGAAACAGCATTATCAAAGCACTATCATCCGAACAAATCACTATATGAATTAACATGCCAACTGATGAATGTAATTAAATCAATATCCATAATATCATAATATCAAACCAATAGGGTCTCCCCACCGCTTGCCAACATCCAGAGCAACACTTTCAACCAAAGCAACCCTTTTCAAAATACTCCATATATTCCCTGAAAGTACACATGTTAAGCTTTCTAGGTGTACCCAGCTTGTTGTAGTGGGTGCATCTTTATGGAAGTAATCCCTCAAAGAATTCATTGGTTGCACAGGGTTTCCCTAAAAATATAGAAAAGCCCTGCAGTAATGTTGCTTGGCATGGAATCATCAAAGGCTTCGTATCTCAGGTACAAAAGCCTCCATCCCCGACGCTCAGCCATTACTCTTGGCTGGGAGCCAGGAAGGAAGGATGGGCGACTCGTGTCCCACCGTTTTAGAGATGCCAGCAGTATGCATTAGACACCACAATCAGTGGTATTTTAACCACATGTGTGACATTATATGTAAATAAAATTTGAACAAAAAGGCCTGCTGAATTGCATAAATATGTTAAGTTTCCACAAAAAAGTGTGAAAATGCAGTCTGTACTAAGACTAATATATATACTGTGGTGATTAGCTCTGTTAGACAGCAGGATAGAGGCTCAGAGGCGAAAGTTCAAGTCCGTGTTTATTCACACAATGTCCTTTTTGGTTACATCACCTTTTCAGGAACATGCAGCAGAAGTACATCAGACAGGCAACGGCGTTTTAAGTCATTGGGCCAACTTGCTACTTTGCAGCTGAATCCGCCTCTGGTCCGCATGAAACAGCCTGCACAGGAGTTTTCATCCAGGCACACAGAGTCTCACTTCACAAGTGAGCTCCAGTCACAGACACTCCACAGCTGACTCCCCAGGCTATTTATGCGGCCTGTAAAACCCGGACCTGGGTAGGGGATGGAGTCCCACCCTGCTCTACTCCATCCCAGTAAAACCATCCCGGGTTAGCCTTTCGGCTATACTAACACTTCAGCACCAGACTGCCATTAGCAGCTGATGCTGGGAAACAAAATACACGGTTTTACTGCACCAAGGCCAGGTACCTTGGTGCCATGTACCTTCTGTTAATGACAGCCCCTTGCACCTTACCACAATACTAATAAAAATTTGCTAGAAAAACCCTTTGACAGCCTGCAATTTGCATCAGAGTCACTGGCTGGTTACATATGGTTACATATTATCTCATTGGAAGCCAAAAGACCCTTTTAGTAATACATCAATACAGCTGAATCAAAAGGTTTCTGTTACATTTTTCTTTCATATCACTCTCTAAGTTGCATCCATCTCTCTTTTTTGGTCTCTGGCACGTCCTTTTTTTCCATGCTATTTTCCCCAACCCCTTTCTCTGTTCCACATTACCTCTTTCTCTTTCCCACATTTCCTTTTCTCTTCTTTCTTGCTCATGCTCTCTCTGTCGCTCAATCTCTCTTTTTTGGGTTTCATCTGTCTCTCTTTGAATTAGACCCATCTACTGCCTCTATCTCTCTTTTTCATATTCTATCCATCTTTCTACCATTCTTCTTTCATCTCATTATCTTCTGTATGTCTTTCTCTCTTCACCTCCCCTCACAATGCACTTAACTTCTCCCCGGTCCCACAGCGTCCTTGACCAGCGCCAGCTCAGGCTACCTGCTAGGATCCTTATTGCTCAGCCTCTGTGTCAGCAGTGAACCTCTGTCTCTGGCCGCATTCCCCTGCTTCTCTGACCGTGCTCCCGTGCACGAGCATGGCTGTCTTATGCCCTCCGGTGGCGCTACAGACAGCACATTCGCTGGAGGCTGGTTTTAAACAGGTCCCATCAGTGGGGCAGGTGTCCTTGGTTTTTGCTGGGCTAATCAGCCCAGGGCTTGTTGGCGAGCCAATGAGTCTGAAGTTCCCTGATCAACCCCCTTGCTCCCATGCCATATATAAGGATTCACGTATCACTAGCTCATTGCCCGTGATAGGGTGCTGTTGGGTGCTGTCGTTTTTCTGAAAGTTACTGTTAGCCGATCTTGCTTTGTCTGAATATTTCTGTTGACCGCCACCTGGACCGACTTCTGACTTTGAACCTGTCTAATCCTCTGTACCGCGTACCCTTTGACCACCTGGCTTGACCCTTGGCTTGACCCCGCTCTTGCTACTCCCTTTACTGCCGTGTATCGTGAGGACTGTCCTTCTGTGTATGACCCCAGCTGGCTCAACATCACCCAGTCTGGTTCCTGGTTCATCTGCCTTTACCCGTAAGTCCACATCCTTTGTGCTATATAAGAACTGGGGGTAACCGTGTCCGGCGAGGCATGTAAAGTGTCCCGGCAAACAGGGGTTGTTTAAAGGCTGAAGAAGCAGCGGAGATTGGGTCCCATGTGGCTTGACATCCTCCTTCTCAGTTTTCCATATTTCTTTGTCACTCTCTATTTTCTATCTTACTTCAGCCTTTCTACCTATACCGTGTTCTATCCACTTTTGATCTTTTCTGCATTACCTCTGTCTCTCTCTTTTCCATATTCCCCCTGTCCCTCTGCCATCTCGCTGCCATTTTCTCTCCTTTATTCTTCTCCCACATATAAACCAAGGCCAGTCTTGATGACAACACAACACAATGTTTTGATCATCGACTTTCATGGCTGCCAAGAAACTTAGTGCTTCAAAAAAGTACTCTGTTGACAAACCACTTAAATCACGCCAAAAGAGTTGCCTGAGTGACAAAGCCATTATTGTCTAAGTAGCTGTTTCCAAGAGCTGCTAGGATAATGGTAAATATCTTCACTCGATGATCGTATAATATTGTTCTAACATATTTTAGTGATAACAGGGTTATTATTTTCTACACTCTTCATAAAAAACGTACCTAACAGTAAAGTGATTTTTTTCCCTTCTTGTATGTGCTTGTTTCTTAAAAATAAGCATGAGGGCAATAAACAGAAAAAAACAATTTAGAAGAAGAGATAGAGAAGAAGCCTGGACCTAAATCATCGGAGCCCTCTTAGTTTATAAATTGCTCTCTAGATACTAAACCATAGAAGAATGAGAGGAAAGCAGAAAGTGTGAAATGTCAGATACATTGTCATGTAGAAATGTACTTCGGCTACAGCTTTTATGTCCCATCTGTTTTTCTTACAAATAAAAAAAGCTAAGCCGAATTTATTTTTCGAGTACAAGAAACCTATGTATCTAAGTCATAAAACTATAAATAAAGATAGGAAAATAATTATTGCATCAAGCCATATTTAGCAATGCAAGGGTTCCAAGAGATTGTGAGATATACCAATATGTCCACCAGAACATCTAGTAAAAAAAGTACTGACTGTATAGAAACATAGAAGGTTGACGGCAGAAGGAGACCATACGGTCCATCTAGTCTGCCCTTATGTCTATACTGTATGTACTCTTTATCTTAGGATAGATGTGTGCTTATCCCATATATGTTTAAATTCAGTGACTGATGATTTTTCAACTACCTCTGCTGGAAGTTTGTTCCAAGCATCTACTACTCTTTCTGTAAAATAATATTATCTAACATTGCTCCTGATCTTCCCCCCGACTAGCTTCAGGTTGTATAGAGTAGCAAGAATAAGATACAGCTAAGGCAATAAAATGAATATGCAGTACGCATAAAAATATCATACTATATCAAGTATACATACAATTGGGAAAGCAAATAACAATTTATCCTGAATTATGGGGGTGCCTATCCCCACCCTAGCCAGTAAGTGTCCAAGAGCTCTACTGAGCTGGTCACAAGATTTACTCCGCACATTCTAATGTATCTCGTTAAGGACAGACAGTCAATTCTGAACCTCCCTTCCCAGTAGGTAGCAAGACCCCAAAGCAATCTAATCTACAGTGTAATTACTTGTAATCTACTTACTTGAAATCGGGATGTGTGATTGCTGTTGCTGTTTTTTTTAAATGATTAACTATGAATTGTATTTGTTTAACTCTTAAAGAGAACCAAACGAAGAGCTCATTCATTGGCCTTGATTTGCTATGAAGGTTTTCTCTTGCATAATTGTGTTGCATCAAACATGCGACATTTATACTGTATATTTAGCCGAATAGGGCCCTAGATATCGATTCCCATGTGTATCCTCTTAAACTGCCTCATTCTAGCAGATTTTCACATGGACTACCACACCATTGTGACCTAATGTCAAGAGCTACCTTTCCTAAAGACCCATCTAAAGGACTCACAAAGTGCCCTTTTTAATTAACAAATGAAGTTGCACAATCTTTGTGTTAATGTTGAGGAGGGGTCAGTGTAAGTTATAGTGTAAGTGTAAGTTATATCCACAAGTTTACTCAAGCAGATTATGCACGATCTGCACCTTGGTCTCATGGATAGGTAGAGCCTTGACGGTAAGAGCAGCGGTTACCAACCAGTGGTACAAGTACTGATGGTGGTATTAGAGATCCTATAAGGTGGTACTTGACATGCTGAAAATTATATCCTAAAGTCATTCAACAGCCAAAAACATACAAAAGAGTATATATCTTTTTTCCCCCAAAAGGCTGATCGGTGCTAGTACAGTGATCAGCAACTCCCCTGGCACAAGCCACAGCCTGCAGTTCCCACACCATCCAGGGAATAAACATGGGGTCAGAATTGATGGGGGAGTCAAGATTGAGACCCGCCATCAGTCACAGGAGCGCTGACACACCCTATTTATTCATTTCAATGGAAGGGATGTGCTGAGGTCTGACCCGCCCCTCCATTGTATGAATGGAGAGGTCGTGGCCACTTCCCTGTGACTGATGGTGAGGGTGAGAACCGGCACAGATGTGCCAGTGAACTGAGTTCAGATCCAGGGCAATGAGGGAAGCGAGGCCTGTCCGTGGGCCCGGTTCCAGCGATCAGTTGAGTACACTTTTGTCTTTTGTTGAAGCTTGTTTGTAGCTTTGATCCAATAGATGATAGAAATATGTTGATGTAGGTTTTTTGTATTTCATGCATTTTCAGTAGCAGATGGTACTTTAGATTGTTAGATAATGGAAAGTGGAACTTGTAGAAAAAAAGTTTGGAAACCCATGAACTAGACCAACAGTTAAAATGACTGGTCAATTTAATTAAGCAATGGATGGGAACCCAATTTGGGATGCCCCATTGCACATACCCCCCTGCAAGCCCAATACCAGGGCCAATTGACTGACTCACTTCCATGCTGGACTGACTTACATGTCTCTGTGTATCCATTCACCTGGTGACCCCAATTGGTCACCGGCAGTCATGTGGGTTTGGGAACTGGCCTGGAAAGGAGGAATTAGATAAGTGTGGGCTCCCCTCACTGCTACAAATTATATAGATGGACAGTAATCATTGACTTTTTTATCCAGTTTCATTCTTGCTCTGCTTTAACAATCTGTGCCCCGAAGACAATAGAAAATAATAGCTAAGCAAGTTAACTACATCATCAGGCATCACAAACAAAATGCAGAGGGACCAACGTGAGAACAATAAAGAAAACATAAGATTTGGACTTCATTTCCCCTTGACAGTGGTGGTCTCATGAATTATACAGTGAACTGTACACTAAACGTCTCCGCTCGTCCTTTTACAGGCTATATTGAAGCTGACAAGTCTACTGCTTGTAAACACTGAATAATTGAGGATTCACAGCACTCACTACATCAGAAAACATTGAAGATGAACACAATTCCCCCTCTAGCCAACAAAAGTACATCTATGTGGTGGTCTAGTAAAGAATATTGGGTTATACGGCTCTTATGAACTAAGAACATTAAGTAAAACCCCAATGATTAGTCCATCTGCTCATCTGGTTTAAATTCATTATTTACAAAGAGAAAATAAGGTGATCATTGATAAGCATATTTGCCTCATGAAGCTTTTTTATTTATGCAGAATGCCTATTTATTCTGCCAGCTTCTGTAGAAGAACCTGGAAGCTCACCATGGGTCCTATAGGGCCATAGACCAGAAGGAGATGACTAGACCCCAGTCATGGCTTCGGTAAAGTCTCAATGAAAGGGAAGCAGACTTCTCTTATTTTTCCAGCACTCTTCACTCTGTCTAGTGCCATTTTGTTCTCTTCCGTCCTCTGGTTGGCCACACTGAACTCTCTCTGCTCTGCTCTTTGCAGATGTCTCCTGTCTGTCCTTTTTACCCAGACTGGCTTCACCAATTAAAAAAAAAAAAAAAAAAAAAAAAAATAAAAAAAAATATATATATATATATATATATATATATATATATATATTTGGAGGGTTATTTTAAAACATATAGCGCCAGGTAGTGGCTCGTGGCGGCAAGAAGAAACTGGTGAACACAAAGCCACATTTAAGAAAGCGAATCTGGTGAGCGACTCTAACAGTGCCATGTAGTTAGTGTGTTATTACAGGTGGCTCAGCATATAGCGCTGGCGCTCTAGGTTCCAGACCGCCATGTAGTACCTGTCACTCTGTAGCGCTCTCCTATACTTTTAAATGGGGCTTCATTAGTTGTGTATAAATAGCGTGTTTGGCAATTTTATTTATTTTTTGCTCAAATCATTGTGTGACTTCTCCTGGCTGCAAACAAATGCTATAGCGCCCATCTTTTGAGCGCCGACGGTCTGTGTGTGTAGCTTTTTTGTTAAATATGGTGTGGAGCGCCTAGTGCCGGATGCACTGAGCTGGCGCTACCTCTCGCTCCCTCTAGCGCTATACTATTGTTAGAGCGGCCAACACACATCACATGCATCAATGTCGGCCAGGGTATTAGAACGACTGAGACGCTCTGTTACAGCGCCCAATACCCGCTTACAGCGTCTACTAGCAGTCGCTCTAAGCGCCGCTATACAGACGCTCATCTGGCAATACTTGGCGTTAGTAGTGAATCAGCCTCTTTATTTTTTTTTACTATTTTTTCACACCATGGCAAAGAGCTGTGGGCAGAACAGAACTAGTCAGTGCATGAAGGGCCACCCATCACCTGTCTGCTCTGCTCCTGTGGAAGAAGCTATTATATTGAATCCAGAGGGTTGCAGCACAGTCTAGCATTGAGTTGTGAGAGCCATGAGTAAGTTAGACCAACCCTTGGGTGGGGCCACCAGAAGTGCAGCGTATATCCTAACACAGGTCCTAGAATGCTTGTGACATGAGCTCGGACCCTCCTACCGATACTGTGAATGAGCAATGGTAGCCTCATAAACAAGTGTGGACTGCACCTGCTGCTGCTGCTAGATATAAAATGTGAGTCCTACTGGTGTTGTTGTGTATGGCAGGGGCAAAGATTTGAAACGCCCCCCTCCCAGGATGCCCTGATGTGAGAAATGCCTGGGAATGCCTGCCACTCCCCTTCTAGTCAGCATTATATGACACACATTATTATGCACAGCATAGAATGCTGATTGGAAATGGTAACAATATGAGGCATTCCTGGGGGGTTTCACATAGTGAGCATCCTAAATCAGGCCATGGGCCCCAGGAAAACCCAGCAGAGACAAAATCTCAGTTTTTCTTTTCCAACTGTGCCAGGCTGTTCGTTTGGTTTAAGGACCCCTCACAGACACTCATAGTCACCTAATTCCAGGATCCCACAGTTTTTTTCTGAGCTGATGCATGTGCCACAGGATCCCTGAGCTGTTTGGAATTGTTTTTGTATGTATTTGTGGGTTGTGCTGCAAACTTGCGATTTGGGTCATGCAAAACCTGTGTCATGTCATTAAAGTATCCACAATAAAATTCCTGCTGTTTCCACATTGGAATTGAGCTGCCATCCCCCCAAAAATAAAAAAATCTAGGATTGCATCAGGTGCTCTATGCCTGGTAAATGTAATTGCAGGTATGCTCCATCCTCAGTTACCATTAAAAACCAAAAACCGGCACCACCAGGCCAGTGTCCAGTAAAGTAAAACAAAACACTGGCCAGGTGGCAACCCTCAATGATGCAATTTGGCAAACACTGGTCCTGCCACTCAAAGCCATGGCAATCTGACACTACAAGGGAAATGTATGTATCTAATGCTGGGAAATTAGAGAAAGGAATTCAGTTGTGGCATCACAAAATATTGTATCTGTTATCCCTGGTTAATTAGCACAGTTAGGAAACTCCACATGACTTCCCAACAAGTGGTTTCCCATAATTTTAAAACATACAGTAATACAGGATCGATCAGTAAGTGTTTGAGCTCCAAGACTATAAGACACCCACTGCCTTTTCCCAGGCATTATACTGTAGGACAATATTCCCCAACCCTCTCCTCCTGGAAAGCCACCAATGGGTCATGTTTTGTGGACCTCCACATGGACCGATCTATAGCTCTGATGCTGCACTAATTAGTCTTACTGTGCAACTGTGATCAGCAAACCCTGACCTGCTGGTGTCTCTACAGGAGAAGGTTGAGGAACACCGCTGTAGTGACCAGTTCATATTCCTATTGATTCTGGAGCAGCCGTTCCAATATTCCAATACCTCCTGGTCCTATTTTCCAATGAGCTCTTGCATTCCAAAAAAGAAAAAAAATGTTTTCGACTGGGATTTAATTATAGTATTATATATAGCATTATATCATAACAGTTCATATTAAAGCCATACAGTACATTTCACAAAGTGTGCTCCAAGGCTGTGACCAGTGGCATAACTAAATGTGACAGGGTCCTGGTCCGAACATTAAATGGGGCCCTTTCACAACTCCTACAGTAAATTTTTCTGTTTTTTAACTTATTTGGATGCGGCTAGACAACTTATGACTAAAAAAGCCGAAACAAATGGTGCTTCCTTTCTCTAAATGATTTAATGTGAGCATAAATATAAAAAATAATAGGGTGGAAAATCAACAATGATGGACCCCCTGATCGTCTGGGTCCCGGTGCGGTCGCACCCGCGGACACCCCTCAAGTTACGCCCCTGGCTGTGGCATTGGCAGAAACAGATCATAAACTCGGAAATGTCCTTTCTTAGGTGAAAACCTACCCCAAACCTCACCGATCTGCTCCCCCCCCCCCCTCTCCGGTTTTACCTTTGGGCATTATTTACTCACCTCCCCACGGGATCTATCTTCTAGGTCCCTCGGATTCCGAGCGACCTTCCACCAGGAGGCGCCATCTTGCATCCCATCGGGAACTGCGCGTGGCCCCCAATCTGGCGCCTGCACAGTGCCCATGGGAATCAACTGAGCCATCCAAAATTTCGCGAGACTTCACTGAGCGTCGCGGGACTCTGAAGAGCACGGCTAAAGCCTTACTGTCATTTGCAGATGGCTAAGCCAGTGGAGGGCAGAGGATCGGGCCCTGAAGCAGCCGGTTGTGATGCTGCTGTATAGAGCCCTGGTGAGGCCACAGTTGGAATACTGTGTGCAGTTCTTACCTGCAAAAAGACATTATTCAAATAGAACGGGTCCAAAGGCGGGCAACAAAAATGGTAGAAAGGCTTAAACTTAAAACTTATCAGGAGAAACTTAAAGAACTTAATTTGTACAGTCTGGAGGAAAGAAGGGAGAGAGGGGACATGATGGAGACCTTTAAATATGTGAAATGATTCAATAAGGTTCAGGAGGGAAGTGTTTTTAAGAAGAAACTTAATGATAGAACAAGGGGGCCCAACCTGAAGCTAGTCGGGGGGAAGATCAGGAGCAATGTTGGAAAATATTATTTTACAGAAAGAGTAGTAGATGCTTGGAACAAACTTCCAGCAGAGGTAGTTGAAAAATCATCTGTCAGTGAATTTAAACATGCCTGGGATAAGCACACATCTATCCTAAGATAAACCCCTCGATTCAAAGAGCAAAAGTTAATTGATTTCGTATCGAGAATCGTAAGTTTGGGTGGGTGTTTGTCATTTTTTCTTGTTTTTTTGGCCATTTCGTATTCGCACGATCGTTCGCGCATAGACGTATATGAACATACGCATTTCGTACGAGAATCGTATAATTTGCGTTAGTTCGTGTGTTTTTCCCGTCAAAATCGTATTATTTGCGTCCGATCCTATTTTTTACGTCCTTCACATGGGCTTGCGCCCAATTCAGAGAGGTGATTGCTAATTGTTTTGAAGCCCATTTAAGAGCTGCTTTACGAAATGTTTGCCGGCAGCTATTTGGCCTCGGGAGTAGGATGGAGCGGAGCGAGTTTGTGGCACATCAAGGGCTTATGCTTTTTGGCATTGAGTTGATCCAGATGTCTGAGAGCAGATTGCCCCTGCGTCGTCGCATGAACATCGATAGCATGAATGATGTTGAGCTGTTCGAGCTGACCAGGCTTAATCGCGCTTCCCTCCATAAATTATATAGTGAGCTGCGGCCATGGTTAGCCCGCACCACAAGGAAGGGGCATGCAATTTCAGGTATGACCAAGATGCTTGGCTGCCTGCAATTTTTGGCGAACGGCTCGTTCCAGAGGCTGGGTGCCCTCTCTGTGGGGATGTCACAGCCTACGCTGAGCCGCGCACTGTCTAAATTTTTGGAAGGCATGGCTGCCATAACTCAAAAATATATTTATTTTCCAGATGATATGGCAGCCAGAAACGCCATTAAGCTTGGGTTTTATAATGTGGCCGACATGCCCAACGTTATTGGTGCAATTGACTGCACACATGTGGCACTCGTACCTAGGGCAGCCGACGAGTATATATATAGGTATTGAGATTGGTTATTATGTTGCCCAACGTGTCATGTAACCTGTTTTCCTTTGCGGCAGCATATTTGTTTATCCCTCATTTGTGTAGCTGCTTTATCTCGGCTTTTCATTAGTCTTTCCCAATAGAGTGCAGACATGTTTTGTGGTTAATTTATTAGTTTGGGTCAAATATCAATTACCCTTTTTGTATGTTTTTTCCTTAAGGAATCGTAAAATGGGACACTCACTTAATGTCCAGGCCGTGGTTGGTCCGGATATGCGGTTTATGAGTGTCCTTGCCGGCTACCCCGGATCGTCCCACGACTCCTATATCCTCCGGCGATCTGGGTTGTTTCGGAGATTTGAGGCAGGTGAATTTTCGGGGGCATGGCTGCTTGGTAAGTGTGTCCTATTTGTGTGTTATTAAATGTGGCATTAATCTTGTATTTGTTGATATGTTTGTTTTGGAAAACTTGACAGAAGCGTCCAACTGCCTTTTTCTTGGCTCATATATTAGGAACTTACCCAAAAAATCCTTGTCTCGCTTTGGCCTTCAGAATGTTTTCCCTTTAGTTAGGATGTCTGTAAGTTCCTTGTGCCTAAATATATTGGTTTGGAGTTTATACCCAAGGATCTTTGACATTTGGCTCCTTTTGTACTATTGGTCGTTAAATGTCAAAGTGGACTTAAACTGCATACATTGTAGTTTCCAGTGAAATGTGGATAGGGATCTTTGACATTTGGCTCCTTTTGTACTATTGGTCGTTAAATGTCAAAGTGGACTTCAACTGCATACATTGTAGTTTCCAGTGAAATGTGGATAGGGATCTTTGACATTTGGCTCCTTTTGTACTATTGGTCGTTAAATGTCAAAGTGGACTTAAACTGCATACATTGTAGTTTCCAGTGAAATGTGGATAGGGATCTTTGACATTTGGCTCCTTTTGTACTATTGGTCGTTAAATGTCAAAGTGGACTTAAACTGCATACATTGTAGTTTCCAGAGAAATGTGGATAGGCCCTCAGCAGCATCCTAATTGTAACATGTCTGAAAACTACAAATATATGTAAAATACAAATACCCTTGGCCGTGCAGATGTTTGTTAATTATTTGGTATATAGAAGTGCCATTTTTATTTAGGTTATACCTTAGTGCAATTTTTGGGGGCCCTAATGTGCCCTGTTTTTTTTGGGGAACACTTTACCTTACATCATTATGATATCTGTGAAATTTTTGTTGTTGGTTGGGTTGCCTTTTTAATTTTGATTACATTTAATTCTCTGTTTAAGGTGATTCCGGGTACCCACTTCTACCCTGGCTCATGACGCCTGTGCTGCGGCCCCAGGATGCCTCTCAGGAAGCGTATAACCGTGCGCATCGCAAGACCCGGGCTGTTGTGGAGAGGGCCTTTGGTCTGCTGAAGACACGTTTTCGTTGCCTTGACCATACTGGGGGGGCCCTGCAATATGATCCCAAGAAAGTGATCGACATTATAATGGCATGTGCTGTTTTGCACAATTTTGCCATCATGGAACGTGTCCCACGTTATGTGGACAGCCTGCCCTCTTCAGCCGTCGAGGATGAAGTCGAGAATTTTGAGGGGCCCCCCAGTGAGTCTGGCCAATCTGTTCGAGCCAACCTGATCAGCCAGCATTTTAGTTAACTTTTTTCCCTGTCTCACCATTCTGTATGTCTGTGTTATCCTTTTTGTTACATATGTTGTTTTGCCGTAATGTGGCATTACCTCTAAGTAAAACATTTAGACCTTAATTGTTGCCTAATGTATTTCATGTAGTTTCCTTAGCTTTAGCTTTGCATTGTTACACCTCTTCAAACCAAAATTATCTGGTTTAGCCCAAGCTGTTAAAAATGTCTTCCCACTAAAAACGCCACAAGTATTGTAAGTGAATTTTTTGTTTTACTTTGAAAATGAAAAATTATAGTGGTTAACAGAAATCAGTCCACATACATCTGTGGTAACAAATGGATAACATTAAAAAAAAACATCGAGCACATCTACACCTGGAAGTGAGTGGCACAACCAAACAAGGACACCCAGTCCAAAGGCCAGCCTAGTCCAGTCATTAATATTGCCTGTGCCCAGGGATATTTGGGCATGGCCATAATGTCACACAAACATGTCTGCAAACAGGAGGAGCACCAACCAAATACATAGGTTAAGCCATAAGTGGCCAGATACACTCCACATAGACCTATGGCATTGGCTAGTGGCCTTAAGCATTACTCTAAGGAGCTATATGGGAGCAAATACAAAACACAACCTGCCAGAGCAACACAAAATGGATTGTTTGAAACCTCAAAGGACAAGTAAATACAGTGGGGGTTAAGAGAAAAGATGTCCCACACACCCATGGCTTAATAGGGTGGCTGCCCATAATACCCAGGTGGAGGTCCAGGTGGAGGTCCATGGGAATGGGACCTAGCCTGGGCCATGGCAGCATTGTGAATTTGAAACTGCTCCACAATGTTTCTCTGCATATTGGTCATCTCAGCCATGGCTGACTGGATGCCATTACTTGCATTGGCCACGTTGCTGTTGAGGGTACGCAACTCCGCGAGGATGCCCTGTAGACTGGTATGGATGTTCACCATGTCGGCATGCCTTTGCTCACGCTCTGTAACGAGCTGGGCGTCATAAGAGTCCCTTTGTTGGGTCCATAATTGAAGCAGGGCACTCTGCCTCCCCTGGGAAATTGTGGGGCGGCGTAATGGCGTCCGCCGCACAATTACCCTGGCTCTTGGGCGTGCCCTGCCGCGTGGTGTCGTACCCTCAACAGCAACCGGCCTGCTTTGCAAATCCTCAGCAGCAGAGTTAACACTGGGGACTGTAGTGTCAGTCTCCCCATGTGCAAGCACAATGGATGGAGATTCACTCTGCTGCTGAGGATTGGCCAGAGAAACATTATGGAGCAGTTCCAAATTGGGACCCAGGGGGAGTTCATCCGACGTGCCCTGTACGGAGACATCATCATCTTCCTCCATGTCCTGGATCTCTTCCATGAGTGTGCGGGTCTGTAGGGACATATCAACAAAAAAAAGGCTAAGTTGGCGTCCAAATTTTGGATTTCAACAGTTTAACACATTCTTAAGCACTTGTTAGTATTTATGCTACTAAATTAACTTACCGAAAATCTCTGATCTGGGCTCCTATGCTGTACGGACCTGGTAGGCATAACCAAACTGGGGGGTGAGTTTACCCTTGCTGAGGGATCATGCTGGGCTGAAGAAGAGAAAAACAAACCACGTAAACACACACACATAACCTTTTTTAGGATAGGTAATCAAATATAGCTCTATTTGTAATATTTTTCAACTCTAGAGCAATGGTGACCTTTGTTCAAACACACGCAAGTTTACATAGGTGCAATGGCTCTGAAAAACTGCTAAGTGACCTCAGTTCTAAGTCATGAAGTGTACCCAGTCAGCATACAACTTTCAAGGCACATTTTTGGATTTAGCCTACCATTCGCTAGGTCCGGGGTACTCAAACAATAGTTTGAAACGCCCATTTCAAGGTATGTGGTGAGAGGTGAATGTCTGGCCATGGTGCTGACGCAGGGGGTGTCTAGTTAAAAAAAAATACACTGGTGGAGGGGCTGGAGATTTCAAAGTGCCAACTAATAAAGGCTGCTTGCCCTTGCTGGGCTGGATGGGCCAGAGCTGAGGGGACAGGGATTGGATGGCTAAAGGGGGGAGTTAACGTATTGATGGTGATGGGATGGATGGAGCCAATCTGTTACAAATGTATGGGGCTTATGTGGGGGGGGGCATGGGGGGACTGTGGCAGATGGGCCAGAGCAGGGGCAGCGGGACACGATTGTGGCCAGAGAAATTTTTAAAAAGTTACTGTGTACCTTGCAATGCCACTTCCTGTGCAGTACTTCATATTGCAATGCTATGTTTCAGGGAGCCATGACATTGGGCAGGAGACCAACCACTACATGGCCGATCAAGGGGGCAGCTCTGAGCACGTCAACACAGAAGTAACTGAGTGCAGGGCTGTCTGGGCAGGGGTCCTTGAATGTGGTGCCAAGGTCCGCATTGGGACCCCGGGCTGCCAGTTGAGTGTCGCTGCTCTAGGTCAGATATGTTTGTGGGTGGCTAATTAAATTGTTAACTCAAACACAACTCACACAACCAAAAGGCAACCCATACATAATGATGTGTGTTTTGTGATTGATTACAAATATCTCACTTATCTTGCGAAACTTCATGACTTTAACAATCCAATTGGACATTTGAACTTTGCCATAATGGCTGTGGGCCTAAATGTGTGATTCCCAGGGACAAAAAGAGGACACAAACAGCCACAGTAGTGCGAGGCCAAGCCAGGCAAACCATAGGGGCATCCCGTTAGCTTGTTACTAGTGAACTGTAGATTATTTAGCAAACAGCCAAACATGCAGATTTAAGAGTACTCACCGTGGGTACGGGTCGGTGAGTCTGTGTCCCTTAGACCAGCATGTCCACCGACCGCGACCGGATGGAGAAGTCCAAGCACAATCTCCTCAGCAGGGGTAAACTCCAATTTAGATGGAAAGCCACCGCCAGTTTTCAGGCTGAAAAGAGAAAATCGTTTTGTACTCAGAAAAGGTGCATACAGTACATCCAAAACATTCGATTTAGCGTAAACATTTAGTTACCTGTAATTATGCCTTTTAATTTCTTTTTGCCGTACAGCATACTTCAGATCAGAGATTTTCTTCTGGATTTGGGACACATCTTTCCTCTCTTCCCCCGCTGCATTTACTTGTCGGAGGATGGTTTCAAACAATTCCATCTTGCGCTGCTTGGTGGTGTGTTTGGATTTGCTCCCATATAGCTCGTCATAGTATAATGTAAGGCCACTAGCCAATGCCATATTTTGGTCATGGGAGAATCTCCCACTCAACTGGCCGCGGCGCAATGTGCGGCCAGATGGTTGGCTTGGCTGCTCCTCCATGTGTGCAGACACATGTGGTGACATTATGGCCTGGGGCTGGGTAGGGGAATGGCCGGATTGGTGGCTTCCCAATGACTGGACTGGACTGGCCAAGGGACTGGGTGTTCTTGCGTGGCTGGCCACCGAACTTCCAGGTGTAGATGTGGTCATGGGGGCAATTCGGGGCCCTCTTGGGGGGCTAGGTTCCCGGCTGGTGCCAGGTCGGGGGCTCTGTTCCCGGCTGGTGCCAGGTCGGGGGCTTCTGGCCCTGGATGGTGTTCTTCTGGGCCTGTAGGGGCTTCTGGCCCTGGATGGTGTTCTTCTGGGCCTGTAGGGGCTTCTGGCCCTGGATGGTGTTCTTCTGGGCCTGTAGGGGCTTCTGGCCCTGGATTGGGTTCTTCTGGGCCTGTAGGGGCTTCTGGCCCTGGATGGTGTTCTTCTGGGCCTGTAGGGGCTTCTGGCCCTGGATTGGGTTCGGCGGGCCCTGTCGGGGCTTCGTGCCCTGGATTGGGTTCGGCGGGCCCTGTAGGGGCTTCTGGCCCTGGATGGTGTTCTTCTGGCCCTGTAGGTGCTTCTGGCCCTGGATTGGGATCTGCGGCCTCTGGATGGGCTTCTGGCCCTGGATTGTGTTCGGCGGGCCCTGTAGGGGCTTCTGGCCCTGGTTTGGGATCTGCGGCCTCTGGATGGGCTTCTGGCCCTGGATTGTGTTCGGCGGGCCCTGTAGGGGCTTCTGGCCCTGGTTTGGGATCTGCGGCCTCTGGCTGTGCTTCGGGGCCTGGATGGGGTTCGGGCCCTGGATGGGGTTCGGGCCCTGGCTGGGCTTCGTGCCCTGGATTGGGTTCTTCGGCCTCTGGCTGTGCTTCGGGGCCTGGATGGGGTTCGGGCCCTGGATGGGGTTCGGGCCCTGCTGCGGGGCATGGGTTTCCGAACTGCCCTACTTGAAGGCATGGCCGGTGTGGGCTCACTGGTGCTGCCTGTTCTGGGGGCAGAGGTGGTGGGTGCTGCAGTTGCCAGCTTTTTGGCTGCAGGAGGGGCACGGGGCTTGGGGCCCCTTTTTTTGGTACCTGAGGGTCCAGGGTCCCTTGGTGGGGCCGAGGTGGGAGTCTTGGCTCTCAGTTTTCGGCCAGCTTGCTGGGACCTTGTTGTGGGGCCCTCCGCGGTCTTGCTTGCCTGGGGTCGCTTGCTCATCGCCTTTTTTGGTGCCATCGTACACAAATGCTCAAAGAGAATGAGCTTTGGGTGCAGGGACCTTTAAATAATGAGCCCAGCGTGTGACGCCTATGCGCACGACTACGCGCTCGTACGAACGTACGTTCGAGCGGAACCAGGAAACCGCTGGGGTTTCACTTATCTGCTGCCTGGAAGAAGCATAAAGATGGCGCCCACTATCTTCACCCGTCAACAGGAAGAGATCCTCATGCTGGTAAGTGGCTGCCTGTGCATTTTAATCGAATAGTCAATGATGGCCTAAATGTAAATGATGCGTTTGGAACTAGTTTGGGGTCTCTTAATGTTTAATCACTGGCTCCTCACACTTCATCCTCAAGGGCCGAGCCTGGCCACGTTTTCAACTGTCTATGCTAATTCGGCCAATTGCTCCGGCTTAGCAACAGTTAATTGACCTGTGGAGTAGCGGGGCGAGCTGGCAAACCTGGCCTGTCTCGGACCTTGATGCGGATGTTTGAGGAACACTGTTTTCCTAAGCCATAAAAACACAACGGGAAGCCACACACGTGGTCCAAAAGCCGAAGCATTAGGCTACATCTTGGATGTTTAAACCATCCGAACATGCCATAGATGCAGGTGGCCTGATTCTTGATGTTGGCTATTATCTGTATGTACATGGTGTGTGATACATATAACATAAGACCAGACTGTCAATCACAGTCAACGTCCTCTTGAAGGCACTCCCCAAAAATGGCGGCCACTCGAAATGTGTGTGTTAATGACATTAAATTCTCAACTTGTGATGCAACACATATGGGTCTGTGTGTAAAAGTAAAAGCTCTGTGTCCATTATGTTTTTCAGATCATGCTTCAGCGCCGGTATGACTTCGCGCCCAATGTGTGCGAGAAAAGGGACATCGCCCGGGAGATCATCGCGGAGATCCACCGTGTGACCAGCACCACCTTCACTCACACCCAGATAATGCAGCATTGGTCGGACCTGAAGCGTCTGCACATGCCCCGGGTGCGGAGGTTTTTTGGAATCCATTTCCCAAGTAAGTACAAAGCAATTGCATGGTATATGTTCCAAATGTCTAAGTTATGCCTTTATTTATAATGACTTTTCTTTGGTAGTGTTGGAAATGGATTTCAGAATTCGCCGCACCCGGAGACGTACAGGCCGACCAGTGCTGCATGACTCTGCATCTGTGAGTGAAGGTGGTGGATCTCCCGGGCGACGGACCTACCCCTCCTCTGTGGCCTCCTCAGACCAGCCCCTGGACCTTACCACAGAGGAGGGGCCAAGGCGCGTGGGCGTGGAGTCATACCTGGCCACGCATGGGGAAGGCTCTGGTATGTCACTCTTCATGTATAGGCACAAAGATATACATGGCAGGCCAAAAACTAAGTTATCCTTTATTATGTATTTGTAGAAGCTTCTGGAGCGGGTGAGATAGTGGAGGAGGAGGCAGCAGAGATGCTTGAAGTCGATCCTGGCGAAGGTGAGTGATGTCAGCCAGACTGGGAGCCAGATATGTGGGGAATAGTGACTCTCTACAAGTACTAACCAAATGTCACATGTTTCTCCAGGGACTTCTTCACAGCAGAGCCAGGACCAAGGGCAGCCTGTTGGCCCCAACCAGCCATCTGTCGGCCACCAACTCCGTAAGTCTCCATGCCATTATTCATATTAATGTTTGCTTAGCTAATAACACACACATAACTAAAGGCGTAGCCAATGTGTAGTTCACACTTTCATGTGGGCACTTCGTTAGCTTAAAGAGGACCCTAACTAGTATTAAGAACCAAAGACTTAGCCATCACACTGTACCTACAGATTAGAAACATGGAAAAACACCCTTCACCCATCTAATGCATGTTATTAGACTGAACAAAACCAATATTGGGGAATATGGAATGCACAATATTTACAGGCAGCATGGGATACAGATTGAAAAAAGGAAGGTGCTGCCATGCATTGTGTGAGTGATGACCTTTCCCTCAACCCAGCTATGCTCTGGATTCCCAACGCACCACTGTAACCTACTCCCCTGTACTTTATCCAACTCTCCACTCCTCATTAAGTGTTATGCTTCAGAGTCCAGATGGCGGCGCTGTAATCCCCAAAAAACCCTAAATAACTTTGAGGTGGTGCAGAATCATTTGTGAATAGTTATTGGTTTTCATTAAATAATGTTGAAGGTCCGGTTTAAGGAGTTTAAACACTTACCTGTGGGAAATGCATTAACTGTATCCCTTTGAAGAAGGACATATGTCATGCATTTACATGTATTTGATTAACCCTAAATCTATTTCCAGCATACAAACCGGTCTGGGACTCCTATTTATGTTTCTTTCTCTATTGGTTCCAGGGATGATCCCCCAAACCTTGGCGGGAAAAAAAAAAAGAATGAAGGAGTTGGTGGCCGAGCTGCTGGCCATACAGGCGACGTTGGGGCCAACAGATGAAGAAGACGAGGAGGATTAGTGCCCTTGGTCCTGGCTCCTTTCTTAAAGTTGTTTTAAAATTTTAAAAAATTTTAACACTTGTTTTATGTTTTTTGTTAAAAACCCAAAAAGATGTATTTTTATAAAAAAAATCAAAAAAAAAAAAAAAAAGGTGTTTTACTGTTAAAAAAATACGAAATATTTATATTTGTTTTTCGTTGTAATAAAAAAAAAAAAGGTTTTCAAAAAAAAAACCCAAAAACAAAACAAAGTTTTTACAATTATTAAAAAAAAAACAAAGAAAATATTTTAAATAAATTATATTTTAATCCTTCCGAAATGTGTCTTTTCTAATATGCACAC
Source organism: Gastrophryne carolinensis (assembly GCA_027917425.1). NCBI lineage: Eukaryota > Metazoa > Chordata > Amphibia > Anura > Microhylidae > Gastrophryne > Gastrophryne carolinensis. Next base: position 57,805,683 of record CM051237.1, read on the forward strand.
ACCCAAAAAATTACACAAACCAGAAACAACACACTTAGAAACATATAGACACATGTAAATTATGTGATATTATAACGTTTTATGGACCGAGAAATGAAGTTGGATGCAAGCGCTAAGGGGTTTAGGTAAGTTTGAGGGACCGAGAAATGAAGTTGGATGCAGCCGCTAAGGGGTTTAGGTAAGTTTGAGGGACCCGAGAAATGAAGTTGGATGCAGCCGCTAAGGGGTTTAGGTAAGTTTGAGGGACCGAGAAATGAAGTTGGATGCAGCCGCTAAGGGGTTTAGGTAAGTTTGAGGGACCGAGAAATGAAGTTGGATGCAAGCGCTAAGGGGTTTAGGTAAGTTTGAGGGACCGAGAAATGAAGTTGGATGCAGCCGCTAAGGGGTTTAGGTAAGTTTCAGGGACCGAGAAATGAAGTTGGATGCAAGCGCTAAGGGGTTTAGGTAAGTTTGAGGGACCGAGAAATGAAGTTGGATGCAAGCGCTAAGGGGTTTAGGTAAGTTTGAGGGACCGAGAAATGAAGTTGGATGCAGCCGCTAAGGGGTTTAGGTAAGTTTCAGGGACCGAGAAATGAAGTTGGATGCAGCCGCTAAGGGGTTTAGGTAACTTTGAGGGACCGAGAAATGAAGTTGGATGCAGCCGCTAAGGGGTTTAGGTAAGTTTGAGGGACCGAGAAATGAAGTTGGATGCAGCCGCTAAGGGGTTTAGGTAAGTTTGAGGGACCGAGAAATGAAGTTGGATGCAAGCGCTAAGGGGTTTAGGTAAGTTTCAGGGACCGAGAAATGAAGTTGGATGCAGCCGCTAAGGGGTTTAGGTAAGTTTGAGGGACCGAGAAATGAAGTTGGATGCAGCCGCTAAGGGGTTTAGGTAAGTTTGAGGGACCGAGAAATGAAGTTGGATGCAAGCGCTAAGGGGTTTAGGTAAGTTTGAGGGACCGAGAAATGAAGTGGGATGCAGCCGCTAAGGGGTTTAGGTAAGTTTGAGGGACCGAGAAATGAAGTTGGATGCAAGCGCTAAGGGGTTTAGGTAAGTTTGAGGGACCGAGAAATGAAGTTGGATGCAGCCGCTAAGGGGTTTAGGTAAGTTTGAGGGACCGAGAAATGAAGTTGGATGCAAGCGCTAAGGGGTTTAGGTAAGTTTGAGGGACCGAGAAATGAAGTGGGATGCAGCCGCTAAGGGGTTTAGGTAAGTTTGAGGGACCGAGAAATGAAGTTGGATGCAGCCGCTAAGGGGTTTAGGTAAGTTTGAGGGACCGAGAAATGAAGTTGGATGCAGCCGCTAAGGGGTTTAGGTAAGTTTCTGGTTGAGGGTGCGCATGCACAAGATCTTATAAACATACGAACACACGAATCTAAGAGGCCAAAAACCAATGAAAACCAGAGGCAAACGCAAGTAATTGGAAGAGGTTGACGATGGAAGCAGCCGAAAAAACAGGCTGCCGCCGCAACAGGTCAGCACATGAACGTGATTTTTACGATTGTCAACTGACTGAGGCAAGTTCGGGAGATATCATACGAACGGACGTATCTTTTAGGATAGAAACGTATTTGCTTATTGAATCACTCGCAAGTTCATACGAACGCACGAGCGGACGTGAAAAATAGGATGATCGTGAGCCAAATCCAAGCTGTTACATGTTTCTTTGAATCAACCCAACAGAGTACATACAGTATACACATAAGGGCAGACTAGATGGACCGTATGGTCTCCTTCTGCCGTCAACCTTCTATGTTTCTATGTTTCTATGGAAGTCACCGCAGCAGGCAGTGGCGACATCCAAAATGTAAGTAGACACAGATGGGGGTGGGAATCGGCCCCTTTTTATTTTTGGTCTGATGTTCCTCTTTAAGGCTACTGAAGCTTCAATATAATAGGAGCAGATACTGTGGCAGGGGTGGGTATGGCTCCCCACAGCAATAATGCACTGGGGGCAGAAAATGGACTGGAATACCTTGGCTTGGGGGGTACGGGAGGGGAGTGGGGGTAGACACTTGGATGGCAGGGATTGGATGGTGGTTAGAAGAAACAATCCAGCCAGCCCCAAGGCAGAGCAGTCCCCCAGGAATTTTCCCAGCTTTCCCTATAGCCAGTCCACCCCTGGTTATGTAGGTCATGTACTGTTAAAGTGAACCAAAACCCACTGAACTTTGAAATACATTTGGCCAAAGCCCCTGCCGATACTTCTTTCTTAGTGTGTAGAACTAGAACTAGATATTTTCTCTCTTGAAAAGTCCTGAAACACTTTTCTTTGCTGTTCCTCTCTGTATGATGATAGAGGATCAGTCATTATGGGTGTGGCAATGAATGGAGGAGGCGGAGCTTTACAGCTGAAACAGGCGTCATTATCTGGGATTACAGAGACGAAGGAGCAGTGAAAATTGGCAAAAGGTTCTCTTTATGGGGGGGGGCAATCCAAGAGATACTAGTTAAAAGCGTGGGTCTTGGTCCGCTTTAAGCATAATCCTAGTGGTATATTACCGCTACCTCAGTGTTTCAATAAAAAAAAAAAAAACGCAATGATTTTTCTCAGCAAATGCCAGAGGTCCCCTGATTGATGCTGATGCAGTAAAGCAGAAGAGAAATGAATATTCAGCATTTCACTGAAGACAGAAGAAGCCATACGATGTTTCACTGCACTGTGCTTAATTGGAGGACTAAATGATTCATAAATAATTTGGTTTCTATTACGCATTATGATTATGAAATCCTACATATGTATTTTCCAGATGGTCTCTCGATGTTCTATTGATCTCTAGATTCATTTCTCTTCATGGGCAATTCAGTTCACATTTATAAGTTTGCGGAAGAGAAGAGAGAAAATATGTAGCAGGGCAACATTAAGCGATGCTCGAAAAACGATATTTGTAATACATGTGTCTTAATAAAACAAAAGTTGTTGTAAAATGTCTGCTGACTAAGCATATTAAAACACTTAATAAGAGTCCATAAAGCTGGCAACTGCGGCCAAATGACTAAAGCTGAATTAAAAAACTAGTATGAAGCATTAGGAAATAAAATACGTTTTGTGGGAAGCTTTATTCTTATTAAAATGCTATTTACAATGGGAACATCTTTTACTGAATAGAGCTATCTGTGCAAACTCATTAAACAGCAGTTCAATGGCCACTTGTATTGCTGTTAATGCCTATTAAATGTGCAGCGTCTCTTTTTATGCCATGAATGCAGGACTTGCATTTGGGGTGGGCAGATGGAGAGCCGCACAGGGCACTGTCATCCTAGGGGCAGCAATGGGGAACCAGACTTGATTCTCTTCGTTAAGTTTTATCTTTCTTTCCCTTCTTGACTTTTCTCTTCTTCTTTCCATTTTATTGCATTCACTCCCTTAGTCTCTTTTTATATTTCTTTCCAAATTTTCTCCCTCTTTCTCACTTTTTCCACATGCGATCCATCTTTGTCTGTTTCACACTTTCTTTCTTTAATTTTCTCTTTTATACATTTCCTTTGTCTCCCTCTTTTTCCACATTCCTTCCCTCCTCAAATTCTGTTTTTACATTCTTTTTCTCTTCTCCACATTTCCTTTTCCCTTCTTCTTCTCCTTATCTCTCTCTATATTTTTACGTTTTTTTTTTTTTAACATTTGCCCAATAGCCATTCCCTTTCAACTGGTGAGGTTCCAGATGATTGGAGAATCGCCAATGTCATACCAATCCATAAGAAGGGGAGTCTGAAGTGTTGAATGAAGGTGGTGCGGTGGTTATCGCCTGTCTGGATTTTAGCAAAGCCTTTGACACTTTACCACATACATAGCTCCTAGATAAGTTATAGATAAGGCAGTGTGGCATTCCCCCCTCCGATTCCCATAGGCAGTGTGGCATTCCCCCTTCCGATTCCCATAGGCAGTGTGGCATTCCCCCTCCCATTCCTATAGACAGTGTGGTATTACCCCTCCCATTCCCATAGGCAATGTGGTATCCCACCTCCCATTCCCATAGGCAATGTGGTATCCCCCCTCCCATTCCCATAGGCAATGTGGTATCCCCCCCCATTCCTATAGGCAATGTGGTATCCCCCCTCCCATTCCCATAGGCAGTGTGGTATCCCCCCTCCCATTCCCATAGGCAATGTGGTATCCCCCCTCCCATTACCATAGGCAGTGTGGTATCCCCCCTCCCATTCCCATAGGCAATGTGGTATCCCCCCTCCCATTCCCATAGGCAGTGTGGTATCCCCCCTCCCATTCCCACAGGCAATGTGGTATCGCTGTTAATGCCTATTGAATGTGCAGCGTCTCTTTTTATGCCATGAATGCAGGACTTGCATTTGGGGTGGGCAGATGGAGAGCCGCACAGGGCAATGTCATCCTAGGGGCAGCAATGGGGAACCAGACTTGTTTCTCTTCGTTAAGTTTTAACTTTCTTTCCCTTCTTGACATTTCTCTTTTTCTTTCCATTTTATTGCATTCACTCCCTTAGTCTCTTTTTATCTTTCCCCCCTCCCATTCCCATAGGCAATGTGGTATCCCCCCTCCCATTCCCATAGGCAGTGTGGTATCCCCCATCCCATTCCTATAGGCAAAAGAAAAAAAGGGGTACAAGAAAATCTGGGGTTGTGGCACAGTGATCCCCACAGACATTGTGCAATCCCACACCAGAACCAAAGTGCTAGACTTTAAAAAAACAAACTTTAAGGAAATGGCGGACTATGTAACTTAAAATGACCATCTAAAAGGCAACTAAGCAATACATGAAACAAACTAGCAAGACTAAAAGCAAGAAGAAACTGCTATGGTTTACTAGGGAAGTCAGCACTAAAGTAAAAGAAAAGAAGTCTGCCTATAAGAAGGATAAAGAAAGTGGAAGTGTAGCTGACAGAGAGATGTATAAAATTAAACAGAAGGAAGCAAATCTGATTATAAGGGCTGCTAAAGGGCAAAAGGAGTAAGAAATGGCCAAATATGTGAATATATGTGTATATATATATTACAATATATTGGTGACAGAAAGAAGAAAAACAGTGCATTCTCAAAAATTATAAATAAGGAAAATAATTATATTGATGGAGATAAGGCTGTGGCTGACCATATGAATAGCTACTTCTGTTCAATATTTTCAGATAGTGGCTTTCAAACCCATAGCAGGTATGGCCATAGCATAGCATCCAGCTGAGAGGATCCAGCTCTGGAATTTTTGATGGCTGATGTCTTAGAACATCTAAAGGTAAGTAAGGCAATAGGTCCAGATGGAATCCACCCCAGAGTTCTAAGGGGACTCAGATTTGTGATTGCTGCCCCTCTGACTGATCTACTTAACCATTCCCTTTCAACCGGTGAGGTTCCAGATGATTGGAGAATGGCCAATGTCGTACCAATCCATAAAAAGGGGAGTCACAGTGTTGGATGAAGGTGGTTATCGCCTGTCTGGATTTTAGCAAAGCATTTGACACTTTACCACATAAAGAGCTCATAGATAAGTTATTGAAGTTAGGACCCTAGATAGTTCAGTGGATTCAGCTGGAGGAAGGATCGGTATTAGAGTGTTGTTGTAAATGGTGTGCAATCTGAACAAAGGCGAGTTACAAGTGGTGTGCCACAAGGTTCTGACCTGGGCACCATTATTTTTAATATATTTGTAAGTGACATAGGAGATGGCTTGGTAGGAACAGTTTGTCTGTTTGCTGATGATACAAAGGTTAGTAATAGGGTGGATGTTCCTGAAGGTGTCTGCAACATGGGAAATGATTTAGCGTTACTGAATAAATGGTCAAAACCGTGGAAACTAGTTTATGTCTCTAAATGTAAAATCCTGCACTTGGGTGGAAGGAATCCCTGCTCTGAGTACCGTATGGGCAGTAGTGTTATCCAGGAGGAAAGAGATTTAGGGATACTGATTACTGATAGCTGCAAGATGAGTGGACAGTGTAGCCAGGCAGTGGGAAAAGCAAGCAGGATGCTCGGCTGCATAGCTCGAGGCATCACCAGTAGGAAGAGGGAGGTTGTGATGCCGCTGTATAGAGCCCTGGTGAGGCCACAGCTAGAATACTGTGTGCAGTTCTGGAGACCTTACCTGCAAAAAGACAAAACTGGCAATGGTAGAAGGACTTAAACTTAAAACTTAGCAGGGGAGACTTAAAGAACTTAATTTGTACAGTATGGAGGAAAGAAGGGAGAGAAGGGACATGATGGAGAACTTTAAATATGTGAAAGGATTGAATAAGGTTCAGGAGGGACGTGTTTTTAAGAAGAAGCTTAATGATAGAACAAGGGGGCACAACCTGAAGCTAGTCGGGGGGAAGATCGGGAGCAATGTTAGAAAATATTATTTTACAGAAAGAGTAGTAGATGCTTGGAACAAACTTCTGGCAATTGATAAATCGACGTGCATCTTATAGTGTGAAAAATGTGCCACATGTGCAACTCGAGCATGGTGCCATGGATGATATCGAGATAAGGTCTTAAAAGTTCATGATGGATCTGTGTGGCCAATGGGAAGTGACATTACATCACATCACATGAGGTGTTAAATGTTTATGGGGGATCTGGATAGCCATTTTGGAAATGAGGTACTGGATGATAATGGAGAGGTGATCCTAAAATTTAATTGTGGGATATTGATGGCTGATCATTGACTCAACACTACACAGAAGCCTGCTGTCATTCTAGGCTTTATAAGTCATCTTGTCCCCATTCCACGCTGAAAACATTGCATAAACATCGCTTTATTACCTAAAAATGCATTGATCATCTAACTGTAGTTTTTACAACTATTTTCCCACAAAAATAGAAAAAAAACAGAAATAATGGGAAAAAACTGTTTCTTCAGAAATAAATTAGTATTTTAGAGGTTGGCTTGTAGCAGCCAATGAAAAATACTTAATAACCTGAGACCCAGTTTCTTTCAAATGCCTTCAATTGTATGTTCAATCATTTTCTATTCCTCAAGGTGACAGACATGTAAATGACTATTTGCATTTTAGAACAATTGCTTTTTGTTTTTGTCTTATTTTCCTGACAGGTATTTAAGCAGGAAAGCAGACAATGTAACCGATATCCCAATTTTCCTTTAGGGTTGGACGCCATCAAAACTATATTCAGTTACTTCTCTCCTGAGTTCACTGTCAGAAATAATTAGAGGCACTGAAATGACTTTCTGGAAGTCTAGAGAAAAGCTGTTGAGTAATTTGCAAAATACTCTTGAATATGAGTAATTTCTTTCTTTTTGGTTGTTCACTTAAATTGGACCAAAACTCACCCTGGAGTCTATGAGACTCCAGGGCAGGCATACTCGCTCTCCCCGAATTGGGATTCCCCCGCTGTGTGAAACCCCCCAGGGCACCTGAAATTCTTACCTTTCAGCCAAGCCCACGACATATGTGTGGCACCAGCATCACCGGCACCACTCGCATGCCTTCTTGCTGTGCGCGGCCATGCCCACCGCAACTGAATGGCTGTGTGTGGCCACGCTAAACTGAAAGGAGCGAGTGATGCCGCATAACACTCGTACTTGCTGCTAGGGGTTCCATTCAGCTTCTCTACTGACACATTAATGTGTGCACGTCCAGAGATGCTGATTGGACGAGCGGCTGTCCCTGCGCAGTGGTAAGTCTGCCCAGGTACTGGGGGGTTTAACATAGCCGGGCATCCCAAACTGGGGTGCTCCAGGGGGAAGGACCAAAAACCCAAGATAGTCAATTTTTAAGTCCAAATCCAGAAAGATTTTTTTACAATCCCTCCCACCGACCTCCACTACAATTGACCCTAAATATCTTTATTTACTTACCGGTCAATGCCAGCCAGGGCCACCATATTGTGGAAACTACAGAAACACGTGCGTTAAAAAAGCGTTTACAAAATATTTCCTAAGTATCTCAAAATTTCTGATTATATGCAAATCCTTTATATATGCTAAGCAAAGCTGCTTTCTATGCTTCCATTTCTGGGTTGTGGCTGAACTGACTGTGGTCAGAGACAGCTGTGGCACCACTGTGGCTTGTCATGCTAGCTCATGCTGAGAGAACCAAGGGACAGAGTGGCCACCTCTTTGTGTGGTCCTGGAGGAATAAAGTTGAAAGGAGGGCAAACTTTGGAGACCTGCAGTGGCTTCTACCCAGTGCTCAAGATAATGGAGGAGAGGCACATAGGATAGGTATCAGGTAAGCTTATTGCTGCCTTATTTTTGCTATGGAGTTTATAGTCTATTTAGAGGGACTTCCTGGGCAAGAATAATACAATAATAAACAATACATACTCGCCACTACTACCGCACAGCTGATCGGCACCATTCTCTGAGATTAAAACTTACCTCTGCTAGAGATCCAATCCACACCATCCCCATTCATGACCATGGCCAGTGGGTGTCTTGCTGCCTTCTCACTGCCTCTTCGCATCAGTCACAGTGGCTAGCCATTCATTTCAATGGAGGGGTCATGCAGAGTGCTGGCATGCCCCCTCCTTTGCAGTGAATGGAGCATACATGGCCAGTGACCATGACCACCGCAAGGGGACAAACGCTATCAGTATAGTGAGGGCGAGATCACTGATTCCGGTCTATTTCAAACTAGCGGTATTGTGCGGATTAGCTGTGCAAAACTGTAGGTCAGTATCTGTTACTGATTATTTTTGCCGGGACAGGGACTTTAAGTGATCAAAGGTGCAAAGTACTCTCCTTATACATCTATACACTAATATATTTTAGCACCCCCTGGTAACACATTTCATTCGCACCTTAATGTTGGTTTTATTTTTCCACAATCAATATTAAGTGCAATATGAGGATATGTTTATTGTTTAAGCTCTTTGCACTGTCTGCACTGTAATTGTTTTTATATGTTTTTAATGTGGTTGTATCTGTTTAATCTGATTCAAGGCTACTAGTTTTCTACATTACTGTGTGCAGCCTTATTTTGGGAACTCCTTATAGGTTCCCCCGGTGCAGCAGGTCAGGGGGCGCCAAAGGGGGCTTGAGCACAGGTAGGGGGCACAATTTTGAATCTTTGCCTCGGGTATCAGAAGGCCTAGCTACACCTCGGCCTCCTCTTGTAGCTAATGTGAGTTACAGAAAATCCTTATTAAAAGGCAATGTTGGAGTAGCTTGAGTCCATTATAGAAAAGTCCATTGCTATGTTTGGGACATTAGGGTTGATTCAGAGAGACAAAAAAAGACTTTTGTTTTTGTGTCGATCTGTTTTTTTTTTAAATGTTACCGCTCTTGTATGAGTGTGCGAGCGATTCTATGCATGCATTGCAAGCCTTCTGTAAAGTCTTCGTCCGTTCGTATGCCAGAGTACGAGTACGAGAATTACATTTTCCAGCGATAGTTTTCCGTTTTCTTTTCTCATGTTACAACGTCGGCTTTCGTTTTTACCCTTTTTCCATCGTCTCCTCCCACGAATCCTTTACGTTTCCCATTAGATTCTGTTTTCATTTTTCAATAAATAATCGTCCAGACGAAAATCCTTACGATCTTACGCCTGCGCACTACAAACTTAACTCATTAAAGTGCTCGCCTACATATTTGCTAGCCAAGTCACTTTGCGCTTTCCTTCTTCTTCCATTTATGACCCCTAAAACTCACCTAAATCACTTTGCGCTTTCCTTCTTCTTCCATTTATGACCCCTAAAACTCACCTAAATCACTTTGCGCTTTCCTTCTTCTTCCATTTTTCACCCCTAAAACTTACCCAAACCACTTCGCGGCTAGGTTCTTCTTCCATTTTTCACCCCTAAAACTTACCAAAACCACTTCGCGCTTAGTTTCTTCTTCCATTTTTCTCCCCTAAAACTTACCCAAATCACTTTGCAGTTAGGTTCTTCTTCCATTTTCACCATTAAAACTTATCCAAACCACTTCACGGTTAGGTTCTTCTTCCATTTTTCTCCCCTAAAACTTACCCAAACCACTTCGCGATTAGAGGCTCGATTCAGAGAGACAAAAAAACCCTTTTTTTTGTGAAATGTTTCCGTTCTCGTATGAGTGTACGAGCGATTCTATGCATGCACTGAAAACCTTCTGTAAAGTTTCCGTCCGTTCATACGGCAGATTACGAATACAAGGACGTCATTTTCCAGCGTGACTTTTCCGTTTCATTTTCACATGTTACAACGTAGGGTTTCGTTTTTGCCCTTTTCCCATCGTATCCTCCAATGAATCCTTTACGTTTCCCGTTCGATTCTGTTTCCCTTTTTCAATAAATATTCGTCCAGCCGAAAATCCTTACGATCTAGCGCCTGCGCACTACAAACTCATTAAAGTGCTTGCTTACATATTTCCCACCCTCACTTCTACTACAATGTTTAGCTAAATCACTTAGCACTATCCTCCATCTTCCCTTTTGGACCCTTAAAGCTCACCCAAACCACTTAGCACTATCCTCCATCTTCCCTTTTGGATCCTTAAAGCTCACCCAAACCACTTAGCACTATCCTCCATCTTCCCTTTTGGACCCTTAAACCTCACCCAAATCACTTCTCGGTCATGTGAATATTCATCTTAAAATATTTCTGGGCCCATTAGTTTTGTGTTAATGTATTTTGTAAATGAAATTACACTGTAACATTTTTTTTTTTGGATTCCATCATAAAATATAAAATTTTTAAAAATTTAGAAAATTTCTAATTTTTACAACTATAAAAAACAAAATACATAGCAATGGCAGGCCACAGAACATTATTCTTCATCTGTGGTCCCCAACGAGTTGCGCAGCTCCTGCATCTCGCCCACCAACTGAAGGACCCTGACACTCAGTTGTGCCACTCTGGCACGTGTGGTCCCTGTTAAAAAACGTAAATTAAAATATTGGTATAACCTTGTTGGGGTCATACTGCAGTGCCCCCCCCCCCCCCCCCCGTATGGTCCAAACACCTAAATCTGGACTTCAAAAGCCCAGAGGGCCCTCGCCACCACGGGACGGGTTTTGCATAGTGCCCGATTAGAGAACCCCTGGCCCGCATTCTGCAGGCAAAGAACAGGCATCAGGAGCAAGGGCAGGAGTGGATATCCAGAATCCCCTGAAAGAATTTATAAATAATAACATAAAATACACATTCTAAGCTACAATATTGTTTAACATGTCATCAAGCATAGGTTAAGTTATGAGTCATCAACTATATTCATTGCCATACAGTGAAAATGGATTGATGGAATGTGAGCAAACTTACCCAGGAGCCATCTACCAGATAATTCTCCTGACTCAAAATGACAAAATAAGCCGGAGCTCTGCAATATATAAGCATCATGGGACGACCCTGGATGCCCTGCAAGAACACTGAGGAATCGCATAGCTGGACCAAAGACTGCTTGTATGTTGTGTGAGTGGCACATCTTGCGGTTCCTGCAACCAAATATAAAATAATTACACAAAGCAAAGGTAACCGACTAAATCAATAACTCCTGCAACAAATTAAGATTCAAGTTCAACAATCCAAATATAATTCACAAAGGACATAAGTCTAAAAAAAGATAGCAATTATATGGATATGTGGGAAAATAAATGTTTACATGTTAAGGACTAATTAAGGTCAGCATTAAAATGCTTCTATAAGGCATACATGAAATGTATTGATTCAGGTATGCATTGCTATACAATTTATGGGCTCGGCCATGTTGATACATGCAATGCCTTGGTGCTAAAGGCGCGCAGACTCCTCCACATAGCCGCAAAACATGTTCAACAATAGTAATCCGAGCCCTCAAAGGTCCCGTAAGTGGATCGGAAATGAAACGGATTTATAGGGTGGTGGTCCGTCGGAAATCAGCTCTCTGAATCAGACGTAAGCCCATCCCAACAATGGAAGTTATCTGAACGAATGAAAAATTTCTGATTTTGTTTGGAACATGATCCGAACTGAAAACGGAAATGTTCCGATTTGCTTCCGTTCATCGAAAGCGCATATACACATTTTCCCGAACGTTCGTACGAATGAAAAATGAACGAAAAAAAGCAAAAAAAAGACTAACACCCACCCAAACTTTCACAGACAGCTACGGAAGTCCAGACGAATGTGTCTTTGAATCAAGGCTATGGTTCTTCTTCCATTTTTCTCCCCTAAAACTTACCCAAATCACTTCGCGGTTAGGTTCTTCTTCCATTTTTCACCCCTAAAACTTACCCAAACCACTTCGCGGTTTGGTTCTTCTTCCATTTTTCGCCCCTAAAACTCACCTAAATCACTTTGCGCTTTCCTTCTTCTTCCATTTTCCCAACTTACCCAAACCACTTCGCAGTCATGCGAATCTTTATCTCTAAATATTTCTAGGCCTATTCGTTTTGTGTTAATGTATTTTGTAAATGAAATGACACTGAAAGTTTTTTTTTTTAAATCACAAATGCCATGTTTTGGTGGCTTTTTTTTAAAATAGTATTTATAAAAAGTTATAAATTTTGTTTTTTTTAATTTAAAAAAATTCTACATTTAAAATTTTTGAAAAATTAAAAACTTTTTACAATAAAAAGCTATATACATAGCAATGGCAGGACCCAGAACATTAGTCTTCATCTGTGGTCCCCAACGAGTCACGCAGCTCCTGCATGTCGGCCACCAACTGAAGGACCCTTTCACTCATTGCTGCCACTCTGGCACGTGTGGTCCCTGTATAACAAAGAAACAAACATTATTGTTTTGCAAATACAAGTTTCTCACCTGTGGATGTTTTTTTTTTAGGTGGGAAGCTAACTAATGACGCCATATGTCATTATGCTCAGTAATTAATCTAAGGAAGTGGGCATTTGTCATTATGCTAATGCCATTGTCTATGGCTTTAGGTATCTTGGTGATCATGTCAATTACCACATAGTCAAAAGAATGACATTACAACTTACTTTGTTGGTGGCCGACGTGAGCGTCTGGGACCACCCTGGATTCTGGGACCTGCCACTGCTGGGAAGTTGAGGCTGTAGAGACATGTCAAATAGTGTCACTTCTAATTTCTCTCCATGTGCCTCCTGGGCCTGATCTGCTGCAGACCCTTCCGCAGATCCTTCACCCGCTACATTAACATCTAGAAAAAGAGATTAAGGGAATCAGTTTTGTTTTAAATAGTATGTATGTGTGTGCACTTACATGAAGAGTCACATACCAGAGGCTTCAGTCGCTTGGTACGACTCCCTGCCCACGCCATGACGCCCCTCCTCTGTAGAAAGGTCCAGGGGCTGGTCGGAGGCCGCTACAGAGGAGGGGTAGGAATGTCGCCCTGGAGATCCACCACCTTCACTTTGTGCTGCAGAATCATCCAGCACTGGTCGACCTGTGCGCCTCCGGGTGCGTCGGATTCAGTACTCCATTTCCAGCACTAGAAAAGAAAAGCATTTATAAATAAAGGCCTACCTTCTGTATTAGTTACATCTAGCATGCAATCGCTATGTACTTACTTGGGAAATGGAGCCCGAAAAATTGCCGAACCCAGGGCATGCAGAGCCGTTTCAGGTCCGACCAATGCTGCATGATCTGCATGTGGGTGAAGGTGGTGTCAGTCTCCTGCTGGATCCTGGAAACGATCTCCAGGGCGACGGTCCTCTTCTCAAAAGAGTTGGGTAGTCGTACCTGCGCTGAAGCATCGTCTAAAAAACACAAAATAAACATATTTTTTAGACCAAACTGCATACAAATATCTGTCACAAATCGATCAGTTGACTAAATGACATTACCAGACACATTTCGGGCCTCAAACTATCCTTCTAGATGGAAGTGACTTGGTTCGCACATGTGGGCCCTAACTTCTGTTTAGCACAGAGTTTTACACACTTTTAAACCAAACCATTTCTTCCTGCGTTTCCTAAAGGCCTAGGCATGCATTTAGATGGAAAATCAAAGGCATTAAAATACACTTACGAGCATAATCAGCTCTTCTTGTTGGCGGGTGAAGATCGTGGGCGCCATCTTTCTTCTTGTCTGCAGCAGTTAAGTAATGCCCCAGCGGTTTCCGGGCTCCGCACGGCCGGACGAACGGCCGTACGCACACGAACGCGTAAGCGTCATACCCAGGCATTAGTATTTAAAGGGTCCTGGACCCACAGCTCATTCTCTTTCAGAGTCTCAACATTATGGCACCCAAAAAAGCGGTCGGGAAGGCAAAAGCAGGCAAGGAGGGCAGCAGCAAAATGCAAGAGCAGCGTGAGGAGGCTTCTTCAGGGCCGACCACTCACTACAAAATTCCAAGGCCGAAGGTGCGGGAAACCCGCAGTGGGCAGGCTAAGGCGACAATACCAACAAAGTCTGCTAAGGCACCAACAACCAGCAAACCAAAGGAGGCAGCGACGAAGAAGAAGCCCCAGGCCACCAAGCAGACAGGTACGCCCGCAAAGAAGGCCACTAAGAGGGTGAGAAGCCCCAGCCCACAAAAAACCCCATCCCCTCCTCCCCGGAACGACCACATCTGTTCTCCAAGAATGCTCCGCTGGCAAGGCCAGTAAAAGCCACAGGGCCAGAAGCCTCAGCCCCCAAAGCTCTGCATCACCACATACACGTGGAAAAAGCGGCCATGGAAAGAGTAAAAGCCACCGGGCCAGAAGCCCCAGCCCCCAAAGCTCAGCATCTCCACATACACGTGGAAAAAGCGGCCATGGAAAGAGTAAAAGCCACCAGGCCAGAAGCCCCAGCCCCCAAAGCTCAGCATCTCCACAGACACGTGGAAAAAGCGGCCATGGAAAGAGTAAAAGCCACTGGGCCAGAAGCCCCAGCCCACCAAGCTCAGCATCACCACAGACACGTGCAACTACCTCCCAGGGGCATGCAAGCACAAGTCTCAAGGGCCCACAGAGGCACAGGGCAAGAAGCCCAACAACATTAAGCACACCCTCTCATTCTCGACCACATTTGCCACCGGTACAGGTGGCAAGGCACTCTCCATATGCCACATCGACGCCTGCAAGTTCAGTGGCCACCCAGGCAAGGACCCCAAGTCCATTTCCAAGTCAAGTACATTCTTTATCCAGCCACCTGTCCAACATTTCTACCCAACACAGCCAGCCCAGTATGTCCCCCCGAATTGCCTGCAACCACAGATGAGCCCGAACATCAAGCAATAGGGCGGACATTGCGCCGAGGCCAGTTGAGTGGCAGGTTTCGGGAGGACAAAACTCTGGCATTGGCTAGTGGGCTGACCTTACATTATGATGAACTATATTGGCGAAAATCCAAAGCAACCAGCAAATTGCGCAAAGCAGAAATTTTAGAGGAGCTCACCAGACAGGTCCATGCAGCGGGGGAGGAGCTCAAAGATGTGGAGCAGATTCAACGCAAAATATAGGACCTGAAGTATGCAGCACGGAAGAAAGAAAATAAACGGCGCAATTACAGGTACATATATGATTTGTGCATTTGTTTGCTTCTTGTATTGTCAACATTTTCCTACATTTGCCAAACTATATTTTTCAGCTTACAAACTGGCGGAGGCTTCCCCACTGAATTATAATTTACCAGAGCTGAGGAGATGGTGCTAGGCCTGATACATCCCGTGGCCTTAGAGGGCCACTCGGGGCGATGGGACACGGACATCCCTACTATTCTAGGAGGTTAGTAATGTTAGTGTGTATGTAAAATGTTTTAAACCTGTAAAATGAGGCTCACAGGCATATATGAACACATGCCCCTAGGGAGTGTCTTGTAGGGGAGGTTACAGTTTTAGCAGGGTGTGTAATGTCTGTGGAATGTTCATTTTCTAATTTGCTAGGCCATACATGACCTTGGACAGTATTTATGGTCACTATCAAAGTCTTAATATTAGCAAAGCACTGCCTGTTATGTGATTCTACTCAATCATATCCAACACTTCCTTCTTTGTCTTTAGGCCACTTGGGTTTGAGCTGTGCTTTGGTCTCAAATACTTGATCTGGGGTCAGGGAAAGGTCTACATAGTAAGAATGCCCACCAGCATACCTCTAAGCAAAATGCTCTTTGCAAGCTGAGTGTGGGTCCCTAATGGCCCTTTAGGGATGTGTAAAGCCTCATAACATGCAGTACATGCATGTTTGTATTATGTAAGGTGACCAATGTGTATGTACAGGGTGAGTCATACATACAACAGATAATGACATTGATAGTGAAGGTCAACTTGGACCGTTGGGGGAGTTGCCATTCCTGCTTGCCCACGTGTTTTATTGAAGCATATGTAGTAATACAGATCATCAATGGATATTTAGGTGTTTACGTGCCTTTTTATTTACAATACAGCCCAGCATCAACCCTCAGCTAGTGTGGAAGCCTCATCCAGTTGGACCACGCCGTCAACTTCCGTGCTGCCTGGGAGCCAGGACCAGACATGTACGGTAAGTGTATTTTGCTGAATCTGCTGATGCATGTGAATGAACATGACTAATTGGCATAACAAATATATTTAGGGCCCAAACTGAACCTTTTTTTCACATGTCCCAACAGACCCACACACTGATGGAGGAAATCCAGGAGATGGAGGAGGATGCCACCTTGATGGGACCTTCACAACAGACCACCCTGGAACATAATCTGCAACTGTCCCAACATGTTTCTTCACCAAATCCTCTGCAGAGTGAAGCTGGCCCGCATGCTGCCAGGCCATCGTGGGCAGCATGCAGAGACTGAGCCTACAGTCCCCAGTGGTAGCTCTGCTGCAGAGGATTTGGCAAGCACATCTGTGGCTGTTGGTCGGCCTAGACGTCCATCATCTGCACGCGCCCCATCCCGGGGAATTGGCAGGCGTAGTCAGCTACGTCGCCCAGTTTCCCAGGGGAGGCGCGTACCGATCATGGAGTTAGCATGGCACCATGAGAGGTGTTTATTTCGCCAACTAACTGAAAGAACCACAGAGCAGCATCATGCACAATTAGAGACCTTAAATAATACATTAAACACCATGCTGGCAGAATTTAGGTCGACCAACAGCCACATGGCCACCTTATCTACTAATTTCACAGCCATGCTTGAGGAAGTTCGAACTAACAACACCCACATGGCCACCTTAACTAGTAATTTCATTGGCATGCTGGATGAAGTTTGAACAACCAATAGACACATGTTAGAACAGTTGCAGATTCTGAATGCCACACATGCCCAGGAGATGGGCCACCTCCAAGGCCCCCCACCAGGGTTTTATGGGCATCAGCCATTTTAACACCTATTTGCCTTGTATCTGCTCCACATCTTTCCTCTACATCTCTACTGTATTGACCTGTCTGGTGAGTGCTACCAATATAGACTTTTTGTATGGCTTTGCTTGTATGATTTGGATTTTCGCCCATATAGCTCATTAGAGTGCTGAGATACCCCACTAGCATATGCCTGAGCTCAAGCCTCACTGAATCTGCCACTCAAGCTGTTGCGCTGCAGGCTTTGGCCTAATTACATTGCTTCTGTCTGTAGGCATGATTGGGGACATTTTGGCAAACAACTACCTTGAACCCTGGCAGAGATTGCACTGGACTTGGATTTGGACTGGGGCTTCTTGTTTGGGTGGGCCACTGACTTACAGGCGTGGATGTGGCATAGGTATGGCTGCTTTCCACCTGTGCCTGTGGCAAATGTGGCCAAGGGTGTGGGTGTGTATGTGGCCCTATTTATTACAGGGTGTGTATGTGGCCCTATTTATTACAGGGCAAATATTGACATGCAAATGCTTGCTCCCTATGTCTGTGTATTTTATTTAGGGTTGAAACTTTGGCCTGGAGTGCATTACTTTAAAACTCCTGGATGTGGCCAATTGCTAGGTGCCATGATTTGCCACAAATGTATTTTAATGTTGTACTATGTATGTACATGAAGTATGCAAGTGCCCTTAAACTCCAAATTTTCATATTTCAATAAAAAATATTGAATGTGACTTGACCTGTTGTTGACTAAGTTGATGCATTGATGTTTTGGTTATTTTTAGATTACTTAAGGTTTTCCTAAACAAACAGGGCAAAAAAAAATGCATGAGTCTCAGATCATGTATGAATATTTTAGTAATTAACTCATTACTAATTGATACACCAAAAATAATAAAAGATTTACAAGGCAAAATTAGAGGAGCAAATAATAATTACAGGCACAAAACAAACACAGGCAACAAAAATTATGCAAAATGTGTCTGAATCAAATTGGCCCGAACTGCTTGGTCAGAGGCACTAGGTGTGCCACGGTAGTGGTCTTATGGGTCCTGGCTGGGTAGAGAAGGGGGCAGATCCAAATACCGGGGGACACGCTGCATGATGGCATAGTTATGTAAGACACAGTAGGCCAGTATGATGTCTATGACCTTTTTGGGGTCATACTGGAGTGCTCCCCCAGTATGGTCCAAACACTGGAAGCATGTTTTTAACAGGCCAAAGGCCCTCTCCACTACGGCCCGGGTCTTCCGGTGTGCCCGATTGTAGGCCTCCTGGGCTGCATTCTGTGGTCGAAGGACGGGCGTCAGCAGCCAAGTAGTGGATAGCTGGAATCCCCTGAAAAAATAAGAAAATACTAACATAAATTACACATGACACAAAAAGTTATTAAAAAAAAAGGTCGTTCACCCTGAATAAGATCTTATTTTAGACACACCCTGAACATACAGATTGCTCTGCTAAAGAAACAGCCTAACACCATCTACTGCATGTTCTGACCCTTTAAACAACCAAAATGGCGGATGAGGGCAAATCAGGCAGACTGCTAACAGGTATTGGCTTAGGACTGTGCTGCTCAGCATTCTTTGATGTCTTATCTGCTTTGTGTGAGCCAAGCACAGCTCTCACCCGCCCCCTGCACTTTATCCAGCTCTCCTCTACTCAGTAAGTGTCATGTTTCTGAGCAAAGATGGTGCAGACCCTATCATAAAGTCAAGAACAGAATTGCAGCCGAGTGTGGGGAAGAATAATTAGTAATTTACTAGAAAGTATAAATATATTATTTACTTTGCTTTGCTAAAGATCATGGTTAAGGTCCGGTTTCACCTGTCATCAAGGGGTAAAAACAGCCATAGCTTCAGACATGGGTCCGAAACGATATTAATAGGCAAACATTGAAAAGGGAATGACGTTATTTGCGTCAACTTACCAAGGAGCCATCCACCAGAGAATTCTCCAGACTCAAACCGACGGTATAATCCAGATCGTCGCAAGATGTACGCGTCATGGGATGAGCCTGGAAACCTGGCGAGAACACTAAGGAACCGCATTTCCGGGGGGCCACCACTGCTTGGACACTCAGTGAGTGGCCCGTTTTGCGGTTCCTGGGAAAAAAAAAAAAAAAATTAGCAAGGCTAGGTAAACTACTCACACACTAACTCCTAACATCCTCCCAAAAACATGTTGGGCAATACAAATAACACTAAGTACCCAAGTATTTTTTAGGCCTACAAAGGATATGTATGTTGGATCAACTAAATATTAACTTTCACATGACAAATTAAGGTCCACATGCAAATGTTTGGCTTTGGGCTACATGAAAAACATTGATGACGCTAAATCCGGCCAAATATATCACATGAACAATTTACAAGGAGGGATTAACAGATATACAGTGTAAGCTATTTCACAGGGACTATTTACAAGAAGGGATTAACAGATATACAGTGTAAGCTATTTCACGGGGACAATTTACAAGGAGGGATTAACAGATATACAGTGTAAGCTATTTCAAAGGGACTATTTACAAGGAGGGATTAACAGATATACAGTGTAAGCTATTTCACAGGGACTATTTACAAGGAGGGATTAAGAGATATTTAAAATACCATTTACGTCAACTATATAAAAAAATGACTGATTGAACTTACCTATAGATGTACTCGTCGACTGCCGGAGGCACCAAGGCAACGTGGGTGCAACCAATGGCACCCATGACATTGGGCATGTCGGCGATATTATAAAATGCCAGCGTAAGCGCGTTCCAGGCTATCATGTCATCAGGAAAAAATATATATTTTTGACTAATGGTAGCCATGCCTTCCAAAAACTTGGATAGCGCGCGGCTCAGCATAGGCTGGGACATCCTCACAGAGAGGGCACCCAGCCTCTGGAACGAGCCGTTCTCCAAAAATTGCAGGCAGCCAAGCATCTTGGTCATACCTGAAATTGCTTGCCCCTTCCTTGTGGTGCGGACTAACCATGGCCGCAGCTCACTATACAACTTATGGAGGGAAGCGCAATTAAGTCTGGTCAGCTCAAACAGCTCAACGTCATGCATGCAATCGATATGCATGCGTCGCCGGTGCAATCTAGTCTCGGCCCTGCTGACACATTCAATTCCCATTAGCTGGAGCTTGTAATGCTCCTCCACAAAGCCACAAAACATGGTGATTGCAAGGTATCCGAGGTCAAAATGGTCCCGTAAGGGGATCACAAATGAAACGGTTTTATAGGTCCCTCGGCAATCAGCTCTCTGAATGAGACGCAAGCCCATACCAATAACGTAAGTTATCTGAAAGAACGCAAAATATCAGATTTTGATGGGAAAATGATCCAAACTAACGCAAATGATCCGATTTGCTTTCGCATATACGCATTAGCCTGAACGTTCGTACGAATGAAAAATTAACAAAGAAAACAAATAAAATGACAAACACACACAAAAACTTTCACAGACAGCTACGAAAGTCCAGACGAATGTGCCTCCGAATCAAGCCTATTGACCTGCAGATCTTGCTCCTGGGCCTGGCCAATAGTCCAGCTTGTTCCCATCCTCCCCTGCTATTGGGCAACCTCTCCTTAAGCCAGCATCTTTCCCCACTCACATTGCCTGAGATAACCCTACTCTGCTAGGCTTTGAGTTCATAGTTCTCTGTTTGGTTAACCCGTTAATTACCACAGGTTTGTTCTTTGAGCTCTCCCAGTTTGTTCCCAGAACTGACTGTTGCTGGTCTGACCTTGGACCAGCTTAGGTTTAGACCTTTAGATTCTGATCACCAAGCTAACCCTACCTCATACCTTTAACTTGGAACTTGCTTCTGCATCCTGTTCTGGTTATAGAGCATTTTTGGACTGATCTCTTTTGAACAACCTCGGCCTGTCAAGACTTCCCCATGGTGGTACGCCGGCCTTTACAGCCACAGGTGGAATCCTCTGCCCCTTAAACCAGACCTTCACTCTGAATAAGAGCCTTATTAAGGTCGTATATGACCCCCCCCCCCCCCCCACCCTATACAGGAAGTGTCTTCTGACTGTGCCACTCTGCATTCTGGGATCGCTGTCATTCCTGACCCCAGCTCTGCTCTGTCTGTGCAAATCACAGCTATAACCTGCCCCCCTGCAGTTTTCACCCCACTTCTCTCCTCAGTATGTGAGGATCCTGAGGCAAGATGGCAGCGCCTGTATCCTTAAGTCCTGAACGTAACTGCAGCCCAGCGGGGAAAAGGATAAAAAGTAAGTAACTAAAAACATATTATATATTAATTTTTAGATGCTGGGGAATAATTATTTAAGTGTTTGGGCTTTTCATTAAATGATGCTGAAGGTCCAGTTTAAGACCCGAGGAGTAACCATCTGCTGGACGGCACATTGGGTCTCTCAAGCCTGAGTGAGGTCCAGCTGAAGAGGGTGGTGATAGATTGGGGCTTGCCACCTACACAAAGGCCGGAGATCTACAGGGGCATTACAAATTCATGATGGAAGCCAATACTAATTGGATACAGGCATACAATGTGGACACTTCTGCTTGTGTATCATATTTATACGTATGTAAGAAGATAACATACTGTATGATTTTTTTTTCCTTCAGCAAGTACTAATATGGACACCAGAGATCCTATTACATAACCTAGGCCATGACTTCCACATTTCTGGAAAGGTAAGTAAGTGGCATTATTACTGGAAATAAAGTGTATTAATCATGGCTGAGATATGTCATGGAGTCCGGGAACCACCTTCTTGTTATTCACCAATTCCTATTTCTCCTCTGTGTTCTCTCCCCAGCAAATAGCTTTCATCTGTTACATGTCAATTTAGCGGCACAGCCCTGGGCCTGCACCATACAAGATCCAATTATGTCCTGCATGAAATGTTCCCAATATAATGGCACTCTTAAAGGTTTCCACAGTGATGGCTAATCTAAGCAATGCATCAAGCTTGGCGTTGGAAATATTTTCTAGTAAAACATGTTTTTGTACAAATCTGGTTTACATCATAAGATGTAAATGCCAAGGACATTCCCTCAGAACGTTTTACTACTGGCTTCAGGGTACTCGCGTTTATCAACTTCCAATAAACTTGGGCGCTGTGAGGTGCCTGCCAAAGTGCCCAACCTCCCCAAAGATGTCACATCACTTAAATCCCTCGCCAAGGCCACCATGACAGTATCTGGGCCCAAAGAGCCACAGAAACATACCAATGAGATTCTCACCAAATACCGTATTTTTCGCCCTATAAGACGCACCTGCCCATAAGACGCACCTAGGATTTGGGGGAGAAAAATAAGAAAAAAAATATTTTAAACCAAAAACGTACCATTACAGACAGTGTGGCATTCCCCTTTCCCATTGGCCGTGTGGGATGCCCCCATTCCATAGGCAGTGTAGCATGCCCCCATCCCATTCCCCGTATACCCAGTGTGGCATCCCCCTCCCATTCCCTATATAGGCAGTGTACACCCCATTATCATAAGCAGTGTGGCATTCCCCCCTCCTATTCTCCATATAGGCAGTGTGCCCCCCCATTCCCATTGGCTGTGTGGCATCCCCCTCCCCCCATTAGTATCGGCTGTGTGGCATCACCCTCTCCCCCCATATGCTGTGGGGCATCCCCCTCTCCCCCCATAGGCTGTGTGGCATCCCCCCCCCTATAGGCTGTGTGGCATCCCCCTCTCCCCCCATTTGTATAGGCTGTGTGGCATCCCCCTCTCCCCCCATTTGTATAGGCTGTGTGGCATCCTCCTCTCCCCTCATAGGCTGTGTGGCATCCCCCTCTCCCCCCATTTGTATAGGCTGTGTGGCATCCCCCTCTCCCCCCATAGGCTGTGTGGCATCCCCCTCTCCCCCCATAGGCTGTGTGGCATCCCCCTCTCCCCCATAGGCTGTGTGGCATTCCCCCTCCCCCCCATTAGTATAGGCTGCCTGGCATCCCCCTCTCCCCCCTTAGGCTGTGTGGCATCCCCCCCTCCCCCCAATTCCCATAGGCTGTGTGGCATCCCCTCTCCCCCCTTAGGCTGTGTGGCATCCCCCCCCAATTCCCATAGGCTGTGTGGCATCCCCCCCCAATTCCCATAGGCTGTGTGGCATCCCCCTCTCCCCCCTTAGGCTGTGTGGCATCCCCCCTCCCCCCAATTCCCATAGGCTGTGTGGCATCACCCTCTCCCCCCAATTCCCATAGGCTGTGTGGCATCTCCCCCTCCCCCCCAATTCCCATAGGCTGTGTGGCATCCCCCTCCCCCCCCCAATTCCCATAGGCTGTGTGGCATCCCCCTCTCCCCCCTCAGGCTGTGTGGCACCCCCCCTCCCCCCAATTCCCATAAGCTGTGTGGCATCCCCTCCCCCCCCAATTCCCATAGGCTGTGTGGCATCCCCCTCTCCCCCCTTAGGCTGTGTGGCATCCCCCCTCCCCCCAATTCCCATAGGCTGTGTGGCACTCCCCTGTGCGGCTTAAGTGAAAAAAAAAAGTTAAACTCACCTCTCCACTGACACCGCTCCGCTGAGCGGTCGGCTCCGTGAATGGGGTGGGCGTGGCCTGTGCCGCATCAGCGTCGGCACAGGCCACGCCCACCCCATTCACGGAGCTGGCCGTAAGAAGCAGCGGCGGGCTCTGTCCCGGCCCCGCCGCTGCGATCGCTGTCTTTTACCGGCAGCGATGACAGCGGCGGGGCCAGAGACAGCGCCCCCGCCGCTCCTCCATCTGCTGCTTCTTCCTGGGCACAGGCGAGCACCCAGGTCAGGGCAGCAGGTGGGCGTGGCCTGCGCCAACTTGGTGCAGGCCGCGCCCACCCGCTGCCCTGACCTGGGTGCTCGCATGTTCCCCAGGCGGAAGAAGCAGCAGGCGGAGGAGCGGCGGGGCCGGGACAGAGCCCCCGCCACTCCTCCGGGCTTCCGCAGTGTGACAGGCAACGCGGGAACGCCGGGAACGGGTGAGTTTTTTTTTTTATTTATTTATTTTTTTATTTATTTTTTTTTACATTCGCCCGATAAGGCGCACGGACATTTTCCCCCCACTTTTGGGGAAAAATAAGTGCGTCTTATAGGGCGAAAAATACGGTATACTATGATGCATATAACTGTAAAGGATTACATATTTGACACATAGCCACAACTTTTTAATAAGTTGATGCCATACAGACTAAGGAAGCCTATGTAATGGCAGCAGGCATGGAAAGGGGAAGGGGGTGCTGTGACATTGCCACTTCTAGAATGGGAGGAAGTATGGCTTGAGGAACCTCATCTTTAGCATAACCACTATCAGAGGTTAACTGGCCGCTATACAGCCATCATCCCCGTTTGTAGACACTTGTTTCGGGTTTTTGGCTCTCATTAACAGGGTGGACTGGGGCTAAAAAGCAACCTGAGTTGTTACTGGCTATGACCAGCTCATGGCCAGCCCACTAGCTGCATTGCCGAGACAGATCAAGAGCATGGTCAATATGGCTGCTATTGAAGTGGACCAAAACCCAGGATTTTGACTAACCTGGGTTTTGGTCCTTGCACTCCTGGGCACCCCGATCGGGGGTGCCCCTCTGAGTAAAACCCCCACGGTTGTCTGATCTGACAATCCCATCTCCAGTCCTACTGTGCTTGCGAGTTCAATCAGCTTGCTCGGATCCACTCCAGTCCCTAGGTCTAAAAGCTCTTCTAAGCGAGAGGATCCAAGTGTGCTGACAGCCGCATCCTCTGCTACCCTCTAACAGCAAGCGTGCTGACGCTGGGCATTTACAAATGCCTGGAGCGGGCACGTGCCCTGCTAAAAGGGATAGCGGGGATGCGGCCGCTGTTTGCACATGCGCGGCTGGAACGGGGAAGAAGGTGAGCTTTCGGGTGACCTGGGGGGTGTCACACAGCGGGGCATCCAGATTTTCAATGCCCCATGGGGAGGGAATCAAGCGGCCCTGGAGTCTTTTAGCTGTAAGAGGCTAGTGGATTGGGTAATCTGGGGGGTTTCACACAGCAGGGCATCTCAATTTGGAATGCTCCATAAAGAGGTAGACCAAGTTTCTTATAAACTTGAATGAGGGGGTGCTGCTTTTTAAAGTGGTACCAAAGATTTAGTATTGTATGGTGTAACGGTGGGCTGGGGTCCCTATACACTATACTGGGGCCAGGTACCAAGGGTTAGGTAGGGGAATTTGGGAGGCAGATGATAGACGGGGATGTTAGAAGGGGAATGAGTGAATTCTGGTAGAGGTTGGCTGTATACTGGGCCCAGTCAGCTCTAAAGCAGTGCATAGTCAGTCTGGTCCTGCTCCGCACAAGGCCAGAAGAAGCTCATATAATGAGGGAGACATTTTCATTCTTGTACACATTCAGGGGAATTATTTTCTTTATAAATGCAATATAATAGGAACAGTATTATGACTACAAAGTTAATTTAAAATGCCAATGGAGTGATTAGATGATTAGTACAAAATGTCAATCGTGTCATCAATGTGACGTCGCCACATCTCAGCACGCTTTTCCCAGAGAACAGTGGGGTTGTTTTTACATCCACAACAGCCCGTGGTGTCATTTTTTTCTTTGTTTTTCAAAGTTACTAAGTAACAAGCGTCGTGGTTCATCGGGGAGCGAGGCGCTTCAGAAGAAGCATGGCTGTATTGCGCTCTGCTTGTCATTACGATGTGCTTGTTAATCGCAGAAAAACACACGTCCCCGGCATCCCTTTAAAGTCGCTAAAGCTTTTAATCTTGTAAACACATCTCCGCCGGTCCAGCCAGTGCGCCCGCTGCTCGCCCCCGAAACTTTACACGCATGGCTTGAAGAGCTAAATCTATCATTAGACCATGTTTAAAGGTAACAGCGGCAAATGGGAAATTAATTCAGCTATTGATCATCAATTATACATTGCCGGGATTTCCACAGTGCGCTAATTTCCCTGCGGCACCATACGTAGTAAGACATGTCCAAGAAGGAAATGGTTAAATAAAGCATTAACATACAAGATTGAATTTTAGTTTTCAATGACACTATTTAAAACAGATCTTTAGTCAAAAAAAAAAAGAAAGTTTAGAAAATTGCTCCCTAACCCAACCCCTCTCTCTGATGAGCAGTGCTGTAAACTGTTAATCCCATGTAGATGTTGTGGAATAGCATGCAGATGCTGCACTCCTGGACTCCATGGGAGAGGCCATCTTGCTACACACCTGAGAATCCTGATTACATATGAACATGGAGGGGCTGTGCCAACAGCATCCTACACCAAACTGAGAGAGAGGTATTAGGTTCAAAGACATGGGGCATAGTCTCATGCCCCCAGTGCAGCAGGTCAGGGGGGTGCCAAAAAGGGGGCCTGAGCACAGGTGGCAGTACTGGGACGAGCCTTCAGAAAGATCAAGCAGGGGCAGCTGCTGTGAAACACATAGCGTCATGGAGCTGTCACACCCAGGTGAATTCAATTGACATCTCGGGAAGATTGGCCACATTGCAGGCAGTGGTGAGACTGGGCCCCAATACAGGCAGTGATAAAACTGGGCCCCAGTGCAGGTAGTGGTGAGACTGGGCCCATGTGCAGGCAAAAGTGGGACTGCGCCACAGTGCAGGCAGGGAAGAAACTGGGCCCTAGTGCAGGCAGTGGACAAACTGGGCCCCAGTGCAGACAATGGCAGGAACTGGGTCTAAGTGCAGGTAATGGACGGCTGTGGACACAGTGCAGACAATAGGGCTGAGAATGGAGGGCCACAGGAAGGGCTGCAAGCCTAACTCAGAAAGAATTTACAGACAATAGAAGGGCTGTGGGCCCAGCACAGATGGCGTGGACAATGGAGGGGAAGTGGGCCCAGCACAGGCAGCACGGACAACGAATAGAAGAGCCATGGACCCAGCATATACAATAGCACACACCAAGACACAAACAATCTAGGCCTGTGGCCCAGGTAGGACAGGAAGGGCCATGGGCCTAGCTAGGACAAGAAGCGCATGAGCCTCAATCTAAGATTCAGGAAGGCCCTAGGGCCAATTACAACATTCAGGAAGTACTCCACAATGAAGAGGTATTGCAGGGGGTTGAAGAGCGCAGCCAGCCTTAAGGAAAACAAAGCAATGATCCAACACAATGGTCTACCAGCCCCACCCACAAAGACGGACATACGCTTGACCTACTCGTTACTCACCTCTGCTCTGTATCCAGTCTTTCCTCATCCCCACTTCCCCTCTCTGATCACAACCTACTAACACTAACACTCTCTTCCCTTAACACTACCCCCCCCCCCCCCGCGCACACAAACCTGCAATTCGTCGCAGAAATCTCTGAAATCTAGACCTTCAATCTCTCTCCGATGCTTTACATCCCCTTCACACCCTACCCTCATTTACCAATGTAGACACTGCCGCTTCATCGATCATTGTGTACGTTTTGAAGATCTCCAAACTAATGCTCAGGTGAAGTGCTTAGATGTACATGTGTGGTCTACAGGGACACTAAACTAACCTAATCCATCTCCACACACCATCAGTGACACATGCATTAATAGAGATACTAAACTTTTCCCAGGTTGGCCTTCTAGGGATCTTTAACTAGAAGGAAACCCCAAATCATATTTATTCAAAATGTCCTCAAGTCATTTTTTACCTGAAGAGATCCAACTAACCTTTTTAGAAAAATTGTGTGCCTCTGTTTGAGATCCATCGTGAGACTTGGGGGGACGAGGGGTACCACTTCATGGTTTGGATGCAGCACAATCAATTGTATGTAGGGGATGCTTACATTTTACTTCTGTCCAAGAGCTCTTTCAAACGGCTGGTGGGGAAAACTTTGGTGAATCAGATGATCTCTCCATCCTTTATACACAGTAGCAGTAGCAGTGTTGACTGGCAGAGGTGCAGGGAGTACAGTGTCTGCTCACCAGTGCCATCCAGCCCTGTGGCAACACAGGTTCCTACTAAGCCACAAAAGCGTTATTGCCATTGTAATATACAGGGAATTACTTTTTTTATCATAGAATTGTACTTCTCCTTGACCTTGTCCTATACTTGACTACGCAACCAGCATTGCACAGTGGAAAAACACTCCCCAAAACTCACTTGCCTCATCTGCATGCATGATAATGAGTCATTGTCAGCACTTACATTTGCTACTGCATCTACTCAAAGCTGAAACACAATCACATTTGCTACTGCATCTACTCAAAGCTGAAACACAATCACATTTGCTACTGCATCTACTCAAAGCTGAAACACCATCACATTTGCTACTGCATCTACTCAAAGCTGAAACACCATCACATTTGCTACTGCATCTACTCAAAGCTGAAACACCATCACATTTGCTACTGCATCTACTCAAAGCTGAAACACCATCACATTTGCTACTGCATCTACTCAAAGCTGAAACACCATCACATTTGCTACTGCATCTACTCAAAGCTGAAACACAATCACATTTGCTACTGCATCTACTCAAAGCTGAAACACCATCACATTTGCTACTGCATCTACTCAAAGCTGAAACACCATCACATTTGCTACTGCATCTACTCAAAGCTGAAACACCATCACATTTGCTACTGCATCTACTCAAAGCTGAAACACAATCACATTTGCTACTGCATCTACTCAAAGCTGAAACACCATCACATTTGCTACTGCATCTACTCAAAGCTGAAACACCATCACATTTGCTACTGCATCTACTCAAAGCCGAAACACAATCATATTTGCTACTGCATCTACTCAAAGCTGAAACACAATCACATTTGCTACTGCATCTACTCAAAGCTGAAACACCATCACATTTGCTACTGCATCTACTCAAAGCTGAAACACCATCACATTTGCTACTGCATCTACTCAAAGCTGAAACACCATCTTACCATTTTTCTACCATCTTGGTGTCCCCGGGAGGCTTCTTCCTTTCCCAGCATTTCAGCTGTGCTGCTGCTGGGATTTACCTGGCATAACCCTCAATATAAAGCTGCAGGAATCCCAGCAGCACTCCCACTTTGCAGGCCACTGGCTGATCCATAGGATGCCATTAAAGCGGACCTTCACCCTGAATAATAGTATGTTTCCCCCACCCTGTACATACAGATTGCTAACATTAAAAATCATCCTACCTGCATCTACTGCATGTTATGAGCCTTAAACATCCAAGATGGCGGCCCATGGAGTGTCGGGCTGCCTGCTCTGCATTCTGGGATTGCTGACCTTTTCCTGACCCCAACTCTACTTTGTCTGTGCAAAGCACAGCTATAACCCCACCCCCCTGCACTTTTAACCCTTCTCCGCTCCTCAGTATGTGATTCTAATGAGGTAAGATGGCGGCGCCCGTATCCTAGAGTGCTGAACAGAGTTGCAGGCCAGTGGGGGAAAGAATAAAAAGTAAGTGACTAAAAACATAACATATATTAATTTCAGATGCTGGGGAATAGTTTTTTAAGGGTTTGCGCTTTTCATTAAATTATGCTGAAGGTCTGCTTTAAGGTAGGAAAATTGACCACGAAGGGACTTACAAAAAGGTAACATTAATTTTTAGGATGCATATGAAATATGTTTCTTCTAAGGGTTTTGGTCCAGTTTGGGCTACAATTACTTATGGGGGGGTCTTCTTGGACATTCTGCCAAGATTGGTCCTCAATAAACCCCTGTTGTTGTGTCTGTTGTTTACTAGCTGAATAGGCTTCCCTGAAATAGTCATATTATTTTTAAAGTATCTCTTCAAAAATGGAGCCCTTTAGTCCAACTTTTATAGCGCAGCGAGAAAATCATTTTGTCCTCATTTTTCAATAGGACACAGACTCACACCTTGGTTATATATCAATTACTTTTACTTTTAGCCTTTAGGAAATACAAGTACTAACCTCACACACCAGTACGAGAACAACTTAAAATTGCCTCTCCACTCAATTTCCACAGCTAATCAGAGGACATCTTCTGATCAGAGCACATTCCCTGCAGGGTCTAGAGCGGCTTTCTTCTGTCCTAAAAAGAAAACTTTTATATTTACACAGAAACATTGCAGAAAAACTAGGCTGCAAAAATGAAAGGACCAGTTAATGTCTTAATAAAGCTTATAACTGCCTATATATATATATATATATTAGTGCCTTAGATATCCCGGGTTCTGGTCCTTGCCCGCAGGGCACCCCAATCAGGGGTGCCCCACTCAGTGAAACCCCCCAGGTCGCCCAAACAAACTCACCTTTTCCTGGTCCTACGACGCATGCACAGCCATCCAATCAGCACGTTCATATTCCCTATCCACTTGAGCCCCTCCATCCAGGAGCTCATATAATATGAGCAGATCTAAGATCTCTGGTAGACGCATCCCCCGCTACCCTCTAACAGGGAGCGTGCCCACACCGGGAACTCACAAATGCCTGTCGCGGGCATGTGCCTTGCTAAAGGAAAAGTGGGGATGCGGTCGCAGCTTGCGCATGCGCAGCTGGATTAGGAGCAAAGGTGAGTTTTCAGGAGACCCGGGGGGCTTCACAGTAGGGCACCCCCATTTGGGGGTATGCCTGCCCTGGAGTCTCATAGGTTTTTATCTTTAAAGGTTAAATCCCCATTCAATGGCATTTTTAAAGGTTTCCATTACTGTGTGCCAAATGACATCCTCAAGGTGCTGAGATTATCTGGTATTTTTTCTTTCATATTTGTCTGAAACTCTATGTTAAAAGAACAGAAAAGAAAACAGTTTTCTCTAGCAACAATGTGTTAACCTTAGCAATGTCCACCAACTGGTGTGTGTGGTATACAGAGCCGAGACGTTCTGACTTGCTAATCATCTGATTGGCTGAGGCAGTCATAACGCTCCACACTCCTGAGACAATCACATGTTTAACCCTTCCTGCTGTAATTCAGCTTCTTCAGATAAAGGGTTCACAATGTTGTGTTTCCGTGGCTAAAGGGTTATAAGCAACATTCTCACCTAAGGATGTCATTACTGCTGCTTGATGTAGCTAAAGCTGCTTATAAGCTCACCTGCTACAGTGGAAGTTTCTGGAACTTGGAGTCGGTAGGCCAGGGAGGCCACTCCTACTTTAACAACACAGAGCCACAGGAATAGAAGAAAGCTGGAAACAGTGTGCTGATAAGTAAATCACAGGTTCTAACAATCCTAACACATATTTTACATTGCAAAAGAGTAAAACAATAAGGCAGAACACCAAATGCCTGACAAAACGAAGTTTAAAAAAAAAAAAACTTTTCCACATGTTTAAACCTTAAAGCCACAAAGGAAAATATTTCTGTGAGAGTTTATGTGATAGAGAAACACAAAGTAGCAAGTGTTTGTAAAGTGTAAAAAAAAGAATAGATGCTTTTGAAAATTTGGGGTGTGCATATGTATTTATAATAGGTCTCTTCATGGTGCCAGCATGCGTGCACTAAATCATTGTCCTGGTTCTGGGTCCATCAGGGCCACTGTGCCTTAGCAAGGTTGGGTTCGTGTTGCACATGTGCAAAGGTGGAGTTCAAGCTGTTCACTAATATCCAATGACAGCAGCCACACACAGGTTTAATCATTTTGTACAGGATCTAATAGTCGTGCACCTACTGAGCATGTGCAAATTAATCAGCCTGCACATGAGTTGGTGGGTACACACCTATTGAGCATGCTCTGGGCCCTTCAAAAGCATCTGAAGAGCTTCTAGGATTTATCTCCTGGCATTCTGTCATTAGCTTTGGCAGGGCTTTGTGTCCCCCTGCACACCAGATGCTGGCATCAGAAGGTATCAGCCCACTGGACCTGTGGTCCTGCAGAGAGGTGGCTGCATGGTGAAGACTGTGCAGAGAGGAGAAAGACGGTAGATGTATTTTTTTTTTTTTAAATGTATGTTTTAACTGTTTGTAAACTGGTCCATGTCCTACTCCTGTTCACAGGGTAGTGGGACCTGGAGTCGTATTCGACATTCAGGATTACCGAAAGCTGGATACTTTGGAATAGCTGGCTGGAGGGTTTCCGAACTGGACAGGCCACGCTCTGGCTCATCATTAGGCACCGGTTGATTACATTGACAGGATGAGAAGCACTATCCACACATACAGACCTGAACTTTAAGTAAAGGCGGTTCCAGTCCGGTGCATTTTCCATGCTCCAGGAGAGAAACTTGTTCATTTGGGTGTTCCATCCTTTGGAAGAAAAATACAGCAATGTTTCCTGTCCTCCAAAAGACGTTTATTGATTGAGTGCAGCCAGAGGGTGAGACTGTACCTAAATATGCCAACAAATTACAGGACATATTGGTCACCATCAGAAAAAAAGGAGCTTGTGGCACAGATAACTATTACTTACTTAAACAATTCGATCTGCCACCAATTATTTCTTGGACTCTGCAGCCCTCTTTAATGACTTTGGCCTTTTTAGGAGCTGGATGTAATCTCAAGTTTGAGTTTTTGCAGCTAGAAAAGTTGACTACTCTTTACACTTAAGAAGAGGAGACGTTGTGGAAGAAGAGGAGGAGTTGTGAAGCATGTGTGTGAAACATGTGTGGGTCCGCACATTTACTCCGAACTTGCTGACTGAGGGAGTCTTAGCTGTCACCATACAATACAGGAAGCTACAGGAAAAGCAGATAAGCATCCGTGTCCTTCTTCGGATCCAAAAGATAGACTAGACCTGTCCTGCTAGAGCTGCCTAAAAGTGGAGATAGCTTAGTGGTGTCCAAAATGATATCAGCCACAACCTACACTAAAATTCCCTGGTATAAATGTTGATACCACCCCAACACATTATCTGTCTCTACTATACAAATGCTTCAGCACCATGGAGTTATGCCTGCAGCTGATCCATCCCTGCTAACTTTATCTTCAGCCTTGGAGGACACTCAAGCTCAGTGGGGCGGTTGTGAGCTGGTGGTCGGCCAGTGAGCGCGCGTGTCTCCTGCCCATTCTGCAACAACCCAGGGGCCACAGATCTTCTGCCCTGCCAGCTCGTCCAGCAGTGTTCTCCGCTGCAGGGAGGGGCTAGATATACCCAGGAGTGAGCCAGGGGAAGCCTTCACCCGCCCTCTCATGACGTCACAGATTCTCAGCCTCACACTGGGCTTCTGCCACCTACCTCTCTGTCACAGGGAGGGGCTATTTCTAGATGAGGTTTGACCGAGCCCTCTGTTTTTAACCAAGTTTAGAGACAGATTGCAGGTTGGTCAGCAAGCTAACTGGTTTGAGTGCTGTGGCTCCTTTAAGACTTTTTTATCCTAATTGCCCTGCTAAAGTGCACCTCCCAGGTTAGTTATAAAATGGTCTGAGCGGCTGCCACCCCTCCTTTGTTTCTTTAGATGAGGTTTGAGGTGGCTGGGAAAGCTCTCAATGCCCCGTTGGATGCTTAAGCCAGCTTCTGCCACTGCTAAGATAGTGCCCGTCGTAGGACCTAAGCGTCAGTGTAGCCTGAATGCAGGTTACAGTGAGTTTTTTTAAGAATTTCATGGGTCCCCTGAAGCTGCCTCTTGGCCTAGTTTCTGCTTCTGGATACACAACCAGTCCTAGTTGTTCACTCCTGTTACCTGCTTCCTTGGTTCCACTATAGTAACACTTCTTATGATTCTTAAATACTTAAATTACTTCTGATGCCTCCCAGTTACAACTCCTCATTTTTCATTTGCATAGCACTTACCTGGCTACCTGGAGTCCTGACACAAGCTTGAATACTTAACTACTCCTGTACTAAACTATAACTAAATTAAGTGAGCTCCCATAGTTAGAAGATGACCTTTGAGTCCCTATGGCCCTCTATGGTCCCCCCACTTAATAATTTCAGCTACAACTATTCAACCATGTGTATGTAATTTGGCTACTTGCATCATGGTGTCTGAGGGTATGCACAGGCAATTCAATGTGTCTTAACCTACCATCAGGAAAATTATACATTAGCCGGTGAACAGGAGATTGCTGTAGCAGAGTTAAGGAGCTACAGTACAGTACATTCTACAATGGTGCTTGGTCTTCTGGTCGTCAAGTAGAAATGGATCAGGTGTTCATAACAGCTCCCCGGTCTTCAAGACTTATGTTTAGAGAATTCTATGAACTAGATATATGAGAGTTGGAAGCAAGCTTGAAAAGTCATATGAGAAAGCTCTCCACATTTAGCAAATTGGTAAATGTTTGTGTTAGGGTAGGGAAGATGTAGAGTATAGTCAGGAGTCAGGACATAATCTCTGCACCGGTGCGATAGAAACAATAATAATATACTGTAAATGTAAAATACTGCAAATAGATGCTTGGATCTGGTTATACTTCCACAGCAATTCATTCTTGACTGATACATCTTTTTCTCCTGACAATATTGGGCAGTAATTCTCCAGTGGATGGCCACATCTGATTAAGAAATAGTCACTGGATGAAAACTATAAATAATCTGCATATACTGAGTAGAATGGAAACCACAATGCAAATTACTGGTAGATCTTTTATAAATACTCTATGGTAGGAAGCAGCAGTTGTTATGTGCCAGTTAAACTAGGGAAATCTGAACCCAGTAATTTGCATATAAATCAGAGATGTCTACTCTATTATACAATCCTATTTACTGACTATTTCAGAGGCTGGAAACGGGCACGGAAATTTCCCTCGTAATGAGATTCATCTTTTTTATGACCGGAAAATAAATCGAAGTGGTGAAATTTGTCAGCAAATTGTTAAGAAATTGACCTTTCTTAACCTTACTCTAAATATTGCTGTGGCAGTGCAACTACAGAATGAAGTGCCATTGCAGAGCCTCTGTAAATCTAGCGATGGGTCATGGCCCAAGGTTAACCCTGTAAATCCTCTAATAACAACCCCCAGTGCCACTGCTGTCCACGCACACTAATTATGTCGCTCTGTGCTCACGCAAGTTGAAATGCTTTCAATTAGAGAAAGAACTACATTTCTCACTTGTTTTTTTAATGGTGGCTTCGCTATTTATATCGCAATTTGTTTTCTTAGTAAAGATAAATACTCTAAGTACAGCTCTGTTGATGCATGGAGGTTCAGAGGGTGCGAGTTGAGGTTGCAAGGTCGTAGACAGCAGAGGCATGACTGCTACAATTATCTGGCTTTTCTATATAATTCCTCAGCACCATAATGACTTCTGGCTTTTCTATAGACACTGCACGTCTGGAACCAAGAGTAGCGTGTCCCTTTACCCCTAAATGAGAGGTATAAGTATGTAAAGATATGGGCCTGTAGGCCTAAGAATCAGGTGGTTTGTTGTGCGACATCTGTAGCCAAAAATATGACCCATTAAACTGTTATAACATAATTTATATCAGAGGAGACATATAGCACTGTAGCCCTCATGTGCTTTCAGTTCATTGCTAAAGAGGCTTTTGCAATTTTTTGTGTTTGGGCCATGGATGGCCAAATGGTTCCTGTAGGTATGGTGTGTGTGGGGATAGATTGTTCCAGGCAGCAATCACTCATCCAACAGTTTGGGAGAAGTCCTATTGTAAATATTTTCCAACTTAATTGGAGGCACTGTATATACCTGTATTAAAGCAGATGCCTGTCCTCTCCAAAAGCCCCTAGAGGCTGTAAATACTGTGATCCATCTGGTCACTGGAGGCACCCTAAAGGCGTTGGAGGCAGAGCTCACATTTATGCATATTTATGCAAAATATACATGTTAAAGCTGAACTTAAATTAGGACTATTACTGTCCCGAGGGTCAGGGGTTGGGTTTTTTTTATTCTCCTGGCCTGCCTCAGGGCCAAGTTAGGGTGGCGAGGGGGGAGGTCATAATTTGACTAAAGTTCTGCTTTAATTATGTTCTAACACACATCCTAAAGACCTTAAAGGAGTACTATCGCGGAAAAAATGGCCCGATAATAAAAATATATGTAAATATGCTGGATGCAGGGAGGAGAGGTAACTTATACACCCGGTATCGAGAAATATACAGCCAGACTTGTTTTTTTTTTATTTTAATAGAAGGAAGAGACATCTCGGGTGACAGGATCTGTCACCCCTCATAGACTAAACCTGTAACCCCAGGATTTTATTCCTACCAGGGGACGAAAACCAGAAGCTTTGCGGGAGTTTTATTCAGTTTGGGTGTATAAGTGACCCCACCACTTATTAGCTAAAGTGTTTATAGTGATTTTTAATATTACATAATTTCGCGATAGTGCTCCTTTAATGAATACAGCTACTTAAATCACTTTCACAGACATGTACCAACCTATCTTCTCTATAAGTTCAGCTGACTTCTCTAACCAAGAAAATGTAAAAAATGTTTCTGAGAGGGTAAACCTCATACAATGTAATGGCTGCTGCCACTAAGAAGTTGTTACATTTCAGGTGAGAAGAAGAATCTCAGCTGTTGTAGAAAGAAGATGATACATGTCTTTTAATGCAAATTCTGAGTGCTATATAACCAGTCTGTAAGATCTTCTATAATGCTGATTGTGCCCACTTATCTTACAATCAGATTGGAGGCTGGGGAACATTGGGTTGTAACTTAAAGCTTCGGTACACGGCCAGCGGCTCACATGTTCTATTCAGAAATTCCAGCTGATCTGACGTCAAATGGGCTAAGGAAAGTATGAATGGGCTAAGGAAATGGGCTAAGGAAAGTATGAATGGGCTAAGGAAAGTATGAATGGGCTAAGGAAATGGGCTAAGGAAAGTATGAATGGGCTAAGGAAATGGGCTAAGGAAAGTATGAATGGGCTAAGGAAATGGGCTAAGGAAATGGGCTAAGGAAAGTATGAATGGGCTAAGGAAATGGGCTAAGGAAAGTATGAATGGGCTAAGGAAAGTATGAATGGGCTAAGGAAATGGGCTAAGGAAAGTATGAATGGGCTAAGGAAAGTATGAATGGGCTAAGGAAATGGGCTAAGGAAAGTATGAATGGGCTAAGGAAAGTATGAATGGGCTAAGGAAATGGGCTAAGGAAAGTATGAATGGAGCACTGATTGGTTAGTAAGGCACACATGCACGGTGGGATTGCTAGGTGAGTTTTTCCAGGCGATCCCCAGAGATTCACAAAGTCAGGATGCCCTTCAGTAGAGGAAACAGAAACTTCCAGGTGTTGTTTAATTTTATGAAAAATGCTGCCCATGATGTTAAATAAAATGTTGGATTTTCATTATCCAGGGTTTTGTTCCTCCTGCCGTGGGTATACCTATTTTGAATGCTCCGCTATGTGAAATCCCATGGATCGCCTTGTTGACCTCACCAGCGATATCGTGGCACATGTGCAGGCCACCAGTAGGTCAGGTTTGCTAGCCGCTCATTCATTGGCTAGGGATCCAGAATGGTAGTCTGGCCACTGGCGGCTCCCTTCAGCTGTGTGTACCTGCACTAGCCATTCACAAAATGACTAACTCTGGTGTGCGTATCAGCTAGAGGGAAGACAGGAATGCCATTATGGCCCATGCATGTACAATGGGATTGCTAGCACGGTGAGTAAATAAGGCAATCTGGGGAATTTCACACAAAGGTGCACCTAAAACCGTGATGCTCCAGGGACAAGGAATCAGCTAGACCTGGAGTCAAATAGTTCCCTCTTTAGGATTTCCTGAATTACCTATGAGTGTATAGAAGCATGGGCATTCTACAAATGTTCTGTGCATTACATTGTCAGTATTTAACCCCAAGTGTACCTCTATATTGTTCATTTTAATTATTGCAAATATCATACTCTTTTGTGGCTAAAAACACTCCTTCAAGAGGTGGGGAGGAGTATTTTTACTCTTCTGGAAAAAAATGTAGCACACACTACGCTGTAAAAGTAATCTGTGTTAACACAGAACCATGTTTTTTAAAAGGTCAGTCCAGGCAATTAAAAATCATAGGGTAAGAAGGAGTCAACCTGAATCAGATTTCCTGCAATATGGTGTAGATGCCATAGCATAGCCCATCTTTTCTATTTAATTAATTAATGACTGCCACTAAATGTGGTCATACGGTTGCCTCTGTCACTCGGCGCTCCCAGAATGAGGCTTTCTCATGCTGGAAGTCATGAAGGACATGGATGGCCATGGGACCATATTTAGAACCTGGACATGGAAAGATGAAAAGGAGGGGCAAATATTGGAGCACTGCTAGAGCATCTATAGTGTGCTGCAGGAAATGAAGAAAAAGCCCATGGGACAGGCTTCAGTTGAACACCTTGCTTTCATTATTATTTCCATTTGCTGGCTCTTTAAACTTTTCACTGATATTTAACTTTTAGGCTTTTCCTAACATCACTTCATATCAATTGAATAACAAGTTAGAGACTCTTGTCTTATAAATATTCAGGATGTATCTGTACTTTTAGTTCCAGCACGGATACGGTTTTTCCCCCTGCTCTACAGTATGTTCCCCGAGGATGTGCCACCATGAAAATGCCAAGGCAGCTTTATACCACAGACCATTGTCATGTACACTGTGTATATACTTCATATTAGTCTTTTGTTCTATTCCCTTTGCTCCTTTCGATCGATTGTCAAAGAGGATGTAAATTGCCCGGGGTGAATTACAAGGTCTTTGAAGTCACAATTCATTTCTATTTATTTGATTTACACTGTACTTTAATCTTCACCGCTGTGACACCGACGAATTAATTCCCTTGTTTTATGGCCGGTCCTGTTTTATGTCTCCCATAAGTTCTTTGCATAAATAGACGGTATTACATTTTAAATCCAGGTGCATTAGGGGAGCTGCAGAGATCGGACACGTAAGAGCGTGACTGGCAGCTAGAAACGTAACTAAAGGATAAAGAGGCTGGGATTAAAAACATAATAAAAGGGAGCACGTCTTGAATAAATGGCCATGTAAACTCTGTGTAAACCTCTGCAAGCGACCTGAAAAAACGATAAACAACAGTGTATCACAAAGTAACAACCAATCAGCTGTGTCTACTCTACATAGGAGAATGCAACAAGTTCATCTGAAATGCAGAGAACTTTCTGTGATGAAAACCTTATTCAGCCCCTCTCCAGAAGAGCTGGCAAATGATACGTGTCCCTCAAAATGTTAGTTGTATAATAATCAACCCTACTTATTCTACTATAACACATTTTCTAACTTTACACTTATTCAAAATTTTCTCCACTAGGGATGAGCGAACTTTTGAAAAATTCGATTCGACTGATTCGCCGAATTTTCCGACAAAATTTGTTTCGGTCCGAATTTATTTGCGACGAATCGCTATTAAAAACGGCTATTTCTGAGCTTCCTAGAGCCTCAATAGGGTTATAAACCATTCTGCCTTGCTGTAACACGCATAGGATGCGTGCTGGGTTAGTGAAATAATACTGTAAATAATTATGACATGCAGATCAGAGGCATCGCTATTAGAATCGCAGAGCGACACAATTGCAGAGAGTTGAGGTGACATCACTATGAGGGGCCCCTATATTGCCTGAAAAACACACCCTGGCAGCAGCAGGAGCCCAAATATTGGCTGAAAGACATCCTGGAGTTGGCAGCAGGAGCCCAAAAATTGACTGAATGACACCCTGGAGTTGCAAGCAGCAGCAGCAGCAGGAGCCCAAACAGAGCTTGAGACACTGGAGTTGGCAGCAGGAGCCCAAAAATTGGCTGAATGACACCCTGGAGTTGCAAGCAGCAGCAGGAGCCCAAACATAGCTTGAAAGAGACACTGGAGTTGGCAGCAGGAGCCCATAAATTGGCTGAATGACACCCTGGAGTTGCAAGCAGCAGCAGCAGGAGCCCAAACATAGCTTGAAAGAGACACTGGAGTTGGCAGCAGGAGCCCAAAAATTGGCTGAATGACACCCTGGAGTTGCAAGCAACAGCAGCAGAAGCCCAAACATAACTTGAAAGAGACACTGGAGTTGGCAGCAGGAGCCCAAAAATTGGCTGAATGACACCCTGGAGTTGCAAGCAGCAGCAGCAGGAGCCCAAACCTAGCATGAAAGACACACTGGAGTTGGCAGCAGGAGCCCAAAAATTGGCTGAATGACACCCTGGAGTTGCAAGTAGCAGCCCAAACATAGCTTGAAAGAGACACTGGAGTTTGCAGCAGGAGCCCAAAAATTGGATGAATGACACCCTGGAGTTGCAAGCAGCAGCCCAAACATAGCTTGAAAGAGACACTGGAGTTGGCAGCAGGAGCCCATAAATTGGCTGAATGACACCCTGGAGTTGCAAGCAGCAGCAGCAGGAGCCCAAACATAGCTTGAAAGAGACACTGGAGTTGGCAGCAGGAGCCCAAAAATTGGCTGAATGACACCCTGGAGTTGCAAGCAGCAGGAGCCCAAACGTAGCTTGAAAGAGACACTGGAGTTGGCAGCAGGAACCCAAAAATGGGCCAAAAGACACACTGCAGTTGGCAGCAGCAGCAGGAGGCCAAAATTTGGCTGAAAGGCACACCCTTAAGTTGGCATCAGCAGGAGCCCAAACATTGGCCTAAAGACATAAATATGTTTTGTACCATTTGGAAAGTGTAAAATGTGGCACCATGCTGAATCTAGTCGCATGCATCAGCCATTGGTGGGTGGAAATCCTGGCTGATCCATCCCTGATTCATTTTCACAAAGGTGAGTCTCTCCACAATTTTAGTTGACAGACGAGTTCTCCTCGCCGTATCTATGGCCCCTGCGGCACTAAACACCCGCTCAGATGGCACGCTACTTGCCGGGCAGGACAGCTTTTCCAGGGCAAACTCAGCTATCTGCGGCCACAAGTCAAGTTTGGATGCCCAGAAGTCCAGTGGATCCTCAAGGTGTGTTGGCATGACCATGTCACGGTATGACATGACCTGCTGGTTCAGGTCCTGCTCCAGGTCTTAATGCTGCTCATGAGTAGACTCACTATGCGGGTGTAGAAAGCTACTCATTAGCGACTGAAGACTGAGGCTGCTGCTGATGGAGCTGCTGCTGCTCCTGCCAACCCCCCCAGCAGCCATGGCAGTGGAAGGTGAGCGCAGAGGTCCCCCCGAGTCAGACCTGCGAGAGTATGGACCATGGCGCAGATAGGCATCGGCCAACTGACTACGTAGAATGTCTTTGTAGTAGGTCGGTTTGTCCTCCCTCTTGGCGGGTTTAAAAAATGCCCCCATTTTGTGCCGGAAGCGAGGGTCCAATAAGGTGGAGAGCTAGAAGTCATCCCGCTGACAAATGGAAACAATTCTGGGGTCACTACGCAAGCACGTGAGCATGCTTCCTGCCATTTGCGCAAGTGACCTGGAGGGACTACCTGTCTCCATCTTCACTGCATACTGCCACGGTGTGTCCGGGTCCTCTGTCTCGCCTTCCTCAAAACCCTCTAGCTCCTCTGGCTGCTCCTGCTCCTCCTCTCCTGTCCACTGACTAGATAAACCAGCCATTTCGCCAAGCCTAAACTGTGCTTCACTGTGCCCCTCCTCTTCCTCCTCCTCCTCCTCCAGTTCAGCTCCAACGGGGTTCATGTGGCCGTAAGATGTAGACGCCATGTCTCCAGTGCCCTGACCAGCCATTGTTTCCAACATGTGCTGTAGTACATGAAGCAGTGGAATCACGTCGTTCATCCCGTAATCCTGGCGACTCACAAATAAAGTGGCTTCCTCAAAGGGTCTGAGCAAATGGCAGGTGTCACGTATGAGCTGCCACTGGTTGACATTGAAGTTACACAGGGGAGTCCCCCTATGCTCTTGGATCATCAAGAAATCCGTGATGGCTTTTCTCTAGTCTGTCCATCATATGCAGGGTGGAATTCCAACGGGTGGAAACATCGCAAATCAGAATATGTTGGGGGATACCGTTCTGACGCTGTAGCTCAAGAAGGGTGTGCTTGGCGGTGTATGAGTGGCTGAAGTGCATGCAAAGTTTCCTTGAAGTTGTTAGGATGTCTTGCAGATGGGGGGAAGACTTCAGAAACCGCTTCACAACCAGATTGAAGACGTGAGCCATGCAGGGCGCATGGGTCAGCCTTCCTCGTCGCAGCGCAGACAAAATGTTCTTCCCATTGTCGGTAACCATGGTTCCCATTTTCAGTTTTCTTGGAGTAAGCCATGTTTGGATTTCTTGATGAATAAATTTAAGCAGTTCCTCCCCTGTGTGACTCCGTTCGCCAAGACAAACCATGTGAAGCACAGCGTGACACCTCCGTGCCCTGCACACATGGTAGGCTGGAGGGGCACTGAGACTTGAGCCTACAGTGGAGGGTGAGGAGATGGCGGAGGATGGTGTCGCACGATGTCACAGGCACACCGGCCAGGGAGCGCGGAGGCCGAAGCGGCGTGACCTGTCCAAGTTGCTGCTGCTGCAAAGGGACCACATTCACCCAGTGGGCCGTAAACGACATGTACTGTCCCTGACCGTAGTTACAGCTCCAGACGTCTACGCTGCCATGCACTTTGCTACACACCGACAGGCTCAAGGACTGGCCCACCTTCTGTTCAACAAAAGTGTGCAGCGCTGGTACTGCCTTCTTGGCAAAGAAATGACAGCTTGGGACGCTCCACCACGGCTCGGCACAAGCCATCAATTCTCTGAAAGGTGCAGAGTTCACCACCTGAAAAGGGAGCGACTGCAGCACCAGCAACTTAGATAGGAGCACATTCAGCTTCTGCGCCGTAGGATGAGTGGGCGCATACTGCTGTCTCTTGGACATGGCTTCGCTGATGGATTGCTGGCGGGATGCATGACTTGGAGGAGGAGGAGCAGGAGCATCTGGAGCGACAGAGGATGGGTATGATGCACAGCTGCCTTCGGCTGAGGTGCTGGAGCCTTGGCTGGCAGAAATTGGGAGCGGCGTGCCACTTGGTGAGGAAGCAGCCTGGACCACCTCTTCGGAGGCTCGGTTCTCCCAGGCCACTTTATGGTGATGCATCATATGTTGACGCAGGGCCGTGGTGCCAACATTTGGGCCCTGGCCACGCTTCACCTTCTACCTACATATCTTGCATGTGGCCATGTTACCCTCCTGCGGATGCTTGAGGAAAAACTGCCACACTTCCGAGTAGCTTCTTTTCCCACCAACAGCCCGCATTGATTCACTGCTACTGTCACCAACTCCAGGAACCCCTGCTCCACTACCTCCCAATAAGGTAGCCTGCCACGCAGCAGGTGCTCTACCCCAGCCCCGTTTGGCTCCAGGCTTTACAGTTCTGCACCCATGCTGACTGCCAACCATGCTTCTAACACCTTGCTGCCTCAGCTGCTGACTCCGGGGAAACCTGCGCCCCTCTTCTCCTGATGTTGAGGATGAAGCCCCTTCTGCACCCGGCTCCCAAGTGCAATTGGCTTCATCATCATCATCATCACCGAGTTGTGGCTGCACGTCACTGATGTTCTCGGTTTCCTCAACAGTGTCTGGCGCAGGAGCTGGAATGCTCGCAACAACACCCACGCCACTCTCCACATCACTATTTGCCTGCTTAGCGAAGGAAGCCACCTCCATTTCATGGCTGGGCAGTAGCTGCTGACTGTTCTCTATCTGATCGTCCTCCTCACTAAAGAGTGAAGCTGAACCCAAAGCATAGGATATGTCACTGGGGGAGGGAACGGCG
Organism: Gastrophryne carolinensis; assembly: GCA_027917425.1. Taxonomy (NCBI): domain Eukaryota; kingdom Metazoa; phylum Chordata; class Amphibia; order Anura; family Microhylidae; genus Gastrophryne; species Gastrophryne carolinensis. Next base: position 57,849,051 of record CM051237.1, read on the forward strand.
TAGGACAGAGGCAATGGGAGGACAGGGACTGCTCTCGGGCCATGCCAACTCAGGGTTGTGTCAGAGGAACCTACCGACCCTAGACTGGGGGTGTCAGATGTAACTTGTGATGATGTGGATGACCGCGTTAAGCAATCTAGGACGGCAGATGCGTTACTGGTGGAGACACGACCGCTAGCAGATACTGGCAGATCAGGTCTCTCACCGTGACTCCTGCTGCCACTCACACCTAGTCTGCTGCGACATCTGCCTTCAGAATATTGGCCTCTGCCACTCCTCTTTGAACATCCTGGCACTTGTCTGCCTGACATTTTTATGTATTTGAAATGCGCAATAGGCACTTAAAAAAATGTGTTTACTTTAAAAAGCAGAAGTGAGATACTGCTTCTCTGCACCAGATACTATGAAAATTGCCAAAATGAGATACCCTGCGGGCTGGCGTTTTTACAAGACGCAAAAAAACAATTCAAAATGCAATATATTAATAAAACAGAGCTTTTAGAAGCTGATTTAGTATAACAGATAGGGTGAAATGTGCTGGTTTGGGATGCCCATGTAACCTGCTGTTTTTACAGGATGCACAAAACGAATTCAAAATGCAATATATTCATAAAACAGAGCCTTTAGAAGCTGATTTAGTATAAAAGATAGGGTGAAATGTGCTGGTTTGGGATGCCCATGAGGCCTGGTGTTTTTACAAGACACACAAAACCAATTCCAAATGCAATATATTAATAAAACAGAGCCTGTAGAAGCTGCTTTAGTATAACAGATAGGGTGAAATGTGCTGGTTTGGGATGCCCATGCGGCCTGGTGTTTTTACAGGACGCACAAAAGCAATTCAAAATGCAATATATTAATAAAACAGAGCCTTTAGAAGCTGATTTAGTATAACAGATAGGGTGAAATGTGCTGAAATAGTATGCCCATGTGGGCTGGGGTTTTTACAGCATACAAAAAAAATAAAACTAATCGAGTTATAAGAAATGCTTGTGTGTAACAGATGGGGTTAAATATGCCACTGCCAAGATGGGATGCACAGTGGCCAGGAATATTTACAGCACAAAAAAAAAAGCAATTTAATGATCTGGCAAATGAAGTGAAGTGAAAATAAAAAAAAAGTTTCCCTGTCACTTTCTCTGCTGTCCCTGCCTGGATCATTCCCGATTTTTCCCTATCTTTCCCTGGCTCTCCCTGGCACTGTGTGGGTCTCTGTGGGTCTCCCTGACTCTCCCTGCCTGTCTGTTAACCTCTCCCTGTCTGCAGCAACCTCCGTTCTGTCTGCAATGCAAGGCTGAAATGCGCACAAGCAAGATGGCCGCCGTTTATATAGCACTGTGATGTCACCGGGCTTCCTGGCTGCTGATAGGCTGCATGTGACCTTCCCATGATAACTTGCCCCAGGGGACATGTCCGGACATGTCCATCCACCATTTTACAATGGCTGTAATTGAAATAAATGGAGTTTAAAGGAAAACTTCGATCGATCGAATCTTGGGAGAAATTCGGGTTCTTTCAGAATCGAATTTTTCCTGAAATTCGGAACGAATTTGGGTTCGTCCAGATCGATTCGCTCATCCCTAATCTCCACTAATGATGAGCGAACTGATTCTAAGGAATCAAAATATGCTCCGCATTTACCAAAAAGATTAAGACCAAGGTACTTGCTTGATTGTCAGTTCTGTAGGTCAAGCTGTACTGAGCAAGTCGAAGCTGGTGAGAGTAGAATTTAGTCTTAACTGGTCCGTTTACTGTATTGTACCTTTGAAACATGTTGGAGTTAGCCCTTAAATTAAAGGAGCAGTATCGCGAAATTTGCATTAAAAAAGATAAATAATTAAATAGCCACACAATAGCTTCTAACATGTGTATAAATAATGTGGCGATAGAAAATGGAAAAAATATATGCCTTACTTTTATATTGTATGATAACAATGGCTCAGTCCATTTGCTGAATAGGGGGATCTGCTGGGTTGTATTTAGTGAGCTGCTTCATTTAGCCCACTGGTCTCCTAGCAACACTTTACCTCAGAGGCTGATACTGTAATCAGTGGTAACGGCTGTGTGTGTGTGAGGTGCTGCTTTTGTTATGAGACCAGGTGACTCAAATGTGTAAAATCTATACAAAATAAACTAAACTGACTGACAATAACTGAAATTCTTCTTTGAATAACTGTGCAGGAAAATCTAAAGGTAAATCTAAAGTGGAACAAAACCCGGCCATTGACCTTCCCCCTTGGGCATTCTAAATCAGGATGCCCACTGTGTGAAACAACCCCTGGATAACCCCAGATCCCCCCCTTTTTCTGGCACGCTCACGCAGATAGTCATTTAGACAGGCCAGGCGGCCAGGAAGATTACTGCTCAGGCTCCCCATCTGCGTGCAAACAGAGCTGATTGGATGAGAGCCCGCACATGCGCTGTGGGACAGGGAAAGGTACATTTTCACAGGCGAACTTGGGGATTTCACATATCAGGGCATGCTGATATGGCTTTCCCAAACCCCCCAGGTTGAACTCACCTCTTCCCGGTCCTACGGCCAGCGCACTCGGATCTGCTCCAGCCCCTTCATCCTGGAGCTCGTCTAATGTGAGCGGATCCAAGCGTGCTGGCAGCAGCATCCCCTGCTAACCTTTTACAGGCAGCATGCCCGTGCTGGCCATTCACAAATGCCTGGCGAGGGACCCGTCCTGCTAAAGGGATAGCAGGGATGCGGCCACTGCTCGCGCATACGCCGTTGGACCGGGAACGATGGTGGTTTTTCGGGCGGCCGAGGGTTTCACACAGCGGGGCATCCAGATTCGGGGGGGGGGGGGGGAGTGTGATTGCTCTGGAGTCTCGTAGACTCCGGGGTGGGTTTCAGACCACTTTAACTGCCAACAACTAATATAAGTGCACTTATAACTGCCTGTAATGTTCTCTCTTCTTTGGATTATACTTTATTTTCTATCACGCCTTTTGCTGCAATAAAGCAGGAAATAGCCTTATTTTCATGAGATCGTTTTAAGAATCTCCAGACCACAGAGTTTATTGCTTAGAACTATATGTTGAAAATATATGCTTTGAATATTGTATTTTTTCTTTATAAACCTAATAATCCCAAAATAGTATATTTATCAAAAACACAACATGCTTCTCTTTTTAAAAAATCCATTGAGCTGGAGAAAAAAATATTTTTTAAGGTTTAAATAAATGTTTGCTGAATAGAAAGCTAAAGGCCAGGATGCTAATCTGCCGTAAGGAACAGGCTGTTCATGGCTTGCTTCCTGAGACCTTCTCCCCACATATGAAGCTAGGAGGCATCAAGAGGGATCCTCTAATATGAAGTGACACCAGGATCAGCTCCTATGAAATGTTAATGGCTTCAGACTGAGCTACTTCGCAGAATCTATTTACTTCCATTTACAGATACCGTGCCATGCTGAGTGCGAGCCCGGCTCTATACAGAAGAGAGGAACACTTCAACAAAGCCATATGTCTATTAGTTAAACTGCCATTCCCTGGAGAGATAAGGGGAGGCATCTTTGTGACTGTACATATACAAATATACACGTGTTTGCCTTTTTCTATTCAAGACACTTCAAATACATCCCAACCCTGTGATCCCGGAGGCCCGCTTTATAAAGAAGCGTGCAAGGCCAGATATGGGAGGGCTGACGTTTTGAGCTGATGTTTCTGAGCAGTTTCTAAATAATTCAGGAGGCTTGGCTGTCATGCCGCTCCGCCATCTTATTGTTGTGCTAAGTTACAGGCTGATTCATGACTAGCGCCAGGTATCGGCAGATGAGCGTCTGTACAGAGAGGCGCTTAGAGCGAGCGCTAGTAGACGCTGTGATCGGCTATTGGGCGCTGTAATAGAGCGTCTCAGTCGCTGCTCACCAGAATCGCCTTCATAAATGTGGTTTTGCATACAGCGCCCAGTGCCCACCCCTGATGAATAAACCCCATAGTTACTGATTTATGCAAAAAATATAGGAATTTCATTTATTGGCTAACTCACATAAACTGATGATTAAAAAAAATCCTTAAAGTGATCCTATACCCAGACAGGGAGTTTATGTCATTAATTTTTATCCCAAGCCCCGTGCCTCAAAACAGCCTCTGTTTCCTTTTTTACAGAATTATTTTGCACAAGACAGATACAGACGCAGAATTATTTTGCCCAGGACAGATTCTTGGCTAAGGCAAAAAGATCGCTCAAGTTAAATATAGTTTTAATGCAATGAGCACACTAGGCATGATACAGTGAGCTACAAGCAGAAATACAACAGTTACCTGATGGGCACCTCCAGCACGCATGCAATGTGACCTCCGCCAAGAGAGTGACAAAGTCCTGGTCTCTCAGGCCTACCTTTATGCTCGATCTCTGCCCCTCCACCCTCCCTCCTCCCAGACACAGGTCCTGGAGAATTCTTTTGAAGCCCCATATGCTATCACACCTCCCCAGCTAAGGAGGATGCTGGCCCCTCGCTGTCTGACAAAGGTGTTAGGGGAGCCCAGGAGGGCTTTCAACCTGGAACTGCCTTTTCTGTGTGTCAGAACCTCATGCTCATATATGGACTTCCTTTTCCTGCTATGCTTGTAAGGGTGACAATTTCTATGAACAGAGAATTTTAAAGGGGAGAGTTGGGTATCAGCAATAAAATGAAATATAATATTTACCGTATTCCTCAAAAAGATGTCACCAAAAGGTTGATCTGTAAAAATGTAAAAAAGAGGTTGTGCAAGTAGATCTTAAAAATTTTAACAGGCTGATTCATTAATAGCGCCAGGTAGCGACAGATGTGCGACAGTAGCGTTATTTTCACAGCGCCCGCTAGTATTCGCTGTGCTTGGCCGTTGTTCGGCTGTTGACAGCGACTCAGTCGGTGTGCGGTAATGTTGAATACGGGGTTAGGAGTCGCTGTTTGACAGGTTCCGCGCTGTATGGGAGCGCATGACAGCGAATGGCCATAGCGAACGGCTCCCAGCATATTCATTAACAAATCACGCTCCAAAAATTCTCGCGCTGTGAAATGCTTGTTTAAACCCCAGAGCGCTGGCGGCGATGGGTTAAAAGTAGTTTTTTAACCCCCAAACAACCATATTTTGACAAAAAAAAAAAAAAACATGTTTTTCAAAACATTTTGTAATATGAATACATTAATATCAGACCTGTAATATCAATTCTGCATAATTTTTTTTTTACCTTAAAAAAAAAAAAAACTAACATTGCAGAAGTGGTCACAGAATTTTTGACATTTAAAAAAATAAATAAATAAATAATAGCAATTAATTATGAATATTTAAAGATTGCTCCATTGAAATGCATTGGAAAGCGCCAGGTAGCGAGAGGTCATACCTGTCGCTGTTCAAGGTCGCTCGCTGGCGCTGTGGGGTGAGGCTGGAATAATGATGAATGATTCGCTATCTGGCGCTCTGTCAGTCGCTAAGCAGGATCGGCTTGATAAATGTGTGATTGTGGAGGGGAGCCGGCGTTCTCGTGGAGGTGAGCGTCATTACCGTTCGCTCACCATTCGCTACCTGGCGCTATCCCTTGTTAAATAAGGGCCTCAGTCTCAAAAGGTCCAAGTTGTTGTCTTAGGTTGGAGAGGGCCCCTGTTGTCTTTGCACCTGGCTTACCAGACCCCTCCTCTACAGCAAGATCCTATACATGGAAGGTTCTATGCCAATGTGCTGCCATTCCGGTTCAATGCACAGAACCGAGGCAGATAAATGCTGTCAGCCATGATGGCATTTGATTTATTATTGGAATGTTTTGGCTTTTGCGGTTTGGACTCCGAGCAGCTGCTGTCAGTGTTGTTTTTCTTTCAGCCTCCTGTAATCTAGAAAAAAAAACACATTCAGAATTCCACCCGAAGCCTCTTCCTCCCTTACCCTATAAATTATTCACAGTGTGTTTTTATTTCCATCACTAATACCGTATTGTCTTTTATAAATGTGATTCTCCCTGACTCCCCCTATAGAGAGCGGCTTTGTGATTGTAGCTCTGGGCCGCGCACAATGACTCGCTCTTACGGAGCGCCACGAGGCGGCAAGCTGCATTTGTGAAGTGGTGTTAATAATATTGATCATCTTCCAAGAGACAAGAAGGCAAAGACACATGGCGGGGAAAATAGGCTCACCAGCTGCGCACAAAAGGAATTATAAGGAGAGAGGAAAGTTGGCTCCCTTATAAAACAGCTGGAAGAATTGTATGTAATGACTGTTAATACTGAGTGCACTGGTGCAAAGAGGGATGGTGATAAAAGGATGGAAGCTGGCCAGTCTCTTGAGATAATATTCAGATAGGAGTAGCCACTTTTTTAAGTTGTAGCCACAAGTTTTAAGTGAGGCTATTTAATGGCTTCCACTTGTCTTCCCTTTCCCCAGAAGGGACTATTGGCCCACTCTGTTTCTGAATGAACCAACATGTCTGCCTAATGTAGCATGCAAGCTTATATCTAGGTGCCCACCCAAAAGTCACACTAGTTCCAACAAGACCCTCACCCAGCTGAAGCAGCATGGGAAGCCGCGTGCGCAGGTGGAGCGTTCCGACTTTCCTCTTCTAGCGTTTGGACGTGTTGTTGCAAACTCTACTATATCTTTTAGGTGATACTTCTCGTGACTAATGGTTCCTTTTAGAGATGAGCGAACTTTCTAAAAAATTTGATTCGGGTGATTCGCCAAATTTCCGAATCGAACCTTTGAGAATCACTCATCTCTAGTGGAATGTGCGATACACACAGCACGGTGGGAGCGGGGGAGGCCGGCCGCACTGTCAGCTGTGCAAGACGGGTTTCTCCATGCACTGACAGTGTGGCCGACCTCTCCCACTCCCACCGTGTATCGCACAGACACTTACCTACATGCTGGCTTCCACGACGTTCTGGTCCAGCGGCTTGCAAGCCAACTTGTACCCGCAGCCAGCAACTGGGCCAGAGCGAAGGGGAAGACGGCATGTCACACAGTAAGGTGGGAACGGTGGAAGCCGGCCACACTTTGATCCTCCGTCTGGTGACCCTTGAGTTTAAAGTTCATGTGACATCAGCCCTTTTGTATTGCTGCATTGATTAGAGGCCTCAGGGTCTTAACCCTGGGGAACTGGCTACTAATGCCCCATTGTGATTACCATTGTGGGCACTGGGATTATCAAAAAGCCTTTTTGGGGGGCACCCCTGGCAGAGCACTGGAACAATGCTGAAGGGCATAAAGGATGGCATTAGCATGGCTGGAGGCCAGCTGTCATATGTGCTTGGTGCCCCGGGGTTGTAGCCCTGGACAGGGGCATACATACCATAAAGGCAGGGGAGGCCGGTGCTGCTGGGCGTGCGGTAGAACGTGACACAGGGCCTGTCTCAAGTACCATCAGCAGTTTCATGACCCAGGTCCTGCCTAGCCCTATGGTGGGTGTTGGTGTAAATTGTGCAAAATATGGAATGTTCTCTGGGATGGATAGTGGGCATCTTTCAGCTGAGAGCGTGGGGTGTCCAAGGTCTGAGTACATTCTGCTGTCTCAGCCCAGAGGGGCTCGCTATGACTTTTTCTATGGGGCCCTGAAAAACCTATATACACCCCTGGCCCCCAGGAGCCATATATATATATATATATATATATACATTCAAGTTATACTAAAGACAAGCCTGATTGTTGTCCTGTTGTTTAGGGTTGTAAAAGATTCAATTCATGAATAAAAAGCCTAAGAATATCACTGTTACTGAATCACCAGATAAGAAAACAATGAAAGTCAATGGCACTTTTTTACTTCTAAGAAAAGTAGAGAACTGTTTACTTCTTTCTACACTGTAGTAAAAGCTGCCATTGACTTTCATTGTCTTTTTATCTAGTGATTCAGTAACAGTGACATTCTCAGGCTTTTTTTCTCATAAATTGAATTTTTTACTACCATGAGAATTTATTTCTACCTTTATTGAATCAAGGCCATCATCAGTAAAAAATAAGTGCATTGTTGTGCCTCTAGTTATTACTGCCAGCGCATAGTGTGTTAAAAAAAGCGGGTGAGAGATGCTGCAGGCTAACAGCGTCTCCAGCCTGTCAGTACATATTGTGACCAGAGAGAAAGACAGGGTTTCATAGCTTTATAGAGAAGCAGCCAATCAGGACATCTGGGCAGAGAGTAGGGTGTATGTCCGTTTTTGGTCCTTTAAAGGTTGATTGAAGGACCAGGTCAGCAGGGAGGAGACTGAAAGCTGAATGAGGAAGTGATTTTCTCACTAAATAGACCATTATAGCAGGAAGGAGAGCGCTGGAGGGACTCAATGTAAGGTAAGCTACTGTTATTTCTTTTTTAACGTTTGACTTGCCAATCACTTTAACCTTTGCAGTGCGAAACCTGTCATATGACACTGTGTAAATTGAACGCACGCATCACAAGCTTATATTCATATTAAACCGGACCTTCACCATGATTTATTGAAAAGCCCAAACCCTTATAAAACTATTCCCCAGCATCTAAAATTAATATATTTTACGTTTTTAGTCACTTACTTATTATTCTGTCCCCCATTGGGCTGAAACTCTTTTCAGGACTTTAGGGTATGGGCACTGCCATCTTGACTCAGAAGCATCACACTTACTGAGGAGAGGAGAGTGGGAAAAAGTACAGGGGGCGGGTTATAGCTGTGCTTTGCTCAGACAGAGCAGAGCAGGGGTCAGGAAAAGGTCAGCAATCCCAGAATGCAGAGCAGCACAGTCAGAAGGCACTTCCTGTTTGCAGGCTGCCTGATGTCACATGAGCCTCCATCTTGGATGTTTAAAGGCTCATAACATACAGTAGATGCAGGTAGGGTGATTTTTAATGTGGGCAATCTGTATGTACAGGGTGTGGCAAACATATTAGATTCTTATTCAGAGTGAAGGACCGCTTTAAGCTGCCAAGTGTCAGTTTAAAATGAAAAGGCTGAATCAATGCATCAAGAATTCAAATGTCAGAGGCAATTCAAGGTTTGTAATGAGAAATCCAGATCCAGCAATAAAGTGACCTCACAAGTACATTTGTGCTTAGAGGCAGGGGAGTACCTACCATTAACAGGTCACTAGAGCAACATTATGATGAAACTCCAACTAAAGAAAAAATAATCCCGCCCATCAGACTATAACATATCTATTCTATACCACCTAGAAATTATGCCCCCAATACTCCATGCCCCCCTGGTGGCAGGCAACGCATACTCTGGGTTAGTAGCCAAACAAGCGCTGGTCCGTGTCATGTGTTTGGATGAACAAATACAAAAAAAGTTTAGGTTATTGTTAAATTCAACCACAATTTTGCCTATTCAGTTTAGCTTGGCCAGACTTGAATAAAGGCAAAATTTAATTTTAATTAATTTATTTATTTTGTAATTGAATTTGTATATTGTATTGTATATTTGTAATTTGTATAGAAATACGGTCTCCTCTACCCCTGGAGCTATTACCCTGCATTACAGGCCCAGGGACTGGTATGTCCGGGGCTCGGCAGCTGTGGTGACATACCAGTACATATAATATGTCCTTCAGCACAGGTCTGGTGCTATTTCAGGAGAGCCCAATTCATTCAAGATTTTCTGTGACTAAATAAGGTAAAAAAAAATCTAAACCAAATTGTGTGCTAAAATCCCCCCTCCTAATCACCCCAGGCAGCATGCGGCATCCCTCATTACAGGCAGTGTGCAGCATCCCCCATTACAGACAGTGTACGGTTTCTCTTATTACAGGCAGTGTGCGGCATCCCACATTACAGGCATCCTTCAGTAAGCCAGTGTGCGTCATGCCCATTACAGACAGTGTACGGTTTCTCTTGTTACAGGCAGTGTGCGGCATCCCACATTACATGCAGTGAGGGGCATCCCTCATTACAGACAGTGTGCAACACCCCCTACTACTGGCAGTGAGGGGAATCCATCATTACAACCAGTAAGCGGCATCCCCCATTAGAGGCAGTGAGCAGCATTCCACATTACCGTCAGTGTGCGGCATCTCCCATTACAGACAGTGAGAGGCATCACTCATTACAGGCAGCGTATGGCATCTCTCATTACAGACAGTAAGGGGCATTCCTCATTACAGGCAGTGTACTGCATCTCCACTTACAGGGAGTGTGTGGTATCTCCAATTACAGGCAGTTAGGGGCATCCCTCAACAAAGGCAATAAGGGGCATTCCTCATTACAGGCAGTGTACTGCATCTCTCATTACAGGGAGTGTGTGGCATCTCCATTTACAGGCAGTGAGCGGCATCCCTCATTACAGGCAGTGAGGGGCATCCCTCGTTACAGGCAGTGTGAGGTATCTCCCATTACTGACAGTGAGGGGCATCCCTCATTACAGGCAGTATACAGTATCTCCTATTACAGGCAGTAAGAAGCATGCCTCATTACAGGTATTGTGTGGCATCTCCCATTACAGGCAGTGAGGGGCATCCATTATTACAGGCAGTGAGAGACATCCCTCATTACTGGCAGTGTGCGGCATCTCCCATTACAAGCATTTAGGGGCATCTCTCATTACAGGCAGTAAGAAGCATCCCTCATTACAGGTATTGTGTGGCATCTCCCGTTACAGGCAGTGAGGGGCATCCATTATTACAGATTGTGTGCGGCATCTCCAATTACAGGCAGTGAGGTGCATCCCTCATTACAGGCAGTAAGAGACATCCCTCATTACTGGCAGTGTGCGGCATCTCCCATTACAAGCATTTAGGGGCATCTCTCATTACAGGCAGTAAGAAGCATCCCTCATTACAGGTATTGTGTGGCATCTCCCGTTACAGGCAGTGAGGGGCATCCATTATTACAGATAGTGTGCGGCATCTCCAATTACAGTCAGTGAGGTGCATCCCTCATTACAGGCAGTGAGAGACATCCCTCATTACTGGCAGTGTGCGGCATCTCCCATTACAAGCATTTAGGGGCATCTCTCACTACAGGCAGTGAGGGGCATCCCATATTACAGCCAGTGTGAACTTCCCCCATGCCTGCCTGCTGCTGGTCCCGCCGCCAACACACACACATTCACATTTACTCACACACACAAATTACCTCGCTCCCTGGTTGCTGAGCCGATAGTTCCCAGCAACCGGCGTCCACTGGCCTCCAAAACTATTTTCTTAGCAATTTCACAATAATAACGAAGCACATAGAGTTGGGTGTGCTGTAGTCACTGTGACTGATGTGGAGATTGGGGCCACATCACCCACATTGTCAAGGAATACTGAATGGGTGCACATGAAATCCCAGATCGCAGGACTTGATCTTAGAAACGGGTATGTTTCTGAGCACCAGACCTGCATGAAGCAGCTTCTGCAGGAAAAGGGGGAGTATAGTTTCTTTTGTTTAGCCTGATTAGTTCTTACAGCTCCATGTGCATTTGGCTCCTATCCAGGTCCCAAATAGGTTAAATGTCAGGAAGAGTCTGGTCTGCGAATTTGGAGCTGGATACTAACAAGATACGTAAGGAGCATTGGACTATTCCTTATTTATGTCTAGAGGTCTAAATAACTCTTCTCGAGTACATTTGTGTGTGGTGTTTAGGTGTCTACATACATTCTGCCTTAGAGTAACAAAACCACCAACATATATAGCATGTAAGACAACAAACATGAAATGAGTGCCATTGTTACACACAGACTTGGCAGCGGGCCTCCTCTCTTTCCTGTGACTCACTGCCAATCTCCACTGAAATCACAATCTCTGGCTTTTTTCTATATGTCTCTCCAATTTCCTCTCCCGAGTCTTCCTGAAACATTTTCTTGGATTCACATCAGACCAAATCAACACAAACCTGTCAAACAGTGGAACAGTTTTCCAAAACCTTCATGAAAGTAACCATGACGCCATATGCTTAATATTAACAATCCCAGGATCATTGCTGCCTTTATCTATGAGCAAGATTCGAAGAAATAACTGGATGATAAATCTAATGCCAGCTTGGTGTCTGGAACATTGTAATCAATCCAAAAGACCCTAATTACTATATAATATTAAGGGTGTCAGTCAAATATCACAATATTTCATTAGACAATACTAGTATTGATTCAAAATATGTTCAAATTGATATAAATATAAACTATTTATAAGTAACATTTACTCCCGACCACTAGTTGGCAAGGCACCGCACAAGAGCCTGTTATTCACCAGCTCTGTCCCACCCACAGCAGAGAAACAACGAGATCCTGCGAGAGTCGTCCTGCGTTGTTGTTATGTATGTGTGAATGTTGTATTGATGTGTAGATTAGGTTTTCCACTGTTATATTCATTAAAATCGCAATATATCGTCTTTGAGACAGAATCGGGATATATCGGGATATATTGTATCGTCATATGTGTATCGTAATACATATCGGATTACCAGATTCTTGCCAGTTCACACCCCTATATAATATTAGCCTACTTCCTTTATAATCGGTGTTTATTTTACTGTGCTAGACCAGGACAACCTCCAAGAATTTCATACAATTGAATCATCAGTGGCACCAGACACCCACCTCTGTGACAGAGCAGGATTTGCTACCTTACCACCCAAGGCTCACTCCTCTATTATGAATAATCTTAGATACCGCCCTGTCACGTGGTAACATTCAAGGCTCCGACACAACAGTTGGTGCAATAGAGCACCTGCTCCAAGCTTTGTAGTTCGGAGCCCCCAGGTCCTGGCAAAGATCTGGTTCCCACCTGCAGCACCATGTCTGAATGAATAAGCAACCCTCGCACCACATGGGCATTGATAAGGAACACTGAGGTGATTGGCAGTAAATGTGATTAGCAGTGAATATGGCTGACAAGTGCATAATGATTGCTGTCTCAGGTGGTCTAACCCTGACTGGGCCTGAAAGGGTGGGGGGCCTGGCAGCTTTGCATTGCCTCAGATTGGATGGTGGGGAATGTTATTTTGAAGAAGGGCTCCCATAAAACAGCTATTTACCATGCAGGGGGTGAACCTAGCCTCTCTGCCTGAGGGGAACTACAGAAAGACGCCCCTCCACTCTTCAACAAAACAACATGGGGGTAGGGCATGGAGGCGGGCCAGACCTGGTGAACCTCCAATAGGTGACTTAAAAACATTACAGCATCAAATAAACAAAATAAAAAATGTATATTTTAAATAAAAGAAAAGATCATTTGCCGCCCCTCTGCAGTGCTGGCTGAGCCTCATTACAGGTGCAGCCCTGTTACCATGGACACCCTGAATCTTGCCCTACTTTTGATTTTCCCTTTCACCACAGTGCCCTAAAGGGACTGTAAACCCAATAATAAGGCAGCAATCTGTCCACCAAATGTAACAACATGCTGCTGGACATTCTCTCTTCTGTTCACTTGCATATCCATCTGCTGGTCTCTGAGCTGAGTCATAGACTGTCAGGAAACTGCAGCCTTCTCAGCCAAGCTAGGTTAGTCTACATAAAATGGGTTATCGCCCTCTCCTATGCTAATGTAAGCACTCTAGTCCTCAGTATAGCACCCACCTCCCAGGATTTTCTGAAATACAGCATAATGTAGTTTTCTTAGCTTTGGGTGCTCAGTTTTTTTTTTTAAATGTAAAAACTGGGAACATTAGGAGCTTTAGGGCAATCTATTTAGTATATTTAATCACCCGGACAATTACTTTAAATATCAGTGTTAGCCCCGCAGGACCATAGATGAGTTCTCTATGACATCACCTGAAGGCGTTACCACTTGAAGCACATCCTCCAGCACAAAGGAAAATGAGGGTAGGCGTATTAGTTTTCTGGGCTGCAAATGAAAAAAAAAACATATTGAAACATTTTACTACACCTTTTGTGCATATACTGTTTTTTTAATCTGTTACATAGCTTAAAATCCACATTAAATACACAGTTGACTAATCGACACTGTGTTCGCATTTATTTTTAGTTTTCATAGATGTTTTATAGAGATAAAGCAAGTTAGGTAGATACACCAACTACATAACTTAAGACACGTTACATGAATGTACATTACAAGAAGGGGCAGTCATACATACAATGGACACCTATGCCCCCCAGAATGTCTACAGAAAATAAGGGGGTTATTTAAGAAGGGATAGCGCCAGGTAGCGCCTCGTAGCGGCAGGCAGCATCTGGTGAACGCTGGGCCCTGTACGCAAAACCACATTTACGAAAGCGAATCTGGTGAGTGACTCTAACAGCACCATGTAGCGTCACATGTATTAATCCAGGCGACTCAGCGTATAGCGCCGGCGCTCTAGCTTCCAGAGCTCCAGGTATTACCTGTCGCTACCTGACTCTCTCCCATACATTTCAATAGGGCTTCATTAGTTGTCTATAAATGTGTTTGGCAATTTCCTTTTTTTTTTTTTTTTTTTTTGCTCAAATCATCGTGTGACCTCTCCTGGCTGCAAACAAACACTTTTATACATTTTTGGGACTTTTTATATTTTTATGCAAAATTGTCATTACAGATCTGGCACTAAAGTGTTAATGTCACATGGTTAAAACAATGTCATTCCACGTGTTTTCGCTTTGCTACTGGTGGATATGTGTTCAAAAACAGACTTTAATCCCACATCGTCTGGCGCTCTATGCTACAGCGCCCAGCTTTAGAGCGCCGACGCTGTGTGTGTCTGATGTTTTGTTAAATATGGTTTGGAGCACTGAGTGCCGGACGCACTGGGATGGCGCTACCTTTCGCTCGCTGCAGTGTTATACTGTTGTTACAGCGCCCAACAAACATCACATTTATCAATGCAGGCGACCGAGATGCTCTGTTACAGCACCCGATACCCGCTTAAAGTGTCTACTAGCGGTCGCTCTAAGCACCACTATACAGACGCTCATCTGGCAATACCTGGCGCTAGTAGTGAATCAGCCTCTAAGTTTAAAACTGTAGAAGAGAGTCAGTTGTGAAAGACTTTAGCATATTAAGGTGCCGCAGCCATTGTTTTACCTCTCTTTTCTCGATTATCTATCTATCTTCACAAACAGTGCTAATGTTATGGTTAGGCTCCATACACCCACTACAGGTGGTATTTTAAGATGACTGGAAAATGCTACTTGATGGAAAAAAGGTTTGGAACACCTGATCTAAATTATAAAACACTTTCAGTCATCAAAACTAGACTTTTATATACAGTTTTGAATGCATGAATTAGTCAAAAAAGGGCCTTATTCATGAAGGTGTAGCGACAGGTAGTGCCTGTACAGCGACAGGCAGCGACAGGCAGCGACAGGTAGCAGCAGGTGAACGCCGGAGATGGCACGCAATTACACATTTATAAAGCCGAATCTCGTGAGCGACTAGAACGCCGCCATGTAGTGTACGATGCATCATTATTCCAGGCTCAGCATACAGCGCCGGCGTTCAGCCGGCGTCTGACCTGTCATTACCTGGTGCTCTCCAATAAATCTTAATGGATGATACTTAAACCGGACCAACACCCGTTTTGTTTTTTACCTAAACGGGTGTTGGTCTGGCTGTGTAGGGATTGTAAGAAGTGAGGGGGGGCATCCACAATGCTGGAGCCCCCTTCGCAGCAAAACACATAAATAACTTGTTTTACTCACACCTGAATACCGAGCCAGCGGCGAGAACGTCCTGGCAAATTGAGTGCCGCAATTGGCCCGGCGGCCAATCGCGGGACTCCGTTCTCGCCGCTGGCTCGGTATTCAGCTGAGTAAAACAAGTTATTTATGTGTTTTGCTTTGTTGCATTGTGCATGCCCCCCCTCGCTTCTTACAATCCCTACACAGCGGGACCAACACCCGTTTAGGTAAAAACGGGTGTTGGTCCGGTTTAAATCCCTTTCCTCATCCCAATTTTTTTTCTTCCCGTAAAAAAAAATCTCAAAACTTCGGACGTATTCTGGGCAATAAAATGACATTTTTGAAAACTTTTTAGTTTTTTTATATTTTTATGCAGACTTGTCCTTACATGTCTGTTATTAAAGTGTTCATGTTACAATGTAATAACAATGTAATTCCCATTCTGGGTGGGGGGTAGTGTAGTCACCCAGCTGGTCCAGCAGATAACAGTTCCCTGCATTGAGCTGCCAGCGGCTGTGCTTGGTTGTTTATGTGCAGTGACAGCTCTGCACACATCACTGTAGCGTTGCTGATGTCAGCTTTGCTGCTCTAGACTCTCCATCTTGCCCTGTGGTGGCTTTGGCTGCCCAGGAGCGGGGGGGGGGGGGGGGCACTGCCGCCGATAGCCTCTATGCCTGACCTTCAGACCAAAGACTGAAGATCCTCCTGAACCAGACCATAACCCAAAGGTTGGTGGAGGCCCCCTTTGCAGGGTAAGTGGTGGAGGCCCTGGGGCTTGCGCCCCTTGTGCCCCTCACATAATCCAGCCCTGCAAGTACGAATAACAGGATTCCCAGCAGCCATTGTGGAGAAATATCAAGTGATCTGATTACATCAGGATATAATGCTACTCTTTAAGACCCCATAAAACATACTGTATCTATATAACTCTCCAAAGTGTCAAAAAATGTTCTCAGCATATTTCCCTACCTATCTGAGCACCAATCCACTCCATGCAGAACAATCATAGAGGTTCAGCCTGAAACAAGTCTAGTGATGGGGGATGTCAGTATGTCTGCGGAGATGGCGGCTACACAGCTTTATGTTGGACAGATGAGAGAAATAAAGCTTAATTGTGTTTAATTATGTCTGATTATATCAATCATATATAGTGGCACAAGGATTTTGTCACTCATCTATGACTAAGGACTATGGCAGGGGACACAAACGATTTGGGAACTGGTCACAGGCCACAATGAATAGGTTCAGAATTCAGAATTTATCATTCTGAATAAAATGCCTGAACTTGTCTACAACAATCAGGGCCCACTGTCCCCATAGACTCCATTCCATTAATTTTTTTAAACTCATGTTCCACCACAATACCCACCCCCTTACCACATTTATATTTAACAATCCCCACATGTTACCAATATACATGCTGATTGCCTTACCTCCTATATTTATAGCCCATCCCCCCATCAGCCCCAAACCAAATTCTAATACACAACCTATCTAAATGCATTCAGTGCTAAACATATAATAACTTTAAGTATGGATAAAATGCATCCTTTCGTAGTGCTAGAAATTTTACCCAGTGGTTTTGTTGCACTAAAAATGTCACCATGTTCCTTCAAAGCCACCACTGCCACCTTTATTTGGCCCCTCCTTTATTAATCTCCTAGCAATCCTTACTGAGCGTCTATTTAACTACCTTTACACACCAGTTCTATTGACCCCCCCACGTTCCCCACAGCAGGTCAGGGGCCATATCAGATGGCTTTGAGGGCCACATATGACCCCCCTGGGGCACAGGTTGAGCATATGTGGACTAAGGTACCATTTAAAGCACATATTATAAATGTATGCCTATGTCCTTGTCTACTATTGTTCTTAATTATGTTGTTTGGATTATGGACTAAGCTGTATAGCTTTCCTAAATGCTTTTAAAGGCTATAAAAAATGTTTGAAGATTTTAAAGGATGATGCCAGAAATCTGTATTTCTTGGAACTGAAACAGGAGTAAGTGGTTCCAGCCTGACACGCTGTATGTTTTTTTTATCAAAGGTGTTTTGCTGTTACAGTACTTGGGAGAGGTGGAAGAGATCCATTGTTGGAAAATAAATTTTTCTCCACTGCTGAGATAACACAAGCCAATCTCCTACTCCACCCTCTGAACTTCCAAGAGTACCCACCATGCTGTATAAGATAAGTCATTGAAAAGAAACTTAAACAGAAACAATGCCCTAACCAGCATCAGTGGCCAAATGGACCCCCCCAGTTGTATTCAGATTGCTACACCTCTTTAATTTTTCACTTCAAGAAATTTTTAGTGTGAAACACAGGATACATCATAAGGTACACTGCTCAAATGTATATAGATGATGCATCAAGTATCCAGGCTTACATTATCAAAACAGAGGACTCAGTCACACACATCTGCAGAAGTATGCTTAAGCTGCACCACTACGCCAAAGTGCCTCTGTGGGGTTCAGTCCTAACTCTAATCTCTGAGAGCCCATCTGGGACATACAGTGCAATAGATAAATTGGGAGCAGGCTTACCTGAGGTTGCCCTAAACCCCTCAAGTGCAAGCCATGGGGTGGAAGGGTCAAAGACCTTGCACCCCACAGAGGCACTTTGGCGTAGTGGTGCAGCTTAAGCATACTTCTGCAGATGTGTGTGACCAAGTCCTCTGTTTTTAACCAAGTTTAGAGACAGATTATAGGCTGGCCTGCAAGCTAACAGGGTTGAGTGCTGTGGCTTCTTTAAGACTTTTGTATCCTAATTGCCCTGCTAACGTGCACCTCCCAGGTTAGTTATAAAATGGTCTGAGCGGCAGCCACCCCCCTTTGTCTCTTTTGAATTTGTGCAAGCACATGGTGTGTGGGGTCTAGGCTGTATTGCAAGGTCTTTGACCCTTCCACCCCATGGCTTGCACTTGAGAGGTTTAGGGCAACCTCAGGTAAGCCTGCTCCCAATTTATCTATTGCACTGTATGTCCCAGATGGGCTCTCAGAGATTAGAGTTAGGACTGCACCCCACAGAGGCACTTTGGCGTAGTGGTACAGCTTAAGCATGCTTCTGCAGATGTGTGTGACCGAGTCCTCTGTTTTTAACCAAGTTTAGAGACAGATTATAGGCTGGCCTGCAAGCTAACAGGGTTGAGTGCTGTGGTTCCTTTAAGACTTACATTATCAAAACGCTACATGCAATTTTCACAAAATAACCCATGACCCTCCCCCACACCAATCCACTTCCAGCGAGTTATGGCCAAGTTCCATGTAAAAGAAAACTCACACTAATACCCAAGGCTATAAAGCTCTTAGCCTCCACCATTCTCCCTGTGTTGCTGCCCAGACCATCCAACGGAAAAGAGAAAAAAAGAATAGATATGAAAAAAAAACTTGATTTGCATGCACAGCCTTCGTGGGCATCGTTCCGAATATATCTATGGAGCTGATGGCAGGGGAGGTGTCTGATATTATGCACAAACAAAAAGCTACCTGTGCAGATACAGAATTTTGATGGGCATCTGGGAGGATGCTGGGAATGGAAAAAGCCTCCTGAGTGCTCCAAGCTGGTAGCTACAGGAAAATGAAAAAAAGTTGTTTCATCCTGGTGAAAAAAAGTTGTTTTATCCTGGTGGAGCACCTGGAAATGTTGTAAGTTATTATATGTGATCACCTATCACCTGTCACCTGTGAGTCACCTGTTACCAAAAGAATTTATTCTGAGGGCATTCCCAAAAATTGCATATGTTTTATAAATGTTTTGCTATTATTTTATCTGTCCTTACATTTAGCATACACCAAGTTTTTAGTTACAAATGACCACAAGGCATATTGTTGTTGTTCACATGCTGCGTTCATGAATATAGCTATCAGTTACTGAAAAGATGTCATTTATATTCTCTTTACATTATTACCGGTCCAGCTTTTTAGATTTGTTTTTTATTTTGTTTATAAATACTTCCCCAGGGGTTGGATTCTAAATATGATATGTAATTTAATCATGCCATCACCCTAATGATATGCCATCGTTCATATGAGATTGTAGAAGTGATGGAAGGGTTGCTATGCTCTTTTATACCCTGGAGTCATCAAGTATCTACATTTTTATTCTCGGCGGTGTTGCATAAATTCTCTGGGGGATATTAAATTGCTTTTCAGTTGGATTGTAAGAAGATCTTAAATGGCCCCCATCTATATGTAACTGTGATCATTTAAAAGACCACTAGTGTTACAGACTCAAATTTTACAAGCTATTCGAAAATGAATTTCTATGGTAAGAAATAGAGATGAGCGAATCGAATCTGACGAATTCAAATTTGTTACGAATCGCTTCCTTAAAACTCCATTTACTACTATCCAGTCCATCTAAAATGGTGGATCCACATGTCAGGACATGTCCCATGGGGCAAGGAATCCTGGGTAGGCGTCACATGCAGCCAGGCTTCCCGATGACGTGTCCTATATGGCAGCGGCCATTTTGTGGAAGCTCATTTCGACACTGTATTGCGGCGAGAGCGGGTCACGCAGAGCAAGAGATAGATAGATAGATAGATACAGCAAGGGAGAGATAGATAGAACAAGCGACAGAAGGAGGGAGGAACAGGTAAAGCCAGAGAGAGAAGAGAGGCTGTGACAGTGACAGAGAGAGACAGAGACAGTTTGCAGAGTTTTCATTAGCTTTCAAGCCTATTTAGTGTTAATAACACACCTGCCTATTTAGCTTTTCCTTTTCCTGGTGTCTTTAAAAAGCATGCTAGCATTTATATTTTAAGAGTAACTGGCTACTTACCTTTTGCATTTTGTAAAATTTCCAGCAGCCATTGCCTTTCCCCGGGGGGCATCCCAAATACTAGCATGTGTCTATTAAGATCACCTGGATACTTACCTTTTGCATTTTGTAAAAAAAAAGTCACTTCTTAAAATTTCCATTGCCTTTCACCAGGGGGCATCCCAAATGCTAGCATGTGTCATTTAAGATTAACTGGCTACTTACCTTTTGTAAAAAAATTCAAGTTTTAACATTTCCAGCAGCCATTGCCTTTCACTAGGGGGAGGGGGGGGCATCCCAAATACTAGCATGTGTCTTTTAAGAGTACCTGTCTACTTTCCTTTTGCATTTTGTAAAAAAAGTCACGTTTTAAAATTTCCAGCAGCCATTGCCTTTCCCTGGGGGGCATACCAAATGCTAGCATGTGTCTTTTAAGAGTACCTGGCTACTTACCTTTTGCATTTTGTTAAAAAAGTCAAGTTTTCAAGTTTACAGCAGCCATTCCCTTTCACCGGGGGGCATCCCAAATGCTAGCATGTTTCTTTTAAGAGTAACTGGCTACTTACCTTTTGCATTTTGTAAAAAAAGTTACGTAAAGTTTAAAGTGGTAATTGCCTTTCACCAGGGGGCATCCCAAATGCTAGCATGTGTCTTTTAAGAGTAACTGGCTACTTACCTTTTGCATCTTGTAAAAAAAGTCACGTCTTAAAATTTCCAGCAGCCATTGCCTTTCACCGGGGGGCATCCCAAATACTAGCATGTGTCTTTTAAGAGTACACACATTAAAGTTGGCCGCAGCATAAGCAGCCCATATATTGCCTGAAAGACACACCCTGGAGTTGGCAGGAGCTTTAGGAGCCCATATATTGCCTGAAAGACACACCCTGGAGCTGGCAGCAGCAGCATAGGGAGCTCATATATTGCCTGAAAGACATGCCCTGGAGTTGGCAGCAGCAGCAGCAGCATAATGAGCCCATATATTGCCTGAAAGACACACCCTGGAGTTGGCAGCAGCATAAGGAGCTACCATGCATCAGCTACTACCATGGATCAGCCATTGGTGTGTGGAAATTCTGGCTGATCCATGCCTGATTCATCTTCACAAAGGTGAGTCTCTCCACATTTTTCGTGGACAGTCGAGTTCTCCTTGGCGTGACTATAGCCCCCACCGCACTAAACACCCGCTCAGATGGCACACTACTGGCCGGACAGGACAGCTTTCACCAGAATAAACTCTGCCAATTGCGGCCACAAGTCAAGTTTGGCTGCCCAGAAGTCCAGCGGATCCTCAAGGTGCGCTGGCATGGTCATTTCAAGTTATGACACAACCTGCTGGTTCAGGGCCTGCTCCAGGTCTTCCTGCTGCTCAAGAGTAGCCTCACTATGCGGGTGAAGAAAGCTACTCATTAGCGACTGAAGACTCAGACTGTTGCTGATGATGCTGCTGCTGCTCCTGCCACCCCCCCGGCAGCCACAGCAGTGGAAGGTGAGCGCAGAGGTCCCCCCGAGTCAGACCTGCGAGAGTATGAACGATGGTGCAGATAGGCATCGGCCAACTGACTACGTTGAATGTCTCTGTAGTAGGTCAGTTTGTCCTCCCTCTCAGTGGGTGTAAAAAATGCCACCATTTTGTGCCGGTAGCGAGGGTCCAATAAGGTGGAGAGCCAGAAGTCATCCCGCTGACAAATGGAGACAATTCTGGGGTCACTACGCAAGCACGTGAGCATGCATCGTGCCATTTGTGCAAGTGACTCGGAGGGACTACCTGTCTCCATCTCCACTGCATACTGCCACGGTGTGTCTGGGTCCTCTGGCTCGCCTTCCTCACAGCCCTCTAGCTGCTCTGGCTGCCCCTGCTCCTCATCTCCTGTCAGATGAATAGAAAAAATGGCCATTTTGTCAAAACTAAACTGTGCTTCGCTGTGCCCCACCCCCTCCTCCTCCTCCACTTCAACCCCCACAGGCTTCATGTGGCCGTGAAATGTAGGCGCCATGTCTCCAGTGTCCTGACCAGCCATGGTTTCCAACAGTAGTACATGAAGCAGTGGAATCACATCATTCATCTCATAGTCCTGGCGACTCAAAGGGCCTGAGCAAACGGCAGGTGTCACGTATGAGCTGCCACTGGTTTACATTGAAGTTACACAGGGGAGTCCCCCTATCCACTTGGATCATCAAGAAATCAGTGATGGCTTTTCTCTGTTCGTATAGTCGTTCCAACATATGGAGGAATTCCAATGGGTGGAAAAATCGCAAATCAGACTATGTTGGGGGATACCGTTCTGACGCTGTAGCTCAAGAAGGGTGTGCTTGGCGGTGTGGCGGAAGTGCATCCTTCCTGTTGTTAGGATGTCTTGCAGATGGGGGGAAGACTTCAGAAAACGCTTGACTTTACATGATATTTACACCGTTCATATGATTACTTTAATTAAATCCACTTGTCGATTGTTGGTTTCGGCCTAATGTTTGTTCCTGGATTTCTCATAGCTGAGATTGTATCTGGAATGGATGGGCCAATAGTACTTGTTAAAGTTAACACAAGGAACCAACATCTTACATCTTCCTATTGTCGGTTACCATGGTTCCCATTTGCAGTTTTCATGGAGTAAGCCATGATTTCATTTATTGATTGATTTTTAGCAGTTCCTCCCATGTGTGACTCGCCAAGGCAAACCATGTGAAGAACAGCGTGAAACCGCCGTGTCCTGCACACATGGTAGGCTGGAAGGGCGCTGAAAAAAAAAAATTAAAAAAAAATTTAAATAAAAAAAACAAAATGGAGAAAAAAATCTAAATTAACCAAAAAAAAAATAAAAATGTATAAATGTTATATATTATTATATTATTAGTTAATATATATATATATATATATATATATATATATATATATATATATGAATGTGTGAAATTTGTATTTAATTATTATTATTATTATAAATGTGTGCAAATAAGATAAATGTTATCAATAAATATGTAATTGACAATTAGCAATGGTGTCTGAGAAAAAAGTGCCTAAGTGCAAAAAACATGTACACATCCATGAACCAAAATAGACAAGTGCACTGTCACAGGCATAACGGCCTAGGAGCGTGGAGGCCACAGCAGCGGGACCTGTCCAAGCTGCTGTTGTGGTTGTGCAGGAACCACAATCACCCAGTGGGCCTTAGGATATGTATTGTCCCTGACCGTAGTTACAGCTCCAGACGTAGACGCTGCCGTGCACTTTGGTACACACTGACAGGGTCAAGGACTGGCCCACGTTCTGTTCAACAAAATTGTACAGGGCTGGTACTGCCTTCTTCGCAAAGAAATGACAGCTTGGGACTCTCCACCTTGGCTCGGCACAAGCCATCAGTTTTCTGAAAGGTCCACCACCTGCAAAGGGAGGGACTGCAGCACCAGCAACTTATACAGGAGCACATTTAGCTTCTGCGCGTTGGATGAGTGGGCACATACTGTTGTCTCTTGGACATGGCTTGGCCAATGGATTGCTGGCGGAATGACTGACTCGGATTAAGAGGAGGAGGAGCATCTGGAGCGACAGACTTGGCTGGCTGGAACAGGGAGCGGCGTGCCACTGGGTAATGCAGCATGCTGGACCACCACTTTGGAGCCAACTCTCCCAGGCCGCTTTATGGTGACGCTGCAAATGTTGACGCAGGGCTGTGGGGCCAACATCGGGACCCTGGCCACACTTCGCCTTCTGCCTACATATCTTTCATATAGCCATGTTAACCTCCTGCGGATGCTTGATGAAAAACTGCCACATCGGCGAGTAGCTGATTTTCCCACCAACAGTCCGCACTAATTCACTGCTGCCGCCGCTGACGCCGACTCCAGGGACCCTCTTCCACTACCTCCTGGGAAGGTAGCCTGCAAGTGGTCTACCCCGAGCACATTTGCCTCCAGACTTTCCCCTTCTGCCACCATGCTGACCGCTAAATCCGTCACTCTCTATCACTCCAAGCCTTTAAAAGTGCCCTCAAAACTCACTGATGTCCTCCTCAGGTTCCTCAACAGTGTCGGCTTAAGAAGCCAAAATGCTTGCAACACCACCTCCCACACCACACTCCTTATCACTACTTGCCCGCCTAATGAAAGAAGTGGCGAGTGTCTCCTCCACTTCTTGGCTGGGCAGTAGCTGCTGATTTTTCTGATTATCAGATCGTTATCCTACTGAATAGTGGAGCTGAACGCAAAGCATAAGAAATAACCGACAGTTGACTGGGGGTGTCAGATGTCACTTGTTATGAAGTGGATGATCGTGTTAACCAATCGATGACGGCAGGTGGGTTGCTGGTCGAGACACGACCGCTAGCTGATACCAGGAGATCAGGCCTCTCACTGAGACTCCTGCTGCCACTTACCCCTAGTCTCTGCTTGATGAATTTAGGCCTCTGCAACTCCTGTGTGCCCACCCTGGCACTTTTCTGTAAGTATGCCTGACATACTTAGTGTGTCTTTCAGGCAGTATATGGGCTCCTAATGCTGCTGCCAACTCCAGGGTGTGTCTTTCAGGCAATATATGGGCTCCTAATGCTGCTGCCAACTCCAATGTGTCTTTCAGGCAATATATGGGCTCCTTATGCTGCTGTCAACTCCAGGGTGTGTTTTTCAGGCAATATATGGGCTCCTTATGCTGCTGCCAACTCCAATGTGTCTTTCAGACAGTATATGGGCTCCGAATGCTGCTGCCAACTCCAGGGTATGTCTTTCAGGCAATATATAGACTCCTTATGCTGCTGCCAACTCCAATGTGTCTTTGAGGCAATAATTGAACTCCTTATGCTGCTGCCAACACCAGGGTGTGCCTTTCGGGTAATATATGGGCTCCTAATGCTGCTGCCAACTCCAATGTGTCTTTCGGGCAATATATGGACTCCTAATGCTGCTGCCAACTCCAGGGTGTGTCTTTCAGGGTGTGTCTTTCAGGCTCCTAATGCTGCTGCCAACTCCAATGTGTCTTTCAGGCAATATATGGGCACCTTATGCTGCTGCCAACACCAGGGTGTGTCTTTCAGGCAATATATGGGCTCCTAATGCTGCTGCCAACTCCAGTGGGTTTTTCAAGCCATATATGGGCTCCTTATGCTGCTTCTGCCAACTCCAGGGTGTGTTTTCAGGCAAAATATGGGCTCCTTATGCTGCTGCCAACACCAGGGTGTGTCCTTCAGGCAATATATGGGCTCCTAATGCTGCTGCCAACTCCAATGTGTTTTTCAGGCAATACATGGGCTCCTTATGCTGCTTCCAACTCCAGGGTGTGTCTTTCAGGAAATATATGGGCTCCTTATGCTGCTGCCAACTCCAATGTGTTTTTCAGGCAATATATGAGCTCCTTATGCTGCTACCAATGCCAGGGTGTGTCTTTCAGGCAATATATGGGCTCCTAATGCTGCTGCCAACTCCAGTGTGTTTTTCAGGCAATATATGGGCTCCTGCTTGGAGCATTTCTCCTATACCTATTCTTGATAAGTCCTTTTCCTTTCCTTCCCTTTCCCTTCCCCCCCCCCCCTTTTTTTTTCTTTTTGCTTTTTTTTTATTTTTATTTTAATGTTTAATTTATTTTAATGTTTAATTTATTTTATTATTTGTTTTGTTTCTATTTGAATAAGTTAATTGATGAGTAATTTATATTTGCTTATTACACATATTATGGGAGAGTAATGTTGGTTAACAGACGTGAAATAACTGTATTGATAAATAGAGTGATAATTTCCTTATATGGATGGAAAAATGCTGTATAACTTCTTATTTCCTAATAAAAACTATTGAATGAGAAAAAAATATATGGGCTCCTTATGCTGCTGCCAACTCCAGGGTGTGTCTTTCAGGCAATATATGGGCTCCTTATGCTACTTCTGCCAACTCCAGCGTGTGTTTTTCAGGCAATATATGGGCTCCTTATGCTGCTGCAAACTCTAATGCGTTTTTCAGGCAATATATGGGCTCCTTATGCTGCTGCCAACTCAAATGTGTTATGCAGGCAATATATGGGCTCCTTATGCTACTGCCAACTCCAATGTGTTTTTCAGGAAATATAAGGGCTCCTCATGCTGCTGCCAACTCCAGGGTGTGTCTTCCAGGCAATATATGGGGTCCTAATGCTGCTGCCAACTCCAGTGTGTTTTTCAGGCAATATATGGGCTCCGAATGCTGCTGCCAACTCCAGTGTGTTTTTCAGGCAATATATGGGCTGCTTATGCTGCTGCCAACTCCAGGGTGTGTTTTTCAGGCAATATATGGACTACTTATGCTGATGCCACCTCGAGGCTCTGTAATTGTGTCGCTCTGCAACAGCGATTCTAATAGGGATGCCTCTGATCTGCATGTCATACTTTTTTACAGTATTATTTTACCAACCCAGCACACATCCTATGCATGTTACAGCAAGGCAAAATGTTCTACAACCCTATTGAGGCTCTTGGAAGGCCAGAAATAGCCATTTTTAATAGTGATCCGCCGCAGATAAATTCAGACCGAAACAAATTTTTCCGGAAAATTCTGCAAATCGGCCGAACTTTTCATAAATTCGCTCATCTCTAGTAAGAAAGAATTACCGTACTTAGAGCAGGGATGGAAAAAGAGGCACTTTTCTACAACAGAAAGTATTTACATAGCACCGAACACAAGGCATTCCATTCCCTCATTGGGGAGCACAGTAAACTTAGCCCAGAAAGATAAAGGATTTACCAAGTTTTTGTAAACCTCTGCAGTAAAGATGTACCGTATCTAATGTAACTGTGGGGGGGGGGGGGGGTACAGGGGTAGCAACTGCACTGTGGTTCATAAGGTCAGAGTGTCCCCCATCATTGTAGGTCATCCAACTTATTTATCAGATTTTTGCTCTCACGGCATCCTGTACAGGAAAAGGAAGCACTATTTCCATTTGCTGTTCCAGTTATTAGTTGTCTAAATAGTTGTCTAAATAAAATGTCTCAATTTAATGTATGGACCAGGACCAGGTCACATTTAGTTATACCACTACCTAAAGTCTCTATTCTTGGGCAAGTCATGTTTAATCCACTCTGAGTATTACTCTGAGTAGTTATCCTCACAAACTTGAGTATTGAGAATTCATAGATTCCTATGTTTGCAGTCTCCAGAGACAAAAAGGCAGAATTGTCATCAACTGAATCCTAAACTTGGAAGGAAGCACAGGAACTGTGTTAACTGCTCCCCAGGCACCTTGGAATGTATGCTGCTCATTTTGGGCCTCCTCACATGTAGCTCTAGAACCTCAGTCAGGGAAGCACCAGGCATGTAATTTTGATGTTTGGCTACGCTGATGTTACATGCAGGGCTGGTACACTGAGTATCTACTAATGGATGTGATTATGTCCCTCTGCAGTAGGGCAAACATTTTTTTTTATGCAAATGCAACAATGTGTCCATGGGAGTGAATATCTTACAGTGATAGATTGTCACCCCCTACTGTATACCAGCCAGGGACAACTAACAGCCAGATGTGACAGTGGAAAAAGGTGAGTATCACTAGATACAAGAAAGGTTAGAACCCGCTCAAAGAAATAGCTTGAGAAAGAGAAAATGTTTCCTGTTAATACTAAATCATACCACTTGGCGGTAGTGTATTCTATGGAATGGGAGAAACTATCATTTAACTAGTCCAGAGTACCCCTTAATACAGAAAAGATTAAGATAGAGTTTTAACCAGATGGCATTAGCAACATCACCTGCTCTGCCATTGGCTGGGGTTAGTTACAATGTTAAGAATGGACAGGAAGCAGAGATTATTTGGGTAATAGCCCTACCCTTAGTTAGTGGTTCTTATGGTTCTAGAAGTTATCCAAAAAGGGGAAGATATTGTTTAATGTAAGAGATGAGTGGATTCTACCAGTGGGAGGAGAGCCATCAGAGGAAGGGAAGCAGACCAGTTAGCTGTTTGGAGAGGTACATCCGTTTATAATTATCTCTAAATATCCCCAAGAGAAGCATTGCCAAAGGAGCACCCAGGAATTTTATTGGCTGCTGGAACATCGATGGGAACTTTACATGACCTTCTGGGTGCTCCTGAGGTTCTGTTGAACTTTTTGTGGCTAGACACCCACTCCCCGCACCTCTTGAATCATTAAAGCCTGCTCCTCCTCCTCCATGGAGGTGTCCTGAGCTCCATGAGCTTGCTGCTCCCTCTCTCACTGCTTTCCTTTGAGGTCTACTCTCAGTTGGTACTAGTCATTGACTAGCTTATCATTGCTGCTAAGCATCCGCTAATGCAAATAGCGGCCATGCTGTTTCCAAGAGTTCCACAAGAGATAGTTCCGCCAGGTCTGGTTAGGTCCATACCGATGGATCACCCCCTTAGGTGTCCCTGTGAACCTTACTATAACAATTTTGTCTCATAAGTGACAATGCACCCTGCTGGACTACAGCCATACATAGTTACACACAACCTCCAAATCCTTCTTTCTCCTGCTGATAAGGAATTAATTGTAGCAAAGGATCATGGTAGGAAAATGGTAGGTGCAACTTAATGCACTTAACATGTTTGAATATACATTTTTAATGTTTACCAGAGGGTGGTGAGGTATGCAGAGATCATTTTGTGTGCTTGCACTCCCACTTAGATAACGCTGAATTGCTCAGGTGTTTGCTAGTAATTCATGACAAGTGCTAACATTTTATTCCAGTACTGGGAGTATATGAATGGCATTAATGGGAACATGGAGGAGCTGCCTTGTAAAATGTAACATGAAAAATGACTTCCAGGATGTAACATTTGTAGACTGGAAACACACAGCAAGCTTCCCCTTAATTTTATTTACTCTTCATACTGCAGTGCCCCCCTTCTCTTATTAAGCGCCATCTGAGAAAATCTTCAGGCGCATTGCATTAAGAATGTATAATTGCAACCTGAAGAGGAAGAGAACCCGCCGTCTTCGGCACACATTTAAAGATTGACTTTTTGGTAAACAGATTAGTGACTGGAGACAGCGAGCAGGCGCACTCAGAATATGAAATTACATGGACTCCGAAAGATAATGGCAGCGTGGAGTGAAGTCACATTTCTTTTCAAGCTTTCTGGTAGACATGACAGATCCATTCGCAGACTGCACCACAGTGCTAAAGTATTAATTGTTTAGGGTGGAGTTGCTTTCTTCTTTTCTATTGAAACCAGTAAAACCCTCTGAACCGCAGTCCTCACTTGTTGTTAGTGCTAAAGTATCAAAACTAAACTACTGATTGTTGGTTAAATACTGGATGGATCATCACTGGATGGATCCTCTGTTCTCCCGCTGGCTTAGCTGCCTGTAAGCGAGAGCACGGCTTTCCCATGGCACTTAGGGAAGTCTCACTGGATTTCGTAAAGCTCCATTGCATCCCATTCATGGGCACTGCACTAACGTAGTGCCTGATGGAATGCAAGATGGAATGCAGTTCTTTTTCCTTTTTTATTTGAATGCCACCAACTACCACAACCCTTGCAGCCCTAAGCATGTACCCTTGGGTGCCTGGTGACAAATACGGAGCTACGTGCTTCTGGCAGCCTTCCACCCAATCTGTTCCTCCACAGCCCTCTTATCTTAGTTGCGTTCACGAGTAACAAGCTTAGGATTGGTGTTAAATTTGACCTGGAAGTTTGGCTCAGCCAGGCCCAAATAGAAGCAGAATTATTTGGACATTTTTAATTCCCCCACCCCCGGCCTTCCAGTCCAGAGCACCAGGCATAGGCAAATATACCAAAGTCCATCATTCAACAGGCTATTCTGCACCTCATGGCTGAGGTGGGTGCAGTTAATCGAGCAAGGGTACCAGAGCAGTTGGCTTGCCAACTTCCCTCTACCAGGGTGCTGGTAAGTATGGCAGGATCCTGTATGTAGGATTATCTTCACTCCTACAGTATACATACACACACTAGGCACCAATACATGCTAATTACTTCATATCAAGATGCCCCTGTGGTGTGAGGCTCAAAGGTCCTCCTATCTACCTAATTTCTGTTGCTGTGGCAGTGATCATAAGTCTGTTGGTGGCTAATTTGTTTGTAAAAATAATACAATACCAAAAAAGAAATAAGTACTGGTTCCATTTAGACATTGTAGTAGACAAGTTTTTAAGGCCCAAGCCCCTTTGACAGGTCATCTGGCAGGTTTGCACTTCACTATGTAGCCACTGAGCAGGCAAAGCTGATTGGCTACCAATGGGCACATGAATGGCAGCTGTCTAGGGAGCTCTGAAGGGATGAGCGTTGTGAATGCTATTATGTTCCTGTGCTACAAGGCTCTAAGGACCTTCATTCAGTTTTGCTAAGAGGTCTTCAACAAGCCTGCTTTCCAAGTCCATGCGACATTCCTTGACTGATATTTATCAGAAATCTAACCATAGCCCATCACATATAGATTTGGTGTCAACAGAAGTCAGATGTAATCATAGATTAATCACAGGGTGGAATGACACTGCGGCAGCTATATCGCTGATACGAGGAGTTCATCACTAGCTAATTGGCAGCCAGATTGCCCTCCTGGATTAGCTGCCCTGACATCACAACAGATAGTAGAGAAGTAAAATATTGATCAGCTTTTTGACAAACCACTCACATCTGGCAATCACATCGGAAAACAGAAAATAAACAGAAGTAAAGGGTTTTTTTTATCGCTGTATCACAAAGTGGGGGAGGGGGGTCAGCTACTGAGATGGTTCCATTTTCAGTGATAAGAATCTCATAACATGACTGAATCAAAAGAGGATCACAGCAATAATATGACAATAAAGTACATGAACATTTTCAAGCCTGCTTCCAACTGATACTGTATAAAAAGAAGTCAGAGGTGGAAATAGGTGAAAAACTGCAGTACAGTACTCAACAGGGGCGTACTGGCCATAGAAAGCACAGAGAGAATTCCTGGTGGGCAGCACTGCTTTTGGGTCAATGACTTGGAATAACCACTAGCACGCATTACACCTCACCCAGAGCCTCACTACTTCCTTCTACACCACCTTCCACTCCACCCCCCAAACATGTACCTTTATAAGCCCCACTGCCCCTTCCAGCCCAACTTCTGTGTTTGCAGTTCTACAGCCTCAGCATTGTTGCTGTGGAGGGCAATACCTTCTCCTCTCAAAGTATCTGCTGTTCCAATACTAAAGCTTCAGTGCAATTGCTAGAGTGGCCATACCCACCATGTTCTTGTCCCTCTAGTGCAGTGTTCCCTAATCCTCTCCTGGAAAGCCATCAACAGGTCAAGTTCTGTGGATGTTCAAAAATGATCTACAAATCATGGCCTGTTGGCAGCTTTTGAGGAGAAGGTTTGGGAACACTGCTCTAGTGCTCATGCAATTTTTTCAGCAGCACAATTCCTGCATGCAGAGGGAAACAAAACAATCTTTTCACTGAATCAGGGAAAATGTTTTAAAAAAACAAATTTTCCCCCTCTGAGACACCTTTCCTGTAACCTCAAACGATGTGGTTTACCAACAAACAGACTGACCCCCTCCAATCTATTCTAAACTCTGCTGCTCACCTCCCCCACCTCTCCTCTCACTTCTTCAGCTCTTACCCCCCTCTGTCAATCCCTCTACTGGTTACCTGTCTCTCAGAGGGTTCAGTTCAGTTAAAACCTCTAACACTAAGCTACAAAGCTCTCTCCAGCCAGGCCCCTCCCTGCATTTAATCTATGATCCAGCATTACCAACCCAAGGGCAATCTACGCTCTGCCTCTGACATTCTCCTGCCTTCCTCCTTGGTTACCACCTCGCATTCCCGCCTTCAAGACTTCTCCTGGGTCTCTCCACTTCTCTGGAATGCACTCCCCCACTCAATCTGTCACTCTCCATCACTCCAAACCTTTAAAAGTGCTCTAAAAACTCACTCATACAAGCATATAACCTTAAGCAACTCCTAAACCTTCAAATGGCACATGCAGCCCAACTCAAACTGTACCACTCGTGATCCCACCCCTTTGTCTCCACCACCACCCTTTGGACTGTAAGCTTGCAAGGGCAGGGCTCTATTACCTATTGTTTTTTGTGCTCACAACACTTTAACCCTCGTAGCATCTAGTTTGTTTTGTTTCCCATACGACATGCTTTACGTTGCCTGTAAACCTTGTAAGGAGCTTCAGAAGTTAATGGCGCTATATAAATAAACAATATTAATAATAGTATAATTTTTCCTTCTGATTTGCCTTTATTTTATTTATTGAGCTTGGTTGCATACTTGAGACTTGACCATCTAGCTTTGTAAAATACATTTATCCATGATTAAATGTTTTATTGCTGTAAAATGTAAACATTTCCAAGGGGCACTTGGGGTACTTTTAGGCACCGTACTTTTGTTGGGCTCTTGCACTTTGGAAGAACCATACTTCATGATACTGCAGATAGATATTTTCACTAGGACACCCATAGGAATATAAGCCAGCGTATTTTTCAGCTTGCCTACAATTAACTATGCTAACCCTGATCATCAGTTTTTTGTAATGCTGGCCTTTAACATATTGCAGTGTTTGCCTGTTATTATGTAGCATCCGCTGCAGACCTTGCTTCTCCAGAGACCTCCGCAATCCATCGCTACAGGTTTTTCTTGGTTCACTTAGCAACTCATCCAGGTCTTTGTTTCAGGTTCTCGATTTTTATGCCGTGCGGCTCCTGGCTCCACTGTTAGAATACAAGTACATTTGCTTTGCGTTTTAATAATTCATAACTGTTTTTGGAAAGCTGCCTGGTTGTCTTGTCAATCATAATTTGTTTCAGATCTCCAACAAGCGATCCTTTGAACAAAAAGAGACAAACCGGCGAAAAACTCCTCGCTTGATGAAGCTCATACCGCTGGCATAATGGTGGTACTTTCTAGGTCAAACCCATGGAGGAAAGCACCTTATGTACTGAAAACACATGAGTTTATTTTCGGCAGCGGTTTTGTTGTACTTTAGTGTAGCCTTCTAGTAATTTGAATATTTTGGAAAGAAAATGTTTTACAGAGTATTTTCTTTTTTTTTTTGCAAAGAAGAACAAAGACACAAAAACACTTTCAGTTCTTAATAAAAAAAAAGACATATACCTATATTAATAAAAGGTTACCATAAAATTCTCACTTTTGTCCCCTTCCAGGCCACCATTTTCGTACTTAGATGCTAAAAGGATAAAGATTGTTCAGAGTTTTAGTATATTATGCAGTATTATATAGGGGTGACCAGAATTACTATATTTTCCACTTTTGAAGACATTTTGCTCTTCATCTGAATGGCTTACTCAAACTGGAAGGATCACCAGGAAAAATACCACTGAGGACAGCTCGAAGCACCATGCCCTGTTTACCATCAACAGCATGAAGACATTGAGATAAGTTACTGTTTGCAGTTGCATAATCTGAGCTATAAGGTTTTATTAAAGTGGAGCAAAACCTGTGATTTTCATCACCCTGAGTTGTTGTTCCTTGCCCCGCTAGGTGAAACCCCTCAGATCATCCATAAAATCATTCCCGGTCCTACTGAGCATGTACGGGCTCTAATAATGATTGGCATAATAATGATTGGCATAAGGCTCAGTTTAAATGCAGAGCACGGCAATAGTGAGTGAGGATGGACACATCCCCACTTTCCCTGCGAAGTGCACAATATCTAAATGGTTGGGCACGCCACAGCCTAGAGATGATGGGGATGAGGCCAACAAGATCATTGCATTGCCGTGGGAGTTGCCATGGCAACAGCCGATGTTTCGGGGCATTCACCCCTTTTCTCAAGGCATCGCCTTGAGAAAGGGGCTATATGCCCCAAAACGTTGGCAGTCACTAGTGATCGCTACTGTACCTATTTAAGGGTAAACACTCACACACATTGTATATACGATCCTGAAATTGTGATCATTTTCTTGATGTAATAATATCATTGTGCTTTTGCCTGGTCACAAAATGGAACCTTAATCATTGCTGATTGATGATTCTATCTTACTTTGATCACTAGTATGCGTATTTTTCTGTACGAATGCTGTATTATCCATATGCATGTTCCTTAACATATTGAATATAACCAGCACTCTTGAGGACTGGTATCTTTTGATATTTAACATCTATAAGCTATCCACAGGAGGACAACTGTGCAACCCCTTATAATATTTATGGTATTTTTGTTACCTAAGCATATTAGCCACATGTACGTTTAGAAGTTACTGGTTACTTGTTTCTCTTGTCAATAGTCTTAAAGAGGCACATTTCTCCTGAGAATTTCCAATGGATTGAGATATCTACTGTATCCTTTTCCCAGATGGTGTATATGTATATAACTCATGGTGTATGATTTTTTTAATACACTGCACACATTTGCAATTTAAACCTTTTGTGTGGTGTGCGTCCTTCAAAAAATGTTTGTTTTGCTTGCTATACAGTGGGAAAAGCCCTGGAATGGATTGCACCCACGCTAGAATATAGCTATCTAATTAGATGTGCTATAATTATATTTTTTGTTTGATACAGTATTTGATAAATACATTTGTTTGTTTGTGCATGGCCTTTAGGATACAGCCTGGACTACCCTTGCATTTAGAGTTTTAATAAGACTTGTTGAAAATATTTTAAATTTTTAAATATTTTAATACCCTGCACGGAGGTAACCAATAGAGATGAGCAAACTTTTGAAAAATTCGATTCGACTGATTCACCAAATATTCCGACAAAAATCGTTTCGACCCGAATTTATTCGCGACAAATCGCTATTAAAAAACGGCTATTTCTGAGCCTCCTAGAGCCTCAATAGGGTTGTAAACCATTCTGCCTTGCTGTAACACGCATAGGACGCATGCTGGGTTATTGAAATAATACTGTAAATAATTATCACATGCAGATCGGAGGCATCGCTAATAGAATCGCAAAGCGGCACAACTGCAGAGAGTTAAAGTGGCATCACTATGAGGGGCCCCTATAGTGCCTGAAAAACACACCCTGGAGCTGGCAGCAGCAGGAGCCCAAAAAATAGCTGAATAACATCCTGGAGTTGCAAGCAGCAGCAGCAGGAGCCCAAACATTGCTTTAAAGAGACACTGGAGTTGGCTGCAGGAGCCCAAAAATTGGATGAATCACACCCTGGAGTTGCAAGCAGCAGCAGCAGCACAAACATTGCTTTAAAGAGACACTGGAGTTGCCAGCAGGAGCCCAAAAATTGGATGAAACACACCCTGGAGTTGCAAGCAGCAGCAGCAGGAGCCCAAACATTGCTTTAATGAGACACTGGAGTTGGCAGCAGGAACCCAAAAATTGGCTGAATCACACCCTGGAGTTGCAAGCAGCAGCAGCAGCCCAAACATAGCTTGAAAGAGACACTGGAGTTGGCAGCAGGAACCCAAAAATTGGCTGAATCACACCCTGGAGTTGCAAGCAGCAGCAGCAGCCCAAACATAGCTTGAAAGAGACACTGGAGTTGGCAGCAGGAGCCCAAAAATTGGATGAATCGCACCCTGGAGTTGCAAGCAGCAGCAGCAGGAGCCCGAACATAGCTTGAAAGAGACACTGGAGTTGGCAGCAGGAGCCCAAAAATTGGATGAATCGCACCCTGGAGTTGCAAGCAGCAGCAGCAGGAGCCCAAACATAGCTTGAAAGATACACTGGAGTTGGCAGCAGGAGCCCAAAAATTGGATGAATCACACCCTGGATTTGCAAGCAGCAGTAGCAGCAGGAGCCCAAACATTACTTTGAAGAGAAACTGGAGTTGGCTTCAGGAGCCCAAAAATTGGATGAATCACACCCTGGAGTTGCAAGCAGCAGCAGGAGCCCAAACATTACTTTAAAGAGACACTGGAGTTGGCAGCAGGAGCCCAACAAAATGGATGAATCCCACCCTGGAGTTGCAAGCAGCAGCAACAGGAGCCCAAACATAGCTTGAAGAGACACTGGAGTTGGCAGCAGGAGCCCACAAATTGCATGAATCACACCCTGGTGTCGCAAGCAGCAGCAGCAACCCAAACATAGCTTGAAACACACACTGGAGTTGGCAGCAGGAGCCCAAAAATTGGATGAATCACACCCTGGAGTTGCAAGCAGCAGCAGGAGCCCAAACATTGCTTTAAAGAGACACTGGAGTTGGCAGCAGGAGCCCAAAAATTGGATGAATCACACCCTGGAGTTGCAAGCAGCAGGAGCCCAAACATAGCTTGAAAGAGACACTGGAGTTGGCAGCAGGAGCCCAAAAATTGGATGAATCACACCCTGGAGTTGCAAGCAGCAGCACAAACATTGCTTTAAAGAGACACTGGAGTTGGCAGCAGGAGCCCAAAAATTGGATGAATCACACCCTGGAGCTGCAAGCAGCAGCAGCAGCAGCCCAACCATAGCTTGAAAGAGACACTGGAGTTGGCAGCAGGAGCCCAAAAATTGGATGAATCACACCCTGGAGTTGCAAGCAGCAGCAGCAGGAGCCCAAACATTGCTTTAAAGAGACACTGGAGTTGGCAGCAGGATCCCAAAAATTGGATGAATCACACCCTGGATTTGCAAGGAGCAGCAGCAGGAGCCCAAACATAGCTTGAAAGAGACACTGGAGTTGGCAGCAGGAGCCCAAAAATTGGATGAATCACACCCTGGGGTTGCAAGCAGCAGCACAAGCTTTACTTTAAAGAGACACTGGAGTTGGCTGCAGGAGCCCAAAAATTGGATGAAGCACACCCTGGAGTGGCAAGCAGCAGCAGCAGGAGCCCAAACATACATTGAAAGAGACACTGGAGTTAGCTGCATGAGCCCAAAAATTGGATGAATCACACCCTCTAGTTGCAAGCAGCAGCAGGAGCCCAAACATTGCTTTAAAAAGACACTGGAGTTGGCAGCAGCCGCAGCAGGAGCCCAAAAATTGACTGACACACCCTGGAGTTGGCCGCAGCAGGAGCACAAACATTAGCTGGAAGGCACCACCTGAAAAGGGAGCGACTGCAGCACCAGCAACTTGGACAGGAGCACATTCAGCTTCTGCGCCGTAGGATGAGTGGGTGCATACTGCTGTCTCTTGGACATGGCTTCACTGATGGATTGCTGGCGGGATGCATGACTTCGGCTGAGGTGCTGGAGTCTTGGCTGGCAGAAATTGGGAGCGGCGTGCCACTTGGTGAGGAAGCAGGACAACCTCTTCAGAGCCTCGGTTCTCCCAGGCCGCTTTATGGTGACGCATCATATGTTGACGCAGGGCCGTGGTGCCAACATTTGGGCCCTGGCCACGCTTCACCTTCTGCCTACATATCTTGCATGTGGCCATGTTACCCTCCTGCGGATGCTTCAGGAAAAACTGCCACACTGCCGAGTAGCTACTTTTCCCACCAACAGGCCTCACTGATTCACTGCTACTGTCGCCAACTCCACTACCTCCCGATAAGGTAGCCTGCTATGCAGCAGGTGCTCTACCCCGGCCCCGTTTGGCTCCAGGCTTTACAATTGTGCCCCCATGCTGACTTCCAACCATGCTGCTAACACCTTGCTGCCTAAGCTGCTGACTCCGGGGCAACCTGCGCCCCTCTTCTTCTGATGAGGACGATGAAGCCCCTGCATCACCCGGCTCCCAAGTGCGATCGGCTTCATCATCATCATCACCGAGTCGTGGCTGCACGTCACTCGGTTTCCTCAACAGTGTCTGGCGCAGGAGCTGGAATGCTCGCAACACCCACGACACTGTCCACATCACTATTTGTCTGCCTAGCTAAAGAAGCCACCTCCATTTCTTGGCTGGGAAGTAGCTGCTGACTGTCCTCTATCTGATCGTCCTCCTCACTAAAGAGTGGAGCTGAACCCAAAGCATAGGATACGTCGCTGGGGGAGGGAACGGCGTAGGACAGAGGCAATGGGAGGACAGGGACTGCTCTCGGGGCATGCCAACTCAGGGTTGTGTCAGAGGAACCTACCGACCCTAGACTGGGGGTGTCAGATGTAACTTGTGATGATGTTGATGAGCGCGTTAACCAAATCTACCATAGCAGATGCGTTACTGGTGGAGACACGACCGCTAGCAGATACTGGCAGTTCAGGTCTCTCACCGTGACTCCTGCTGCCACTCGCTCCTAGTCTGCTGCAACCTCTGCCTGCTGAATCTTGGCCTCTGCCACTCCTCTTTGAACATCCTTGCACTTGTCTGCCTGACATTTTTATGTATTTGAAATGCGCAATAGGTACGATAAAAAATGTGCTTACTTTAAAAAGAAGTAGCTAAATAAAGTGAGGGACTGCTTCTCTGCACCAGATACTATGAAAATTGGCAATATGAGATACCCTGCGGCCTAGTGTTTTGGCAGCAGACCAATTCAAAATGCAAGACCAAAAACCAATTCAAAATGCAATACTTTGATTAAGCTGAGGAAGGATCAACAAGCACATTTAGTATAACAGATAGGCTGCCTAATGCAGGTTTGGGATGCCCTGCGGCCTGGTGTTTTTTTGTTAAAGGCAGACCAAAAAACAATTCAAAATGCAATACTTTGATTAAGCTGAGGAAGGATCAACAAGCCTATTTAGTATAACAGATAGGCTGCCAAGTGCAGGTTTGGGATGCCCTGCGGCCTGGTGTTTTTTTTGTTAAAGGCAGACCAAAAGCCAATTCAAAATGCAATACTTTGATTAAGCTGAGGAAGGATCAACAAGCGTATTTAGTATAACAGGCTGCCAAGTGCAGGTTTGGGATGCCCTGCGGCCTGGTGTTTTTTTTGTTAAAGGCAGACCAAAAAACAATTCAAAATGCAATACTTTGATTAAGCTGAGGAAGGATCAACAGGCGTATTTAGTATAACAGATAGGCTGCCAAGTGCAGGTTTGGGATGCCCTGCAGCCTGGTGTTTTTTTTGTTAAAGGCAGACCAAAAAACAATTCAAAATGCAATACTTTGATTAAGCTGAGGAAGGATCAACAAGCGTATTTAGTATAACAGATAGGCTGCCAAGTGCAGGTTTGGGATGCCCTGCAGCCTGGTGTTTTTTTTGTTAAAGGCAGACCAAAAACCAATTCAAAATGCAATACTTTGATTAAGCTGAGGAAGGATCAACAAGCGTATTTAGTATGATAGGCTGCCAAGTGCAGGTTTGGGATGCCCTGCAGCCTGGTGTTTTTTTTTGGTAAAGGCAGACCAAAAAATATTTAAACTAATCCAGTTATATATTATGATAAATGCTTGTGTGTAACAGATAGGGTTAAATTAGCCACTGCATAGATGGCATGCACAGTGGCAAGGCAGATTTACAGCACAAAGAACTGAAATCGAATTGAAAACTGATCTGGCTAATAAAAAAAAAAAAATTTCACTGTCACTTCTAAGCTGTCCCTGGCTGGATGGTTCCGTTTTTTCCCAATCTTTCCCTGGCTCTGTCTACCTCTCTGTCTCTCCCTACCTATCTCTCTGTCCCTGTCTCTAACTAGCTGTGCTCTGGCCGCAATGCAAGGCTGAAATGCGCACAATCAAGATGGCCGCCGCTTTATATAGCACGGTGATGTCACCGGGCTTCCTGGCTGCTGATAGGCTGCATGTGACTTACCCATGATACCTTGCCCCAGGGGGTATGTCTGGACATGTTCATCCACCATTTTAGAATGCCTGTAATTGAAATAAATGGCGTTTAAAGGAAAACTTTGATCGGTCGAATCGAGGGGAAATTAGGATTAGTTCAGAATCTAATTTTCCATGAAATTCGGAACGAATCCGGGTTCGTCCGGATCGATTCGCTCATCCCTAGTAACCAAGGCCTGCACGCCGGCGCAGTGGGTTACAATGTCTTTCACTGATCGCATTGCCAGAGCAGCCACCAAGATTAAATTTGACATCAGCATGATGCAGGCAAGCTGGAGTTAGTGGGGTCATGTAGTCACTGGAAATCATATTATTATTATCATTAATAATAATAATGTTTATTTATATAGCACCTATAGCACATATCTTCTGTAGCACTTTACAAGGTATGATTACAGACAAGGTAAAAATACAATTCTGTGAAACTCACCTGTAGAATTGTTTTTGAACATATCCAGTCCAGGTCGTCCCAGAAGCAATGACATGTGGATATTCCGCCCCCAGGGGGCGCTCGACTGCTAGATCAAAAACTGTCGCTCCTCCCGGCCCCCTATAAAAGTAGGTGTCTCACTATGGTTTCCCAGTGGTTAAAAAGCATTTATAAAAAGAGACAGGCCGGGAGGCCAGGAAACCATGTTACTTCACATAGCTTCAGCATGAACTCTCTCCAACAAAAAAATTAAGGACAACGGTCTAATATAAAAATGGTAATCACCATAACAGGGAAACAAGAGATAATGAAACAAGGACTGGACATATTCAAAAACAATTCTACAGGTGAGTTTCACAGAATTGTATTTTTCCCTATATCCAGTCCAGGTTGTCCCAGAAGTAATGGCATGTGGGACATCCAAAAGCAGTGTCCATTAGGGCGGGATCCCCAGTGCGGAACAGCATGTAGTTCATTTCACTACCGCCTGAAGACAGCATCAGCTGAGGCCCTAACGTCAACCTTGTAAAACTTGGTAAAGGTGTGAACTGAAGACCAAGTGGCGGCCTTACAAACTTGTTCAACCAATGCCTGGTGCTGAAAAGCCCAAGAGGCACCAATAGCTCTGGCAGAATGAGCTGTGATCCGAAAAGGGGGTTCCTTCCCCTTGGCAGAATATGCTTGCACCACCGCCTGTCTGATCCACTTACTAAGAGTAGACTTGGCTGGTGGCAAGCCCTTCCTAGAACCTTCTGTTAGGACAAAGAGCAAGTCCGATTTCCTGAAGGATTCAGTCGCAACCAGGTAATACTTAATGGCTCTGACCACATCCAAGGCATGGAGGGTCCTTTCCTTAGAATTAGTCGGTGCTGGACACAAGGAAGGCAAGAGCACTTCCTCATTAAGGTGAAAGGGAGGAACAACCTTAGGTAAAAAATCAGGTTTAAAGTGAAAAACCACCTTATACTTATGCCGCTCAAAATAAGGAGGCTTCATACAAAGCGTGGCCAGCTCTGACACGCGACGCACCGAGGTGATCGCTACCAAAAAGACCACCTTGAGTGTCAAAATAGGCAATGCAGCATCGCACAAAGGCTCAAAGGGAGGACCCCGAAGAGCAGAAAGTACCAAATTCAAGTCCCACACCGGTAATACAGGCTCACGTGGTGGACGTACATGGGTGACTCCCTGGAAAAAAGTATTGATCAATCTATGATTGGCAAAGGATCTATGGAAAAAAAGGCCAAGGCAGAGACCTGGCCCTTGAGGGTGCTCAGCTGGAGACCCAAGTCTAAACTGTGTTGTAAAAACTCCAAGATCCTGGAGATAGAGAATGTGCGACAAGGGAGACTCTTGGATTCACACCAAGCAATGTAGGCATGCCAAACTCTGTAATATATCATGGAAGAAAACTTCTTCCGTGCCTGAATCATGGTATGCACAACCGTGGCTGACAGCCCCTTTTCCATCAGGATTGAGGTTTCAATAGCCAGGCCGTCAAAGCCAGCGTCTGTAAATTGGGGTGCCGCAGCGACCGGTGTGAGAAGCCCTGGGTCGTCGGGCATGATGTTGCGATCCACTGACTGAGCTCCGTCCAAGGAATTGCCAGAGCATCTGTGGCAAGGGCCAGAGGATCTCTTGACAGGGAGATGAACCTTGGGAGCTTGTGATTGTGTCTGGACACAAACGGGTCCACGTCCGGCTGACCCCAGCGGAGACACAGAGCGTGAAAGATCTTGTTGCAGAGAGACCATTCCCCCAGGAGTAAGGCACTCCTGCTCAGAGAGTCCGCCTCCTGATTTTCTACCTTAGGGATGTAAACCATGAGATGCAGGGAACATTCTCCTCTGCCCAAGTCAGAATCTGGGTCACCTTCTTGAGGGCTCGCTTGCTCCGAGTCCCGCCCTGGTGATTGATGTAGGCGACAGCCGACTGATTGTCCAAGCGAACCTGGATCACACGACCCCATAGCTGGGGAGTCAAGCGAAGAAGCACCAACCGGATCGCTCTCAGCTCCAGGAGATTTATAGGCAAGTGATTCTCCTGCTGACCCTGGATCTTCTGCGTCTGCCAAACGCCTCCCCAGCCGGTCAGACTGGCATCCGTGGTAACTATCTCCCACCGGGGAGTCAGAAAGGACTTGCCCACCAACAGATTTCTGGAGTCCAGCCACCACAAGAGGGACTGTATGGCCAGGGGGGACAGCGAAACTTCCTGTTCCAATGACTCATGCGTCCAGTAAAACTGACGCAAGCAACTTCTCCGTATCATCAGGGAGCCACGTATCCTCCTCCGAGGAAAAACCAGACCCGCTGTCATAGCCAGCAGAATAATCCACTGTGGAGATGGAGTGTTCCTGCAACTCGCCCTCCTCCACGGAGCCAAGACTTCCAAAAAGATCATCATCATTATCCGAGTAAACGGGCTCGATGTGCCGCTTCTTACTCGTGGCCTTCTTCGGGGCCGTTCGTGAGATCTGTCTCTCGAGACTGGCCACCCGGTATGCCAAATCAACATGGGATCCCCTGCTGGCTTCCCCCTCACTGGGGGCTGAGTGCAGCAGCGGGGTTCTGGAGAGGCTGAATGAAGGGCTAGGGGCAGGGACGCCCGCGTGGTCATGCTCCACAAAGATGCTCCTGCCGCAAGTGGTACAAACAGTGCTGAATCTGCCCAGAGGGCTTGCACTGCACATGGGGCAGAGCTTCACCCGTCCAGATGGGGCCCCTAGCTCACTATCCCCAGATGCCTCCATTAT
Organism: Gastrophryne carolinensis; assembly: GCA_027917425.1. Lineage (NCBI taxonomy): Eukaryota > Metazoa > Chordata > Amphibia > Anura > Microhylidae > Gastrophryne > Gastrophryne carolinensis. Next base: position 57,891,952 of record CM051237.1, read on the forward strand.
GGTGATTAGAATAATTGGTATGCAGGTTACAAGGCACTGACGGCCCAAACCTAATAAGCCCTCTGAAATAGTCCCTCTTTTTTGATCCTTCTTAATAGGGAGATGGTGTGGGGGGGGCGGGGGACCAGGAGGAACCACAACCCTCAATCTATCAAAGGGCCCACCTAGAAGACACAAGCAAAAAAGTGGCCATCAGTATCCCACAGCACATGCGCAATACAAATAAAACAATGGATATTAACAAGAGGGACTCACGACACTGACAGTGCTCAGCAGCTCGGAGGAATCCCAGGCAGCGTGGCAGGGGGAGGCAGCACAAGATGGCACAGAGCCAGCAGCTTTTGAGGGACGGGCTGCACGGCAGTGACGCGAAAAGCGCCATCGAAGCCAGTGGGCATAAGCGGTCCCCCCCCTATAGGCTCACCATCAGCCTATGGCCGGCTACCCATTAAACAGGGTCTGCGCCCCAGAGCCTAGCTCTGCCAAACGCCTGACCCCGGCATTATCCCTACCGTCACAGTCCCGATCAGCCATGGCTGGGAGGCAATAGTGGGTCTACGGGATCAGTGGTAATAAGGTCGCAGCGGCCAACGGGCTAGGAAGCCCCGCTTAGCTGCAATATCCAGGAGAGAATATCCAAGGATCTTCAGCAGCCAGACTGCAAGATGAACACTGAGAAATCATAGTGAGACACCTGCTTTTATAGGGGGCCGGGAGGAGCAACAGCTTTTGATCTTGCAGTCGAGCGCCCCCTGGGGGCGGAAAACCCACATATCATTACTTCTGGGACGACTTGGACTGGATATAGGGAAAACATATAGTGCAGAGAACAATACAAATCTAGATGTTACAAGGTTCAAACCAAGTGTTGTGAGCACAGGAGCGAATAGGAAGGAGAGCCCCGCCCTTGTGAGCTTACAGTCTAAAGGATGGAGGTGGGGACAAAAGGTAGGGATCACAAGTGATAGAGCTTGAGTTGGGCTGCATGTGCTGTTTGAATGTTATAAGAATTGCTTAAGCCAGGTTAAATGCTTGTCTGAAGAAGTGAGTTTTGAGGGCACTTTTAAAGGCTTGGAGTTATGGAGAGTGATGGATGGAGCGGGGGAGTGCATTTCAGAGAAGGAGTGCAAGGAGGTAACCAAGGAAGAGGACAGGAGAATGTCAGAGGCAGAGGTTGCGCTTGGGTTGGTATTGCTGGTTTATCAGAGATGACATGTAGGGAGGGGGCCTGGCTGGAGAGAGCTTTGTAGGAAAGTGTTTTGAAGTTTCAACTGAACTGAGAGACAGCTAACCATTGGAGGGATTGACACAGAGGGGGGCAGCGCTGGAGAAGCGTGAGGAGAGGTGGATGAAGCGAGCAGCAGAGTTTGAAATAGTATATATAAAACACACAGAGCAATAAAAGGTTAATTATAACAAAGGAACAAGGTGATTAATAAATGTCCCATAACACATGCACTTCAGATAAAAGGCAATAGTGTTTACTTCGACACACAGCGGGATGATATACACTATGAGCAATAGTCCACCAGAAGGATCGGTATCCCGAACGGCATGCACTTTAAAGGTGAAACACAAAATGCTCCCGACACCGATAACACAGCCTCTTATCAACTGGTAGGAATATATGAACCTTAAGATCCCACTCTGATGTCGACCTCTAAGTTGTCACGGTCAGAAGCTGATAAGGCCAATTCCACAGGTGATAAAAACACAAACTTTGGTTGCTCCTCCACAATGAAATGAATCACATATAAAGAGGGACAAAAAGAAGGGACAGATCTAGCGTAACTCCGTACAAACAGTCCCAATTTTAATAGATAGCACAAGAAATACACTCACAAAAGCAGTTGAATCAAAAAGCACATGTCATGAAGTAAAATAGCCACAAACTTGTCAGCCCTGGAATCCGACATCCATGGATGGAGAATGGGGAACAGAGACAAGATCCGGATGACAGCTGTATAGGAGGTCCGCCAGTAGCCACCGCTGATGCGTTTCTTTGCCAGGGGCAACTTTCACAAGGCTGGTGGCATGGCGGAAAGGACCAGAATAAATAGCAAAGCATGGTAGTGAGGCCCGTCCATTGTTTAAACAAGTCACGTGATAGTAAATCACGTGACAAGTAATCCACTAACACTATTAGTGCAAATCGCAATAAGACGGCACGCACGCTATTGCGCCTGGTAATCACCTATGATGCAAACTGGCCAGTTGATAGGATAGGTGCGCAGCAGCTATGCGTGCCGATAGCAATTACCTTTTAATAAAAAGCAATGAAGTGCAGGCTGTCACGTGACCGTAGTCCGAGCTGTCACGTGACCGCAGATGCTCCAATCAGTTCACCTTAAATGAAATCGAGGTCTGGCCAAATGGCTGCAGCATCACTTGGAGCACTTCCTTTTGCCAGTGCTTTCTCTCATGAGTTTAAAAATACAATTCTGTGAAATACTCACCTGTAGAATTGGTATTATGAGTATACAGTACGTCCTGCTCCAGATAGATTACTTACACTTGGGTTATCCTCCGCCAGATGGCGCTGCACTGCAGAGACATGTAAAAACAGGCTCCTCCCGGCCCCTCAAATACCCAGGGACCTCCCACAAATCCCCAGCATTGAAAAGCAGTGAACAAGAAGCCGGGAGAATTCAACCACCCAAAAACTGGTAACTTATAACAATGATAACAATCACCATACAGGGGATCCAGAATAATGCAAAAACCAGGGTGGGGTGGAGCAGGACGTACTGTATACTTATAATACCAATTCTACAGGTGAGTATTTCACAGAATTGTATTATTCTTAGTATACAGTACGTCCTGCTCCAGATAGATTACTTACACTTGGGACATCCAATAGTGTCCATAAAGCAGGGTGGAATGCCCAACAAAAAAGGTAACAGCAGACAGTTTAAACCACTGCCGCCTGCAAAACCTTGCGGCCAAAAACAGCATCAGCTGAGGCCCTAACATCAACCTTGTAAAACTTTGAAAAGGTATGAACAGAAGCAGCCTTGCAAACTTGTTCAACAGAAGCCAGAAGGACGCAGTGACTACTAGGCAATACTTCAGACACATGACCACATCCAAGGAATGCAAAACCCTTTCCTTAGCATTGCTAGGATTAGGGCACAATGAAGGAAGAACAATATCTTGATTCAAATGAAAAGCAGACACCACCTTAGGCAAAAAATCCGGCTTAAAGCGGAACACCACCTTATCCTGGTGTCTCTCAAAGTATGGGGGCTGGATAGACAGAGCCGCCAGCTCAGACACACGCCTGAACGAAGTAATAGCCACCAGAAAGACAACCTTGAGGGTAAGTACAGCGAGAGCAGCATCCTGAATAGGTTCAAAGGGAGCACCCTGCAAGGCAGACAAGACCGAGTTCAAATCCCAAACAGGGACCATAGGTTTTTGTGGGGGACGCACATGGGTAACCCCCTGAAAGAAAGTCTTAACCAAAGACCCGACTCCAACCCATGCTGTAAAAACTCCAGAATCCTGGGAACTGAGAACACCTGACAGGGAAGAGACCTAGACTCACACCAGTCAATGTAGGTACGCCATACCCTATAATAGATGGAAGAAGAAGTTTTCTTCCTAGCCTTCACCATGGTCTCAACCACGAGGCAGACAAGCCTTTCTCCATCAAGATGGAGGTTTCAGCAGCTAGGCCATCAAAGCCAGAGTTTGTAAATTGGGATGGCGTAATGGGCCCTGAGTGAGCAGATCTGGCACTCCTGGCAGAATGTACTGGTCTACTGCCATCTGCACCACGTCTGCGAACCCCACTCTTCTTGGCCACCTGGGGGCCACCAGAATCACTGGCACCCCTTCCAGAGCAATCTTGCGCAGGACCCTGCCCAGCAGGGGGAATGGAGGAAAGAAATACAGGAGCCGAAATTCCTGCCATGACATGGACAGAGCATCTGTGGCCAAGGCCAGAGGATCCTGAGGCAGGGAGACAAAAGCCTGGAGCTTGTGATTGTGACGGGATGCAAACAGATCCACATCCGGTAGACCCCAACTGGAATACCCTGTTGCAGAGGGACCACTCTCCCTGACGAGAGGTCCCCCTGCTCAGAGAGTCTGCCAGTAGATTCTCTACCCCCGGGATGTACACAGCCGAAATGCATTGAACATTGGCCTCCGCCCATGTCAGAATCCGCGACACCTCCTGGAGGGCCCCCCTGCTCCGGGTCCCTCCCTGATGGCTGATGTAGGCAACCGCCGTCCTGTTGTCTGAGCACATCTGCACAGACAGACCCCTCAGGTGATTGGTCAACTACTCCAGTACCAACCTGATTGCCCGTAGTTCCAGAATGTTGATGGGTAAGTGGGCCTCCTGAGGGCCCCACCTCCCCTGGAACCGCAGGGACTTCCAGAATTCCCCCCATCCTGACAGACTGGCATCCGTGGTGACCGTCTCCCAGGAGGGGGCCAGAAAGGACCTGCCCCCCAGCAAGTTCCTGTGGTCCAGCCACCACGAAAGGGACCGTCTGACCAACGGGGGAAGCGCACAGACCCCGTCCAAGGACGTTGGGTCCTTGTCCCATACTGACAGAAGGTGAAGTTGTAGAGGCCTCAAATGGAACTGAGCAAAGGGCACCGCCTCGAAGCACGCCACCATCAGGCCCACCAACTGCATTCCCTGCCTGAGGGAGGGCTGGGGACACGATAGCAGGAACCTCACCTGCGCAGTTAGAGCTTCCACCTTCTGTTGAGGAAGGAATAGCCTTGACTGAACCGTATCCAGAATCATTCCCAGGAATGGGGTCACCCAGGAAGGGGACAGAGAGGACTTGGGGTGATTGATCACCCAGCCGAAGGACTTCAGAGTGGACACCACCAGCTGAGTGTCCAACTCTGCCTGCTGTAGCGACCGAGAGGTGATGAGTATGTCATCCAGGTAGGGCAGCACGTGTATGTCCCTTGACCTTACCAGAGACATCACCCCCGCCAGCACCTTGGTGAACACTCTGGGAGCTGAGGTGAGGCCAAATGACAAGGCCACAAATTGGTAATGTTGATCTTCCAACGCGAATCTGAGAAACCTTTGGTGTCCCGGGAACACAGGGATGTGAAGGTAAGCATCTTTGATGTCCACAGACGTCATGAAATCCCCTGGGCGCAGGGAGCCGATGGCCGAGCGCAGAGTTTCCATGCGAAAGCGCCTGTTCTTGACAAATTTGTTGAGGATCTTTAAATCCAGAATAGGCCTGACTGACCCATCTTTTTTGGGAACTGTGAAGAGGTTGGAATAGAACCCCTTGCCTCTTTCTCTTAAGGGGACCTTGCAAATGACCCCCAGACCCAGAAGGCCTTGCACAGCCTGCATCAAGACCTGAGCTGAGACAGGGTCCTGGGGGATCCGGGACCTGATGAATCTTGTGGGGGGCCGCACAGCAAACTCTATCTTGTAACCAGAGGACACTACCTCCTGAATCCACCGCTCTGAGACGTGGTGCCTCCAGACCTGCGCAAAGTGCTGTAGCCGTCCCTCCACCCAGACGGGCGAGGGCACCCCATCATGCCTGAGGGGGCTTGGGAGAGGATTTGGGCTTAGACCCCCAGGAGGAGCCAGGACGTCGTCCTCTGTTCCTGTGCCAGGAATCTGCACGAGCCCCCGCGAAGGACACCCCTTTTCCCTGCTTAGCACCGCGGTAGTGAAAGGGGGCCCTGGCCCCGAAAGGGCCGAGACTGCCGCCTGCGCTGGGGTAACTTACCTCCTTTAGCAAAAAGGTCTAGGCGGTCCCCGAACAGGCGTAGCCCCTTAAATGGAAGCCCAGTAAGGGCCTTCTTTGCAGCATTGTCAGCAGCCCACTGGCGCAGCCAGACCGCGCGGTGTATAGCTACCGCCAAGGCATCATCCAAGGCAGATAGGATAAAGTTTACAAACACATCACAGTTAGACAGTGCATTAAACGTATCAGGTGGCAATTCATCAGGACCTTCAAGTACACTTCTGATCAGGGCCCTGAGCGCACAGACGTAATGGCCGAGGCGCAAACCGGGCGCAGCGCAGCCCCCACAAATGCAAAGGCATGGCACGCCAATTGGTCAATGTGCCGGTCCTCAGCATCCCGCAGCGTAGTAGTGTCAGGGGAGTGCATAATAGAGGTGTTAGACAACCCTAGAATAGGAGCATCGACCTCGGGGGGCGATGACCAGCACTTGACCATATCAGCAGGAAAGGGATACTTTCTGTCCCAACTCTTAGGTATACCGGGAAGTCTACTGGGACGTTCCCACTCCTTAAGCACAAGGTTATTGAAATGGGTTTGCTCCGGAAATTCCAAATGAGCCTTAGCAGTATGAAAAAGCTCACCCCTTTGCCTGGGAGCCGCAACAGGGGGAGAGATGGACAAAACCTCAAAAATCTGAACCAGCAGTCTGTCAGTATCATCCGGGGTCCAGGGGTCAGAGCCAGAATCGTCATGACTCTCATGTCTCTCGTCAGATGACCCTGAGTCAGAGAACAGCTCCCCTTCGTCCGATGGGGTGTAGCCATAAAGATGCAACAACTCATCAGACTCCATAGGGAAAAGAGTGGCATCAGGTGTTAAGTGACGCTTTTTAGCGGTGGCCTTATGCACTAAGGTATTAGCAATCAATTTTTCAACACTGGCCAGTCTAGCAGACACATCAGGTTGAGAATCCCCGCTTGTATGCAATTCAATGGGAGTGAGACTCAAGCTTGGGGGAGTAGGTGAAGTGAGACGAGGTGCAGGCCCAGCCACCGGAGGGGCGGGTTGCAACGTTAGTGCCTGCTGTGCGCAAGGAACACAGACCAGTGCGCTGTCACCGCTGATAGGTGAGACCCCACAAGCTACACACAGCCGGGCTTGTCCCGAAGGAACCCCGGTCACATTATCCTGGGATGCCTCCATATGGTGATTATTAGGCACAATAGGCCAGTAGGGATTGACGCTGTAAGCTACCCTGGATGCCCCAATAACCCGCTAGGGAAGTGGGAGTAATTATACTAGGCCCAACTAACAATTACACCGGGCCGGGAGAAGCCACTGGATTCACCCATCTGAAAGACACAATGAGAAGAAGGGGCGTCAGAACCATGCACAGTATTAGTAATGAGCATAAAGGCCGGCCGCGAGGGCACTTACAGACCGCGGAAGGAAGAACCGTCACACATGCGTGCGACTGTACAAAATGGCGCCGAACGAACTTCGAAGGGCGGGCCGTGACGCGGAGCGCGCCAGGCCAGGCACCCACCCCCTCGAAGAGCGCCAAGCCCACAGACAGCAGCCAATGTAATGCCGCTGTCCGGCGCGGACATCCAAATGAAGAAAAAGACGCGCACGGTGGCGGCGGCCATGTAATAGTAAAACAGACAAGTCAGCGCGGCGGCTGACACCACATATCTAGTCATACACGTAATCACTACGCACTAACCCACCCCCCCTTCTTTCCCCCCCGAAGGCTACGGGGAGAATGAGGGAGGATGGCGGCCCTCTGTACAGGACCCACCGCTACACGGGGCATGTGGTAATAAGGCGGGAGGGGCATCCCATAAGGCTCACCATCAGCCTATACCGCCTACCCTTTGGTGGGGGACTGCGGTGGAGCAGCGCTCCATAAGCACGCATGGTGCCGCCTACCTTCACCCGACCAGCGCAGCCCAGGCTGGGAGGCACATCACACGAAGGACGGGTGGGAATAGTCCAACAGGGCCGCAGGCTAATAGCCCCGCTCACCTGCGAGAGAGTGATAATTTCATGTCTTCGCAGTAAGCACTGCAGAGAAATCTGGGGATTTGTGGGAGGTCCCCGGGAATTCGAGGGGCCGGGAGGAGCCTGTTTTTACATGTCTCTGCAGTGCAATAACCCAAGTGTAAGTAATACTATCTGGAGCAGGACGTACTGTATACTAAGAATATAGATTGGAGGGGGGCCAGTCTGTTAGCAATTCACAGAGGAGGATTTTGCAGTAGTCCAGTCGGGAGATGACCAGGACAGATGCGGGAGATGTTTTTAAGTTGCAAGTGACAGGAGGTGGCTAGGGAGTAAATGAGAGGTGTGAATGAGAGAGAGGAGTCCAGAATGATGCACAGGCACCAAGCTTGATGAGTTGCAGTTATTGTAAGATTATTTACAGAGATTGTGGTGTTAGGGGAGGAGGGTGAGATGGTGGGAAGATGACCAGTTCAGTTTTGTCCATGTTGTTTAAGGGAGCGAGATGTCATGAAACCCGGAGCTTCACCCTAAATAAGAGTCTATCTTATGTTTTCCCCACTCTGTACATACAGATTTCCCACATTAAAAATCATCCTACCTGCATCTATTGCATTTTCTGAGACTTTAAACATCCAAGATGGTGGCACATGGAGGTGCAGGCTGCCTGCAAACAGGAAGTGTGTTCTGACTGTGCCACTCTGCATTCTGGGATTGCTGACCTTTTCCGAACCCCATCTCTGCTCTGTTTGTGCAAAGCACAGCTATAACCCTGCTCCCTGCACGTTTGAACCCTCTCCTCTCCTCAGTATGTGATGCTACTGAACCAAGATGGCGGTGCCTGTATCCTAGAGTGCTGAACAGAGTTGCACTCCAGTGAGGGAAAGAATAAAATGTAAGTGACTAAAAATGTTAAATATATTAATTTTAGATGCTGGGGAATAGTTTTTAAGGGTTTGGGTTTTTCATTAAATGATGCTGAAGGTCCGGTTGAAAGAAGAGATGGCTGTTAGACAGTCAGGAAGGCGAGAGAGGAGAGAAGAGAGATTTGGGCCAGAGAGGTAGATCTCAGTCTCACCTGCATAAAAGTGATATTGGAAGCCCAGAATATAGAACAGTGCTGCCTAAGGCAACACAGTGCTGGATCACCTCTCTTGGGGGTTGCGTAGTCTTTTTTTTACTTGAGTCTATTCAGTACAATATGCAGTTACCAGGCCCACTACATATTTTAAAATAGAAACCAAAGGAATACGGTAAATTAATTGGCTAAAGCAAACAGACAGCAGCATATTATTCCATAATACAGCCCTGCTCTGCAAGAGTTCTTTATTGAGTAAATAAATGAAACTTCTGTAATTCTTCAATGTTCTCGCTTTGATTTATGAGCTAAAAAAAAAGTGTGTGTTTTATGTAAGGGGCATATTGATTGTGCGGGATGGGCGAGAGTGTCTCTTCTTTGTTCCAAACTGATTTATTTTTATTAGGGAGGTGACAGTTCCTATAGACAGCACAAAGCTAAAATGAACTCTTATTGAATAATGGACAGCGTGTCAGTGATGAAAGGTGAACGAGGTGTAGTCAATACTCACAGTGCCTTCAGCACAGGGCTTGGCAGAGAGCAGATTATAAATGTGATGTATGGTGACCAGGGCTGTGCAGAACGAGGAGCTTGGGAAAAGGATTATTAGTCCTCATGCGCTAATTACTTTTCTTTATGGCGTTACAATGCAGTAAATGTGCCATAAAACTGATAGACACAGTGAATTAAGGGTAGTCCTATTATCTGAAACGCTAATATAAACATGGTACCCACAACTGCTAGTAATATGACGATAAGCAGTGTTCACTTAAACTGGACCTTCACCCTGAATAATAGCCTATCTTGTATGTTTCCCCCATCCCGTACATACAGATTGCTCACATTAAAAATCATCCTACCTGCACCTATTGTGTTTTCGGAGCCTTTTAATATCCAAGATGGCGGCCCCCTTCACCTTTCCTCAGTATGTGATGCTTCTGAGGCAAGATGGCAGAACCCGTAACCTACAGTCTTGACCAGAGTAAAAACCGAGTGGGGGAAAGAATAATAAGTGAGCAACTAAAAATAAAAATATGTTAAATTTAGATGCTGGAGAATCATTTTTAAGCATTCATTTATGTTGAAGGTCCGGTTTAAATGCTAAAAGCAGCCAGTACTACTATACAACAAACTAAAGAATAATGGGCTGCCCCATGTTTGGCATTAAAATTCCTCTTTACTTTTAATTGGTATTTAAATTACGTTCCACACTAATGAAACACAGCATCACTAAGGGTTTAGGTACTCAATAGTGCCTGTGTACTGTCTGAAAAGAGCACATTTATAATGCACTGTTAATATTTCAGCTTCTTTTTCTTTAAATGGAGCAGCACTCAAGGTATATTTTCGTAAATATCAAATACCAAGTTTTTTCTACAAAAAGTCATGACCAGGCAATTGATTTCAACGAAAGCCTACCAGTTGCACTGACATCTTTATCAGCTATCATGAGACTTCCTAGAGAAAGATTCCTTTTAAGAGTTGTTTAAGCTTTAGATTAAGGTAAACAACACTTTACCCCAGACCAGTTCCGCCACTGCGGGATTAGATTCCTCTCACTTAAACCGGACCTTCAGCGTGATTTAATGAAAAGCCCAAACTCTTAAAAAACAGTTCCCCAGCATCTAAAATTAATATATTTTACGTTTTTAGTCACTAACTTATTATTCTTTCCCCCACTGGGCTGCAACTTTGTTCAGGAATTTAGGATACGGGCGCCGCCATCTTGACTCAGAAGCATCACACTTACTGAGGAGAGGAGAGTGGGATAAGGTACAGAGGGGTGGGTTATAGCTGTGCTTTGCTCAGACAGAGCAGAGCTGGGGTCAGGTAAAGGTCAGCAGTCCCAGAATGCAGAGCAGCACAGTCTGGAGGCACTTCCTGTTTGCAGGCAGCCTGATAAGATGGCGGCTTCCATAAGCCACCATCTTGGATGTTTAAAGGCTCATAACATGCAGTAGATGCAGGTAGGATGATTTTTAATGTGGCCAATCTTTATGTACAGGGTGTGGGAAACATATAAGATAGGCTCTTATTCAGAGTGAAGGTCCGCTTTAAGAGCCTGTGTTTTTGTGAAGTCCTTATAGGGGTCAGCGATTCTGACCACTGCCTTCAAGGCGAGCATTTGTGGATTACAAGCCAAGGTCAAGGCAGCCTGGCCCCATACTCTGTATCGATCCAATAAAAAGCTGAAAATGTCGAGACTTGGCATGGGGATCTAATGCTGGGTGTGTGCTGGGAGTGGCTGCAGGTAAGCAGAGGAGCCTTATGCCACAACAGTTGTGCCATCAGCATCCTCTTCTTTTGGCCTTGGTGTGCGTCCATGGTGTGATATGGGACCAGGCTCCCTTGTTGATTGACAGTAGAGAACATATCACATAAACTATCATGAGTGTGCACTGCTGAAATGAGCTATCAGCAGTCTATTTCCTTTTATACCAATAATGTTATATGTTTAAATAATTTTGAAAGTGTTACTCGCCCCCTAAGCCCCAGTGGCTCTCACTGCAAACCAGGCATTAGCCACCAGACAGAAATAAATCCTGTAGACGGTGGAGCCTGATGACAGCCTGGGTGCCACCGCTGCTCATGGAGTGCTACCTGTGCTGCACTATTTAGTGATATCAGCAAGCCGTCCTACCAATTGGATGGTGGTATTCACTCATCACTGGTTGCCAGGCAGAATATTAGACCTGCCAGGCGGGGATGTCTTCCCTGCCACAGGCAGAGGGTCAGCAATGCTGGGTTGCCTGGCAACCCTGCCACCGGGTATGCGGCAGTGATAAAAGGGCAACTCGGTTTGAACTTGGACCAAGGGCTAATAGGTGTTAAGGCTTAATGTTGATATTTGAACTAATGTGACAGATATTTTGCTCTTTGATCTGCTGACCCCCTGACGTCATCAATTATGTCAGGCGGGATTTCACATGACCTTTTAGGTATTTAGCCCTTACAGGATGGCACACCCTGCTTCTTGGCCGATTACACAGCCAATGGACATTAGCAGTAACACGTATTAGTGGATTATACGATTGATTCGTGCATGAATACAGTATATTAATTGAAGTGCTGGCTTCTCGTCTTTCTTGGATTTGCGGTGCCACCACTAGCCATAGCACCCCCTGTACTGTTAACGGTAAGATTGCCTCTGATACCAACATTTGAGCTATCAGCATCGGGGCAGAGAGTGCTGCAACCAGAGTGCCTAAGTCCACAGGACTATGAAGCCAGTAGGCTAACAAGTGAGTAAGGTTGCCTAAATATCTCCTTAAAAGGACCTTTCAACATGTTAAAAAAAAAACAATGTAACACTATCTATAATGCTTTTTAATAGCTTTCGTGCCAGGTTAACTTAATTGGTTTTTAACCAATATCCTCTACATCCCTCACACCACAGGCAGCACCTTTTGGATGGTTTTGCCATCAGTTTTTTCTCTTCTTTCCCAGAAATAAGTTGTATAATAGATGAAGGTTTAAGTAGCAGTAACGATTGCTGGATTCCCTTCTGACCCAGTGCTTTGAACATGCAATTATTCAAGCAGGGTCCTTCTTTAACTATGTACGAGATGCAAACCTCCAAAGCCCCGATCTGATGACATTGGAAACCAGGAACTGAATACCAGAAATTGAGCTCGCAATATGACAAATTAAGTGAAATAGCTTTTTTTTCTACTCTCAGGGGAGATTGGTTATTTTTAAACTCTGGTGGGCTTTGGTCCACTTTAAGGGTCAATGGGCTCATATTTTAACTCCCAAATGAAACTTATTCTCTGGGATGTAAGTTCTTGTAATGTCTGAAACTGAAAACCTTACCAGAATACCCATTGGCTTACCAGTCCGTGGCCAACTTACTTGGACTATTACCTGGACTATTTGTGTTTGTGCAGGTGATACAACATCCATTCAAGGTTCAGTAGGCCATAGACCACTCCTGGGAATGGTTTTATATATGATGAAGAAAAGTGCTGTGCAATGCCAATCTCAATATAAGTAGCAAAAAGGGACATTTTCGTAGCCTTGACTTCCAGTTCTAGAAATATTCTGTGTAATTAGTTAAAAATGTGCAATATGCTTCTTCTAGGTAATTAGTGTGACCTAGCTTCAAATTCACTTGCCCTCCTTTGCGTCATACTCATCACCACACATTTAGTTAAACGCAGTCCTGTTAGAGGTATGCACCATGACACACCGCATGACAGGTGAGTCTATTTTAAGATTAGCTTAATGTTTCGTCAATTCATTAGAAATGCATTCTTCTTTTGTTTCCAATGAACTTTTCTAGGCTACACATATTTCTGCACGCTAAGACTTTAATTGTATAGAACCCATAATTTTTCATACTCCGTCAAAAAGAACAGGGTTAATTATTAAATGAAATCTATACAAACATTCATTAGAAACGTTGACATCTTGCTGATAACTTTCGGAATTAGCTGCGTTACCAATAGACAAATAATGAGCTAGGCATTGTCTAGGGCTCCAAAATTAGACTATTTGCCTTCTCTGGTTCACACAGTGTAAGAGACTGTTCAGAAGCCGATGTGCTGCTTACAGTTTTGAGGGCACCAATGGTGTGTGCACCTCACCCAACCACTTTATTAGGATCTCGTTCAAAGCGGCCGGCCTACAAAAAATAAATACAAATTACTTTAGGCACAGCTTGCAACAGTTTGTACATAGTTTGCATTACACACTCTACATTTTTGGTCCAGCATGGTCCAGGGCAACTGGTTTCCCATATAATTTCTCAGTGTATGCATACTCTGAAGAAAGGTTTGTTATTCTGGACAGTTTCTTAAAGGAGCACTGTCAAGCCCCATGGTACACCCGCCTTCTAGGTAAGTCCACAACCCCCCAATCTCCGCTGCTAGCTTCACATATAGACAAGCCCCCATCATCCGGGACGCTTTACACGCCTCACCGGACACTGTTGTCCCCAGGACTTCGTAGTACAGAGGATGTGGACTTACAGGGGTGAAGGCAGATGAACCCGAGGTAAGACTGGGCGATGATGGGTAAGCCGGGGTCATACACAGTTAATGTGTCCAATAACGCAGTACCAAAGTGAAGAGATGGAAGAATAGTCAAGGTCGAGCCAGGGGTCAAGCCGGGAGGTCACGGGTACGCGGTACAAAGGGGCAAGTCAGATTCGTAGTCAGGAAACAACCTGAGGTCGGTCCAGGCGGCAATCACAGAGTGGTCAAACAAGGCAGGGTCGGTAACGGAATTGAATGCGGAACTAGACAAAATCACACCCAGCAACACGCTATCATGGGCGATGAACTAGTGACATGGGAATGGTAAAATAGTGCTTGGGTGCAGGGGATTGGCCCGGGGGTGCAGGGGATTGGCTATATGATTTTTTTTAGGGCATACACCCACAGTACAATTAGGCTCATTGGCCCTTTTAAACTAACTTCCGGTGGGTGCGCTGCCTGCAGTGCCCACCGGAGGTTAGCTGTGCTCGCGACAGCCGAGCTGAGAGAGCTGTGACGACTGGAGGGGGTGGGCACACTCGGCCTCACTCAAACAGACGCCGCTCGATGGGGATGCGGCTACAGGGCGGGGAGAGAGCCCGTCAGCCGCCGAAGCCCACAGACACAGAGGGACGGGCGAGAAGGTAAGTTGTTTGCGACAAGCACTATCACGAAATTGTGTAATATAAAAACCCATATAAACACATTGGCTATTGAGAGGAGGGGTACATTTTACACCCGAACTGAATAAAACTTCTGCTAAACTTGTGGTTTTCTTCTCCTGGTAGGAATAAAATCCAGGGGTGACAGGTTTGGTGTATAAGGGGTGACAGAATCTGTCACCCGATTTCCTCTTCCTTCCATTTATAAAAATAAAAAACAAGCCTGGCTGGATATTTCTTGATGCCGGGTGTATAAGTGACCTCAACTCCCGCCATCCAGCATATTATTGGCCCATTTTTTCGCGATAATGCTCCTTTAATGCAAATAACTTCGGTATCTCATTACAGAAGCACCTTAAGGGTCTCCCCCAATCACTTATCCTCTGGGAGCTATAGTTTTTTGCTAAGGTAAAGGTAGACTAGATGGGCCACATGGTCTCTTTTGTCCTCAACCATCTATGTTTCAATGTAAAACATAAAATCTGTGTCTCGTCTCTGGGGTACACTGCAGTCTGTAATTAAAGGGATACAGCAGGCAAAGACAATTGTAAGCCTGTTGTGTCGGGCTACATCTGGCACTGTCGGGCTAAACTGTTTTACGTTTCTGAATTGAAGAAATGGCCGAGATATCAAAGTTTACAGTTTCACCTTATGATTTCTTCCCTGAAGAATGTGGGCCCTATGATGCTGCATAATAATTACCATAGTGGATGGGGTCTGTAAGAGCCCAATACTGTGCTTCAGACACTCTCAGGCATTCTCTTCACACTGACTGTCAAAGTGCCACAGACCGATGATCAATAGTGAAGGGAGGAGGTCCTGTTGTCTTGTGATTGTGACACCTAATCACAACCACAAAGGCAGCCACGGGCTATTCAAATGCTAATAAGGTGCAGATGTACTTGAAATGCGGATGATGGTGCAAGGCTGACCCCTAAAACTTACCCAAACCACTTTGCGGTTAGGTTCTTTTTCCATTTTGGACCCCTAAAACTTACCCAAACCAATTCGCGGTTAGGTTCTTGTTCCATTTTGGACCACTAAAACTTACCCAAACCACTTCGCGGTTAGGTTCTTCTTCCATTTTGGACCCCTAAAACTTACCCAAACCACTTCGCGGTTAGGTTCTTCTTCCATTTCTGACCCCTAAAACTTGCCCAAATCACTTCGCGGTTAGGTTCGTCTTCCATTTCTGACCTCTAAAACTTACCCAAACCACATCACAGTTAGGTTCTTCTGCTATTTTGGACCCCTTAAAACTTACCCAAACCACTTTGGGTTAGGTTCTTCCATTTTGGACCCCTAAAACTTACCCAAACCACTTCGCGGTTAGGTTCTTCTTCCATTTTGGACCCCTAAAACTTACGCAAACCACTTCGCGGTTAGGTTCTTCCATTTTGGACCCCTAAAACTTACCCAAACCACTTCGCGATTAGGTTCTTCTTCCATTTCGGGCCTCTAAAACTTAACCAAACCACTTTGCGGTTAGGTTCTTCTTCCATTTCGGACCTCTAAAACTTACCCAAACCACTTCGCGGTTAGGTTCTTCTTCCATTTCTGACCCCTAAAACTTACCCAAACCACTTTGCGGTTAGGTTCTTCTTCCACTTCGGACCCCTAAAACTTACCTAAACCACTTCACGTTTAGGTTCTTCTTCCATTTTGGACCCCTAAAACTTACCCAAACCACTTCACGGTTAGGTTCTTCCATTTTGGACCTCTAAAACTTACCCAAACCACTTGGTGGTTAGGTTCTTCTTCCATTTCTGACCCCTAAGACGTACTCAAACCACTTCGTGGTTAGGTTCTTCTTCCATTTCTGACCCCTAAAACGTACCCAAACCACTTCGTGGTTAGGTTCTTCTTCCATTTCTGACCCCTAAAACTTACCCAACCCCCATCACGGTTAGGTTCTTCTGCTATTTTGGACCCCTAAAACGTACCCAAACCATTTCGCGGTTAGGTTCTTATTCCATTTTGGAGCTGGAAACTTACCTAAATCACTTTGCGGTCATGTGAATCTTCATCTCTAAATATTTCTTAGCCCATTCGTTTTGTGTTAATGTATTTTGTAAATAAAATGACACTGAAACAGTTTTAGTTTTTTTTTTTTGGTCTATTGCCAAATTTCATTTTTTTTTTTTTTTTTTATGAAAAATGTATAAACTTTTTAATTTTTTTTAATAGAAAATCTAAAATGTTTAATTGTTTCAATATTAAAATGTAAAACTATTTACAAAGCAATGGCAGGATCCAGAACATTAGTCTTCTTCTGTGGTCCCCAACGAGTCACGCAGCTTCTGCATGTCGGCCACCGACTGGCAAATGAAGGACCCTTTCACAAATGCATGAAAAACACTACCTAATATTGCACAGGGAAACCCATTCCAATAAGACTTTAAAGTGCAGACAATAACAGTATATGATATAAATGCAAGTGCCAGCAGAGAGAAAATGGTTAAATCTCACGTCATAAGATAACACCCAGGGCAACAGTCAGGCCAACCTCAATGAAAAATGTCTGCGCACGCAGCCCCCATGCTGCTTCAAGGACAAGGGTCCGTGCAATATTAGGTAGTGTTTTAGGTTTATGTGTTTTTCATGCATTTGCACTTTATATATTGATATTTTTGTTTATATTGGATTATTGTATATACACTTTTTTTGCACATATTTTTGCCATATATATTATTAATATTTTTGTAGTATTGGTTTTATGAAATTGCACATATATTTACATGTGGTTAGGATTTTTTGTGCCGGCACAAAAAGGATGGGTTATTACTATTCTAGGATAATTAATATTATTCACCCATAGGGCAGTTATTTAGGAGGCCCTTAGGGGCCATACACATTGATATAGATAAATTTGGCCATACTGGTTGTTTTTAAATTTGTCTTGTGGTTTATGTATTTTAATTTTTTGGTTTTTTTGTACTAATAAAATCATTAATATATACTGTTGATTGTAGTGGTGCTTCCTTTGGGAGATTGGTGTGTTCTTTACACGCCCACTCCAAATTATTCCGGGTGCGTTGTATTCGGTACTCCATTTCCAGCACTAGAAAAGAAAAACATTTATAAGGACTACCTTCTGAATTAGTTACATCTAGCATGCAATCGCCATGTACTTACTTGGGAAATGGAGCCTGAAAAACCGCCACACCCGGGGCATGTGGAGCCGTTTCAGGTCCGACCAATGCTGCATGATCTGCGTATGGGTGAAGGTGGTGTCCGTCTCGTGCTGGATCCTGGAAACGATCTCCAGGGCGACAGTCCTCTTCTGAAAGAGTTGGGCAGGTAGTCGTACCTGCGCTGAAGCATCGTCTAAAAAACACAAAATAAACATTGACTAAAGTTGTCAGTTGACTAAATGACATTCCCAGACACATTTCTAGCCTCAAACTATCCTTCTAGATGTTAGTGAGTTGGTTCGCACATGTGCGCGTTAACTTCTGTTTGGCACGGAGTTTTACACACTTTTACACATAACTGTTTCTTCCTGCACTTCCTTAAGGCCTAGGCCTACATTTAGATGGCAAATCAAAGTCATTACAATACACTTACGAGCATAATCAGCTCTTCTTGTTGGCGGGTGAATCTTGGGCGCCATCTTTCTTCTTGTCCGCGGCAGATAAGTAATGCCAAAGTGATTTCCGAGATCCGCACGGCCGGACGAACGGCCGTACGCACGCGTACGCGAACGTGTAAGTGTCATACCCAGGCATTAGTATTTAAAGGGTCCTGGACACACAGCTCATTCTCTTTCAGAGTCTCAACATGCCAGTCAAAAAACTCGTCGGGAAGGCCAAACCAGGCAATGAGGCCAGCAGCAAAATGCCACAGCGGCCTGAGGAGTCTTCCTCATGTCCGACCACTCGGTCCCAAATACCAACTCTGAAGGTGCGGGAAACGCGCAGCCACAGTGGCCAGGCCAAGGCGACAATACCCACCAAGTCCGCTAAGCCAAAAACAACCAAGAAGAAGACCACAACCAAGCAGACAGGTACGACCGCAAAAAAAGGCCACTAAGAGGGTGAGAAGCTCCAGCCCCCAAAAAACACCATCCCCTCCTCCCCTGCCTACCACATCCGTTCTGAAAGAACGCTCCACTGGCAAGGCCAGTAAAAGCCACAGGCCCAGAAGCCCCAGCCCACCCAGCTCAGCATCTCCTGAGCCACGTGGGAAATGCGGCCGTGGAACCACCAAGAGCCACAGGCCTAGAAGCCCCAGCCCACCCAGCTCAGCATCTCCAGAGCCATGTGGGAAATGCGGCCATGGAACCACCAAGAGCCACAGGCCCAGAAGCCCAAGCCCACCCAGCTCAGCATCTCCAGAGCCACGTGGGAAAATCAGCCATGGAACCACCAAGAGCCACAGGCACAGAAGCCCCAGCCCACCCAGCTCACCATCTCCAGAGCCACGTTGGAAACGCGGCCATGGAACCACCAAGAACCACAGGCCCAGAAGCCCCAGCCCACCCAGCTCAGCATCTCCAGAGCCACGTTGGAAACACACCCATGGCCATGGAAAGAGCAAGACCCACAGGCACAGAAGGCCAAGCACAGCCAGCTCAGCATCTCCAGAGCCACATGCAAGTACCTCCCAGGGGCATGGAACCACAAGTGGCAAGGGCACAAAGAGGCACAGGGCCAGAAGCACCACACCCTGGAGCACACCCTCTCCTCCTCGGCCACATTTGCCACCGGCACAGGTGGCAAGCAACTATCCATATGCCACATCGACGCCTGCAAGTTCAGTGGCCACCCAGGCAAGGACCCCAAGTCCATTTCCAAGTCCAGTGTATTCTTTATCCAGCCACCTGTCCAACATTTCAACACAACGGAGCCAGCCCCGAATGTCCCCCGAATTGCCTACATCCAGAGATGACCCCGAACAGCAAGCAATAGGCCGGACATTGCGGCGAGAACAGTTGAGTGGCGGGTTTGGTGATGCCCAAACTCTGGCATCGGCAAGTGGGCTAACCCTACATTATGATGAGCTATATGGGCGAAAATCGAAATCTACAAGCAAATTGCGAAAAAATTAAATCTTGGAGGAGCTCACCAGACAGGTCAATTCAGCGGGGGAGGAGCTTAAAGATGTGGAGCAGATCCAGCGCAAAATTTCTGACCTGAAGTATGCAGCACGGAAGAAAGAAAATAAACGGCGCAATTACAGGTACATATTTAACAGGTACATATTTAAGTTGTGCATTTGTCTGCTTC
Source organism: Gastrophryne carolinensis (assembly GCA_027917425.1). Lineage (NCBI taxonomy): Eukaryota > Metazoa > Chordata > Amphibia > Anura > Microhylidae > Gastrophryne > Gastrophryne carolinensis. The sequence goes on from CM051237.1 coordinate 57,911,590, forward strand.
TTGTATTGTCAACAATTTCCTAAAATTAAAGTTTACCCGAGCTGAGGATCAGCAGCTGGCGCTGATACATCCCGTGGCATTAGAGGGACACTCGGGGCGACGGGACACGGACATCCCTACTATTCCTGCAGGTTAGTAATGTTAGTGTGTATGTGAAATATTTTAAACGTGTAAAATGAGGCTCACAGGCATATATGAACACATGCCCCTAGGGAGTGGCTTGTAGGGGAGGTTACAGTTTTAGCAGGGTGTGTAATGTCTGCGGAATGTTCTTTTTCAAATTTGCCAGCCCATATATGACCTTGGAGAGTATTTATGGTCACTATTAAAGTCTTAATATTAGCAAAGCACTGCCTGTTATGTGATTCTACTCAATCATATCCAACACTTCCTTATTTGTCTTTAGGCCACTTGGGCTTTAGCTGTGCTTTGGTCTCAAATACTTAATCTGGGGTCAGGGAAAGGTCTACATAGGAAGAACGCCAACCAGCATACTCTTAAGCCAAATGCTATTTGCAAGCTGAGTGTGGGTCCCTAATGGCCCTTTAGGGATGTGTGAAGCCTCATAACATGCAGTACATGCATGCTTGTATTATTTAAGGTGAAGAATGTGTATGTACAGGGTGAGTCATACATATAACAGATAATGACATTCATAGTGAAGGTCACCTTGGACCGTTGGGGGAGTTGCCATTCCTGCTTGCCCACGTGTTTTATTGAAGCATATGTAGTAATACAGATCATCAATGAATATTTGGGTGTTTACGTGCCTTTTTATTTACAATACAGCCCAGCATCAACCCTCAGCAAGCGTGGAAGTCTCATACAGTGTGACCACGCCGTCAACTTCCGTGCTGCCTAGGAGCCAGGAGCAGATATATACGGTAAGTGTAATTTGCTGAATCTGCTAATGCATGTGAATGAACATGACTAATTAGCATAACTAATATATTTAGGGACCAAACTGAACCTTTTTTTGCACATGTCCCAACAGACCCACACACTGATGAAGGAAATCCAGGAGATGGAGGAGGATGGCACCTTGATGGGACCTTCACAACTGACCCCCCTGGAACAGAATCTGCCACGGTCCCAACATGCTACTGCAACAAATCCTCTGCAGCAGAGTGAAGCTGGCCACATGCTGCCAGGCCATCGTGGGCAGCATGCAGAGACTGAGCCTACAGTCCCCAGTGGTTGCTCTGCTGCAGAGGATTTGCCGAGCACATCTGCGACTCTTGCTCGCCCTAGACGTCCAGCATCTGCAGGCGCTCAAACCCGGGGAATTGGGAGGCGTAGTCAGAAACGTCAACCAGTTTCCCAGGGGAAGCGTGTGCCGATCCTGGAGTCAGCGTGGCACCATGAGAGGCATTTATTTCGCCAGGTGACTCAAAGAACCACAGCAGCTTACTGCACAATTAGATACATTAAAATACAATTCTGTGATTACTCACCTGTAGAATTAGTATTATGAGTATACAGTACGTCCTGCTCCAGATAGAATACTTGAATACTTACATTCGGGTACTACTCCGCCAGATGGCGCTGGACTGCAGAGACATCGAAAATAGGCTCCTCCCGGCCCCTCAAATACACAGGGACCTCCCACAATCCCCAGCATTGAAAAGCAGTTAACGAGAAGCTGGGAGAATTAAAACAACCCAAACTAGTAACTATAACAATGATAACAATCACCATACAGGGGAACCAAGACAAATGCAAAACCAAGGGTGGGGTGGAGCAGGATGTACTGTATACTCATAATACCAGTTCTACAGGTGAGTAATCACAGAGTTGTATTATTCTTAGTATACAGTACGCCCTGCTCCAGATAGAATATTTACATTCGGGACATCCAATAGCAGTGTCCATAAAGTAGGGTGGGATCCCCAAAGGTAACAGCAGACAGTTTAAACCACTGCCGCCTGCAGAACCTTGCGGCCAAAAGCAGCATCAGCTGAGGCCCTAACATCAACCTTGTAAAACTTTGAAAAGGTATGAACAGAAGACCAAGTAGCGGCCTTGCAAACTTGTTCAACAGAAGCCTGGTGCTGAAAAGCCCAAGAGGCACCAATAGCACGAGTGGAATGAGCAGTAAGGCGGAAGGGAGGATTCTTCCCCTTAGCAGAGTAGGCCTGAATCACAGCCTGACGGATCCATTTGCTGATAGTAGACTTGGCAGGAGCCAAACCCTTCCTAGGACCAAAAGGGATCACAAAAAGAGCATCAGTTTTTTCTGAAAGGTGCAGTAGCCACCAGATAGTACTTCAGACACCTAACCACATCCAAAGAATGCAAGACCTTCTCCTTAGCATTACTAGGATTAGGGCACAATGACGGAAGAACAATGTCCTGATTCAAATGAAAGGCAGACACAACCTTAGGTAGAAAATCTGGCTTGAAGTGGAACACCACCTTGTCCTGGTGTCTCTCATAGTAGGGGGGCTGGATGGAAAGCGCCGCCAACTCAGACACATGTCTGACAGAGGTGATAGCCACCAAAAAGACAACTTTGAGAGTAAGAATGGCCAGGGCAGCATCCTGCACAGGTTCAAAGGGAGCACCCTGCAAGGCTGACAAAGCCAAGTTCAAATCCCAAACAGGCACCATAGGCTTACGTGGGGGACGCACATGGGTAACCCCCTGGAAAAAAGTCCTGATCAGAGAATGCTGAGCAAAGGACTTCTGGAAGAATACAGCCAGGGCAGAAACCTGACCCTTCAGAGTACTGAGTTGGAGCCCCATCTCCAAACCCATGCTGCAGGAACTCCAGAATCCTGGGAATAGAGAACTCACGACAGGGAAGAGACTTAGACTCACACCAGTCAATGTAGGCACGCCAAACCCTGTAATAAATGTAAGAAGAAGACTTCTTCCTAGCCTTTATCATGGTATCAACAACCAAGGTAGACAGCCCTTCTCCATCAAGATGGAGGTTTCAGCAGCCAGGCCGTCAAAGCCAGAGTTTGTAAATTGGGATGGCGTAAGGGACCCTGAGTGAGCAGGTCTGGCACCTTGGGCAGAACTTACTGATCTACTGCCAGCTGCACCACGTCTGCGAACCACACTCTTCTTGGCCACCTGGGGGCCACCAGAATTGCTGGCACCCCCTCCAGAGCAATCTTGCGCAGAACCCTTCCCAGCAGGGGAAATGGAGGCAAGACATACAGGAACTGAAAGTCCTGCCATGACATTGCTAGAGCATCCGTGGTCAAGGCCAGAGGATCCTGGGACAGGGAGACAAAGGCCGGGAGCTTGTGATTGTGACACGCAAACAGTTCCACATCTGGTTGGCCCCAACGGTGACACGGAGATTGGAACACCCTGTTGCAGAGGGACCATTCTCCCTGGCGAGAGGACCCCCTGCTCAGAGAGTCTGCCAGCAGATTTTCCACCCTTGGAATGTACATCGCTGATATGCAGGGAACATTGGGCTCCGCCCAGGTCAGGTTCAGAGACACTTCCTGGAGGGCCCTCTTGCTCCGGGTCCCTCCCTGATGATTGATGTAGGCAACTGCCGTCTGGTTGTCTGAGCGCACCTGAACAGGTAGGCCCCGAAGGTGAGGAGTCAACTTAGCCAGAACTAACCTGATCGCCCGCAGCTCCAAGACGTTGATAGGTGTGTGGGCCTCCTGAGGGCCCCACCTCCCCTAGAACTGCAGGGACTTCCAGAAACCCCCCCAACCTGACAGACTGGCATCCGTGGTGACCGTCTCCCAGGAGGGGGTCAGAAAGGATCTGCCCCCCACAGGTTCCTGGAGTCCAGCCACCATGAGAGGGACCGCCTGACCAGGGAGAAAGCACAAAGACTCGGTCCAGGGACGCGGGGTCCTTGTCCCATACTGACAAGAGGTGGAGTTGCAGAGGCCTCAAGTGGAACTGAGCATAAGGGACTGCCTCGAAGCACGCCACCATCAGGCCCACCAGCTGCATTCCCTGCCTTATGGAGGGATGATGACAAGATAGCAGGAACTGGACCTGCGCAATCAGACTGTCCACCTTCTGCTGAGGAAGAAAAATCCTTGCCTGAACTGTATCCAGATTCATTCCCAGGAATGAAGTCACCAAGGAGGGGGACAGAGAAGACTTGGGGTGGTTGATCACCCATCCAAATGACTCCAGGGTGGACACCACCAGCTGAGTATCCAACTCTGCCTGATGTAGAGACTGGGAGGTGATGAGAATGTCGTCCAGATAAGGCAGCACGCGGATGCCCTGAAACCTGAGCAGAGACATCACTCCTGCCAGCACCTTGGTGAACACCCTGGGAGCTGAAGTGAGACCAAAGGGCAATGCCACAAATTGGTAGTGTTGATCCTCTAGAGCGAACCTGAGGAACCTTTGATGACCTGGAAATACAGGAATATGAAGGTAAGCATCCAAGTCCAGGATGGGCCTGACTGACCCATCTTTTTTGGGCACTGTGAAGAGGTTGGAATAGAAGCCCTTATCTTTTTCTCTAAAAGGGACCTTGCAGATGACCCCCAGCTCCAGGAGGCTTTGCACTGCCTGCGCTAGATCCTGAGCTGACACAGGGTCCTGAGGAATCCGGGAGCTGATGAACCTTGGGGGGGGGGGGGGGGGCAGACAGCAAACTCTATCTTGTAACCGGAGGACACTACCTCCTGAATCCACCGGTCTGAGACATGAAGCCTCCAGAAGTGAGCAAAGTGCTGAAGCCGTCCCCCCACCCGGATGGGTGAGGGCGCCCAATCATGCTTGAGGGGGCTTGGGAGAGGACTTAAGCTTGGAGCCCCCTCCTCCGCCCCTACCCCAAAAACCTCCCCTTGTCTGGCACCACGGTAGGGGGAGGAAAAGGAGCCCTGACCCCGAAAGGGCCGAGACTGCCGCCTGCGCTGGCGTAACCTGCCTCCCTTAGCAAATAGGTCCAGGCGGTCCCCAAACAGGCGTAGTCCTTTGAAGGGAAAACCATTGAGGGCCTTCTTGGCAGCGTTGTCAGCAGCCCACTGGCGCAGCCAAACCGAGCGGCTTATAACCACCACAAGGGCAGAGGTTCTGCCACACATTCTAATGGTGTCATCCAAGGCAGAGAGGACAAAATTCACAAAAACATCACAACTAGAGAGTGCATTAAACTCCTCACAAGACAAATCATCAGGGGCACCATCAAGGAAACTTCTGAGCAGGGTCCTAATAGCCACAGCCGTAAGTGCAGAGGCACAGACCAGGCGCAGCGCCGTCCCCACACATGCAAAGGCATGGGGTGCCAGCTGGTCAATGCGCCAGTCCTCAGCATCCCGCAGGGTAGTGGAGTCAGGGGAGTGCATGACAGAGGTGTTAGATAACCCTAGAACCGGGGCATCCACTTCGGGAGGGGATGACCAACCCTTCACCACATCAGCAGGAAAGGGATACTTCCTATCCCAACACTTAGGCACACCGGGAAGTCTACTGGGACGCTCCCATTCCTTGAGCACAAGGTTATTGAAATGTGCTTGCTCAGGAAATTCCAAGCGTGACTTAGCAGTATGAAAAAGTTCCCCCCTTTGCCTGGGGGCTGCAACAGGGGGAGATATAGACAGAACCTCAAAAATCTGAGCCAACAGTCTATCAGTATCATCCGGGGCCCAGGGGTCAGAGACAGAATCGTCATGACCCCTGGGCATCTCATCAGATGAACCCGAGTCGGAGAATAGCTCCCCTTACTCCAAGGGGGTATAGCTAGATAGTTGCAAAAACTCATCAGCTTCCAAAGGGAAAGGAGTGACATCAGGCGTTAAGTGCCACTTCTTTGCAGAGGCCTTATGCACCAAGGTATTAGCAAGCAACTTCTCAACACTAGCCAGTCTGGAAAACACATCAGGCTGAGAACCCCTCAATGGGAGTGAGATTTAAGCTTGGGGGAGTAGGTGAGGCGAAGCGAATCGCAGACTCAGCCACTGGAAGGCCGGAATGCAGTTCAAGCACCTGTTTGGCACAGGCTACACAAACCCGCGCCTTGTTAGCGTCAACATGGGACTCCCCACAAGCTACACACAGCCGGGCTTGTCCCGAAGGAACCCCGGTCACATTATCCTGAGATGCCTCCATATGGTGATTATAGCGGCACAATAGGCCGATAGGGATTAACGCTATACAGCAACCCGGGATGCCCCAATTACCCGCTAGGGAACTGGGAGTAATTAACACTAGGCCTCACAAGTTAACCAACTAATAGAGGGCCGGGAAAAGCCAAATGGATTCGCCCGTCTGAAAGACATAATGAAAGGGAGCCGTAAGAATACAATAATTAAAAGCGGTAATAAAGCCGCCCTCGAGGGCACTCACGGACCGCGGTAGGTAGAAGCCCGTCACGCAGCAGCCGGAACTAAGCAAACAAAATGGCGTCGGTATACCTCGAGGGGTGGGCCCGCATGAGCAATGACGCGGAACGTGCCAAAGACAGGCCCCGCCCCCCCCGAAGAGCGCAAAGCCAACACGTGACAAGCAGCCAATGATGGCGCACCGGCGCCTGAGGTAATGCCGCCGCCAAGAGAGGTAACGCCGCCGCCAAGAGCGGAACACAGGAAAAAATGCGCGCAGCAGCGGCAATTTCAAACATAATAAATGTAAAACAAGTCAGCGCGGCGGCTGACACCAAGCATAATGTAGTGAAGCATAAAAGCCAATACACTTATATACATACACACACCCCCCCCTCTTTTCCCCCGAAGGCTACAAAGAGAGTGAGGGTGGACAGTGGCTACTTAACATAGGGCCCACCGATAGACAGGGGCAAGGGGCAATAGTGCGGGAGGGGCATCCCATAGAGGCTCACCATATGCCTGTACCGCCTACCCTTTGGTGGGGGATTGTGGTGGAGCAGCGCTCCTAAGCACCTAACAGCAGTGCTGCCTACCATCACCCGACAAGCGCAGCCAAGGCTGGGAGGCAATTACTGATGGAACGGGTGGGAATAGTCCTACAGGGCCGCAGGCTAATAGCCCCGCTCACCTGCGAGTAGAGAGAGCCACCTTCTTGTCCTTCGCAGTCCAGACTGCAGAGAAAATCTGGGGATTGTGGGAGGCCCCTGGGTATTTGAGGGGCCGGGAATCCGGCAGTCCAGCGCCATCTGGCGGAGTAGTACCCGAATGTAAGTATTCTATCTGAGCAGGACATACTGTATACTAAGAATATAATACATTCACCTCCATGCTGACAGAATTTAGGACGAGCAACAGCCACATGGCCACCTTAACTAATAATTTGACAGGCATGCTCGAGGAAGTTAGAACTAGCAATAGACTCATGTTGGAACAGTGGCAGATTCTGAATGCCACACATGCCCAGGTGATGGGCTATCCCCAAGGCCCACCACCAGGGTTTTATGGGCAACACCCATTTTGACAGCTATTTGCCCTGGATCTGCTCCACATCTTTCCTCTACATCCCCACTGTATTGACCTGTCTGGTGAGCACTACCAAGATTGCCTTTTTTATGGGTTTGCTTGTATGATTTGGATTTTCGCCCATATAGCTCATTAGAGTGCTGAGATACCCCACTAGCCAATGCCTGAGCTAAAGCCTCACTGAACCTGCCGCTCAAGCTGCCACGCTGCAGGCTTTGGCCTAAAGAAATTGTGTCTGGCTCATCCTGTTTGTAGGCATGATTGGGGGACATTCTGGTCTGGCAAACTACTACCTTGAACCCTGCCAAAGATTGGACTGGACTTGGATTTGGACTGGGGGTTATTGTTTGGGTGGGCCACTGACTTACAGGGGTGGATGTGGCATAGGTATGACTGCTTTCCACCTGTGCCTGTTGCAAATGTGGCCAAGCAGGAGAGGGTGTGTATGTGGCCCTATGTATTACTGGCCAAAGATTTGCATGCAAATGGTTGCTCCCTATGTATGTATATGTTATTTGGCGTGGAAACTTCGGCCTGGAGTGCGTTACTTTACAACTCCTGGATGTGACCAATTGCTAGGTGCCATGAGTCTGCACCAATGTATATTTCTGTTGTACTATGTATATACATGAAGTCTGCGAGTGCAGAAAAAAATGAATGAGGCTCAGATCAAGTTTGAAAATGTTATTAATTCATTCATTACTATTTCTAAATAATAAAATAACAAAGCCTTCACAAAGGCAAATGAGAGTCCAAAACAACAAATACATACAACAAACAAAAACAGGAAAACAAAATTAGGCAAAATTGGTCCTAATCAAATTTGCCCTCACAGCTTGCCCAGAGGCACTAGGTGTGCCACAGTAATTGGCATCAGGCTCCTGGCTGGGTGGAGGGGGGAAGATCCACATACCGGAGGACATGCTGCATTATGGCAAAGTTGTGTAGCACACAGCAGGCCAGTATTATATCAATCACCTTGTTGGGGTGATACTGGAGTGCCCCCTCGGTATGGTCCAAACATCTGAACCTAGTTTTTAGGAGGCCAAAGGCCCTCTCCACAATGGCCCAGGTTTTTCAGTGGGCCCGATTGTAGGCGTCCTGGGCTGCATTCTGTGGCCGAAGGATGGGCGTCATCAGCCAGGGAAGAAGCGGATAGCTTGAAACCCCTGAAAGAATTAGAAAATACTTACATTAATTACCCAATCCAACAAAAAAATTTTGGGACCAGCGGTCGTTCCCCCTGACTAAGAGACTATATATTTTTGCAACACCCTGTACATACAGATTGCTCACCTCAAAAAAGAACCTAACACCATCTACTGCATGTTCTGAGCTTTTAAACATCCAAGATGGCGGATGAGGGCAAATCAGGCAGACTGCAAACAGGAATTGGGTTAGGACTGTGCTGCTCAGCATTCTTGGATGTCTTACCTTTTCAGGACCCCAGATCTGCTTTGTCTGAGCCAAGCACAGCTCTAACCCGCCCCCTGCACTTCCCGCTCTCCTCTACTCAGTAAGTGTCATGCTTCTGAGCAAAGATGGCGCAGACCCTATCATAAAGTCAAGAACAGAATTGCAGCCGAGTGTGGGGAAGAATAATAAGTAATTTAGTAGAAAGTAGAAATATATTATTTAGAAATGGTGGGAAATCATTTTGTAAGGGTTTGTGCTTTGCTAAAGATCATGGTTAAGGTCCGGTTTAACATGTCATCAAGGGGTAAAAACAGCCATAGGTTCAGACATGGGTCATCAACTATATTCATAGGCATACATTGAAAAGTAAATGACGTTATTTGCGTCAACTTACCAAGGAGCCATCCACCGGAGAATTCTCCAGACTCAAACCGATGGTACAATCCAGATCGTCGCAATATGTACGCATCATGGGATGAGCCTGGAAACCCGTCGAGAACACTAAGGAACCGCATGTCCGGGGCCACCACTGCTTGGACATTCAGGGAGTAGTCCATTTTGCGGTTCCTGGGAAAAAAGAAAAACAACAAAAATTAGCAAGGCAAGCTAAACTACTCAAACAATAACTCCTAACATTCTCCCCAAAACATGTTGGGCAATACAAAAAACACTAAGTACCTAAGTATTTTTTAGCCCAAAAAAGGATATGTATGTTGGATCAAATAAAGATTACCTCGAAAATTACTAATTAAGGTCCACATGAAAATGTTTGGCTTTGGCCGACATGAAAAACATTGATGAAGCTAAAGACGGCCAAATGTATCACATGAACAATTTACAAGGAGGGATTAATATATACAGTGTAAGCTATTTCACAGGGACAATTTACATGGAGGGATTAATCGATAGTTAAAATACAATTTATGTAAACTATATAAAAAAAATGACCGATTGAACTTACCTATAGATGTACTCGTCGGCTGCCGGAGGGACCAAAGCAACGTGGGTGCAATCAATGGCACCCATAACATTCGGCAATATTATAAATTGCCAGCTTAAGCGCGTTCCAGGCTACCATGTGGTCAGGAAAATAAATATATTTCTGACTAATGGTAGCCATGCCTTCCAAAAACTTGGATAGCGCGCGGCTCAGCGTAGGCTGGGACATCCCCACGGAGAGGGTGCCCAGCCTCTGGAAAGAGCCGTTCACCAAAAATTGCAGGCAGCCAAGCATCTTGGTCATACCTGCAATTGCTTGCCCCTTCCTTGTGGTGCGGGCTAACCATGGCCGCAGCTCACTATACAACTTATGGAGAGAAGCGCGATTAAGTCTGGTCAACTCGAACAGCTCAACGTCATGCATGCTATCGATATGCATGCGTCGCCGGTGCAATCTGGCCTCGGCCCTGCTGATACATTCAATCCCCATTAGCTGGAGTTGGTCGACAAACGCACAAAACATGTTGCTAGCAAGGGTATCCGAGGTCAAAATGGTCCCGTAAGGGGATCGCAAATGAAATGGTTTTATAGGGCGGTGGTCCCTCGGCAATCAGCTCTCTGAATGAGATGCAAGCCCATACCAATAACGTAAGTTATCTGAACGAATGCTAAATATTTTAGATGGGAAAATGATCAGAACTAACTAAAATGATCCAATTTACTTTCGTTCATCAAAAAAGCATATATATGCATGAGCTCGAACGAACGTATGAATGAAAATGCCACGAAAAAAACAAAAAAAATGACAAACACACACAAAAACATACACAGACAGCTACGGAAGCCTGGACGAATGTGCTATGAATCGAGGCTCATGTGCCTCTCCTCCATTTCCTGGAGTGTACTGTAGATGCCATAGCAGGGGTCAAAAAGTGCCCTCCATTTAATTTAATTTCTTTAGTATTACAAAATAAAGCGGTCTGACAGCCACTCTGTCCCTTGATGATCTCAGTGTGAGTGAGTTTGACAACAGTGGTCCCATAGCTGTCTCTGACCACATGCTCAAGACTCATAGCTGCACCATGACATGCTCCTCCCAGCTTGGTCATGAAACAGAAGCAAAGAAAGCAGGTTTGCTTAGGATACATATCATATTTACATATAACCTGAGATCTTGAGATGCTTTGAAATGCTTTACACTGTTCCCAAGGAGCAAAAAGTGGGAAGAAGTTAGTGTGTGGACATTAAGTGTCAGATATGATTCTGAGGCTGTGCACCATTGTGATAAGCCAGGATTGGCCAAAGCAAAGTGACTTCTTTTTATTATTTCTAACCATTATTTCACTATTAAAGCCTCACTAATTTTTAGATGTCAAAATTAGAACATACAACTTTACACACTATAATTAAAATTACAACAATTACAATCCAGTGCAGGGAGTCAAAAAAACTGTGTCAGTCCAGTCTCTATTAATATTGAAAGAAGAAGCTATGTAAAACATAGAAGTACTCCGCGGGAAAAACGAGGGTTAATTAATCCTCTCCTTTTGTTCAATAGAGATAATTTCACCAGCAGTGCTCCTATGATTTCACTGTGCAAACCAGCCACCAGAATCAAAATTCACGTACCATATAATTTCTTTAAATTAAGCCCATCACAATTAATTTAGCTTCAGACCAGGGAATAATCTTTGATCAAAACCTCTTATTCCGCCATTGTGATCTCCGTAATTATTTAATATGATGTTGTTAGGGAAAAAGAGCAGACAAAACGGACATAGCGTAACACCGTTTATATCCAAAACTTTATGAAACTTTATTTGCGCTTACCATATAAAGCTTCCTTATATGTATGTCATATAAAATAAATGCAGCATTTTATATCTCAGATGATTGGCTTGCAGTTCTTTTTTTCAAAATGGAGTAATCCAACAATAAAAACACCTTGCTGCCCCAGCCGTGGGCTGTAGAGGTGAAGATCGAGCATACGCAGCTGCCAAATAGAACGTAGTGACGATATGGTAGGGTCCCGCCCAACGCGTTTCGTCTATTCAGACTTAGTCATTAGGCTGCGGGCCTCCACATCGTCACTAATTTATTCACCTCACTCGTGACGTGTCGCTAGGAGGTTAACGCCTTCGCTTCCAGATTTTGCCATTACGCATTTATTAATCCATTGAACACAGCAAGTCATTTATCCACTGTGAAGGTACAATTGCCTGGTACCTAGCAATAATTTAATCATCCGCTGAGGCCCGCACATCAACCTTATAAAACTTGGAAAAAGTATGAACAGAAGACCAAGTAGCAGCCTTACAAACTTGTTCAACAGAGGCCTGGTGCTGAAACGCCCAGGAAGCCCCAACAGCACGAGTAGAATGAGCAGTGATCTGGAAAGGGGGATCCCTCCCCTTGGCACAGTAGGCCCTAATAACGGCCTGACGAATCCATTTACTAATGGTAGACTTGACGGGCGCCAAACCCTTCTTGGGCCCGGAGGGCACCACAAAAAAGGTGTCCATCTTCCGGAATGGTGAAGTAGCCACCAGATAGTACTTTACACATCTAACGACATCCAGAGAGTGCAAAGCCCTCTCCTTGTCATTGCTAGGTTTAGGACACAATGAAGGAAGCACAATGTCCTGATTGAGGTGAAAAGCAGAGACAACATTTGGCAGGAAGTCTGGTTTAAAGTGGAAAACCACCTTGTCCTGATGTCTCTCAAAGTAGGGGGCCTGAATAGACAGAGCCACCAACTCAGAAACCCGTCGAACAGAGGTGATAGCCACCAAAAAGGCAACTTTTAAGGTGAAAATGGATAGTGCAGCATCCTGCACTGGTTCAAAAGGAGGACCCTGAAGGGCAGACAACACCAAATTTAAATCCCAAACAGGCAACATGGGTTTGCGAGGAGGGCGCACACGAGTGACCCCCTGAAAAAAGGTCTTAACCAAAGGATGAAGAGCGAAAGATCTCTGAAAGAAAACCGCCAGAGCGGACACATGCCCCTTAAGGGTGCCAAGTTGAAAACCCATGTCCAGACCATGCAGAAGAAACTCCAAAATCCGAGGAATGGAAAACACCCTACAAGGAAAGGCCCTAGCCTCACACCAATCAATGTAGGTCCGCCAGGTCCTGTAATAGATATTAGAGGAAGATTTCTTCCTAGCCCTGACGAGAGTCTGGACAACGGCCTCAGACAAACCCTTTAACTTTAAGATGAAGGTTTCAGCAGCCATGCCGTCAAAGCCAGCGTTTGTAAATTGAGGTAACAAAGCTGACCTTGTGTGATCAGATCCAGAAGCAGAGGCAGCCTGAATTGATCGACCACCAGCCGGATGACGTCTGCGAACCACACCTGTCTTGGCCACCTTGGAGCCACCAGGATTGCTGGCACACCCTCTTGAGCCAGCTTGTGTACCACCTTGCCCACCATGGGAAAGGGAGGAAACAGATACAGGAGACCGAGCTCCCGCCAGGACAGAGACATGGCATCCACTGCCAGAGCCAGAGGGTCCTGGGACATAGACACAAATGCCGGAAGCTTGTGATTGTGACGAGAGGCAAACAGATCCACCTCCGGCCTCCCCCACCTGCAACAGAGGGATAGAAATACCTTGTTGCTGAGGGACCATTCCCCCCGGCGAGAGGTCCCCCTGCTCAGGGAGTCCGCTTCCAGGTTCTCCACCCCTGGAATGTAGACTGCCGAGATGCACGGAACATTGCTCTCGGCCCAAGCAAGAATCTTCCCGGAGGGCACTCCTGCTGCGAGTCCCTCCTTGGTGATTGATGTAAGCGACCGCTGTCCAATTCTCAGAGCGAACCTGAACTGGTAAGCCCTGAAGGTGATGTGTCAGGTGCGACAGCACCAACCGAACCGCCCTCAGCTCCAGAATGTTGATGGGGATATGGGCCTCCTGAGGACTCCACAGCCCCTGGAACTGATGTTCCTTCAGAAGCCTCCCCAGCCTGACAGACTGGCATCCGTGGTGACCGTCTCCCAACAGGGCGCGAGAAAGGACCTGCCCCCCAGGAGATTCCTCTGGTCCATCCACCACTGGAAGGACCGCCGGACAAGAGGGGACAGAACACAAGTCTGATCCAGGGACAAAGGACATTTGTCCCAAACCGATAGAAGATGGAACTGAAGGGGTCTCATGTGAAACTGAGCAAATGGCACTGCCTCAAAGCAAGCCACCATCAAAACCTACCAGCCTCATGCATTGCCTGATGGACGGACGAGGGCTGGACAGAAGAAAATGAATAAGAGCCTGAAGAACATCCACCTTCGGCTGGGGTAGGAACACCCTGGTCTGAATGGTATCCAGAGTCATGCCCAGGAACGAAGCCACCCTTGACGGGGATAGAGAGGACTTGGGGAAATTGATTACCCACCCAAACCTCTCCAGCGTCGTCACCACCGCACTGGTGTCCAGCTCCGCCTGGTGGATAGAGGATGACGTAATGAGAAGGTCGTCCAGGTAAGGCAAGATACGAATGCCCCGGACTCTGAGAAGGGCCATCACGCCCGCTAAAACCTTGGTGAACACCCTGGGCGCCGAAGTCAGCCCGAAGGGAAGAGCCACAAACTGGAAGTGCTGGTTGTCTACCACGAACCTGAGGAACCTTTGGTGTCCCGGGAAGACCGGCACATGAAGGTAACCATCCTTGATATCTATTGAGGTCATAAAGTCCCCCAGACGCAGTGAGTTGACAGCAGAGCGCAGTCGCCATGCAACATTTTTTGGTTCTGATGAACCGGTTGAGAGTTTTCAAGTCCAAAATGGGTCTTATGGAACCATCTTTTTTGGGCACCGTAAAGAGGTTGGAATAGTAACCCAGACCTCTCTCTGTGGGGGGAACCGGACAAACTACCCCCATATCCCAAAGGTTTTGCACCGCCATAAAAAGGCCCTGTGCCGCCTGAGGGTCCGACGGAACCCTGGACCTGAGGAATTTGGGAGGAGGCTGGCATGCAAACTCCAGCTTGTACCAGGAGGAAATTACCTCCCGGATCCAGACGTCTGTGACCTGAGCAAAGAGCCGCAGCCGTCCCCCACCCACAAGGGTGAGGGCGCCCCTTCATTGCTGACGGGGCTTGGAAACGGATTTGGGTTTAGTACCCAAGGAAATCCCGGGTCGGGAACGTCCTCTGCCCCTACCCCAGGCATCTCCTCGGAATGCAGTGAAAAACGTTCCCCTGCTTGACCGAGAGCCACGAAAGGAAGGGTTGAATGAACCCAAACCCCGAAAGGGCCGGCGCTGCTTCTTGCGTTGAGGTAACTTACCCCCTCTGGCAACCGAGTCTAAACGATCACCAAACAGGCGCAGACCCACGAAGGGAAGACCTGTGAGCGCCTTCTTAGCAGCGTTATCGGCCGCCCACTGGCGCAACCAGACCGACCAGCGTATAGCAACCTGCAATGACGAGGTCTTGCTACACATACGGATAGTATCATCTAAGGCTGATAAGACAAAAGCAATGAACATCTCACAATGAGTTAAGGCTGTAAACTCCTCACTGCTAGGATCCAATTGGGAACCATCCAAAAGGCCCCTAATTAGAGCTCTAGTAGCTACGGCCGTGAGCGCAGAAGCACAAACCGGGCGTAAGGCCGAACCCACACAAGCAAAGGCATGTGAAGCCAATTGATCGAGACGTCCGTCCTCACCATCCTTCAAGGTAGTGGAATCTGGGGTATGCACGACTGAAGTATTGGACAATCCCAGGACGGGCGCATCGACCTCTGGGGGCGTCGACCAAAGTTTCACCACAGCGGGAAAGGGATACTTCCTATCCCACCCGTGAGGGATACCAGGGAGCCGACTAGGCTTCTCCCATTCCTTAAGGATCAGATTGTTAAAGTGCCTCTGATCCGGGAACTCAAAACGAGGTTTGACGGTCCCCAAAAATTCCCCCCGTTGCGGAGGGGCCTCCGCAGGAGGGGAAATGGCAAGTACCTCAAAAATTTGAGTAAGGAGCCTATGGGTGTTGACAGTATCCCCGAGCTCTGAGCCGGCATCAGCGCCAGGGTACTGCAGATCCTCAGATGAGTCCGAGTCTGAGAACAGTTCCCTTTCCTCTAGCGGGGAACAATCAGGCAAGTCAAATGGTTCAAAATTAGCATAATTAAAGGCCGGCGTAGCGGGCGCCAAATGCCATCTCTTAGCTGGGGCCTTCCTGGCCGCAGAGCTAGCAATCAGTCTCTCAATGTTGGCCAGTCTCGCGCATACATCAGATTGCGACTCCCCACTGGTGACGTCACTTGGGGTCATAACCAGGCGTAGGGATGTAGGGGATGAGACCAGCGGAGCTGATCCAGCCGCACGGGGCCCGGCCTGCCGCACAATAGCCTGCTGTGCACAAGGCACACAAATTTGCACATTATCGCCCACAAGGGATGCCCCACATATCACACACAGCCAGGATTGCCCCGAAGGGACCCCGAACACAGTATCCTGGGGAGCCTCCATATAGTGATTTTTAGGTAGTCGCAATGACCGATGGGAATTACGCTAAAGAGCTACCCGTGATGCCCCTTAAAAGTCCGTTAGTGGGAGGATATGAATAATGCCAAGGAAACTATAGTGCCCCTAAATTTAGAGCAAAAGGGCCATAGGACTGGGAGAAACCTCTAATCTTGGGTTTCTTTGTCTGAAAGACACAATAGGGAACCCACATACATAAGACAGGCAAGCATACACAGCTGAAATAAATGATATATATATATATTACAACAATACCATAAGCTGCCCAAGGGCTCTACCATTGCCCAGCAGCCATATTATGCACTCATAAACTACATAAATAAACACATATCATATACATAAGCCCGCATGGGGCACTCACATGACCAGAGAACATGGCGCCGACTGAGAGGCAATGCTGGCCAGAGAAGGAGGACGGGGGCGGGCCACTACGGAGTGCGCCAAGCGCTTGGCCCCGCCCGCTCCAAAATGCGGGATCCCTTAATACAGGCCGCGCTCCCCAGCCAATAGGGCTGGGAGCCGGCCGTGAAAAGAAGAAGAAGAAGAAGGAAGGGGCGGACCACCGCGAGCGCCAGGCCCCGCCCCCCCAACGAGTCAGAGACCAATCACAGGCCGCGCTCCCCAGCCAATAGGGCCGCAGAGCCGTCCGTGACGTCACCGGGCCGCTGCCGCCTGAGAGCGCGCGCGGGCCGGCTGTATAGGGAAGAAAAGACATTTTTTTTTTTAAGAAAAGGAGCACATGCTGGCAGTAGCCAGCGCGTGAAGTAAAGCACCCAAACACAATACACACACACCGTGAAGCACAAAAACATTAACCATGGAGGGGAAGCTACCCCCCCCCCCCCCACTAACCGGGAACAGGGAGGTTAGGGGTAAGCCGATGGCTACATTTAGCTATGTAGCGAAGGCTGCAAACGGACAGGGCATCCCAAGTCAGGATCACCAAAAAACCTGACGACCGCCTACCCTTTGGTGGGGGATTTGCGGTGGAGCTTGGCTCCTAGTCAAAACACCTCTAAAGGTGTTACCTACCCTCACCCAGACCCTGCAGCCACAGCTGGGAGGCTTAAATGATAACATTAAAAAAGGTCCGGGTGGAAATAGGACAAAGGGGGGGCGGATGGTACCCAGCTTACCTGCAAAGGAAAGAGATAGCTATCCTCTTGACTTTCTTCGGCGTCTGCAGAGACTAAACTGGGGAATGTGTGGGAGGTCCCAGGTATTTATGGACTGGGAGATGCTTCTTTTTCTAGTCATCTCTGCAGAAGTTCGCCCTCTACTGGACCATAAGCCACGTGTAATTAATACTTCCGAAGCAGGGTGTGAGACATACTTGGAATATTATTTTTTAAGCGTTTTTAGCTAGGAGTTGGCAGGAAGGAGGGGGTCCCATCTGTTTATAAAGATCCAGGGCCAATCCCGGACCAGTATCTAGCAGGCTCTACACACCCCCTGTGGCTATCTGCATCACTGTGTAACATCTGTCTGCAATAAGGTAACCAACATACATTTTCTGCTAACTCTGATTTCTACCCACTTTTTTTTTTGCCCTTCTGGCATGTATATATATTTATTCCTCGTATCTAGTTTGTCTAGTGTGCTCTTAAAGCAATTAAATAAATAACTTAATCATGGGCTGCTCTGCTATCCTTATCCCAAATCTACTCGTTTGTGGTTTTCGGTTATATTATATGCTACTGGGCTGGAATCTAGGCCAATAAAATCCCTTTAACAGACTGGACTATATAAAACTACTGGTGGTAGTCAAAGCACCCTGCAGCCTGTCAGCTTCTTGACAACCTGTATCAAGGGACCATACCGCCTGATCTTGGTGACGCCATGATGGCAGTCGAGGACGCGAGGTATGATTTCCTCACAAATATCCTGTCCTTTACTTGAGCTTCATACATTGGGGACAGTTATTTGTACTTCTCCAACAGGAGGCACACAATGTTGAAATATCCACCATGGACCAGGATTACATACTGACAGCTTCAAATGCTTTTTCAGCATTTACGACAGTCAAAAGATTGATGGCATAACGACCTGGTGCCTGCAATGTAACCAAGGCTATTAAATATTGTGAGAATTCTTAAATGCAATTGTATAATTCTACAGAGTGTCTGCTTGCAGGAAATGGCCTCTGTCTGGTTGTCTGTTGTGTGAAAAAGGAATAGGTACATAGCAGCGAAAGGGTAAATGGGGACATCTTCATCTTTTCCAGCAGCATATTTTCACCTTTACATCTATTGCTAATACCTCTAAACATCGGGGTGAGTTGTGATTGCTTTCTGTAAAACACAATCTGCTGGCAGATAACTGGGCAATCTGTAACCTGAGATCAGAGGTTAAATGAAACAGGCGGCCGGAGCAGTGGATGTGTTACCAGCGCCGCTGACCTGACATGTAATGGTATCAGCTTCCAAACTTGTCAGGATTATATCTCTTCTACAACGAGGCACTTGAAATGTCACTGAAGCTCAGAAGCACTCTGTAGACCGACTAAACACCAAGCTGTCAGAAAACACTCAGAAACGGATTGCTATAACTGCACACGATGGATGACCGAATTGTCGTCTTTCATCTAGAGCACTTATCTGGTTTCTCCTCACACCTTTCCTTCTTTACAGTTAAATCCATAAAAAATAATTTTTTCAGAGGTGATTTGATTCTTGTTTTTCTTTTCCCAAATGCATTTTCCAACGCATCCTGCCTATTAGTCAAACTTGAAACTAGCCAGAGACACCTTCTGCTGCCAGACCGTTTTTAACCATTTTGTGCTATACACATTTAACTGTGATATTTGCATGGATTTCCGGGTATATCATATATTGATTTTTTTTAGAGTTTGGGCTTCAATTAAATGTCTTCCTTGTAATTTTTTGAAGTATGTGAAAATAACATAAAAAAATAAATATTTTTTAAATGCTGTAGCAAAAAGTATTTCAATAAAACAATATTGCATGTAAAATCCCCATTGCTCCCAATTACAACAGGACGACATATGTATCGATAGACACCTCTTCCTGCCCAGGAGACACCCCAAACTGAAAGGAGCGCTTTATGGGATTAAAGAAAAAAATGCAATCATCCACACTATTAGGGGTTTAACCCTTAAAAATAAAATGGTGGGGGTCTCCCCTACCTGACGTTTTTTATTTTTTTTTTATTTTAAGGGTTAAAAACCCCGCCCCAGTAAAACCAGCCCAGGCACCGGCTATGGGGGCTGGTAGACCAGGGTGCGAAGGCCGACCCCTGGCACTGAAGGCTACCAGCTCACATGGACTGCGGGCTCTTCTGCAACCCTATGGGCTTTGGAGGTGCCGTTAGTGGGGCAGGGATTATGGCAAGTCACCCACCAGGTGGCTTTCCAGCCCCCCCCCGCCCTGTGGGTCTCAAGGACCCCATACCAGTTCACAAAGGGTTAAATGTAAAAACACACACGCACGGAAAAAGTCCTTTATTTTAATTTTTTTCTCTACATACCTCCTTCCATCACAATCCTGATGTTCCTCGACGGACCGATCACTGGCATTTGACAGCCAGAAGTGATCGGCGGAAGCTAGGTGCAGGGTCAGAGGTTCTGGGCATGTTTAAGTATGAATGAGCGAAATCTGGGAACTGTCACTCAGGTCCCAGCTTCAGTACTTAGGGCAGGCGGAGGGAGGAGTTGGTGGAGTGTATGGCGACCTCTTAAAAAGCAGGGGGTATCCATAAACCAAAACTGTAACAATAATAATGTTTCCTTGTGTATGTAATTTCAGGTCACCATTATGGCAACAATTTCTTATATGTGCTATAGAAACAAGAGGCTCCTTCCTCCTTAGCAGAGTAGACCTGTATCACATCCTGACGTATCCACTTGCTGATAGTGGACTTAGCCGGAGCCAGACCCTTCTTAGGTCCAGAAGGAAGCACAAAAAGAGCATCAGTCTTCCTGAAGGATTAAGTAGCCACCAAATAGAACTTCAGAGTTCTGACTACGTCCAAAGAATGTAAAACCCTCTTCTTAGGGTTACTGGGATTAGGACACAGAGAAGGCAAAACAATGTCCTGATTGAGATGAAAGGCAGAAACAACCTTAGGCAGAAAATCTGGCTTAAAACGAAACACCACCTTGTCCTGGTGTCTCTCAAAATAAGGAGGCTTGATGCAAAGCGCCGCCAACTCAGAAACACGCCTAACAGAAGTGTTAGCCACCAAAAAGACCACTTTAAGAATGAGAATGGACAAAGGAGCCCCTTGCAAGGGCTCAAAGGGAGATCCCTGCAAGGCAGATAAGACCAAGTTCAAGTCCCAGACTGGTAACATAGGCTTACGTGGGGGACGGACGTGAGTAACCCCCTGGAAAAAGGTCTTGACCAGGGGATGCTGAGCAAAGGATCTTTGGAAAAAAATAGCCAAAGCAGAAACATGGCCTTTCAGAGTACTGAGCTGAAGACCCAGATCTAAACCATGTTGGAGAAACTCCAGAATCCTAGGAATAGAAAACACACGGCAGGGGAGCGAGTGGGACTCGCACCAGTCAATGTAAGTACGCCAAGCCCTGTAATAGATGGAAGAAGAAGGACCTCTTCCTAGCCCTGATCATGGTATTCACCACCGAGGCTGGCAGCCCTTTTTCCATCAAGATGGAGGATTCAACAGCCAGGCCATCAAAGCCAGCGTTTGTAAATTGGGGTGGCGTAGGTGTCCCTGAGTGAGCAGTTCTGGAACCCAAGGCAGGGCGTACTGATCTACTGCCAACTGCATGATGTCTGTGAATCACACTCTTCTTGGCCAACAGGGGGCCACCAGGATGGCTGGCACCCCTTCCTGAACTATCTTGCGCAGCACCCTGCCCAGCAGTGGAAAGGGGGAAACACATACAGGAGCTGGAACCTCGTCCAAGACATTGCCAGGGCATCCGTGGCCAAGGCCAGAGGATCCTGGGACAGAGAGACAAAGACTGGAAGCTTGTGATTGTGACGGGACGCAAACAGATCCACATCCGGCTGACCCCAGCGGTGGCACAGGAAGCGAAACACCCTGCTGCTGAGGGACCATTCTCCCAGATGAGAGGTCCCCCTGCTCAGAGAGTCTGCCTCCAGATTCTCCACCCCCGGGATGTACACAGCTGAGATGCAGGGAACATTTTCCTCCGCCCAGGACAGTATCAGGGACACTTCCTTGAGGGCCCTCTTGCTCCGGGTCCCTCCCTGATGATTGATGTAGGCAACTGCCGTCTGGTTGTCCGAGCGGACCTGAACAGCCCGAACCCGAAGGTGTGGGGTTAAGTGGGCGAGAACCAACTTGATCGCCCTCAATTCCAGAATGTTGATAGGGGCATGGGCCTCCTGAGGGCCCCACTGACCCTGGAACTTCAGGGACTTCCAGAATCCCCCCCAACCTGTCAGACTGGCATCCGTGGTGACAGTCTCCCAGCAGGGGGCCAGAAAGGACCTGCCCCCCAGCAGGTTCCTGGAGTCCAGCCACCACACTAGAGACCGCCTGACCAGAGGGGACAAGACAAACACCTGACACAGGGTCCAGATCCCATACTGACAAGAGGTGAAGCTGAAGAGGCCTCATGTGGAACTGAGCATATGGAACCGCCTCAAAGCAGGACACCATCAGGCCCACCAGCTGCATTCCCTACCTGATGGATGGATGAGGACAAGACAGCTGAGCTTTCTCTTGAAGGACCTCCACTCTTTCTCTTGACCTGAGCTGAATCCAGAATCATGCCCAGAAAAGACTTCACCATGGAAGGAGACAGGGAAGATTTGGGGTGATTGATCACCCAGCTGAATGATTCCAGTGTGGACACCACCCGCTGAGTGTCCAGCTCTGCCTGATGGAAGGACTGAGAAGCAATAAGCATGTCGTCCAGGTAGGGAAGAATGCGAATGCCCCGAGATCTGTGATGAGGGCCATCACTCCTGCCAGCACCTTGGTGAATACCCTGGGAGCCGAGGTGAGACCGAAGGGCAAGGCCACAAATTGGTAGTGCTGATCCTCCAGAGCGAACCTGAGGAATCTCTGATGACCTGGAAAGATAGGTACGTGAAGGTAAGCATCCTTGATGTCTACAGAGGTCATGAAGTCCCCTGGGCATAGGAAAGTCACAGCAGAGTCTCCATGCGAAAGTCTTTGAATCTGACAAATTTGTTGAGAAGCTTTAAATACAGGATAGGTCTAATGGACTCATCCTTTTTGGGAACAATGAAAAGATTGGAATAATAGCCTTTGCCCCTTTCCTTCAAGGGCACCCGGCAGATGACACCTAGATCTAGAAGGCCTTGGACAGCCAGGGACAGACACTGAGCTGACGAGGGATTTTGAGCTAACCGAGATTTGATGAATCTTGGGGGTGGCCAGGCTGCGAACTCTATCTTGTAACCGGAGGATACTTCCTCCTGAATCCACCGGTCTGGGACATGACGCCTCCAGACATGAGGCAAGAGCCGAAGCCGTCCCCCCACCCTGAGGGGGCTTGGGGGAAGACTTAGTCTTGGGACCCCAAGGGGGGCCAGGGCGGCCACGTCCTCTGCCCCTGCCCCAAAAATCTCCACGGTCTCCAGCAAAGGAAGCTCCCCGTACAATTCTGGAGCCCCTGAAGGAAGGAGAAAAGGCGCCTGAACCCCGAAAGGACCGGGGCCTGCCTTTCTTCGCTGCCTCCCTTAGCAAACAAGTCCAAACGTTCCCCAAAGAGGCACAGCCCTTTGAAGGGAAACCCAGTGAGAGCCTTCTTAGCAGCATTATCAGCTGCCCACTGGCGTAGCCAGACCGAGCGGCGTATCGCCACCAACAAGGCAGATGCCCTGCCACACATTCTAATGGTATCATCCAGGGCAGAGAGAACATATGCAACAAATTCCTCACAACGCAGAAGAGCTCTATACTCTTCACTACCTGCATCATCAGGAGCCCCGTCTAAGAGACCCCTGAGCAGGCTTTTAATAGCAACAGCCGCAATGGCAGAGGCACAGACCGAATGGAGCGCGGTCCCCACACAGGCGAAGGCATGGCAAGCCAGCTGATCAATGCGCCTGTCCTCCCCATCCCTCAGTGTAGTAGAGTCAGGGGAATGCATGACGGATGTGTTAGACAACCCCAGAACTGGTGCATCCACCTCGGGAGGACATGACCAACGTTTATCCATCTCAGCAGGAAAGGGATACCTCTTATCCCAACTCTTTGGTACCCCGGGAAGCCGGCTAGGCTGTTCCCACTCTTTGAACACCAGATTATTAAAGTGAGTTTGTTCAGGAAACTCCAAGCATGGTTAAACAGTATGAAACAGCTTCCCCTGCTGCCGCGGGGCCACGGCAGGAGGAGAGATACAGAGCACTTCAAAAATGTGAGCCAAAAGTCTGTCAGTATCATCTGAAGCCCATGGGTCAGACCCAGACTCAGCATAACCCCTAGGCTGATCCTCAGATGATTCTGAATCAGAGAATAATTCCCCTTCTTCAAGGGGGGTATATCCAGTAATATAAAAAAACTCCTCAGCTTCCACAGGAAAGAGAGTAACACGGGTGCCAGATGCCGCCGCTTAGCAGGAGCCTTGCGCGGACTAGACCTGGCCATATGCCTTTCAATGCTGGCTTCCCGGGCAGCCAAATCAGGTTGGGACTCCCCACTGGTATGCACCTCACTGGGAGTCAGATGTAAGCGTGGGGGGGTAGGCGTAGCCAGAGGGGGCGCAGCACTAGGCCCAGCTGCAGGTAACCCAGACTGCAGCGCAAGCGTCTGCTGGGCGCAGGGTACACAAACCCTGACGTCGTCCCTGACAGGGGATACCCCACACGCCACACACAGCCGGGCTTGTCCCGGAGGAACCCCGAGCACATTATCCTGAGAAGCCTCCATATGGTGATTATCACGGCACAACAGGCCAATAGGGATTGACGCTAATAATAGCAACCCGGGATGCCCCAATAACCCGCTAGTGAAGTGGGAGTAATGGAATATAATAGCCCTCCAATAAGAGTTAACACTA
The DNA here is from genome assembly GCA_027917425.1 of Gastrophryne carolinensis. Lineage (NCBI taxonomy): Eukaryota > Metazoa > Chordata > Amphibia > Anura > Microhylidae > Gastrophryne > Gastrophryne carolinensis. The sequence goes on from CM051237.1 coordinate 57,935,767, forward strand.
AATAGAGGGGATAGGACCGAAAGAAACCACAAAGTTTGACCCGCCTTCAAGACATAAGCAAAAAATACAATTTTGTGAATACTCACCTGTAAAATGGGTATTATAAGTATGTCACACACCCCGCTTCAAGACATTCATTACATGTGGGTATACTGACCTGTAGATGGCGATCTTACAGAGATTATATCAAAAAAGGTAAGACCCTCCTGGCCCATAAATACCTGGGACCTCCCACTCATTTTCCAGTATAAAGATAGCAGGAAAGCCAATTAAAACCAACAAAGCTTCACCATATAAAGGATCCAGAATACAAAAGGGCAGGGTGAAGCGGGGTGTGTGACATACTTATAATACCAATTTTACAGGTGAGTATTCACAAAATGGTATTATTCTAAGTATGTCACACACCCCGCTTCAGGACATTCATTTCATGTGGGTCATCCAATAGCAGTGTCCATAAAGGGCGGGGATCCAAAAAACAAGGCAACAAGGCACAAACTTAAACCACTGCAGCTTGCAGAACTTTGCAGCCAAAAACAGCATCCGCTGAGGCCCGAACATCAACCTTGTAAAACTTGGAAAAAATGTGAACTGAAGACCAAGTAGCAGCCTTACAAACCTGCTCAACGGAAGCCTGGTGCTGGAAGGCCCAGGACGCCCCAACAGCACGAGTAGAATGAGCAGTAACACGAAAAGGGAGAATCTTCCCCTTAGCAGAATAGGCCCCAACAATGGCCTGGCGAATCCATTTACTAATGGAAGACTTGGCAGGAGCCAAACCCTTCCTAGGCCCAGAGAGCACCACAAAAAGGGCGTCAGTCCTACGAAAGGGAGAAGTAGCCACCAAATAGTACTTCACACAGCGATCCACATCCAAAGAATGCAAAACCTTAGGACACAAGGAGGGAAGAACAATATCCTGATTCAGATGAAAAGCAGAGACCACCTTAGGAAGGAAATCTGGCTTGAAGCGGAAAACAACCTTGTCCTGATGCCTCTCAAAGTAAGGGGCCTGAATGGACAAAGCCGCCAACTCCGGTACACTCCGAACGGAAGTGATGGCAACCAGAAAAACAACCTTCTGAGTAAGCGTATAAAGTGCAATATCCTGCAAAGGTTCAAAAGGCGGACCCTGCAAGGCAGACAAAACCAAATTCAAATCCCAAACTGGGAGCAAAGACTTCCTAGGAGGCCGCACATGCATAACCCCCTGGAAAAAAGGTCTTGAGGATGAGGATGAAGAGCAAAAGACTTTTGAAAGAAAACCGCCAGGGCAGAAACCTGCTCTTTCAGCGTACTAAGCTGCAAACCTTGGTCCAGACCATGTTGCAGAAATTCCAAGACCCTAGGGATAGAATACAAGGCAAGGCCCTAACCTCACACCAATCAATATAAGACCTCCAAGTCCTATAATAGATGGCGGAGGACTGCTTTCTAGCCCTAACCAGAGTCTGAATGACAGCATCAGAAAGACCTTCCTCCCTCAAGATGGAGGTTTCAGCAACCACACCGTCAAAGCCAGCGTTGGTAAATTGGGGTAGAGCAGTGGACCCTGAGTGAGCAGATCCTGCAGAAGGGGCAGGTCTAACTGATCCTCTGCCAACCTTACCACGTCTGCGAACCGAACCTGTCTTGGCCACCTTGGAGCCACCAGGATTGCTGACGCGCCCTCTAGGACCAGCTTGGGCACCACTTTGCCCACCATGGGAAGCGGAGGGAACAGGTACAGAAACCCCAGATCCCTCCAGTTCAGAGACATGGCATCCGCTGCCAGAGCCAGCGGATCCCGCGAGAGAGACACAAATGCCGGAAGCTTGTGATTGTGACGAGAGGCAAAGAGGTCCACCTCCGGAGTCCCCCACCGGTGGCAAAGCGACCGAAACACCTTGGGCAGAGCGACCATTCCCCCCGGCGAGATGACCCCCTGCTCAGGGAGTCCGCCTCCGTGTTCTCCACTCCCGGAATGTACACTGCCGAGATGCATGGGACATTGCTCTCTGCCCAATCCAGTATCAAAGACACCTCCCTGAGGGCCCGCCTGCTGCGAGTCCCTCCCTGGTGATTGATGTAGGCGACCGCCGTCCGATTGTCCGACCGAACCTGTACCGGTAGTCCCCGTAACTGAGGAGTCAAGTGAGCCAGAACCAACCTGATGGCTCTCAGCTCCAGAACATAGATGGGGTCGTGAGCCTCCTGAGGTCCCCACAGCCCCTGAAACTGAAAATCCCCCCCAACCTGACAGGCTGGCATCCGTGGTGACCGTCTCCCAAGAAGGGGTCATGAAGGACCTGCCCCTTGTCAGATTTCTCGGTTTCAGCCACCACCGGAGGGAACGCCGCACCCGGGGGGACATCAGAAAGGACTGATCCAATGACAGCGGGGACCCGTCCCAGGCCGCCAAGAGATGGAGCTGGAGCGTCCTTGTGTGAAACTGGGCAAAGGGAAACGCCTCGAACGATGCCACCATCAATCCCACCAGTTGCATCCCTAGCCGGATGGACGGAGACGCTGAGTCAATTCCTGAATCAGAAGAACCTTGGCTCGGGAGAGAAACACCCTGGCCTGAGAGGTATCCAGAGACATTCCCAAGAACTCCACCACCCTGGAGGGAGTGAGGCAGGACTTGGGATAGTTGATCACCCAACCAAAACTCTCCAGAGTGGACACCACAGTCCTGGTATCCAGCTGCGCCTGACTGAGGGAAGACACCATGATGAGAAGATTGCCCAGATAGGGCACGATGCAGATACCCCTGGCTCTGAGGATGGCCATCACTCCTGCCAACACCCAAGGGAAGGCCAAACGGAAGAGCCACAAACTGAAAATGCCGATTGTCCATGACAAACCTGAGGAATCTCTGGTGTGGTAGAAATATTGCAATATGCAGGTAAGCATCCTTGATGTCTATGGACGTCATGAAGTCCCCCCTGATGAAGTGAATGGATGGCTGAACGCAGAGTTTCCATATGGAACTTCCGGGGACGGGCGAACCTGTTGAGCAACTTCAGATCCAGAATGGGACGGACGGAACCGTCCTTCTTGGGCACCGTGAACAAATTGGAATAGAAGCCCAGGCCCCGGTCTGAGAGGGGCACCGGACAGATGACAGCCATGTCCACGAGACTTGCTACTGCCGCCCGGCACCCGAGCCTGAAGAATCTGGGAGGGGGCCGGAACTCGAACTACAGCTTGTAACCGGAAGACACCACTTCCTGAATCCACCTGTCCGAGACCTGTTGGACCCAGACCTGGGAGAAGAGTTGCAACCGTCCCCCCACCCGCAAGGGTGAAGGCGCCCCCTCATTGCTGAGCCGGCTTGGCAGCGGCTCTAGGCTTGGAACCCCAACTGTGCCCTGGACCGACCCCTGCCCCTAGGCCAGGAATCACCTCTGGACGAAGGGAAGGCCGAGCCCCTGCCAACTCTAGCCCCACGAAAGGACTGAGAGAAGGAATCCGCCCCCCCAAAAGGGGCGACGCTGCTTCTTACGCTGAGGTAACTTACCTCCCTTTGCCACCGAATCCAATTTTTCTCCAAAGAGCCGCAACCCCACAAAGGGAAGGGCCGTGAGCGACTTTTTGGACACAAAATCAGCCGCCCACAGGCGTAACCAAACCGACCGGCGGATAGCCAAAAGCAGGGCCACAGCTCTGCTACACATCACCAATGTGTCGTCAAGGGTGGACAGCACAAAGGACAAAAATAACTCACAGCGCTTAAGGTCGGCAAACTGCTCACTAGCCGGGTCAAGCCCGGAAGGGGTAAACAAGCCTCTAACAACCGACCTGGCAGCTACCAATACAAGTGCAGAATCACAAACCGGCCTCAAGGCTGGCAAACCATGACAAGCCATCTGGTCAATGCGTTTATCCTCACCATCCTTGAGAGTAGTGCACTCCAGAGAATGGAGGACTGAGGAGCTGGACAACCCCAAAACAGGAGCATCCACCTCGGGGGGAGACGACCAGTGCTTCACCGCGTTCGCCGGAAAGGGATATTTCTTGCCCCAACCCGGTGGGACACCCGGAAGCTGAGTCGGCCTCTCCCATTCCTTGAGAATGATACCACCAAAATGCTTTTGATAAGGAAATTCCAAGCGCGGCTTAGTCACTTCAAAGAACTCCCCCTTCAACGGAGGAGCCGCCTCGGGGGGAGAAATAGCCAGGACCTCAAACATATGAGCCAGGGCCCTAGCGGTGTCCAAAGAATCCCCCTGGCCCTGCTCGGTATCAGCGCCCACAAACTGCTGATCATCGGAGTCATCAGACTCCTCATACAACTCCCCTTCCTCATGCGGGGAGCAATCAGACCAATCCAGGGAGTCAAAATCCTCCCTACCAAAGGCCTGCGCAGCCATATACAAATGTTTTCTCTTTGCCGTTGCCTTTTTAGCAACGGCACTGGAAAACAATTTTTCAAGATTGGCCAATCTGGCACACACCTCAGATTGCGACCCCCCGCTAATGACCACATCACACGTACGTGTCAAGCGAGGGGGAGACGGAGAGGAGACTGGCGGGGCAGAACCGGACGCCTGAGATCCGGTCTGCCGCGTAATAGACCGCTGCGCACAGGGTACACATAGAAATACATCATCCCCCAAAAGGGATATCCCACACCCCAAACACAGCCTGGATTGCCCCGAGGGGGGCACAAGGCCAGTATCCGGGGAAGCCTCCATATGGTGATTTTTGAATAATAATAATCAATATAAATATATGTGTACAATGCTCTTTTTGGGAATTACGCAATAATGCAACCCGGGATGCCCCTTTAAGTCCCGAGTGGGAGGATTTGAAGCCAACTAAATTATAACCAGGGACCCTGGACCGGGAGAACCCCCCTTTAATAAGATCAATGGTCCACCTGTAACACATAAAACCGAACACACGCTCAGAATGCTGGCAACACATAAGGGGTTAAAAATAGATGCATCTGAAGGGCCACAGGCCACTCACCCGACCTTCACCCACAGACAGCACGCCAGGCAGGAGGGATGTGCAGGAATCGCAGCGTGCAGAACGGTTCGCGCGTCGCGCCCGGCCCCGCCCCTCCCCCGTCTCTCCCGGCCAGAAGCCGGGACCTGAAAGCAGTGCACACAGCACGTCCTGAGGAGAAGAAGCCCTCACGGGCAAAACAGCCTCAGACAGCTCCCCCGCCATTGCCGCATGCCGGAGGCCGGCGCCGAGGGACCGCTGGCGCCAGCCCAAACATTGAAACACACACATACAGTAAACCACACACATACACAATAATGTGATTGAGTCAGGATGGCGGGTAAAGAATATGTATGAATCCATAAGGAACCCGCCCCCCCCCTCTATGGGTATCCGGGAGAGGGGGAATCCATGCCAGGGTAGGGCCAAGGGACAGGCATCCCAAACCGGGATCACAAACCCGGATAGCCGCCTACCCCTTGATATGGGGTCTCACGGCTCCTAAGCACCATGGGTGCCAACTACCTTTGCCCAGACCAGCAGCCTAGGCTGGGAGGCAAGCACTTCAAATAAGGGGAACCAGGCAGGAATAGAAGAATAAAAAGGCCGGGAGTCATCCCGGCTACCTGCAAGGAGGGAACATCATCTTCTGACTTGCTCGCCTCTGCAGAGATGAAAGACTGGGAAATGGGTGGGAGGTCCCAGGTATTTATAGGCCGGGAGGGTCTTACCTTTTTTTGATATCATCTCTGCAAGATCGCCATCTACAGGTCAGTATACCCACATGTAATGAATGTCTTGAAGCAGGGTGTGTGACATACTTAGAATAGATCCCATAAGCAATATGCAATACAGAGAAATACAAAATAAATCAGCCCGCAGGGGCACTTGATAGGGAGATGCCAGGCACACGCAGCAGAGAACTAAAATGGCGCCCGCATATACCTTGAGGGGCGGGCCGCGGAGACAGTGATGCAGAACGTGTCAGCCGCAAGGCCCGCCCCCCCCGAAGAGCATGAAAACGTGCCCACCTGAAAAGGCCAGCCAATGATGGAGCAGCAACGCCTGAGGCGATGTCGCCGCCGACCGTGGAACGTAGTACAAGCGCGCGGGAGGGGCATCCCATAAGGCTCACCATGGGCCTATACCGCCTACCCTTTGGTGGGGGACTGCGGTTGGAGCAGCGCTCCTTAGCACCTGACAGCGGTGCTGCCTACCTTCACCCGAACCAGTGCAGCCTAAGCTGGGAGGCAGTAAAAGGAAACGGGTGGGAATAGTCCAACAGGGCCGCAGGCTAATAGCCCCGCTCACCTGCGAGTAGAGAGAGCCATCTTCTAGTCATCGCAGCCAGGACTGCAGAGAAGAACTGGGGATTTTGTGGGAGGTCCCTGGTATATATGGGACCGGGAGGAGCCACTTTTCTGTCTCTGCAGTCCAGCGCCATCTACTGGATGTATAACCCAAGTGTAAGGAATATCTTCTGGAACAGGACGTGCTGTGTACTTAGAATAAAGCAGCCACTTAACTAAACTGCAGTGATCAATGTCAAGCAGCTGCTGTCAAGGCAAACAAGATCATGGGGTGCATCAAGATGGCATAGGTGCTCATGACCAGAACATAATTTTACCCCTGTTTAAGTCACTGCTCAGACACTATATGGAATATAGTGTACATTGGGCACCAGTGCATAAAAAGGACATATTGGAGCTGGAGCGCATTCAAAGGCCAGCAATAATAAATGGAATGATGCTAGAAATTTGAATAGACCACTACACACACAATGCTGGGAATTCTAACAAATTATCTATCTCATACATTAAAAAGAAAAAAAAAAGATTTTGTAACACTATTTCTATGCCATGATCATACATATATACACACACAGTATATACACAAAATAGTTATTAGTAATTATTATTATATTAGTAATATATGTACTACCCTGAAAGAGAGCAGAAGCCCTAGGGGGAAGCCTGGGAACCCAACCCCTGTATCCTGGAACCCATCCAATATCACATGGTCAAGACTTTGTTCTGCGGGGGACATAAAGTAGCAGCACACATTGCCTGAGCCGGTGGTTCCTATAAGTGGGAGGTTGGGTCGAACAAATGTAGGGAGGAAAAAAGGGCAAAAGGAAGGTTGGAAAGGAAAAAAGAAGCAAGGTAGAAATGAAAAAGTAAAATGGGGGGCTGGGGGGGGGAATTCTATTACTTCCCAAGGGTATGAGGCAAGGAGAAAACAGGAAGAAGGCATTAGCTTTACCTTGGAACTTATTGGATCCACCCTGCTTACCTCTCCATTTGTGTCCAGTGTCCACACTCTTCAATATGTGCTCTTGTTAGATTAGGGATCTTCAAAATAAAACAGGTATGTGACTCGTTTGAGGGCAGACAAACCATTCATATAATTACAATCTATTTACATAAAGCTGCTATTTAAGTAGGTCTCCAGTCAAAAGTATAAAAGCGAGCTCAAAATCAGGTTAAAATATGTTGCTGACAAATTGGATGTTGCTGCTCAAACTCTAGATTAGATACTGTTGAGCAAGAAATCTCATGAGATCATCGGGGTCAAAACTATACAGAATAAAAGCAGTGTAAAGTATATATACATTCATTCTAAGTACATATTTTTGATCTGACTGAGACGAGTTGCTTAAAGCAGACCAAAACCCTCCAAACCTGTGCCCCATCCGCCCAGCAGATTTGAGATGGCCGTTTGTCAGATATAAAATCTAACGAGTGATGGGTCAAACCCCTTGGCCACACCCCCACTTCCCTCTAGATCAGCCATACTCAACTGGCGGATTGGGGTCTGAATGTGGATCTTGGCTCCAGATTTTCGGACCCCTGCCCTGAGAGCCCTGCACTCAGTTGCTTCTGTGCTACAGAGCTGCCTTTACTTGATCAGCGATGTAGTGCTTAGTCTCATAAGTCTTAGTCTTAGTGCCAGTGTCATGACTCTGCTCCCTGGAACCTAGCGTTGCAATATGAAGTACTACACTGATGGGAAGTGGAACTGCAAGGTACACACAAACTTTGTTTCTCTGTCTCTTTGCCCCATCCATCCCTGTCCCCTTGGTTCTGCCCCATTCATTCCTGTCCCCTCAGCCCTACCCCATTCAGCCCAGTCTCGTTGCTCCATCCATGCCTGTTTGCCCATCAAATCCCTGACCCCTCAGCTCTGCCTCATCTACGCTAGTCTCTCTGCCCTATCCATTCTTATTCTTCCAGTTTTGCCCGTGTCCATTACTCTTTTTTCTAGCTTGGGCCAGCTTTCCCCCCCAGTTCTACCCATTCATTCATGTCCTTCTAGTTCTGCCCGTCCATCCCTTCTCCCTGCTCTCTCTCCATCCTTTGCTACCCTTCCTGTTCTGTCTATCCATCCTTACAGCTCCTCTCTCATTCATCCCTCTCCCCTTAGCTCTATCTATCCATCCTCATTATTATTATTTTGGGCCCTAGTCAACCCCTATACACGGCCTGCACAGAATGCAAGGGGGGGGGGGGGGGGGTTAAAAGCAGTGTGCTGTGGGCCAGAGATTTAGGTTCTTTGGGGTTAAAAAAAATACAATTCTATGATTACTCACCTGTAGAATTGGTATTATACATATACAGCACGTCCTGTTCCAGAATAATCCTTACTCATGGGTAATACATCCTCTAGGTGGCGCTGGACTGCAGAGACAGAAAAGTGGCTCCTCCCAGCCCCATATATACCAGGGACCTCCCACAAATTCCCCAGTATTGAAAAGCAGTAAAAATGAAGCAGGGAGAACTATAACCCTTATCAATATTGAACATAAGAACAATCACCATAAGGAGGTAACTAAAAATAATGATAACAAGGGCGGGGTGGAACAGGACGTGCTGTATACGTATAATACCAATTCTACAGGTGAGTAATCACAGACTTGTATTATTCTAAGTATACAGCACGTCCTGTTCCAGAATAATCCTTACTCATGGGACATTCAATAGCAGTGTCCTTAAAGTAGGGTGGGATACCCAAAAGCAACAGCAGACAGTTTAAACCACTGCCGCCTGCAGAACTTTGCGACCAAAAGCAGCATCAGCTGAGGCCTTAACATCAACCTTGTAAAACTTTGAAAAAGTATGAACAGAAGACCAAGTGGTGGCCTTGCAAACTTGTTCAACAGAAGCTTGGTGCTGAAAAGAGGCACCAATAGCACGAGTAGAATGAGCAGTAAGGCGGAAGGGGGGTCTCCTTGCTGATAGTGGACTTAGCTGGACCAGACCCTTCTTAGGTCCAGACGGGAGCACAAAAAGAGCATCAGTCTTCCTGAAGGATTCAGTAGCCACCAAATAGAACTTCAGAGTCCTGACCACATCCAAAGAATGTAAAACCCTCTCCTTAGAGTTACTAGGATTAGGACACAGAGAAGGCAAAACAATGTCCTGATTGAGATGAAAAGCAGAAACAACCTTAGGCAGAAAATCTGGCTTAAAAAAAAAGAAACACCACCATGTCCTGGTGTCTCTCAAAGTAAGGGGGCTTAATGGAAAGCGCCCTAACAAAAGTAATAGCCACCAAAAAGACTACTTTAAGCGTAAGAATGGACAAAGGGGCCCCCTGCAAGGGCTCGAAGGGAGACCCCTGCAGGGCAGATAAGACCAAGTTCAAGTCCCAGACTGGTAACATAGGCTTACGTGGGGGACGCATGTGAGTAACCCCCTGGAAGAAGGTCTTGACCAGGGGATGCTGAGCAAAAGATCTTTGGAAGAAAATGGCCAAGGCAGAAACATGACCTTTCAGAGCACTGAGCTGAAGACCCAGATCCAAACCATGTTGCAGAAACTCCAGAATCCTAGGAATAGAAAACACACGACAGGGAAGCGACTTAGACTCACACCAGTCAATGTAAGTACGCCAAACCCTATAGTAGATGGAAGAAGAGGACCTTTTCCTAGCCCTGATCATGGTATTAACAACCGAGACAGGCAGCCCCTTTTCCATCAAGATGGAGGTTTCAGCCAGGCCGTCAAAGCCAGCGTTTGTAAATTGGGGTGGCGTAGGTGCCCGGGGCAGGGCGTACTGATCTACTGCCAGCTGCACGATGTCTGTGAACCACACTCTTCTTGGCCAACAGGGGGCCACCAGTATGCCACCAGTATGGCAGGCACCCCTTCCTGAGCTAGCAGGGGAAACGGGGGAAACACATACAGGAGTTGAAAACTCGTCCAAGACATTGCTAAGGCATCCATGGCTAAGGCCAGAGGATCCTGGGACAGAGAGACAAAGACTGGAAGCTTGTGATTGTGACGGGACGCAAACAGATCCACATCCGGCTGACCCCAGCGGTGGCACAGGGAGCAAAACACCCTGCTGCTGAGGGACCATTCTCCCAGACGAGAGGTCCCCCTGCTCAGAGAGTCTGCCTCCAGATTCTCCATCCCCGGAATGTACACAGCCGAGATGCAGGGAACATTGTCCTCCGCCCAGGACAGAATCATAGACACTTTCCTGAGGGCCCTCCTGCTCCGGGTCCCTCCCTGATGATTGATGTAGGCAACCGCCGTCTGGTTGTCCGAGCGGACCTGAACAGCCCGACCCCGAAGGTGTGGGGTTAAGTGGGCGAGAACCAACCTGATCACCCTCAACTGCAGAATGTTGATAGGGGTGTGGGTCTCCTGAGGGCCTCACTGACCCTGGAATTTCAGGGATTTCCAAAAGTCCCCCCATCCTCTCAGACTGGCATCCGCATCCCAGCAAGGGGCCAGAAAGGATCTGCCCCCCAGCAGGTTACTTGAGTCCAGCCACCATGATAGAGACCGCCTGGCCAGAGGAGACAGAACAAACACCTAATCCAAGGGGTCTCATGTGAAACTGAGCATATGGAACCGCCTCGAAGCAGGACACCATCAGGCCCACCAGCTGCATTCCCTGCCTGAAGGACGGATGAGGACAAGACAGAAGGAGCTGTGCTTGCTCTTGAAGACTCTCCACCTTCTGCTGAGGAAAAAAGATCTTGACCTGAGATGAATCCAGAATCATGCCCAGAAAGGACTTCACCATGGAAGGAGACAGGGAAGATTTGGGGTGGTTGATCACCCAGCCGAATGACTCCAGTGTGGACACCACCCGCTGGGTATCCAGCTCTGCCTGTTGGAAGGACTGAGAAGTGATAAGCATGTTGTCCAAGTAGGGAAGAATGCGAATGCCCTGGGATCTCAGCAGAGCCATCACTCCTGCCAGCACCTGGGTGAATACCCAGGGAGCCGAGGTGAGACTGAAAGGCAAGGCCACAAATTGGTAGTGCTGATCCTCCAGTGTGAACCTGAGGAATCTCTGATGACCTGGAAAGATTGGTATGTGAAGATAAGCATCCTTGATGTCTACAGAGGTCATGAAGTCCCCTGGGCCTAGAGAATTCACAGCGGAGCGCAGAGTCTCCATGTGAAAGTGTCTGAATCTGACAAATTTGTTGAGGCGCTTTAAATCCAGGATGGGTCTGATGGACCCGTCCTTCTTGGGAACAGTGAAAAGATTGGAATAGTAGCCTTTGCCCCTTTCCCACAAGGGCACCCGGCAGATGACTCCCAATTCCAGAAGGCCTTGGACAGCAAGGGACAGACCCTGAGCTGACAATGGGGTTTTGAGCCATCCGGAATTTGATGAATCTTGGGGGCGGCCAGCCTGCGAACTCTATCTTGTAACCGGAGGACACTACCTCCTGAATCCACCGGTCTGAGACATGACGCCTCCAGACGTGAGCAAAGAGCTGAAGCCGTCCCCCCACCTGGATGGGTGAGGGCGCCCCTTCATGCCTGAGGGGGCTTGGGGGAAAACTTAGGCTTGGGACCCCAGGAGGGACCAGGGCGGCCACGTCCTCTGCCCCAAAAATCTCAACGGGCTCCAGCAAAGGAAGCTCCCCATCCAATTCTGGAACCCCGGAAGGAGGGAAGAAAGGCACCTGAACCCCGAAAAGGACCGGGGCTGCCTTCTTCGCTGAGGTAACTTGCCTTCTTTAGCAAACAAGTCCAAACGTTCACCAAAGAGGCGCAGCCCCTTGAAGGGAAAACCAGTGAGAGCCTTCTTAGCAACTTTGTCAGCTGCCCACTGGCGCAGCCAGACCGAGCTGCGTATCGCCACCAACAAGGCAGATGCTCTGCCACACATTCTAATGGTATTGTTAGACTCTTACCTGCTCGCCGTTCCGGGTCCCGCGGCGCACTGTTGCGTGGGCCCCAGCGGGCCTCTGCTCGGCGGTCCCCGAGTCGTCCGTCCCCTCGGCGCCCCTGTGGGGTCCGGGGGCTGTCGGCACAGGACGCGGCTGATGGCCGCGTCGCAGCCCGCTCCGCGCGGCGGCGCCGGCCTGCTGGGCTTCCGGGTGGCGTGACGCTGCCTCCTCCGGGCGGGGGCGCGCCTGTCTCACGTCGTGCTCGCGCGCGCGCGCGATCGGACCCAGGGACTGGTCGGCCTGTCTGGCCTGGGCCGTCCAGCTCCTGGGACCGATCCCATTTTAGTTTGTATGCACCAATCATTGATCTTCCCCCCAATTGCGCCCTTCCCTATTGGCCAGCATTCCCTATAAAGTTTTTCTGCTCCTTCATCCCAGTGCCCGTTATAGCCTCTGGGTTCTGGATGTGCGTTGCAGTGTTTTTTGTGATCATTTGGATATTGGACTTTGACTACCCTTGCTTGCTGCCTGCCCTGACCTTTTGCTTTGCCTGACCACGCCTTTGCCTGACCCTTCTGATACCTCGCTCCGTGACCTCCTGGATTTGACCTCGGCTAGCCTCGACCACCCCTTCGTTACCTCCTTCGGATACCACGCCCCGTGACCTCCTGGTTTGACCTCGGCCTGTAATTCGGACTTCTGCCATCCGGCATCCTCATTCGGGATTCCCTGCCAAACATCTTTCTGCACCTTAAGCCGGTATCCTTTGCGCCTTATAAGTCCTGGGGGCAACCGACTGGGAGAGGCATTACCCGCGTCTCCTACAAGCGGGGGCTTGTCTATAGGCAGAAGTGGCGGCGGAGATTGGGGGATACCAGCTCAAGACAGACGGGTGTTTGGTACAGTCCTGACATTATAACGGGCCAGAAGAATGGACCAAATCCTGGAACAGGTGCAAGCCTTAACAGCGGCGGTGGAGCACCTGGCTCATCGGGTTGCGGCCCAGGAGAACCGTCCTGCTCCTAACGTCCCCAGTCCTCAGGGGACTCCGGCCGCAATGTTTGTGGAACCTAAGATCCCACTTCCTGAAAAATTCCACGGCGACAGGGCAAAATTTGCCAACTTCCGGGACTCTTGTAAATTGTACTTCCAGCTCCGTCCTGTCTCCTCAGGGTCACAAGAGCAAAGGGTCGGCTTGATTGTTTCCCTTCTTCAAGGAGATCCTCAGTCCTGGGCCTTCAGCTTATCCGCTCAGGACCCAATCCGTCTCTCTGTGGATAGCTTTTTTTCTGCGATGGAGGTTCTCTATGATGATCCCGACAAAGGGGCCACAGCTGATGCCAAGTTACGTACTCTTCGCCAGGGACGCCGTCCAGCCGAAGACTACTGCTCAGAATTCCGTCGCTGGGCGGTAGATTCCCGTTGGAACAATCCTGCCCTCTGCGGCCAATTCCGGCTAGGATTGGCTGATACCATCAAGGACACCTTGGTGAACTACCCGGAACCTCAGACCCTAGACGAATTAATGCACCTTGCCATCCGCATTGATCGTCGGCTTCGGGAGAGGCGCCTAGAAAAAGGGTCGCATGCCGAGTCTGCTTCAAGGCCTGAGGTCCCAGTCGTACAACCTTCGGAAGAGCCCATGCAACTAGGTGCCACAAGGCTCACTGAAGGCGAGAGGCGACGACGTTTATCCGAGGGGCTTTGTCTGTATTGTGGTGGAACCGGCCACATGGTCAGACTTTGCCCAAAGAAACCGTCGGGAAACTCCAGAGCCTAGGGGGTTTCGAGGGGGCCCTCCTAGGCTGTAAGGTATCTCCTCAAGTATCGTCTCCAGTTCTTATTCCAGTTCAGATTAAGATTAATTTCAAGTGTTTGAATCTAAAGGCTCTCCTAGATTCGGGAGCAGCTGGGAACTTCCTAGACTCCGAACTAGCACAGACTTTAGGAATTATGATCCAGCCCTTGCCGACTCCCATCCGGGTTTCAGCCATTGATGGCACCCCAGTGGCCGGAGGTTTATTTCGGTTCCGAACCCCTCCTATACAAATCAAAGTGGGAGCCAATCATTCTGAAGTTATCAGTTTTTTGGTATTGAGTATGCCTAGTACCCCTTTAATCTTGGGATTGCCATGGCTGCAGGAGCACAATCCCCAAATTGATTGGGTCTCAGGGCAAATCACTAAGTGGGGACGCCAGTGTTTTCAGAGCTGCTTAGAATTTCCACTCAGGGTCGCGCATCTAGCGCCGGTTGGGGTCCCCACTCCATACTTAGAGTTTGCTGACGTCTTTTCTGAAAGGGCGGCAGACAAACTTCCTCCCCATAGACCATGGGATTGCCCTATTGAACTTCTCCCCGGTACCATGCCTCCCAGAGGGAGAATATTTAATTTGACCCGGACTGAAACCCTCGCCATGCGGGAATATATTGCCGAGAACTTAGAGAAGGGGTTTATCCGGCCTTCATCTTCCCCAGCAGGGGCAGGGTTTTTTTTCGTGGAGAAGAAAGATGGGGGACTCCGCCCCTGTATTGATTATCGGGGTTTAAATAACATCACGGTAAAGAATAAGTACCCCCTACCACTTATTGAGGGACTATTTACACAGGTGGTTGGGGCGCAGGTCTTTTCTAAACTCGATCTCCGGGGGGCCTATAACCTCATTAGAATTAGGCAGGGGGACGAGTGGAAGACGGCCTTCAATACCCTTGAAGGGCATTATGAGTATCTAGTAATGCCTTTCGGCCTGTGCAATGCCCCCGCGGTCTTTCAAAGTTTCGTTAATGAAATTTTTAGGGACTATCTTGGCCGCTTTGTGGTCGTTTATTTAGACGACATTTTAATTTTTTCTTCGTCCCTTGATGAACATCGCAAACACGTGTGTTTGGTCTTGCAAAAACTTAGGGAAAACTGTTTATATGCTAAGTTAAAGAAATGTCAATTTGAAGTGTCAGAGGTTCCGTTTCTCGGTTACATTATCTCTAAATCTGGTTTATCCATGGATCAATCTAAGGTGAAGGCAGTCTTAGAATGGGAGCAGCCCAGGGATTTGAAGGGCCTGCAAAGGTTTCTGGGCTTTGCTAATTTCTATAGGAGGTTCATTAAAAATTTTTCTGCCCTTGTTACACCACTAACCAATCTGACCAAGAAAAGCGGGTATCCCTCAGTATGGCCTGTTCAAGCTGTCCAGGCCTTCGAGAATCTTAAAAGGGTGTTTAGTGCCGCTCCCGTCCTAGTCCACCCTGATGAGCAACGACCCTTCCTTGTGGAGGTAGATGCTTCTGAAGTCGCAGTTGGGGCAGTCTTGTCACAGTATTACGGGTCACCTGAACGCCTCCATCCATGTGCCTTCTTTTCCAAGAAATTCTCAGCGGCCGAAAGAAATTACGATATCGGCAATAGGGAATTATTGGCCATCAAGTTAGCCTTTCAGGAATGGAGACACTGGCTGGAGGGGGCTCAGTATCCAGTCACGGTCTTTACGGATCATAAAAATCTAGAATACATTCAATCTGCTAAGAGATTAACTCCTAGACAGGCTCGCTGGTCCTTATTCTTTTCTCGATTTAACTTTTCTATAACCTATAAGCCCGGATCCAAAAACATTAAAGCAGATGCCCTGTCTCGGAGTTTCTCCGCTCCCGACTTACCTGAAAGGTTGGTTTCTCCCATTTTACCCCACTCCCTAGTGGTAGCCGCTATCCAACCCCAACTTCCTGACCTTACTCAGTTCCAGGCCCAAGCTCCTCCTGGGAAACCTGACTCAACCCAGTTTGTGCCTTCTACTTACCGGACTGACTTTTTGTCCCATTTTCATGATACCAAAACAGCGGGTCATCCAGGGGTCAAGAAAACTATTGCTTTATTAACGCGCCAAGTTTGGTGGCCCTCTCTCAGGAGGGACGTTCAAAAATATGTCTCCACTTGTAAAGTCTGTGCCCGAAGTAAATCTTCGAGGCATTCTCCTGAAGGCCCACTCCTTCCATTATCCATTCCCGCCTCTCCGTGGACCCATCTGGCCATGGATTTTGTTACTGACCTTCCCCCTTCCCAGGGATATACTGTTATTTGGGTAATTGTGGACCGCTTTAGCAAGATGGCTCATTTCGTTCCTTTAAAGAAACTCCCCTCAGCCCAAACATTAGCTCAACTCTTCATCACTCACATTTTTAGAATCCATGGTATTCCCATAGATGTTGTTTCGGATAGGGGGGTCCAGTTTGTCTCCCGGTTTTGGAAGGCTTTCTGTGCTAAGTTGGGTTTCACTGTCTCCCTTTCCTCGGCTTTCCATCCGCAGTCGAATGGACAAACCGAGAGAACGAATCAGTCCTTGGAACAGTATTTGCGTTGTTTTACGGCTGATACCCAAACTGACTGGGCCTTCTTCTTACCATTTGCGGAGTTTGCATTTAACAACGCTGCACATTCTTCCACGGGGGTTTCTCCCTTCCATTGTGTTTATGGCAAGGACCTGAAGTTTTCTGCCCTTCCGGACCAACCCTCTAGAGTTCCCTCCGTGGATGAATGGGTTTCCAAATGGCCGGAGGAATGGAATAAGATCCAACAACATCTAACTAAGGCCGCTCTTCAGCAGAAAAAATTTTCAGATCGCAAACGTTCCTCTAACCCTAGTTATAAGGTGGGAGACTGGGTTTGGCTTTCAACTAAGAACTTGGCACTACGCCAGCCCTCCGCTAAGTTAGGACCTAAATTTATTGGTCCCTTCCCCATAGTACGGAAAATTAATCAGGTCACGTTTCAGTTGGCCCTCCCTTCGTCCATGAAGATTTGTAGGTCTTTTCATGTTTCTCTTCTTAAATCTGCTAGAAACCATGAACCCGATAAGCTCCCCGGTCCTGAGTTAGTCGATGGTCATCAGGAATTTGAAGTCGCCCGAATTCTTGACTCCCGCCTTTTTAGGAACTCTCTTCAGTATTTAATTGACTGGAAGGGGTACGGCCCGGAAGAAAGATCTTGGGTTCCAGCCAGAGAGGGTTCATGCGCAGAATCTGGTGAAGAGATTTCATAGGGAGAATCCATTGAAACCCAGCTTGGAGGGTCCAGTGGCCCCTCCTCAGGGGGGGGGGGTAATGTTAGACTCTTACCTGCTCGCCGTTCCGGGTCCCGCGGCGCACTGTTGCGTGGGCCCCTCTGCTCGGCGGTCCCCGAGTCGTCCGTCCCCTCGGCGCCCCTGTGGGGTCCGGGGGCTGTCGGCACAGGACGCGGCTGATGGCCGCGTCGCAGCCCGCTCCGCGCGGCGGCGCCGGCCTGCTGGGCTTCCGGGTGGCGTGACGCTGCCTCCTCCGGGCGGGGGCGCGCCTGTCTCACGTCGTGCTCGCGCGCGAGCACGTCTCTCTTATGCCTCCCGGCGGCGCTTCCTCCAGCGCGCCCGCCGGGGGCGAGTGTTAAAGTGACCTATCGGCAGCTGGGTCCTGGGATCGGACCCAGGGACTGGTCGGCCTGTCTGGCCTGGGCCGTCCAGCTCCTGGGACCGATCCCATTTTAGTTTGTATGCACCAATCATTGATCTTCCCCCCAATTGCGCCCTTCCCTATTGGCCAGCATTCCCTATAAAGTTTTTCTGCTCCTTCATCCCAGTGCCCGTTATAGCCTCTGGGTTCTGGATGTGCGTTGCAGTGTTTTTTGTGATCATTTGGATATTGGACTTTGACTACCCTTGCTTGCTGCCTGCCCTGACCTTTTGCTTTGCCTGACCACGCCTTTGCCTGACCCTTCTGATACCTCGCTCCGTGACCTCCTGGATTTGACCTCGGCTAGCCTCGACCACCCCTTCGTTACCTCCTTCGGATACCACGCCCCGTGACCTCCTGGTTTGACCTCGGCCTGTAATTCGGACTTCTGCCATCCGGCATCCTCATTCGGGATTCCCTGCCAAACATCTTTCTGCACCTTAAGCCGGTATCCTTTGCGCCTTATAAGTCCTGGGGGCAACCGACTGGGAGAGGCATTACCCGCGTCTCCTACAAGCGGGGGCTTGTCTATAGGCAGAAGTGGAGGCGGAGATTGGGGGATACCAGCTCAAGACAGACGGGTGTTTGGTACAGTCCTGACAGGTATCATCCAAGGCAGAGAGAACATATGCAACAAATTCCTCACAATGCAGAAGAGCGCTATACTCTTTACTACCAGCATCATCGGGGGCCCCATCTAAGAGACTCCTGAGCAGGCTTTTAATAGCAACAGCCATAATGGCAGAGGCACAGACCGGACGCAGCACGGTCCCCACACAGGCAAAGGCATGGCAAGCCAGCTGATCTATGCACCTGTCCTCCCCATACCTCAGGGTAGTAGAGTCAGGGGAATGCATGACGGATGTGTTGGACAACCCCAAAACTGGTGCATCCACCTCGGGAGGACATGATCAACATTTAACCATCTCAGCGGGAAAGGGATACCTCTTATCCCAACTCTTTGGTACCCTGGGAAGCCGGCTAGGCCGTTCCCACTCTTTGAGCACCAAAATATTAAAGTGAGTTTGTTCAGGAAACTCCAAGCGTGGTTTAACAGTATGAAACAGCTCCCCCTGCTGCCGCGGGGCCACGGCAGGAGGAGAGATACAGAGTACTTCAAAAATGTGAGCTAAAAGCCTGTCAGTATCATCTGAAGCCCATGGGTCAGACCCAGAATCTGCACCATACACCCTAGATTGTTCCTCAGATGATTCTGAATCAGAAAATAATTCCCCCTCTTCCAGGGAGGTATAACCGGTATAACGTCAAAAAACTCCTCAGCCTCCATAGGAAAAAGAGTAACACCAAGTGATAAATGCCCTTCTTAGCAGAAGCCTTACGCGGGCCAGACCCAGCAATATGTCTCTCAATGCTGGCCACCCGTGCAGCCAAATCAGGTTGAGACTCCCCACTGGTATGCACCTCACTAGGAGTCAGATGTAAGCGTGGGAGGGTAGGCGAAGCCAGAGGGGGTGCAGGCCCAGCCACAGGTAACTCAGACTGCAGCGCAAGCGTCTGCTGGGCGCAGGGTACACACACCCTGACATCGTCACTTATAGGGGATACCACACACGCCATACACAGCCGGGCTTGTCCTGAAGGAACCCCAAGCACATTATCCTGAGAAGCCTCCATATGGTGATTATTGTGGCACAATAGGCCAATTGGGATTGACGCCAATAAAGCTACCCGGGATGCCCCAATAGCCCGCTAGGGAAGTGGGAGATATACAAATACAATAGCCCTCCAATAAGGAGTTAACGCTAAATAGAGGGGATAGGACTGGGAGAAACCACAAAAAAGTTTGACCCGCCTGTAAGACATAAAGCAAAGAACCCGTAAGCATAATACAATGAAATACAAAGAAAAGCCAGCCCGCAGGGGCACTTACGGACCGCGATAGGGAGACGCCAGACACGCAGGACAGGAGCTCCAAAATGGCGCCGCATATACCTCGAGGGGCAGGCCGCAGAGAAGTGATGTGGAAAACGTCATCCGCAAGGCCTGCCCCCCCCCCGAAGAGCGTGAAAACGCGCCCCGTGACAAGGCCAGACAATGATGGCGCAGCAGCGCATGAGCCGATGTCGCCGCTGTCCGCTGAGCGATGTACAAGCGCACGGCGGCGATAATCAAAACCAGTGCACCAAGGCAAAGCGTGATATACAAAGTAAATACATACAACCCCCCCCCCCCCCCCCCCCCAGATCTACCCAGGGAGAGCGAAGGGGAAGCAGCGGACGACCTAAGAGGAGCCTAACTGAGGGGACAGCGAAGGGCAAACGCAGCGGGAGGGACATCCCATAAGGTTCACCACGGGCCTGTACCGCCTACCCTTTGGTGGGGAACTGCGGTAGGAGCAGCGCTCCTTAGCACCTGACAGCGGTGCTGCCTACCATCACCCGACCAGCGCAGTCTAAGCTGGGAGGCAGTGAAAAGGAACGGGTGGGAATAGTCCTACAGGGCCGCAGGCTAATAAGCCCCGCTCACCTGCGAGTAGAAAGAGCCATCTTCTAGTCATCGCAGCCCAGACTGCAGAGAAGAACTGGGGAATTTGTGGGAGGTCCCTGGTATATATGGGGCCGGGAGGAGCAACTTTTCTTTCTCTGCAGTCCAGCGCCATCTAGAGGATGTATTACCCATGAGTAAGGATTATTCTGGAACTGGACGTGCAGTATACTTAGAATAAGCTATTTTTCCCCAGTGCCCAATAGGATTCCTCGGGTGCCCACCTCCAGTGCGGTGATTTCTAACTATCCATCCCCCCCGCAACAGCCCCCTGCCCGGACCTTCACCTCGCATTGCATGTCTGTAAATGCACCTTTACAAGAAGTGGTTGGCTGCTCTAGACCGAGGTGTGCTGCAGTCCCCAGACTACTTGAAGAGAAGCCAAGTATGCAGTGGTGGGGCCACGCAAACGGCATTCGAGCTTTGGGAAAGGTGGATTTTTTGGGGTGATCACAGGGTCTCACACAGTGGGGCGTCTCACTTGTCTGGGGGGTGGGTAGACTCCAGAGCCGGCTGGGAAATTAAAAACCAACAATTCCCTGCATGCATTTCACCTACTGCCCCCCCCCCCTTCTATCATGCCACACACAATTCACAATAAAGAGCTGACTTTGCTTATTTCCCAGTCACATGGGGAAGCATTAAAGTGGATGTCCTGTATAAGTGTAAACCACTCCTCCCTGCCACCCTCTCCTTGTGCTGTGGAGGAGGGGGGGTTACAAAAAAATCCTTACCTCGCCCAAGATTCTAGTAGTGGGTGCAGCTATCAGAGCTGTATCTCAGGCGTGGTAAGGAGTTCTTTTTTGTTGTTACCCCAACTCCCTCCTCAACACCAGGGGAGGGTAGCAGAGCAGGACATCCACCGTAATAAAGTATTCTTGGAGATTTAGTCCTTTCAGGAGCAGGAAAGATTTTAGCATAGCTACACAAGGCATAAAGATATGATTTGCTAGTCAGTATGAATCATGTGTAAATCTTGTTCTTAGTGTGTAGGTGCCACATAAATACTTCTGTTTAAAGAAAATGGGCTTCACATCTTCCCTTAAATATACAACTTTTCAGTCTCTTTTAGTGCGTTATATTAAAGAGGAAGTCCCAAAATTTCAAGATTACCCCCCCCGACCAGCCCTCCCTCTCCTTGTGCTAACCTGAATCGGGCATTAAAGGGATTGGGTGAGTGTCATGTGACCTCTCTATTGGCTTCTCTATTATAAAATGCGTCTGTAAATGCACTAAACCAGACACAAGCATAGCATATGCAATGGAGAAAACACAAAAGAAACAGTAAATATTTTTTGCACAGTATGGTCCAACCCAACTTACCCGGTTCTCCATGCCAGTAGTCATTACTGGAAGTAAGACAGGATCTTTCCCAGCAGTCACCATCAGTGATGGCACTTGAATCTTACACAGGAAGAGTAAATGTTATTTTCAGAATGTAAAACACAGACAGATAAAGCATTAACAATATTTAATAATTTCAGGAGTTCTGCCTGCTTGCAAGCCTCAATCCTCTGGAATAAAGACTGCTCGCTGTACTATAGATTCCCTCTACCTACAAATATGGGGGTCAGATGTTGGGATCTACTGTCTTGCTTTCTCCTTCTCATCTGAGAGCAGGGGACTCTTGTTCCAAATCAGTTTCCACCTTTAAACCGGACCAATACCCATTTTACAAAACATGAGTGTTGGCCCACTGCTGGGGTCCCCCCCTCAATCGAGCACTGTAAAGCAGGGGACATGCAGCCCTGCGATCGGCCAGCAGCCGCTGGCCAATCACGGGGCTGCATTTCCCCCAGGGAGTGGGTTGTCAAATGAGTTTTGTGGGCTTTACAATGCTTGATTGAGGGGAGAAACAACTATGTTTTTAAAAATGTGTGTTGTTCCGGTTTAAGGATATGGAGGCCACTTTGATATTTGCTCTCCTAGATATATTCATAACCTGAGGATCAGACTTATCTACCCATCGCTGAAAGACAGTGATAGGATAAGGCCCTGGCAAACTTCTCCAGAAGACCAGATCACTCAGAGCCACCATATGAAAGGTCCAGGACGCCAAAATTAAGACTGGCAAGGAGGATCCTTGCGAGTGTCTTATACAATTTCTTTTGCACTCACAGTACAAGGAGGTACTATGAGAGCAGTACACTTTCCCAACCTCCCCAGAACCCTACTTTTTCGAAATCACCCCAGAGAATATGGTTCAACTGGGCCCTGCTGGCAGCTGCGAAGAGGGACTGCCTCTTACACACGTGAGACTCACGTAGCTGACTTTAGAGCCCCCCCCCCCAAAAAAAAAGTAAAAAAGATACAGACTTACCTGACCCCTCGTTTGAAAGTGCCAGCAATTCTCTTCAAAAATCAGCTATTTGATATTCACTCCCGGGCCTCTGATCTTCAGGAGGGCGCCCGGAATAGGCCTACCCCCCCTAAAAAAAAAAAAATGAAAATGACACAAACTCACCTGACAGCCCGATCGCTCTCCCCGGGTCTTCTATTCACCAGGGGGGGGGCTCCGATCTCCCCCCTGGACTTACCACTCTTCGGGTGAGGACCCAGCAACGGGCCCTCACCGTCCTCTTTGGCCGGCGCTGGTCCCGCCCCTAGCCCCGCCCACTTGTGGGAGGAGCGGGATTACGTCATCCCTCTCCTCGTATACTGGCACCCGGGCTCCGACTGTCACTTGTCGGTAGCGATCGGAGCAGGGAGGGTGGCAGGCAGGGAGGCTCTGATCCCCTGCCTCCCACCCTCCCTGCTCCGATCACTACTGACAAGTGTCATCTGCAGCGGCGTGGGACACTGGATGGGGGGTAAGTATAAGTGAAAAAAGAATAAATACAATTTTTTTTGTCTGGTGTCATTTTTTTTTAACTTAACCCTTTGTGAACTGGTAAGGGGTCCATGAGACCCCTTATACCAGTTCACAAGGCTCTGGAGCTGGCAATCACCTGCTGCTAGCGGGTGACTTGCCATAATCCCCAGCCCCCCATTACCTGCCTCCCCAACGGCCAGGGGGGGGCAGAAGGGCCCGGGCCACTTAGTGGCTATGTGGGCTAGTAGCCTGCGGGGCCAGGGGCCACCAACGCTGGCCCCTGTGCCCTGTTCTACAAGCCCCCATAGCTGGTCCGCGTCGGTAATGCTGGGTAAGGGGGACCCTACGTCATTTTTGGGGGGGATTTTAAGGGTTTTTAACCCTGGGAGGGGGGACCCTATGTAATTTTTTTTTTAAGTTAACCCCTTTCAACTATGCATTCATATTGCATAGTTGTATCCTATCTGAAATCTCCTAAACTGCTGTTTCAGTTTGGGGGAGTTTCCTGGACAGGAAAGGGTGTCTACCAATACATATGTGGTACCGTTGTAACCGCGAGAAATAGGGCTTTCACACGCAGTAATATTTTATTTAACAAACCTATCTTACATTTTTTATCACAAAAAACACTACAAATTGTAAAATATAGATTTTTTATTTTTTTGCACATATTTCACCCAAAATAATTGAGAATACACTAAAAAAATGCCAAACAAGACATTTCAAGTTGAAGCCAAGACTCTGCTGAAAAAAACAATATATCATTTTCCTGGAAAATCCAAGGAAATCCCTTCAAAAATCAAGGTTGAACATGTGTAGCGCAAAAACGTGAAAAATACCATTTTGTGATTACTCACCTGTAAAATGGGTATTATAAGTATGTCTCACACCCTGCTTCGGAAGTATTCATTACACGTGTGTTATGGTCCAGTAGAGGGCGAACTTCTGCAGAGATGACTAGAAAAAGAAGCCCCTCCCGGTCCATAAATACCTGGGACCTCCCACACATTCCCCAGTATAAGAAAGCAGTAAGGGGACCAGGAAGAGCCAATAAAATCTATGAGAAAAAAGTTTCACCATATAGAGGATCCAAGATACAACTCAGGGTGGGACGAAGAAGGGTGTGAGACATACTTATAATACCCATTTTACAGGTGAGTAATCACAAAATGGTATTATTCACAGTATGTCTCACACCCTGCTTCGGAAGTATTCATTACACGTGGGACATCGAATAGCAGTGTCCAAAAAGGGTGGGGATCCCAACAGGCAATAGTGCACAAATTAAACCACTGCAGCTTGCAGAATTTTGCGGCCAAAAGCAGCATCCGCTGAGGCCCGCAACTCAACCTTAGAAAAAGTATGAACAGAAGACCAAGTTGCAGCCTTACAAACTTGTTCAACAGAGGCCTGGTGCTGAAACGCCCAGGAAGCCCCAACAGCAGGAGTAGAATGAGCAGTGATCTGGAAAGGGGGATTCCTCCCCTTGGCAGAGTAGGCCCTAATAACGGCCTGACGAATCCGTTTGCTAATGGTAGACTTGACGGGCGCCAAACCCTTCTTGGGCCCGGAGGGCACCACAAAAAAGGCGTCCGTCTTCCGGAATGGTGAAGTAGCCACCAGATAGTACTTTACAGATCTAACAACATCCAGAGAGTGCAAAGCCCTCTCCTTGTCATTGCTAGGTTTAGGACACAATGAAGGAAGCACAATGTCCTGATTGAGGTGAAAAGCAGAGACAACCTTTGGCAGCAAGTCTGGTTTAAAGTGGAAAACCACCTTGTCCTGATGTCTCTCAAAGTAGGGGGCCTGAATAGACAGAGCCGCAAACTCAGAAACCCGTCGAACAGAGGTGATAGCCACCAAAAAGGCAACTTTTAAGGTGAGAATGGATAGTGCAGCATCCTGCACTGGTTCAAAAAGAGGACTCTGACGGGCAGACAACACCAAA
The DNA here is from genome assembly GCA_027917425.1 of Gastrophryne carolinensis. Taxonomy (NCBI): domain Eukaryota; kingdom Metazoa; phylum Chordata; class Amphibia; order Anura; family Microhylidae; genus Gastrophryne; species Gastrophryne carolinensis. The sequence goes on from CM051237.1 coordinate 57,960,581, forward strand.
TTTAAATCCCAAACAGGCAACATGGGTTTGCGAGGAGGGCGCACATGAGTGACCCCCTGAAAAAAGGTCTTAACCAAAGGATGAAGAGCGAAAGATCTCTGAAAGAAAACCACCAGAGCGGACACATGTCCCTTAAGGGTGCTAAGTTGAAAACCCATGTCCAGACCATGCTGAAGAAACTCCAAAATCTGAGGAATGGAAAACACCTGACAAGGAAAGGCCCTAGCCTCACACCAATCAATGTAGGTCCGCCAGGTCCTGTAATAGATATTAGAGGAAGATTTCTTCCTAGCCTTGACGAGAGTCTGGACAACGGCCTCAGACAAACCCTTTAACGTTAAGATGAAGTTTTCAGCAGCCACACCGTCAAAGCCAGCGTTTGTAAATTACACAACTACACACTGCCAGGGTTGCCCCAAAGGGATCCCGAGCCCGGTATCCTGGGAAGCCTCCATATGGTGATTTTTTGGGGTAGTTGCAATGACCAATGGGAATTACGCTATAAAGCTACCCGGGATGCCCCTTAGAGTCCGTTAGTGGGAGGATTTTGTAACAATAAAGGGAACCCCAATTTGAAGCAAGGGACCTAGGACCGGGAGAAACCCCTTTTAATATCCTCAGTAGTCCCACCTAAAAGACACAATAGGGGGACCCCTTTAGTATATGCACGTAAAAACAAGCAGAACGAATAATTATATATAAAAATATATATACACATACAGAAATATATATATGTACATCCACACAGGTGTACCGTAGCTAATGCTTGAGAATAAAAGAAAGCATATTGATGCCCCGGGCGCTAGCATAACAGCGCAGACATATAATATATACCTATAGCATATCAAAGTGTAAACCTTACAAGGGCCCCGAGAGGCACTCACCGACCAGCCGGCTGCTGAAGAAGGTGCCCAGCACCAGGGAAGGAGGAAGGAGGCGGGCCAACGCGGATCGCGCGCTGTGCTGGCCCCGCCCCCCCAACCCGGGAAAATATAGACGCGGTCCCAGCCAGTAGGGCTGAGAGCTGGTTAATCCCGCCAAAGGAGGGAGCGGGCCGTAACGGGCGCGAAGAGCACCAGGCCCTCCCCTGACTGAAGGAGCAAGCCGAGCTCCCCAGCCAAGGGCTGGGAACTGGGAACAGGGAGTAAGGGGGGAAGCCACATTTAGATATGAGGCGAGGGCTTCTGAACGGACAGGGTATCCCAAGTCAGGATCACCAAACCTGACAGCCGCCTACCCCTTGGTGGGGGATTTGCGGTGGAGCATGGCTCCTAGTCAAACACCTCTAAAAGGTGTCACCTATCCTCACCTGGACCCTGCAGCCATAGCTGGGAGGCATAAAAGACGTTATTAAAAGAGGTCCGGGTGGAAATAGGAAGAATGGGGTCCGGGTGTGCACCCGGCTTACCTGAAAGGAAAGAGATGTCATCATCTTGACTGTCGTCGCCCTCTGCAAAGACTAATCTGTGGATCTGTGACTAATGTGTGGGAGGTCCCAGGGATTTATGGACCGGGAGGGGCTTCTTTTTCTAGTCATCTCTGCAGAAGTTCGCTCTACTGGACCATAACCCACGTGTAATGAATACTTCCGAAGCAGGGTGTGAGACATACTTGGAATAGTAGTCTGGCAACAGAGTGTGACAAAAAATCTAGGTAGGCTGGCACTTAAAGGGTTAAAGTTGAACTCATGCTTTATTTTGAAATAAACACATTAAAGCATAACACTCCTTATTTTTATTAATATGTTTAAGGCAAGTTACTAAATCAAAACAGGACACCAGCTTTAACTATCAAGGAGCTGTTCCTCTGCTGGATTATATCGCTGAAGGGCTCTGGTTTCCAACCTCCTGGTCGGCAGAGCCTACAGTATAACCCAGACAAAACAGATGTGTCTTTTGGTAAAAGGAAAGGCCATATTTATCTGTCAAAACTAACTTTCTAAAACTGCTGCAAAAATACAATTCTGTGATTACTCACCTGTAGAATTGGTATTATGAGTATACAGTAAGTCCTGCTCCAAATCTAATACTTACAGTTGGGATATACTCCGCCAGATGGCGCTGGACTGCAGAGACATCGAAAATAGGCTCCTCCCGGCCCCTCAAATACCCGGGGACCTCCCACAAATCCCCAGCATTGAAAAGCAGTTAATGAGAAGCCGGGAGAATTAAACAATCCAAACCATCAACTATAACAATGATAACAATCACCATACAGGGGATCCAAGATAATGCAAAACAAGGGTGGGTTGGAGCAGGACGTACTGTATACTCATAATACCAATTCTACAGGTGAGTAATCACAGAATTATATTATTCTTAGTATACAGTACGTCCTGCTCCAAATCTAATACTTACAGTTGGGACATCCAATAGCAGTGTCCATAAAGTAGGGTGGGATCCCCAAGAAAAATCAGCAGCAGACAGTTTAAACCACTGCCGCCTGCAGAACCTTTCGGCCAAAAGCAGCATCAGCTGAGGCCCTAACATCCACCTTGTAAAACTTTGAAAATGTATGAACAGAAGACCAAGTTGTTCAACAGAAGCCTGGTGCTGAAAAGCCCAAGAGGCACCAATAGCACGAGTGGAATGATCAGTAAGGCGGAAGGGAGGATTCTTCCCCTTAGCAGAGTAGGCGTGAATCACAGCCTGACGAATCCACTTGCTGATAGTAGACTTGGCAGGAGCCAAACCCTTCCTAGGACCAGAAGGGACCACAAAAAGAGCATCAGTTTTCCTGAAAGGTGCAGTAGCCACCAGATAGTACTTCAGACACCTAACCACATCCAAAGAGTGCAAAACCCTCTCCTTAGCATTGTTAGGATTATGGCACAAAGAAGGAAGAACAATATCCTGATTCAAATTAAAGGCAGACACTACCTTAGGCAGAAAGTCAGGTTTGAAACAAAACACCACCTTGTCCTGGTGTCTCTCATAGTAGGGGGGCTGAAAGGAAAGTGCCGCCAACTCAGACACACGCCTGACAGAAGTGATAGCCACCAGAAATACAACCTTGAGCGTAAGAATGGCCAAGGCAGCATCCTGCACAGGTTCAAAGGGAGCACCCTGCAAGGCTGACAGAACCAAGTTCAGATCCCAAACAGGCACCAAAGGCTTACGTGGGGGGCGCATATGAGTGACCCCCTGGAAAAAAGCCCTGATCAGAGGGTGCTGAGCAAAGGACTTCTGGAAGAAAAGAGCCAGGGCAGAAACTTGACCCTTCAGAGTACTGAGTTGGAGCCCCATCTCGAACCCATGCTGCAGGAACCCCAGAATCCTGGGAATAGAGAACACACGACAGGGAAGAGACTTAGACTCACTCCAGTCAATGTAGGCACGCCAAACCCTGTAATAAATGGAAGAGGAAGACTTCTTCCTAGCTTTAATCAAAGTATCCACAACCGAGGAAGACAGCCCCTCATCAAGATGGAGGTTTCAGCAGCCAAGCCGTCAAAGCCAGAGTTTGTAAATTGGGATGGCGTAGTGAGCCCTGAGTGAGTAGATCTGGCACCAAGGGCAGAATGTACTGATCTACTGCCAGCTGTACCACGTCTGCGAACCACACTCTTCTTGGCCACCTGGGGGCCACCAGAATTGCTGGCAACCTTTCCAGAGCAACCTTGCGCAGAACCCTGCCCAGCAGGGGGATTGGAGGGAAGACATACAGGAACTGAAAGTCCTGCCATGACATTGCTAGCGCATCCGAGGTCAAAGCCAGAGGATCCTGGGACAGAGAGACAAAGGCTGGGAGCTTGTGATTGTGGCGGGACGCAAACAGATCCACATCTGGTTGGCCCCAACAGAGACGCAGAGATTGAAACACCCTGCGAGAGGTCCCCCTGCTCAGAGAGTCCGTCAGGTGATTTTCCACCCCCGGGATGTACACAGCTGATACGCAGGGGACATTGGCCTCCGCCCAAGTCAGGATCAGAGACGCTTCCTGGAGGGTCCCCTTGCTCCGGGTCCCTCCCTGATGACTGATGTAGGCAACTGCCATCTGGTTGTCCGAGCGCACCTGAACAGGCAGGCCCCGAAGATGAGTAGTCAAGTGAGCCAGAACTAACCTGATCGCCCGCAGCTCCAAGACATTGATAGGTGTGTGGGCCTCCTGAGGGCCCCACCTCCCCTGGAACCGCAGGGACTTCCAGAATCCCCCCCCAACCTGACAGACTGGCATCCGTGGTGACCGTCTCCCAGGAAGGGGCAAGAAAGGATCCGCCCCCCAACAGGTTCCTTGGGTCCATCCACCACAAGAGGGACCTCCTGACCAGTGGGGGAGAGTACACAAACCCTGTCCAGGGACGCTAGGTCCTTGTCCCATACTGATAATAAGTGAAGTTGCAGAGGCCTCAAGTGGAACTGAGCATAAGGGACCGATTCGAAGCATGCCACCATCAGGCCCACCAGCTGCATCCCCTGCCTGATGGAGGGATGGGGGCAAGCTAGGAGGGACTGAGCCTGTGCAGAAGGTGTGTCCACCTTCTGCTGAGGAAGGAAGATCCTTGCCTGAACTGTATCCAGACTCATTCATAGGAATGGAGTTACCAAGGAAGGGGACAGTGAGGACTTGGGGTGGTTGATCACCCACCCAAATGACTCTAGAGTGGACACCACCAGCTGAGTATCCAACTCTGCCTGATGTAGAGACTGGGAAGTGATGAGGATGTCATCCAGATAGGGAAGCACGCAGACGCCCTGACATCTGAGCAGAGACATCACGCCAGCCAGCACCTTGGTGAACACCCTGGGAGCTGAAGTGAGACCGAAGGGCAAGGCCACAAACTGGTAGTGTTGATCCATCAGAACGAACCTGAGGAACCTTTGATGACCTGGGAACACAGGAATATAAGGTAAGCATCTTTGATGTCCACAGAAGTCATGAAATCCCCTTGGCGCAGGGAACTGATGCGAAAGCGCCTGCCCCTGACAAACTTGTTGAGGATCTTCAGGTGCAGGATGGGCCTGACAGAACCATCCTTTTTGGGTACTGTGGATAGGTTGGAATAAAAGCCCTTGCCTTTTTCTCTTAAGGGGACCTGGCAGATGACCTCCAGGAGGCCTTGCACTGCTTGCACTAGCTCCTGAGCCGACACAGGGTCTTGAGGAATCCGGGATCTGATGAATCTTGAAGGGGGATCGGCAGCAAACTCCAACTTGTAACCGGAGGACACTACCTCCTGAACCCACCGGTCTGAGACATGAAGCCTCCAGACGTGATCGAAGTGCTACAGCCGTCCCCCCACCCGGATGGGTGAGGGTGCCCCATCATGCCTGAGGGGGCTTGGGAGAGGATTTAGCTTTGGGATCCCAGGAGGAGCCAGATCGTCCACGTCCTCTGCCTCTACCCCAGAAATCTCCCCCGGGTCCCAGGGAAAGAAACCCCCCTTCTCTGTCTTGCACCACGGTAAGGGAAGGAAAAGGAACCCTGACCCCGAAAGGGCCGAGATTGCCGCCTGCGCTGGGGTAACCTGCCTCCCTTAGCAAACAGGTCCAGGCGGTCCCCAAACAGGCGCAGTCCTTTAAAGGGAAACCCAGTGAGGGCCTTCTTGGCAGCGTTGTCAGCAGCCCACTGGCGCAGCCAAACCGAGCGGTGTATAGCCACCACAAGGGCAGAAGTTTTGGCACACATTCTGATGGTGTCATCCAATGCTGATAGTACAAAACTGACAAAAACATCACAACTGGAGAGTGCATGAAACACCTCACAAGGCAAATCATCAGGGGCACCATCAAGCATATTTCTGATAAGGGTTCTAGTGGCCACAGCAGTAATGGCAGAGGCACAGACCGGGCGCAGCGCCGTCCCCGCACATGCAAAGGCGTGGGATGCCAGCTGATCAATACGCCGGTCTTCAGCATCCCGCAGGGTAGTAGAATCAGGGGAATGCATGACAAAGGCAAAGGCGCGGGATGCCAGCTGATCAATACGCCGGTCTTCAGCATCCCGCAGGGTAGTAGAATCAGGGGAATGCATGACAGAGGTGTTAGATAGCCCTAGGATCGGGGCATCCACCTCGAGGGTGGAGATGACCAACATTTAACCACCTCAGCAGGAAAGGGATACTTCCTATCCCAACTTTTTGGAACCCCGGGAAGTTTACTGGGGGCTCCCATTCCTTGAGGACAAGGTTATGGAAATGCGCCTGCTCAGGAAATTCCAAACGTGATTTTGCTGTATGGAAAAGCTCCCCTCTTTGCCTGGGAGCCTCAACAGGGAGAGAGATAGACAGAACCTCAAAAATCTGGGTCAATAATCTGTCAGTGTCATCCGGAGCCCAGGGGTCAGAGCCAGAATCGTCATGACCCCTTGGTCTCTCATCAGATGAGCCTGAATCAGAAAAGAGCTCCCCTTCATCAGACGGGGCATAGCCACACAGATTCAAAAACTCCTCAGTTCCCATAGGGAAAACAGTAACATTAGGCGTCAAGTGCCGCTTCTTAGCAGGGGCCTTACGCGCTAAGGACTTCGCAATCAACTGTTCAACAGTAGCCAGTCTAGAAGACACATCAGGCTGAGAATCCCCACTAGTATGCAACTCAGTAGGAGTGAGGTTTAAGCTTGAGGGAGTAGGTGAAGTGAAGTGGTGCAGCCACTGGCAGGCCAGATTGCAATGCAAGCACCTGCTCAGCACAGGGTACACAGACCCGCACCTTGTCAGCGTCAGCATGAGGCTGCCCACACGCTACACACAGCCTGTCTTGTCCCAAAGGGACCCCGGTCACATTATCCTGGGATGCCTCCATATGGTGATTATAGTGGCGCTATACGCCGATAGGGAATAACACTATGTAGCAACCCTGGATGCCCCAATAACCTGCTAGGGAAGTGGGAGTATAATTTTTACAAGGCCTACAAGTAATATACTAAAAAAGGGCCGGGAGAAGCCAAGAAGGGTTCGTCCCGCCTGAAAGACGTAAGCAGACAAGACCTTATGTACATAGTAACAAAAGTGAAAGATATAAAGCCGCCTGCGAGGGCACTTACGGACCGCGGTAGGTAGGAGTACGTCGCGCATAGGCCAACCAAGCAGGAAAGATGGCGTCGGTATACCTCGAGGGGCGGGCCAGTAACAGCGGTGACGCGGAACGCACCAAAGATGGGCCCCGCCCCCCCGAAGGGCGCGAAGCCAGAGCGGCAAGCAGCAAATGATGGCGCACCAGCGCCTGAGGTAATGCCGCCGCCAAGCGCGGAACCAAGTCAGCGCGCGGCGGCGGCAAATTTAAAAATGTAGTAAAGACAAGTTAGCGTGGCGGCTGACACAAGAATAAAAGGCATGTGAAAAGAGAGTGTAAAGCACAGAATGCATAACATACATATCTATACACATACACACCCCCCCCCCCCTCTTTTCCCCCGAAGACTACAAGGAGGATGAGGGAGGTCGGTGGCCACGTAAATAGGGCCCACCGATAGGCAGGGGCAATAGTGCGGGAGGGGCATCCCATAGAGGCTCACCATAAGCCTGAATCGCCTACCGTTTGGTGGGGGATTGCGGTGGAGCAGCGCTCCTAAGCACCTAACAGTGGTGCTGCCTACCATCACCCGACCAGCGCAGCCAAGGCTGGGAGGCATAATACTAGTGGAACGGGTGGGAATAGTCCTACATGGTCGCAGGTTAATAACCCCGCTCACCTGCGAGTAGAGAGCCAATTTCTCGTCCTTCGCAGCCAGACTGCAGAGAAATTCTGGGGATTTGTGGGAGGTCTCCGGGTATTTGAGGGGCCGGGAGGAGCCTATTTTCGATGTCTCTGCAGTCCAGCGCCATCTGGCGGAGTATATCCCAACTGTAAGTATTAGATTTGGAGCAGGACGTACTGTATACTAAGAATAACCTTACACCTTTTAAAACATATTAATTATATCTGTGTTTTTGTACAATGTCCCTACAGCACAGCATGATTTTTCAAGAGTTACTGGGTCACTGTGGTCTGTAATGCATTTGCTGCTTGCTTGGGAGTGACATCCCAAGAAGGCAGCACATGGGATATGAGCACATAGTAAAACCGCTACACATGGTAAGGACTAATCTGATTGCTCTGTTCTCCTATATAACCGGACATAACTTGACATTATTGCTGTGGATTGGTGACTATCATAACATTTAGAGATGTACTGATCTGATTGGTTGCATATATAGTAGGATAATGGCCTTGGGCACTAAGAGTTGAAAAAGATTCTCATGGTGGTAAAAAATTCAATTAATGAGAAAAAAGCCTGAGAATCTCACTTTTAGTGAATCACCAGATAAAAAGACAATGAAAGTCAATGGCACTTTTTACTCTTCAAAAAAAAGTATTGAACCTTTTTACTCCTTTTTTACTCTGTAGTAAAAAGTGCCATTGACTTTCATTGTCTTCCTATCTAGTGATACTAACAGTGAAATTCTCAGTTTTCTTTTTGCATGAATTGAATTTTTTACTACCATGAGAATCTTTTTCAAATCTTTGTGAATCAAGGCCATTGTCGTTATTTTTGAGTGATTTTGCATATGAATTATATGTAGAGACCATATTGCTTCATGGCTTAGTCTGCTTTATGTTTGTACTGGATTTTCTTGCAATGGGCTTTTATGTTTCTCAATAAACACACAATGGCCTAAGGGCCTGGGTATTTATTTAGTAACTTATTAAATTGATATTTCAACTTGTTATCCTATAGTGTCGAGCTACATTTGGCACCATCCTAAACTTTTTCCATTTTTAAATTGAAGAAGAAGTAGATATTGAGGTATACAGCAGGTGGGCGTGACCCTTGGAGCTGTGATGCTGCATAATAATCAGCATAATGGGTGGGGCAGTGCTGGGAGGAGGCTGGATGGGGTAGAAGGATGAAGGGGGTAGCTGGGCTTAAATGGTAGCTCTGGGAGTGCCATTCAAGCCATCAATACAGAGGGGTGCATGGTCTTGACCAGCTCCTCAAGCTAGTTTTGGCAGCTCACATTGGCCGGAGTGTGCTGGATATTTCCTCATTCACAGTGGTGAGCTGAAAGAAGGCACAGTGCTGGATTGGTGCTCATCAATGTAAGATGCTGTTTACTTTTTAACCTTTTGCCTGAAAAAACTTGAATGCAGCCCACAGAGTAGCTAATTGTGGTAAGCTTCAGTCATCCCTGAGTCTATTAAGTACAAGATTCTTTTAAAGAAACCTCACCTTCCACTTGTGTGCAATTTTGGTCCACTCCCAGGTTCGGTCCATGTTTCTGTACCAGTTTAAAGGTCCTCTAAAAAGATTATGGATAAAAAAAAAAACTAAAGCATTGTTTTCACTTTTTTGACAGTGTTTCCCAACCGTATCTTCAAGGCCCAACAACAGGCCACGTTTTGTGGATCTCCACATAGACAGCTCTATAGCTCTGCTTGAGCACCAATTACTTCACCTGTGCATCTATGTGGAAATCTGCAAAACATGGCCTCTTGGTGGGCCTTGAGGAGAGGCTTGGGGACCCCTTTTTTATGATACTTATTGCACCGTAGTAATATGTGACATGTACTGCAGCACTAAAATCAGACTTTAGTCAAAAAATTAAAAAATACTATACTCACCTTTCATCCACTGCTGGTCTGGTCTGCCGCTCAACGCCGTCCTGTAGTTGGAGACGAGGACGGGACACGCCATCATCACGGAAACTATAGCGCGCCCCCCTCCATTCACTGCAATGGAAAGAACATGCCATGGTTCCTGTGAAGATGGTGTGTCCTGCTCTCGTCTACAACTACAAGGTGCTGTTAAGCGCCAATGCAGTGGAAGAGGAGGGATCGGCATCGAGAGATCCTGTGAGTGTCTGTAGACCGGACCAGCAGCGATAGCCTGTGCCAAATAAAAGGTGAGTATAGTGTTTTTTTTTATTTTTTGACTAAAGTATGACTTTAAATTGATGTATAAAAGCCTGACTGCAAACAAACCTTGGATTTCACCTTAACCCCTATCCGCTGACCTCTAGATTAGACATTGTTTTCATTTACTGTTCCTCTAATAAATTAGTGGAGGAGTTCGGGCCAATAGTAATGTCACTCCATGCTCCACGGCTCTTTGAGGAAGCTGTGTCACTAGATGATAAAGCTACCATTGAGCTGAATGGAAACACATGAGACAAGTTGGGGCTATGGCTTGGCCAGCCTGGTCACAGCAAATGAGGCATTGTGGTGAGATAAATTACAAAAATCTGAAGTTAGTAGAGTTGGGGGCATAAACAATAAATGGTTAATAGGTGAGGGGTGAGAAAGTATCTGCTAGAAATGGCAATGGGTGTCATGTGCCAACTCTGGACAGACATGTATCCAACACTTTCATAACCCGTTTGTTTCAACGAAAACCTACCTCCAGTCAAAAATGACCACCCTCCCAGCATTCTGAAGGGGATGTAGTGCCCCCTACAAGGTATTCTTAAGAAATCATTGCAAAGTGGAAGCCCCCCCCCCCCCCCAGCATCCTGAAGGGAATGAGTATCTGGCAGCTGCAGCCAGGACTCACTTAATCAGCCAATCACTGCACAGCAGGGCCGCAACTTACTAAGCAAAAGCTCTGCTTCCAGCAAGGGAATGGCTGTCTGCCACTGGCCAGGTGTTTTTTGCACCTGGGAATGAGTGGGAGACAGGACTTACTATTTAAAAGTACACTGGGGTTTTACTCTGCTACACTCTAACAGCAATCACCAAGTTTGCAGATAGGGCCAAAGCAGTGACATGGCAACAGCGTTTATGGCACAGTAACAGTAATAGAACAACTGACTTTTTTTAGACCTCTTCAATAATACTTTTTCCTTTAAACTATTTCTCTGCAACCTGTACTCTAGTCCTAGGCCACCATCAGGGCAGGACAGCCAAAGCTTGAGTAAGGGGCTTGAAGGGAGCCCTGTCGTGAGGCTTCGAGGTCTGTTCGGCAGTAGTGGAGTCAAGGTTGTAGAGCTCATCTGAGTTGCCTTTGAGCCTCCTGCCCCTACGCATGCCATGAAACTAATAAAAATTCTTCAAATGACATAATTTTTTTAGTATGAGGGGTTCTGTCTTGGCACCAACCATTTAGGAGACTGAAGTTAAAAGAAGAGGCTTAGCCCTGATATTACAGGTTATGGGAGCCGCAGACACAACATAGGCTGCAGAGGGTCAGATTTTAGACAGCCTGCATTGTGCCTGGGCACAGCCACCACATATAGGTTATGGGTGGGGGGACAGGCATTGTGGTTGCATGTAGCCCCATTATTCCTGATGGCAGGCCTGTCTGACCCCACTCCAACATAACACCAGTAGTGACTTCTCTATGTTAGATCTCTGCCCTGCCCCCTGGCCATGCTGGCTTTCCTATTGGCCCACATAATCAGAGGTTGCATTTCAGAATATGTTTGGTGCTCTGAACAAGCAGATCATCAGCACAGTTACCTGTCCTATTGATGCTGAAGGTAGGTATGTATTGCAGTGGACAGCTGATGCGTTCATAGTCTGCTGTACATTTCTAAACTTAGGATTTACGTATAGGGCTTGGCATTTTTTTCTTTAACAAGGAAACATTCAATATACTATATATTCAATGCTAGTATTTGGCATACCTGAAGCCACTCTTCTTGAACTGAGTAACATAATACTGCAAATCAAATTCACTTAATATCTTGCTGCGCGGTACTTCCTCTGGAATTCCTACAAACAGCCCCCCTGTATAAAAATAAATTGAGGAAGAAGCATCAAGACGTGAATCCTGACACATGGTAGTCAGGCAATGCATCGGGTGCACTTATTAGAAAAATTCCAACACTTGCAGTGACATGTTTCTTGAAAAATGATGCAATATTAAAGTGATTGGCACAATATCCGGCAATTGTTTTGCTATAATATTTAAAAAAAACTTGCCCCCCCAATGAGCCAACTAGTCAGAGAACTAGGTATAAGGGCAAGTAATGCAGGACTTAAGGGCAAGTAATGGAGGCCACAACGGATGGCCCCTGGCCCTGTCAATTTACTAGCCCTTTCGTTATGGCTTTGGGGCCCACGCATCTCTGGAAGAACCCTGTACTGATACCGATGGGCACCAGGCTCTTCCGCACCCCTGGTGTCCCCAATGGGGGTGCAGGTAATCGTGCAAGTAATCATTCATGTCACGCACCACTGCTGGCAGGTGCTAGGGGGGTCCCCTACCCATGTAAACTGGTATAGGGGTCCTCCTGGTACTCATGGCTTGGGTGCACATGCGTTATTGTGGTGCATGTGTCCCTGAAGCATGAGCCCAAGGATACATCTCTGCATGTGCCAGGAATTGCGTACGGCACTGCGAAATTGTGCTCAGGTGCTGAATCGAGCCTATTGCCTCAGCAGCAGAGCTAGATCATCCTTCTTATCGCTTCCTACAATAGAGAAACTCTCCACTAACCCTTCTTTTTTTCTCTGTCCATTCGATACAGGTTATCACCATTCATTTTGGTGATCCATCATCCTGCTTGTGGCCACCTATTTCCTAGAAAGGATACTTTCTCAAACTTTTCAAAAACACTACCTTACTAAAGTTTTGTATGCCTTTCAAGTCTGCTTCATAGTCCCAATGAGAATAAACTTATTGAAGAATAGTGCTCAGTGATGTAAGGAAACTTTTCCTGGCTACTATTTTATTCTGAACTTGTCTGTTCTTGCTTGATGCTTCATGACTCCACTGAAAGCAGAACGTTCTGTCTTTCAGTGATATCCATAACTTAAAAAGGGGAGTTTAGGTAATCTTTCAAATGAGGCCATAGACAGAAGAGTTATTCTTCTCCCACTTTTTTGAAAAAATAGATTTTTACTGGAGCTCCAGAGAGGAAAGGGGAACATGGCAGACTGAGACCAAGGCCTAACCACCCAGGATGCCCCATAAATGAGCTATCTAAAACATCACTCAGGAAAAAATTAAAATTGGTTAGAATTAAAAAAAGGAACTGAGTATTAGAGGTTAGAGTGTCCAGTGTAGAGGTAAGTAGCCCAGATTTAGGCTAAACGGACACCGAAAACTGAACTGAATCATGCAATATGATTGACATAATTGTAGTGTTGTAGCTGGAATGCAAATGACATGACCATGGATGCTGGATTAGATGAGCAGAAAGCTCTTTATTCCACAGCTGACTGCTGTACCCCCCCCCCCCCCCCCCCCGTTTATTGGCTCCTTCTCCTCCATACTTCACTGTTGCCAGACAGAACATGCAAGCAACAACTTAATAGTAACTGCATCACAATAATTACCTCTTTCTTGTACGCTGCTGGTGCTCAGACTGGTAACTCTTTCCTACAAGGACATAAAAAGGTGATTTATTATATAAGAAATAAGACAGATACAGATGGGAAGCAGTCAACAATAAAGCAGGGTGGCCCTGATGAAGCTCCAGAGGTAGAGTGAAATGTACATGAATGATGGAGGTCTGAACCCCCCCCCCAACTCAACGTTGCCTAACGAGCTGTGTTGCATAACAAGGGGTAAATATATTTTTAGACAAGTATGGTTAAATGGGACCTCTACTCAAATCTACTTAATCATATCTATGAATGCTCTCATTTATCAACATTGTTATGTATCTGTAGTAATAAGGTTAAAGTGGACCAAAAGTGCGATCAGCCCAGGAACATAAGATTCCCGGACCGATTGATCCCCTCCCCCCGTGGCACCCAAAATCAGATTGCCCTGCTGTGTGAAACCCTTCAGGTCGCCCCGTTCACTTACCTTGCCCCCGACAGACATTTGTGAATGGCCAGCGCTCCCTGTTAGAGGGAAGCAGGGGATGCGGCCGCCAGCATGCTAGGAGCCGTTGACCTTAGACGCTGGAATAGATGGCGTAACGTCAGTGGCTCCGAGCGGGCTGATTGGACGAGCGACCACAAATGCATCATAGGACCGGGAAGTGGTGAGTTACACTCGGCGATCTGGGGGGTTTCACACCCCATTCAGGGTTGCCCCGGGGGAAAGGACCAAAACTCAGGATAGTCAAAATCCTGGGTTTTGGTCCACTTTAAAGATACTGGACTTGCTTTATTTTTCTTTAAGACAAATCTGTTATCATAATCAGTGAGTGTTAAGGACCTCATGGAGCAAAGGTGATGATTGCATTTGTGTAACTGGAGTTATGGGGTGCATGACATCCAGATAAATAGTTATTAAAATGGAGGGGGCAAGACAGCAATTGTATTTCACATACAATGCTGTATTAACATCCTTCCCTTTGCAGTTTCTCAAAGAGGAACATCGGACCAAAAATAAAAAGGGTCCGATTCCCCCCCCATCAGCCCATACTTACCTTTTGGATGTCCAGCGTCTTCAGAGCCCAATCCTCTGCCCGCCCCCCCCCCCCCCCTCTGGCTTAGGCATCTGGCTTAGGCATCTGGCTTTAGCCGTGCTCCATTGCATCCCATTCATTGGCACTGCGCAGACGCAAGATCAAGATGCAAGATGGCGCCGCCCCTCGGAAGGTCACTCGAAATCCGAGGGACCCAGAAGATGGATCTCCAGGTGAGGTGAGTTAAAAGTGCCCAAAGATAAAACCAGAGGGTTGGGGCAGCAGATCGGTGAGGTTTTACCGTCCCCCGATTTTCCTCTACAACACTTCATAGCTCTAAGTATGCATGTGTAATCATCCTAAAAGGAACCATAAGAGTGAGCTGTAATGCATAACGCATAATGGGGAGAATTTATTTTACTAATGTAGGCCTTGATTACTGTTACAGTTTTTTTACAGGGTATTAGCTTTAGATGTAATAATGATATATATAACAATATAAATATAAAATATAGAGAGAGTCTTATTATACATTGTTTCTATATGCTTCTATATATGGGTGTGTGCAGGATATGCATTCCTTATTTCCTCATTACATAATTCCACATATGGCAATCTATAACATTTTGCTCTGTCACAATCTTTTTCTGTATACACTAATACAATGTTTTGCTATGCACACTAAATAACACATAGGCATGTCCATTTGTAGTATTAAAAAGAACCTAAGGATAGTATAAAAGAACTATAGTTCATGTATTTTAAGCCTCAACTGAAATAGCTACTGTGTCCAGAATATATTTATTCATGTTTTCTAGGCCAAACGTGCTGGTGGGGCTTCTCAGACAGTGCTATGAACTCATCTCATCACCAAAGCATATAATGAACTTTCCTATTTTTGCCAAGTAGTTATTATAAGTAGTAGTAGTTACTATAGGTTATAAGTAGTAGTACATTATCTGTAGTATAAAATCCAGTTTGCTTACAATTATTGTGGATCTTATCCACCTACTAATGGTGGAATTAGAGGCCACTCAACCTTTTCATGCTCTATCCAAAAAATCCTAATCGTTCTAACAGACAATTGAGATATGCAGTTGTTTATTTTGGGAATGAAAGAGAACAGGACACAAGCAAGGAAGGAGGAACATGAGGAAGGCTTAGACCACATGGAAACTGTTGTACCCATACATGGCAGACTATGTTCTAGTCCTCCGCTCAATCAACATTTTTGAATGTATCCTCGGGAGATGCCATTTCACTGATGGAATAACCCACGCACCACCTTTTGTCACTGTGGAAAGTCTGATCCCATGAATGTGTGTTGGTGTGTGCGTAGCCATTCCCGCCGGTGCATGCTTGCACAATGGCCCCCTTTGGGGTTCCTTGTACGGCTTGTGCAAGGCGGAGGGTGCGCGAAGTCTTAAAAAGGACTGGCGTGCTGGATCATGCATATGCCGGCTGGTTCCTTGGATCCTGCACATTCCATGCTACTGTGCATGTGCGGCAGCCACTTCCTGGTGCCAAGGGGCCTTTAAAAGGAGGCCTGTGATGCTGGGAAGATGCATGCAGATCTTCTTTGAAAAGACACCTGCCTCCCTGTGATTCTGAGATTACCCGGCTTCACCTCTGCTGTACTGACTACCCGCTCTGGCTTCAGACCCCCGGTTTTGGATAACAACCTACTCCGGCTCTGACCCTTTGGCTTGTACAACTACCCACTCTGGCTCTCTGACCATCGGCTTGAAAATACAACTATTGTGGCTCTGTTCCTGCACGCACCTGAAATCAACTCACTCCGTACCGTACTACTTGCTGGCGACAGTTGCACGACCCTGGCCTGTCTGCAGCTCAGTCCATCTTCCATTGTGGGCAGCCCTGGTGAAAACCAGACTTGCTGGTAGACTCCCCGCTCTCAAACTGGCTTGTGGGGCAGAACTCTTGCAGACACTTGGTTTCCTCCTCCCAGGTAAGCCAGCATTAACCCCCCCCCCCCCCCTGTCTGTCAGACTGTGAATTCCTCTTCAGCTCACCAGACTCTTCAATTCATCATTATCTGGCACTCCGGCCTTTCCTTTTGCTGTGTTTTCAATCAGGGGAAACAGTAGGTGGTACAGCTGGAAATAGCCTGTGGCTAGCTCGGCCTGATTCACAACAAGGTACCTGACACCTTCCTAGATTGCATAAACAACATAGTGCACAAGCCAAGTTATATTGGAAGATAAGGCAGATATGGGTCCAATTAGAAGCACTCATCCAACATAGTGGACAAACCAAGTCATATTGGAAGACAAGGCAGATATGGGTTCAATTTAGAAGCACTAGCATATGTTTGGACAGTCACAGAATAATGCAGTAAACACACAGCTAGAAAAGCAAACAGAAAAGTGGAAGCATTTATTTACTGGCTCTAGGGGTCGATTCAGAGCCAGGTAAGAAAACTCACTCTTTTTTTAGGAGAGAAAACTGCCATTTGCTTTGTCTACCGTGGGGTTGATTCAACAACCGGATGTAAATTTCCACATGGTGCTGAATCAGCCCCAAGGTAGACAATGACATTTTTCTCCTAAAAAAGGACAGAGTTTTCTCCCCTAGCTCTGAATTGACCCATTAGCCTGATACAAGGTGACAGGTGCTCTTGCAGCAACAGGTCTATCTTTGACGGCAATACAAGCAACAGGCATGACCAGGCAGAATTTTGGCAGTTAAATAACAATAATAAAATGGCCCTCAAGGATCATTTTCTGAATTATGGATCATAGTATCTGATGGTGGCTGGGAGTATGACAAATGGCTATACCACTTCAGTCTGAAATGTGGCAGTGTGATAAATTCCACATTATGAAAAGTCACCTCTGAATTGGGAGCAATTTGTCATGAGTGAATTAGATCCTCACACTTCCTGCAAGTTTTTTGATAGTTTTACGATTGGTGATTAACTCTTCTCATCAGTTTATACAGAAGAGTGCTAGACAGGGCTTTGTTACGGAGATGACAGGCGTGATAAAGGAAGCGGAAGACGTGGGCATGATATATATGCAGGAAATTATGTGCAAGACAAATGCAGTCTTTCTCAGTGACACTTCGAATATCACTCAGTTAGGATAGATGAAGCAAAATGACTCTTCCCCTAAAAACAGCATGTCGGGAAAGGAGTATGCTTTTACAACAGACAGTCTGGCTGGATTGGCCCTGGCCCAAAACTATACATTGTTGGTGTGTACAGAGATTTAAGTATTTATTGCATCAGTTATTTGCACCATACAGAAGCTATTTCAATGCCATCTGTGTTTTAGCCACGGATATATAGCTCCATCTGTATGTATGTTTGGGCTTGCAGAGTGCTGTAATTTATATGTCCATTGTGGCTTTTGTAGTTTTTATAAACAATCCTCAGCCCAACAATCCTCAGTCGTGCCAGTGATTGGTAGGGAGAGGGTTGAGGGTAAGGGACTCTGATCCCCTGCCTCCTTACCCCCTTCACTGATCACCGGCATATGTCATCAGATCGAAGGGAGGACATTGAGCAGTGTCAATTGGAGGTGAATAGAGGAAAACTTTTTTTTTTAATAAATGTAATTTTTTCTCCCTGTGTCTGTTTATTTTTTTACAGTGAACACTTATACCTATACCAGTTTATAAGACTTGGGGGGTCTGGAAGGGCTACGCAGGCTTGTAGCCTCCAGGGGCTGGCCTATGCGCCCTGGTTTATAAGCCCTGCATTATTGGTGCCTGTGCTGGTTATGCTGGGTTCGACCCCACACCATTTTTTTTATTTTTAAGGTTTTTTAGCCTTTACAAATCTCGGAAAAACCTGGGGTCCCCCTCTCTATGTCATTTTTTTAATTAATCCTTTATGTCCTGTCACCTAGCAGGTATAAAATGCTTCCAGCAGCATCAGGGAGCCAGAGTGATCGGCGTGGGACACAGTGCTCATGGATGGATAGGGCAGGAATGGGGGGCTACCGATACATATGTGGTACCATTGTAATTGGGAGAAATATGGATTTCACATGAAATATGGTTTTCTTGAATATAATAAACAAGACAAAATCTCAAGTAGGCTGGCAGTTAAGTACATATACACGTTGGGTATTGTTCTGTTCAGGCGACCTTGCACTTTCAGATTTAGCTTGTTTTTTTTCTTGTTTGCCTATTGATGTTTAAAAAAAAATCTGTTCATTATTATGCTCTTTATACTTTTTTTAGTGAAACCCTGTGCAACCAATGAATTCTTCAAGGGATTACTTCCAGAAAGATGACCCCCCTACAACAAGCTGGGTATGCCTAGAAAGCTTAACATGTGTACTTTCAAATGTATGAATATATGGTTTGTAAAGGAATATTTTAAATGTAAAGAGTTGTTTTTGGTTGAAAATGGGAAAGGTGCACAGTTTGTCTGTAGAGCTGAAATTTTCAAGTAAAATTATAGTTACGTGCATGCTTTACTTTGGGGTGTTTGGCAACTCTTCCCTTGACAGTACATAAGCATTTTGGGTTTGTTCTGTTCGGGGGACCTTTTTCAGATTTACCTTGTTTTTCCTTGTTTGCATATTGTTTTTTTTAGGAAAGTGTGGCTTTGATTCTGCTTTTTAGGAAAACCCTGTGTGTCTACCAATAAACATGTGGTACCGTTGTAACTGGGAGAAATGGGGCTTTCAGATTATTTTATTAGTATTAGTTACACAAAAACACAATAAATTGTAAAAGATAGATTTCCTAAAAATATTAAGAATACACTAAAAAATGACAAGATGTTTCATGTTAGAGCTCAGACTCAAAAAACAATATATAATTGTCCTTGGAAATACCTTCAAAAATCACAGGCGAACATGTATAGCGCAAAATAGTGAAAAATGGTCTGACAACAGAGGGTGACAAAATCTCTAGGTATGTGGGACTTAAAGAATTAAACCCTCTAGAGCAGTGGTTCTCATCCTTTCTAATGCCGTGACTCCGCAATACAGTTCCTCATGTTGCGGTGACCCCAAACCAAAAAATAATTTTGGTGGCTACTTCAAAACTGTAATTTTGCTACAGTTATGATTCGGAATGTAAATACCTGATATGCATTATGTATTCTCATTGCTACAAATCAAACATAATTTAAACATAGTGATTAATCACAAAAACAATATTTAATTATATGTTGAGAAATATTTATTACTAATTCCAATAAATATTTCACCATGGCAGAGCATGTGTCGGAAACTGTCATTTCTCCGCCTCTTATTGAAATTAATAGGAGGCTGGGGCAGGTTGTGTGGTAACTGAAGATTCTCTGGAAGCTCTCTTCCACAAAATCCGCCGCACTCACAATGAAATCAATAGGAGGCGGATTCAATGCCGGAATTTCCTCATTCAGAATATGGGAAAATAGTGGGAGATAATTATACATTGGGGAACAGTGTGAACTACATCTTATAGTGGTCTCTTATAGTATAAGACACTGTGTAAATGTATGGTGCTTTGTGTACTGTGTAAGCTGCTTTGTGTACTGTGTAATGATTACACACAAAGCACCTTACACTTACACAGTATTGTGTGTATGGTGTGTGTACTGTTTTTACATTATTAACCTTTTTTACACCAGCAGACTGTCTCGCAGGCTCTCTTGGCTTCTGTCCTCCGACGCTTGCTGCTAATGACGTCAGCAAGCGCCGGACACACGTAATGTGCTGCTATGGACTGTGGAGCGTTCCCCCCGCTTCCCCCGCCCCTTAGGCCCCGGACGGATGATTCAATCACGTCTGCGCATGATCGCAGGCATTCAGTTTGGAAAGCGCATCCATAACGGCGTGCGTTCCAGCTGAATAGCGCCGCTGCAGACGGTAGCGCGACTTCTCAGCGGCTAAAGCCATCGGAAATATGTATTTTCCAATGCCTTTAGGCGACCCCTGTGTTTTGGTCGTTCGACCCCCGCCGGGGTCCCGACCCACAGGTTGAGAACCGCTGCTCTAGAGTCGTGTACTGCTACCCACTTCTCAATAGCCTGCCAAAGAACAAATTAGGAGAAATAAAATATCATGAATGGAAATAGCTTATTCTGTATATATCTCTTCCCATCCTGTACAACTAGGCAGTCAACCTTCCTCTGTAACCAAGATCTTGAACAAATTTACTATGACTTCTTCAATTACTTATGGCACAGACACGTCTGAGCCTTATTGGTACTAATCTATTTAACTCTCACATTTAATTCTCTCTTGAGCCAGGAGCATAAGGTGAGACAGAGGTGATGACAGTTTGTGGCACTGTCACAAGTGAGATCACTTTCTCCCTCTGCCAGTCAGTACAAGAGTCTTATATGTGCTAACACTGTAAATGCCACCATACACTAATGTGAGGAGTAAGCAACCTTTCAGTAAAGATTTCCCTGATATTAAATACAATATGCTGAATGCTTTGCCACAGCGTGATAGTGCCCTTTTGATATGAAGATGAGGTCCCATTTGTGTAGTATTTAAAAACACAGGTAAACAATTCATGAGGCTGGTGTCTTATATCCTGGCTATTTTCCGATAATTGTCGGGTCATGGACTGTTAATGAGATTACCTGGACGGCTCTGAGATTTTTCCGCTAAGGGGTGAATGTATGCCCTTAGAAATACAGGAAGATTTATCCAATTACAGCCTTGAATAATTTAAATTATGAAGACAAAGATATGGATGGCAACCGCTCTATGTGAAGCCGGTGTATTAGGAAGGATTTTTGCTCACACAAAAGCCAACAATCATTTAAAGGGGTCCTGTGCACTTTTTTTTTTTATGTGGAGGCAAAAGAAGGTGAAAGAGTACAATGTACTTTCCCTGTTTTTTTAAACCTGGAACGTATGTGTGTTTTTATTGTTACTACACTCTCTTCTGCTTCTCCTTACCTTAAAGGGAAATTCCACATCTGTGGACTTTCCCTAAGACTTCAGGGCCAGGACGTTCAAATGGTGCATAGACTGCTTACCTTACCGACATTCCCATGTCTCCCATAGCCCCAGTTTGTGAAGCCGGAAGCTGTGTGTCAGGTCTGGAGTTCCCCCACAATATGGAAGCGTGGATCAGCATTGCATTGTCTTCCTGTACCCAGAACCCAGGACCCCTGCCACAGCCTTGTGATCTGCTTTCCCTGCCTCAGCCTTGTTATCTGCTTTTGGAGTCCACCTGTGTATATGTACAGCAGCCTAAGTGTGTGTATGTTTTCTGGGTTCACCTGTATTTCCGCACAGCAGCCGTAGCACGCAGTATTCACCTGTATTTCTGTACAGCTACTTCAGCACATGTATGTTACTGTGTTCACTTGTATATCTGTACAGCTGCCTGGTTGGTGTGTGCAGACCAAATGGTGGCGCAGGAGCATTGTTAAGAAAAGCGGATCATCTATGCATCCTTTGCACTAGGGCTATGTAGTACAAGCCGGAGTCATAGCTAGTTTTAGCAGCAGTCAGAGTTGGTAGAAATGTACCGACTCCAACATATAGTATTGCATAATTTATGTAACTTTCATAGGCATTTTATAAATGTTAATCATAAATGTATCTATCAATCTAAGGTCCTAACTTATTACAATCATTGATAAGTAGCAGCTGGGTGTTCTAGTGGTGATAGACAATGAGTTCTCCAATCTCCCCTGTCACTTATACCCGGTATCTTCATGCTGCCCCAAGGTCCTTAGGTACAATGTCTGAAACTGCTCAGTTTGTCAACTAAAGACCAGGGCAAGTTGATTGTGTCTGCAGTCATCTCAGATATAATGGGTGCACAAACTACGCATAGTGTGAGAAATGAAGAAAACTCTGACTCTAAAGTTTGGCCAGCCCTGGAGTCTAAAATATTGAGGGCTTGCCAAAATCCATCTCCCTGAGTCATCCCGATTTTGAAAGCCCCGCTGCGGGAAACCCCAGCATTTTCCGAACAAACTCACCTAGACACCTATCCAACACTGCATGCATGGGCCATGGCTACATTCCCGCTATACCTCACACTACATATTTCTATGCAGGAATTGGATTGAGGAAAGCGCAATTAGATAATTTGAGCAGCTCCTACTTGAAGGAAAAACCTGTATTCCCTGGAAGAAATGTAAATGGGTTAAATCTGTTCTAACTTAGGTGTGGACCTAGGTGGAGAAGAGATTAGTGTAGGTGTGCTGTGGATAAAAAGGCAGGTTAAAAGGGAGAGTAAATAAAGGGTTAATGTTCTCCGCAATCCTGTGAGGAAAAATAGGTTAGTGTATATACATAAAAGTATGAATAAACAAATGCAATAGTATTACCAAAGTGAAATTTTGTTTGAGGGGGTGTTTCCACCTTTTAATTAAATCAGAAACAACGGGCAGGCTGATTCATCATTAGCGCCAGGTAGCGACAGATGAGCGTCTGTAGCAGGCATTTTCAGAGCGCCTGCTAGTAGTCGCAGTGCTCGGCCGTGAGTCGCTAGTTTATAGCAACTCAGTCGCTGTTCAGTAATGTTGAATACATTGTGAGGAGTCGCTATTTGACCAGTACAGCGCTGTATGGGAGCGCATGTAAGCGACTGCTCATAGCGACCGACTCACACCATATTCAGCCAAAAAACAGCTTCACAAATCTCTGGCGCGGAAAAATGCTTGTTTGAAGCCCAGAGCGCAGGAGGCTGTGTGTTTAAAGTCTGTTTTCCAGCATCTATCCACTAGTAACAAAGCGAAAACATATGGAATTACATTGTAACAACACTGTAACATGAACACTTTAATGGCAGACCTGTAATGTCATTTCTGAAGAAATATATAAAAAAAATTTGAAAAAACTGCTAATTCATTGCCAGGAGAGGTCACAGAATTATTTGAGATTTAAAAACAAAAAAAAAAACTGTTTAAAGAGAAGGAAAGGATCATCCATTGAAATGTATGGGAGAGCGTCAGGTAGTGAGAGGTCATACCTGGCGCTGTGCAAGGCTGAACGCTGGCGCTGTTCGCTGAGGCTGTGAAAATGATGAATCAGACGCTACATGGCGCTATCCCAGTCGCTAAACAGATTCTGCTTGATAAATGTGCAATTGCATGCCGTGTCTGGCGCTCACCAGTCGCTACATGTCGCTACCTCTCATTAACCAGCCACTACCTGACGCTATCCCTTCATGAAAAAGGGCCTAGGTATCATTGCCTCTGACTAATTAGGCCTCAAAAATTGTTGGAATTTTTAATATTGCTGTCTAAGGGATTTCTCCTCTCAGGTAGCGTTATACAGATTGGTCCGTGTTGAATACAATATTGGCCCTGTATACTGAGTTCTTTGAGCTGGTTTGTGGTGTATGATTCCTTGTTCAGGGTGAGTTGAGTTTCTAGCGAGTTGGAGCAATGTGGTTGGTGGAACCTAGATGGTTTAGAGGTTGTGGGTCGGTGCTGAATTGAAATAAGCTGTGTTCCTGAGGTCCAGGTAGGCGGTGTGAGTTGAGGTAGATGATTGTTTTGGATGGATGGAGATGATTACTTCATCAGAAAGGGTTCAGGTGGTTAGTGCAGATTAATTAGTTGAGGTCTGTTTTAATGTTCTGAATTTAGATGTGTTGTGAGGCTTGTAACCGTTGTGGGGGAAATGTGAAAACTTGTAATTAAAGGTAAAACGAATATAAGGAGATTGTATGACTTACAGTTTCGGTAAGTTGATTAAAATTGATGCAACAATTAGTGCAGTATATGCTCTGTGTTTTTTATTCCCCGCCACAGCCTGGATTGGCTGTGGTTTTACTTATATCCATTTAATTAATGGTAAACGAATTAAAGGAAATTGTATGAATTGCAGTTTCAGTAAGTTGATCAAAATTGCTAGGAAAAATAGTACAGTTGATGCTCGGTGATAATTACTCACCACCACAGCCTGGATGGGCTGCGGTATTAGTTGTAGTGCAGAGGGTGCAGGTGAAAAAACGGAAAACCCGGTTATTGCAGAGGGGGGAGGCAGGAGCAGTGCTGAGGTTTTCTCTGGGCTGGAGAAGTGTAGGGGATGTTGGTCTGGCTGCCTTGGGTAGTCAGGTCTGAGCTGGCGACCGTAGGTAAGGGCGGCGGGCAGGCAGGCGGAGAGGAGAGCCGGTTCACGGCTGGGTTTAAAATTGAAGCCGCAAAGGCAGCTGGAAAGTAGCAAAGTTCTTGCCTGATTTAAGTCTTTGAAAAGCTTTTGTAAAATCAATAGAAAATCGGTTCACCGACGGCCGTTTCGTCTATGACGTTGTTAAGGTGATATGGGATTTTTCACCTGCACCCTCTGCACAACTAATACCACAGCCCATCCAGGCTGTGGTGGTGAGTAATAATCACCGAGCATCAACTGTACTATTTTTCCTAGCAATTTTGATCAACTTACTGAAACTGCAATTCATACAATTTCCTTTCATTTCTTTACCATTAATTAAAAGGATATAAGTAAAACCACAGCCAATCCAGGCTGTGGCGGGGAATACAAAACACAGAGTATATACTGTACTAATTATTGCATCAATTTTAATCAACTTACCGAAACTGTAAGTCATACAATCTCCTTATATTCGTTTTACCTTTAATTACAAGTTTTCACATTTCCCCCCACAACGGTTACAAGCCTCACAACACATCTAAAATCAGAACATTAAAGCAGACCTCAACTAATTAATCTGCACTAACCACCTGAACCCTTTCTGATGACATAATCATCTCCATCCATCCAAAACAATCATCTACCTCAACTCACACCGTCTACCTGGACCTCAGGAACACCGCTTTTTTCAATTCAGCACTGACCCGCAACCTCTAAAGCATCTAGGTTCCACCAACCACATTGCTCCAACTCGCTAGAAACTCACCCTGAACAAGGAATCATACACCACAAACCAGCTCAAAGAACTCATAACACAGGGCCAATAGTGTATTCAACACTGACCAATCTGTATAACGCTACCTGAGAGGAGAAATCCCTTAGACAGCAAGATTAAAAATTCCAACAATTTTTGAGGCCTAATTAGTCAGAGGCAATGATACCTAGTTGTTTCTGATTTAATTAAAAGGTGGAAACACCCCCTCAAACAAAACTTCACTTTGGTAATACTATTGCATTTGTTTATTCATACTTTTATGTATATACACTAACCTATTTTTCTTTACAGGCTTGCGGAGAACATTAACCCTTTATTTACTCTCCCTTTTAACCTGCCTTTTTATCCACAGCACAACTACACTAATCTCTTCTCCACCTAGGTCCACACCTAAGTTAGAACAGATTTAACCCATTTACATATATATTTCTATGGTTAGATTGCAGACTGTTATGTAGAGGTAGCCTGTCACTGAAAGTATAACTGTCTGCAGATGGTACTGTGTTTGATTTATCAGCTACAACATCAATATTGTCAGTTATATAAAGGTTATTTACTACTAAGAAACATGTCTGCCTCATACATAATGGTTTTTAGAGTTACCGTTTCTCCTGTGCCGCGAAAGAAAATTTTAAAAGTTCGCTCCAGATTATTTTCCAGCTCAGCCTCTGCAACACCCTTTAAAAGAGAATAGTGAGCAGTAATTACGCATCACTTGCCTATGTAAATCCATCATACATAGATCAGCATAGATGGGTCTGCAAACAATGGACCTAATTGTACCACCTAAAGAAGTAGTAGGTGCTCCTAAGATAGGCATTGGCTTTGACTAGGTGGACTATGTATGACCCAGTTTGATTAGCCTTTAAACCAGACCTTCAGCATCATTTAATGAAAAGCCCAAAGCCCTTTAAAACTATTCATCAGCATCTAAAATGTATATATTTTAAGTACTTAGTTTCTTACTTATTATTCTTTTCCCCACTGGGCTGCAGCTCTGTTCAGGATACGGCCGCCGCCATCTTGCCTCAGAAACATCTCATTCTGAGGAGAGGTAGACAAGTGCAAAGGGGGCGGGTTATAGCTGTGCCCTGACAGACAGAGCAGAGCTAAGGTCATGAATGGGACAGCAATCCCAGAATGCAAAGCAACATAGTCAGAAGGCACTTCCTTTCTGAAGAAAGCCCGAGACTCCTTAGGCTTCATCTTGGATGTTTAAAGGCTCAGAAAATGCACTAGGTGCAGGTAGGATGATTTTTAATGTGAGCAATCTGTATGTACAGGGTGGAGAAAACATACAAGGTAGGCTCTTATTCAACATAACGGTCTGGTTTAAAAGATATGCACAATATATGTAAATCTGTCAAGGGGAGTTCATCTCTTCAGTGATTTCTTAAAAACGTTGGGCATATTTTTGTGATTCATGTTTGCACATTATCTTTTATATATCTGATGCACTTTTTCAAAATTATACAATGACTAGAACTTCTGCAACTTGGGCTCTACCTATAGATTTATTCCAATATAGCTTAGCCTAAAGCAGGTGGGGGGTACAGTGCAAGCAAGAACTTCTATGTAGAGGTGGGTGACACACATGTGCTACTGGTGTGCTTTTGACATTTCCTGGCTTCCTAAGAATCTTTAACAGTAGAGGTATCCTAAACTGGGATGCCCCAGTAACGAGTGGGGTGAGAGGGACATAAAGTTATTTTTTACATTTGATCTGCTAAAAAATGGGCCTACCAGTGGTTTTGACAGGCCTGGAGTTTTAGGGCTGTCTGATTAACACCCCATGGGGCATCTTATTCCAATATAACTTAGCCTAAAGCAGGGAGCACAGCTTGCAGCCTAGGGGCAGTGTAAGCAAGAACTTCTCTGTAGAGATGGGTGACACACATGTGCTACTGGTGTATTTTTGTTTGGTGTGACATTTCTTGGCTTCCTTAGAATCTTTAACTGTAGAGGTATCCTAAATTGGGATGCCTCAGTGATGAGTGGGTAAGAGGGACATAAAAGTCTTAAAAGTGGGCCTATCAGCAGTTATGACAGGCCTGGAGTCTAAATGACTTCAGGGCCGTCTGCACCCCATGGGGCACCTCGATTTGGAATGCCCTGCTGTGCGAAACCCTGCCAATCACCCACAAACACTTACCTTTCTGGCAATCCCATTGCAGGCCGTATCCCTGGGAGCGTGTCGCAGACCACCGGGAGACCAGGGATATGGCTGTTCACCTTTCTCTATGTGTAAACAGAGCCCTATGCAATGCATTCATATAAATGGCATACAGTGCTGATTGTATGAGAGCCAGCATATGAGCCATCGGACTGGAGGAAAGGTGAGTTTTCAGGGCCATGGAAGGGGGGTCACACAGTGGGAAATCCCAAATTGAGAAGGCCTAAGGACAAAGACCTATCACCAGGATAGTAAAAATCCTGGTGAGGGTGCCACTTAAACCCTTTTCATTTGCGGCATCTGCTTGAGGCCTACTAATGTGGGGTCATGCCCTTATATAGGTGCAGCAGGACTTTGTCTTTTTTGATCTGCTTTGTGGAGCTAGTAGGCTATCTCCTGGCTGACTCTCAAAGAAGCTTAGACTCCCATCCTGGTCTACAGCTGGCTGTCATCCTTGTTCATGTGATGGGCTTCCATCTTGCTCAAGCATGTGCCACCATGTCTTCTGAACTACCTGACCATTTTAGTGGCTTCCTGTGAGGTGTTTCTGTCTCCAATTTTGTTGGCTCTTTCTCTCACCGATGATAAATGCTCATCCCAACTTCCAGATACTCCGGGGAGCTCTCCCCCCTACTCCAGTTCTGCCGATGCAAGCACCCAGCTGATATTTTGCACGATAAAAACCTTTGCCTTCAGTCCCTATAATTAAAGCTCATGGGCTTACCTGCTCTTGGAAGTAGATCTGGTAGTCAAAAAGCGGGTTGGCTTTTACCCTTTCACTGGTTCGAATTTCTGGATCAATTTCAAAGAATGGAGTGTTCAGTGACGCAACAGCCCTGCAGAGACAAGCACACGTCATATTACATCACAGAGGCACTGGGGACATAGCTTTGAAATGCTAGAACATGGTCTTTGATCCTCACCGCAAGCAATGCATGTATAGTGATTGTAATCTCTCACATGTTTATTAAAGCCCCACTGTGGCCGACGTGTGTCTTCAAAACTGACAGCACACAAAAGTGTACACCACCTGCATTTAATGATACTCACCAGCATTCAAGACCCCCGAAGTCTCCACCGCAGCCTTACTACATGACCAAATGTGTGCTGAAGCTGCTGTTTAGTACTAACTCCCTTAGGCCCTATATCATCAAGAAGATGGAGATTTTAGTTTGCAGTGTATTGCCAAAATAATCTATGTGATAAACTTGAATAGGATCGACTGTCATTGCTAAAGGCAGGCATCTCTACTGAAACCTCAATGTGCCAGCTTCCATTATGGATTGTCACTCGAGCTCTGAAGCAGCACTATGCTATGCCACAAAAATACTGTGTTTTGTTTGGTTATGATATAATAGAAGTTGGGTTAACTATCTTTTTTTTCACAGGTGCACAGCTGCAGGGGTACTTCCTAGGACCAAATAAATCATGCCGTCCAAAATGTGCTATAGCATGGGCTGGTTATAGGGAAAAATTAGAATGTGTTCCTGCAGATGTGGTGGAAAGCGTAATACTAATATAAAAGAACTGACTACTGGTCATTTCTGTTGGAGATATGGTCATAGGACACTTTGCCCTGAGGAAGTGAGGGGTCGCCACCGTCACGGAACACGTGGGTTGGCAAAGGACACTGCACTGGCTTCAATCACTGGTGAAATTTTTATTTAATATATGTTATTGACAGTTTATGGATTGCTTTATTGCCCTCCGGGTTCTTTTTCACCGGGAAACTCGTACAAAGGGAAAGGCTGTTTGGCACAGGCACTTTATGGCATAGAATATGGGGATTCATTATATGATTAGTGGGTGTTTATAGATAAATGTGATATTTGGGATATATGTTGCATTTGCATTGATTTCAGTACATGTATTTTGCACTTTTGGGATAATTCATTGATGTAGGAATAGCACGTTTTTTTGTCAAGGAAACAGATTATTATTTGTTGGATGGTAAATGAATTAACAGTGTAGTGTCCCACATACAATACAGTGTCATGTATGTGTGTATATGTTTTTTTAAACAAACCTTTTTAACATTGTCTTTTGTGTGGTTGCCCAAATACAATAAAATATTAATCATTGTAATTATATGGTGGTGGGGGAGTTTTTCTCTGGTGTGGTTGTGGGGGTGTTTGGTCATCCCCACTTTCTCTGCTATAATAGAAGTTTGGTTAACCATCTTTTTTTCATAGGGACCAGCTGCAGGGGTACTTCCTTGGACCAAATACATTGTGCTATCCAGAAATGTGTTATAGCATGGGCTGGCTATAGGGAAAAATTAGGATGTGTTCCTGCAGATGTGGTGGAAAGTGTAATACTAATTTAAAAGACATACATTTCTGTTGGAGATACTGTGCGACAGCTTATAGCTTTACATTTATGACAGTAGATGGCACTGTTACATATAACTATGTGCAGTCTCTGTTGTACATTCTTTGCTGCATGATGTTTTTCCTGTACACTGATCTCTATGACTTATGTTTGTCCTGTGGTTATCCACCATGTAAGATGACCTTCTCGTACTGCACTCATGTTCCAGTAAAGCCAGTTCCTGTTACACTACAAATGTCTATCTGGATGTGACTCCCCACCCCAGCACACAACACTCTGCAACAAGATCTATAGGCATAACAGAAGGCTTTATTTTCTTGCAGATATTCAGCTAGTCATCTGACTAGACTCCCATCCTGGTCTACAGTTGGCCATCATCCTAATCCATGTGATGGGCTTCCATCTTGCTCAAGCACGTGCCACCAGCACAATGTCTTCGAAACTACCTGACCATTTCAGTGGCTTCCTGCAAGGTGTGTATAACTGTGTAGTCTCTGTTGTACATTCTCTGCTGCATGTTGTTTTTCCTGTACATTGAGGTGATCTCTATGTCTTTTTTTCCCTGTCTCTGTTATCCACCATGTAAGGTGCACTCATGTTCCATTAAAGCCAGTTTCTGTTACACTACAAATGTCTATCTGGATGTGCACCCAGCACTCACACTCTGCAACAAGATCTATAGGAATAATCGAAGGGTTTATTTTCTTGCAGAAATTCCGCTAGTCATCCGACAGGCTTTCTCAAATTCAGAATGACTTATAAAGTGAAGCTCAGCAATTAATGTTACTGATACATAGCAATATCCAGGCTAAAATACTCCATGTAACCGGTCACTCAGTCTGTCAGAAATCCAGGGCAGTGAACATATTCTATCCACAGGTGGGGCTTTGAACTGTGATTGTGGGCCCCTTCTTTTATGGACTCTGCATTGTTATGTAACAGCGCAGTTGAAATGAAGCATTTACAGCATACAGTCTAGAAATAAACCGGTGAGTCTACTGAGGACTTTATGGGTGCCTGGCCAACACAATACTGCCAGTAAGCTTTTATGTGCACAAACAAACAGGTAGTAGAAAAATCAATCAACAGTAAGTGAAAACATGTCTGTGATAAGCATCCATCCTACTATGTTCCGGAGATGGTTCTCATTTATCTAGGTCATTGTATATCTGGCATAATAATCAAGGCAGTTGGCTTTTGAGCTTTATATTGACTGGCTTACTCAGAATTACTCGGAAAGACCATAGTCAGAAAAAAAAAAAAACACTGCTGGGTGTAGCTCAAATCCACAACTTTTGTTTACCATAAACACTACCATAACATGTAATGTTATACCAGGGTTATTACTTTGATGAGATGACAACCCCCAATCTTCACCGCTACTCCTGCCTATAGACATTGCTAGGAAGCACAACACGCCTACCCAGACAAAATTGCGCCCCTCGAGTGTGATGACATCATCTTACTCGGTATAAAAGACCCCTCCCAACAGCGGGAATAAGCACAGAGAGCGAAGTGCTCAGCCGAAACCAGCGGCTCCTGGCTTCCGCCAATCAATTCTGGTTGAAGATAGAAGGCGGGGGATAGCGGCAATGGCGATGGAAGGGGGTAAGTAGGAAAAATAATAATAAAAAATGTTATTACTAGTGTTTGCGTGTGGTATTACATTTAACCCTTTAAATGCCAGCCACGTAAAATTTACGTGGTTGCCTCTCCGCAACTTAAGTGCCAGCTCCGATCGCCGATTGGGGCTCCTCTGGCTGCAGGGGAGGGCCCGGAATAGGGTAACCCCCCCCCCCCCCCCCGTTTCAGCAGCCGCCGGGATTGCCTGTAAAAAATAAATAAATAAATTTAAAAAAAAATGACAGTTACTCACCTCCGCTCCCGCCGCCTCTCCTCAGCATGTGGGGGGGGGGGGGCTCCGATCACCCCCCCCGGCTCTTCTGTCTTCTGGAGGGGGGCATAACAGCCCTCCCTCCGCCGCAGCTTCCGATGGCGGCCGCCATCTTGGATTTTAATGACGTCACCGCCGGGTGTCATCGGGGCACCCGGCAGTTCTCCTGTCAGATGCCGGTGACGGCTGGGCAGAGAAGGAGGGAGGTAGGCGATCCTCCGATCACCTGCCTCCCCCCTTCTCTGCCCAGCTGTCACCTGCATCAGATCGCCGCGGGACACTGCATCTGAAGATCGGAGGTGAGTAACGGTAAACTTTTTTTTTAATAAACCTTTACAAAAACCTGTGTGTGTCTTTTTTTTAATACTGTTAACCCTTTGTGAACTGGTAAGGGGTCCATGAGACCCCTTATACCAGTTCACAGGGCTCGGGGGTCTGGCAAGTCACCTGCGGCAAGCGGGTGACTTGCCATTAACCCCTGGCCCCCCAAATTACCTGCCTCCCCAAAGCCCAGGGGGGGGGGGCAGAAGAGCCGTGGCCCTAGGCTATGACGGCTTGTAGCCGCAGGGCCAGGGGCCACTAAACCTGGCCCCTGCGCCCTGTTCTACAAGCCCCCATAGCTGGTCACAGGCTGGTTACGCTGGGTAGCGGGGACCTCACGCCATTTTTTTTTTGGATTTTTAAGGGTTTTAACCCTTAAAAATCCCCCCAAAAAATGGGATCCCCCTCCCTTCGAGGGGGGAGCCTATGTAATTTTTTTTTTTAATTAACCCTTTGTTACCTGTAACCCAGTAGGTATAAAAGGCTTCCAGCAGCAGCAGGAGAGCAGAAGCCTAAGTGATCAGCGTGGGACACAGGGATGGATGGGAGGTAAGTATTAAAAAAAAATAATAATAAAAAAATATTTTTGTTAATAAAGTTATTTTGAAAAATGTGTGTTTTTTTTTTACTTTTAACCCTTTGTGACCCCTATACCAGTTCACAAGGCTTGGGGGTCTGGCAAGTCACCTGCGGCTAGTGGGTGACTTGCCATTAACCCCTAGACCCCCCATTACCTGTCTCCCAAAAAAACCCTTATATTCCCCCAAGAAATTAATTTTTAGGGAAACCCTGTGTAACCAAAGAATATATTGAGGGATTACTTCCAGAAAACGGCACCTATGTCAACAAGCCTGGTACGCCTAGAAAGCCTGAGGTGTATACTTCTAGGGAATATATAGTTTGTTGGGGGTATTTCAAATGTAAAGGGTTGTTTTTCTTGAAAAACTGCAAGGTGCGCATATTGCATAGCATAGTTGAATTTTATCTCAAAATCTCCTAAAGCGTTGTTTCAGTTTGGGGGAGTCTCCTGGGCAGGAAAGGGTGTCTACCTATACATATGTGGTACCGCTGTAACCGGGAGAAATTGGGGTTTCACACAAAATATTATTGACAAACTTACATTTTTTATTACAAAAAAACACTACAAATTGTAAAAAATAGGTTTTTTTTATTTTTTTGAGCAATTTTCACCCCAAAATATTGGGAATACACTTAGAAAATGATAAACAAGACATTTCATGTTAAAGCCCAAGCTCTGCTGAAAAAAACAATATATCATTTTCCTGGGAAATCCCTGGAAATCCCTTCAAAAATCACAGTTGAACATGGGGAGTGCAAAATAGTGCAAAATGGTCTGGCAACAGAGTGTGACAAAATCTCCAGGAAAGCTGGCACTTAAAGGGTTAACCCTTTGTGAACTGGTAAGGGGTCCTTGACCACAGAAGCATACAAGTGTGGAAGTCACACCTCTAAATATAGGGGTTATGTAGCACTTTAGTGCGCATCCATTTCCAGATCTTTCTTTATATGCAATCAGGAAAAATGTATTATTATCTATTATAATTATATATTATCTTTATTATTATTATCAATTCATTTTGTGGTTTACCAGCGGCATAAGGGATTCTTGTGTTGTCAAGGACCATGATCCTTGCAGGCAAACAGTTGCCAGTAAGATTTAAGTTCTGGTGTAACTTTTTTGTGTAACTTTGATATTAAGGGCAGAGGAGAGGCACCCCGGGGCATCCAAAATCGCGATGCCCCGCTGTGTTAAACCACCCAGGTCGCCCCATACACTTAACTTGTTTCCCGGTCCAACGGCGCATGTGAAAGCCATGGCCACATCCCCGCTATCCCTCTAGCAGGGCACGTCTACGAGCGCGCTGCTTGGATGAGCGACTGCGCATGCAGCGTAAAACCGGGAAGAGGTGAGCTGGCATCTGCGATGTGGGGGGTTTCACGGGGGAAAAGACCAAAACCCAGGATAGTCAAAATCCTAGGTTTTGGTCCACTTTATCCTTTTCCCACTGTTTTTTCCTCTGTGGGGCTGTTATTCCCAGTGTTCACATATGCAACTGTTACAGTTTGTTGTTACATTTGCTCAAAAGAATGTAACGAATGTAAAGATCAATTACTCATCAGCACTTTGGCTAATGTTGCTGAATATACAACATCCTAATAAGAAAGTTCTACATATATATATCACATTGAATAAAATCATGAACTTACCGGACCCTTTCTGGGTAGAAAAGAGCCATGTTCCAGACCAGAAAGCCGCCCCAGTCGTGTCCAATTAATGTTGCCTGGGATATACCCTAAGTAACACAAAGCAAGTGTCGGGGAATATATTTAATTATTTTTACATTTTTAATAACAGCAGGAACCAGATCCATCCCTTTGCCCCCAGTATGCTGTATATTTTTTTATGACAAGGCAAAGTGATAATTATAATTACACACTTTCCAACCTGGATAAATGTGCAACTTAAAATAAAAATACCACACACTAAATATTAGCAAGACAAGTCATTTTACACAAAAAGTATAAATAACAGCTAAACAGCAAACAGCTCTCACTGACTAGAATAGGGAGCACGGGCTGCCGTATCCCCTGCATCCATCGGAAGACATGCAGCTATCTGAATAGCTGGGGTGGGAGCTCCCTATTCAAAACGAGAGCCGTAAGCCGAATGACATAGTCATGGAAGAGAGTCAGCGCATGTGCTGTTGGAACGGGGAGAGGTGAGTGTTTACGGACACCACAGGGGGTTTCAACACAGTGGGGCATCCTGATTCGGGATCCTTTAGATTTCAGGACCAACCCGGTGGATTTTGTTTCGGTTTAAAATGGTGCAAAACACAGTTAGTTGAGAGATTCAAGCCAGGTTCACACCTGTGTGTTGAAGTGTAGATTGCCGAAAGGTGTAGTACACTGAAATAAAATGCACACAGTTTTGCAACTCACTGCCTCTGACCTCTACTGCAGGGCAATATGTAACATACAGATATTAGTTTTTGTGGTGCAGCACAGGTATATGAATGCATACAAATAGTGGCCAGTACTTTCCCTGCGGTTTTGGTGTGCGATGTACTGAGCCACCATAATGTATAAATCATAGTTGCGGTATTCTTCAGAGTTACTACAGTGTAGAGTGAAATCTACAGTGTGACGGAGAGATCCATCACACATCACAGAGCTGATTACATTGTAATAGCAGATGTGCGGCTTCCAGGCGCCTGACTATCATATGCTTGTAATTACTGCCTATTGCTGGCTCCTATCGCAGTAAAACATATATTTAACTTGAGCTGACTTTTTGCCTTAACTGAAATAAGTGCATCCTTGGCCTGTGGCTAGAATTTTGGGCCGCTGGGCTGATTAAAGGGACTGTGATTTAGGAAATCTTGTTGTGTGATCCCAGAAACTCACGTGATACACTTTCCTCACAAGGTCACTGTAGGACAGCTGAAAATCGGGAAGTGGGTAAGTTAGATAGAGATAGAAATAAATGGATAGACAGAATGATAAATAGAGAGATTGGAGAGCAACAACTAAAGACTCCGGGAGAGATGGATGAATAAATAGAACAGTATATAAATAGATGAGAATAACAGACAGATAAATAGCCAGTTCGATAAATTCACATAACAATATATGCAGATAAATGGAGAGTAAGATAGACAGTTATATGGACAAATGGAAAGCTCCAACACACAGAATAATATACAGATAGATGGACAGAGGGATGGATAGACACAATGATATATACCCACAGGGAGAGGGATAGATGGATACAAATATAGATATAAAGTGGCAGGCAGGAAAACTTAAAGAATTATTTGATTACATTTCTCAAATAGCTGGAGCTACCACAGTGTACAGTATATAAAATAATCATTGCTCCCATGTAGAGATAAATGGAAAATCAGTTATGGAGTTCTGGAATCCAACAATACACACCGCCGCCTCCGCTTTCCTGCTGGAGAACATTCTCCCTGATCTTCGTGCACAAGTTTAATATATGGTGCAATTTGCACTTCAGCCACTCTCAGCAGACACTCAGCAGCGGTATACAGCATGAAGGACTAGCCCTTACTTCTAGCCACCTCTTCACTTTATTATATGCTTTTAGCGTCTTAAACAAATTCATTTTTTTTTGCTTTTTTTCGTTCATTTTTCATTCGTACGAACTCGAAAATGTGCATATGCGCTTTCGATGAACGGAAGCAAATCGGATAATTTCCGTTAGTTCTGATCATTTTCCAAACAAAATCTGATATTTTTTGTTCGTTCAGATAACTTACGTTGTTGGGATGGGCTTAGGTCTGATTCAGAGAGCTGATTTCCGACGGACCACCACCCTATAAATCCGTTTCATTTCCGATCCACTTACGGGACCTTTGAGGGCTCGGATTGCTATTGTTGAACATGTTTTGCGGCTATGTGGAGGAGTCTGCACACCTTTAGCACCAAGGCATTGCATGTATCAGCATGGCCGAGACCATAAATTGTATAGCAATGCATACCTGAATCAATACATTTCATGTATTCCTTACAGATGCATTTTAATGCTGACCTAAATTAGTCCTTAGCATGTAAACATTTATTTTTCCACACATCCATATAATTGCTATATTTTTTTAGACTTATGTCCTTTGTGAATTATATTTGGATTGTTGAACTTGAATCTTAATTTGTTGTAGGAGTTATTGTTTTAGTCGGTTACCTTTGCTTTGTGTAATTATTTTATATTTGGTTGCAGGAACTGCAAGATGTGCCCCTTATACAACATACAAGCAGTGTTTGGTCCAGCTATGCGATTTCTCAGTGTTCTTGCAGGGCACCCAGGGTCATCCTATGATGCTTATATATTGCAGAGCTCCGGCTTATTTCGTCAGTTTGAGTCAGGAGAATTATCTGGTGGATGGCTCCTGGGTAAGTTTGCTCACATACCATCAATCCATTTTCACTGTATGGCAATGAATATAGTTGATGACTCATGTCTTAACCTATGGCTGTTTTTAGCCCTTGATGACATGTTAAACAATATTGTAGCTTAGAATGTGTATTTTATGTTAGTATTTTTAAATACTTTCAAGGGATTCTGGATATCCACTCCTGCCCTTGCTCCTGATGCCCGTTCTTTGCCTGCAGAATGCGGGCCAGGGGTTCTCTAATCGGGCACTATGCAAAACCCGGGCCGTGGTGGTGAGGGCCCTCTGGCTTTTGAAGTCCAGATTTAGGTGTTTGGACCATACGGGGGGGGGGGGGGGGCACTGCAGTATGACCCCCAACAAGGTTATACCAATATTTTAATTTACGTTTTTTAACAGGGACCACACGTGCCAGAGTGGCACAACTGAGTGTCAGGGTCCTTCAGTTGGTGGGCGAGATGCAGGAGCTGCGCAACTCGTTGGGGACCACAGATGAAGAATAATGTTATGTGGCCTGCCATTGCTATGTATTTTGTTTTTTATAGGTTTAAAAATTTGAAATTTTCAAAATTTTAAAAAATTTTATATTTTATGATGGAATAAAAAAAAAATGTTACAGTGTCATTTCATTTACAAAATACATTAACACAAAACTAATGGGCCCAGAAATATTTAAAGATGAATATTCACATGACCGAGAAGTGATTTGGGTAAGTTTTAGGGGGCTAAAATGGAAGAAGAACCTAACTGCGAAGTGGTTTGGGTGAGCTTTAAGGGTCCAAAAGGGAAAATGGAGGATAGTGATAAGTGATTTAGCTAAACATTGTAGTAGAAGTGAGGGTGCCAAAAATGTAGGTGAGCACTTTAATGAGTTAAGTTTGTAGTGCGCAGGCGCAAGATCGTAGGGATTTCCGTCTGGACGAATATTTATTGAAAAAGGGAAACAGAATCTAACAGGAAACGTAAAGTATTCGTGGGAGGATACGATGGGAAAAGAGCAAAAACGAAAGCCTACGTTGTAACATGTGAAAATGAAACGGAAAAGTCACGGACGCAAACTTTACAGAAGGATTGCAATGCGAGGATAGAATCGCTAGTACACTCATACGAGAGCGGAAACATTTAAAAAAAAAAAAAACAGATCGGCACTAAAACGGAAGTTTTTTTTTTTTGTCTCTCTAAATCGAGCCTATAGCCCTGACAAAAAAAATGGTCTATGGTTTGAGGCAAGCATTAACATCATGAAACAATCCACAGAAATCTATTATGGGGAGCTGTCTCCAATGGAACCCTAAGATTTATTTCGTGAATAGACTAAAACCCCTCATTCTTATTTATTTTTTTTTTTTGTATGGGTGGCATGGGATATCCCAAAGTAGTCTAATTAATGGTGGGAAATTCACCATCACCACCAAGGATGTAAATACCAACAATAAAACAGTAACAGTCCAATCAATCAATCAAACAGAAATACAAACTGTCACTGAAAAACTGAAACCTAAGCTAGCATCAGCTGATGACTGCTTACTGATTTTGTAGAGAGTATCAATGGAAGTTGCGGCTTTGCAGAGCAGATTTACTAAAGGACATGCGTTAAAGGCCATTAGTAACCCAAAAGAGAGCAGATGTTAGGAGGACCTAAAACCTAAAAAAATTATAGGTTCTCTAAAGTAACCTTCATGATGAGGACATTCTAAACTTTGGTCTTTGGGCTCCTGCTTTGCCATTACATTGAGAGGAGTCCCAAATCAATGCTTTAACATTCCTGCTTATTGCCACACAGATCCACTTGCTGAGAGTGGACTATGACACAGGAAAGCCTCTGCTGAAACCAACAGAAAACCTTAGAGGCTGATTTATTAATAGCGACATGTAGCGACAGTTGAGCGACTGTAGCGGTATTTTCACAGCGCCCGCTAGTAGTCGCTGTGCTTGGCCGTTGTTCAGTTGTTGACAGCGACTCAGTCGGTGTGGCGTAATGTTGAATACAAGGTGACGAGTCGCTATTTGACAGGTTCCACGATGTATGGGTGCGCATGATAGCGAATGGTCAGAGCGACCGGCTCCCACCATATTCATCAAAAAATCACGCTCAAAAAATTCAAGCGCTGTGAAATGCATGTTTAAACCCCAGAGCGCTGGAGGCGATGTGTTAAAAGTAGTTTTTTAACCCCCAAACCACCATATTTTTGGAAACCAAAAAAAAAAAAGTTTTTTAAATAATTTAGTAATATGAATACATTAATATCAGACCTGTAATATCAATTCTGCACAAATTTTTTTTTTCCCTTAAAAAAATTATCTAAAATGGCAGAAGTGGTCACAGAATTTTTCACATTTAAAAAAAAAAAACATTAATAACAATTAATTATGAATATTTAAAGATTGTTCCATTGAAATGCATTGGAGAGCGCCAGGTAGCGAGAGGTCATACCTGTCGCTGTTCAAGGTCGGATGCTGGCGCTGTGGGCTGAGGCTGGAATAATGATGAATGAGTGGCTATATGGCGCTATCTCAGTCGCTAAGCAGGGTTGGCTTGATAAATGTGTGATTGTGGTGGGGAGCCGGTGTTCTCGTGGCGGGGCCCGTCATTACCGGCCGCTCACCAGTCGCTACCTGTCGCTATTCCTTCATAAATAAGGGCCTTAGAGAACATGTCAGTTTTCTGAAATGGTCATCCATTCAAGACCGGTAATACCTACATCTAGAAGGTAAAACTTTCCCTCTCATATGAGAAAGGGCAGGACAAAAAAACTAAAGCACAAGCACAAAAAGACCTGCCATATTATGCCCTGCATTATTGAACTTGTTGGTTCTATGGGACGTTTCCTTAAGCAATATAGTCATCTGCACATACATTTTTTTGGGGGGGGGGCACCTGATTTTGAGCCTGGGAGAAGACAAGATGTCCTTAAATGGAGGACCCAAAAGGGACAATATAGAATTGCAAATTTCCTCTTCCCTATGGGTCTAAAAGACATTGTATACCTTAGGGAACATTTTCAGATCCCAAATAGATTGGAATTTATATATAAACAAATGGTGCATTACATTAATTCTCTGAAGGCATCAAGGTGTGAATTTCGCCAACTCCACTATTTTTTAAAAACTTTGCATAGATTCCCCAAGTGGAAAAGGAGCCATTTTAATCTTTTATAATCACTCAATTGAGACAGAAGCAAATTGGATTATATACTTAATTGGGATTAGGATTTACAGCAGGACATAGATCTGGAGGAATGGTATAAATTGGGGGAGTAAAGTACTAAAGGTTTCTTGAATACTTCCTTAATAGAAGCAAATATGAAGGTGACTCTTCCGTGGTACATGATCCCAAGCAAGTTAGCTTCTATAAATCCTAATGTACCATTGACATGTTTTAGAAATTGTGGACAGGTGGGGGACACCATCATATTTGGTGAACAAGGTGGCACGATTTTGGAATATAGCATTTGGTATGGTTACAAGAATCTGGGTCCCAAAATCACCCCTAACAGCCCCTAAACCAGCTATATGGGTTCCCTAAAGAGGTCATGAAATGTATCTATTTTGTCTGTATGGCAGCCAAATTGACCATAGCCAAGGCATGGAAATTACATACATTGAAGATACAACACCTTTGTGAAAAGATTAACTTGGTAATGGTGAAGGAAAAAATAAGTAGCATACTATTATATAGGGAGATTCAATTCTGGGGTAATGGGGGGGTAGGGTGGTTCCTGGGGATGCAGCCGTGGCTCGTGCATGTGCGGTTGGACCAGGAAACAGCGGGCGACCAGGGGGATTTCACACAGCGGGGCATCACGACTTTGGATGCCTCTGGGGAAAGAAATGATATATATGAATATATCAGATTCCCGGGCCGATCATTGCTTTCCCCCGAGGCATCGAAAATTGGTACGCCCCGCCGGTCACACTGGCTTTTGGTCCACTTTAACCCCATAAATAACAGGCAGATTGCATAGTGTTCATCCCTACCCCAAAGATAATAAAATAATAGCACACAAGAGTTTCATCACCAATCCCTGTGAATACTACGTATAGTGCACACTGTTCTTCCTTTAACCCCATAAATAACAGGCAGGTTGCATAGTACTCATCCCCACCCCAAAAATAATAAAATAATAGGCATAGCACACAAGTCTCATCAACCCTCCCTGCCGCTTGCCTTAGACGATGTGACGTCAGCGGCTCTGAGCACGCTGATTGGATGAGCGGCCGCACCGCCGTAGGACCAACAAGAGGCGAGTTCGCTTTGGCGATCTAGGGGGTTTCACACAGCAGGGCATCCCCGATTGGGGTGCACCGGGGAAAAGGACCAAAACCCAGGATAGTCAAAATCCTGGGTTTTGGTCCATTTTAAATAAACCAGTATACCTCAAATTACTAAACCAGAAAAATATAAAGTGATTAATAAACTAAATGATCATTTTTCTACATGTGCAGTATTATGGTGTTTAAGGTATTGGTATCAATTCTTATATATGCATCAGTTTCCCACCAACTAGCAAGTTAGGTTATTTGTTTAGGCTGGGCAACACATTGTTAGATTAAAAAGAGAGCCAGACGAGAGACTAAAATACTCACCACTTCTGAACCTGCCATGTGCACATTTTGGAGTGAGCTATTTAAAGATTTCATCAAAAATCTATTTTTGTTAATAATAATAATAAGTTCTTTTCACGTTGGAGCAGGCTGCACATCCTCATCAGGCAAAGGAAATCTGTGAGTGAAATAAGTATTCT
This sequence comes from Gastrophryne carolinensis, assembly GCA_027917425.1. Classification (NCBI taxonomy): domain Eukaryota; kingdom Metazoa; phylum Chordata; class Amphibia; order Anura; family Microhylidae; genus Gastrophryne; species Gastrophryne carolinensis. Next base: position 58,002,018 of record CM051237.1, read on the forward strand.
TCCCCGAGGCTCAGAACAGGCCGGAGACAATCACTTTCATATTTTTGAGCGGTGAAGTAATAACAGAGGGATGAGAGGGAAATAAAACAGGGGTGTTACAACCTGAGGGCAAGGGCAGAGGTGAGTCGTATAGAATACAAGGATGTTTTTTTACTCTGTAACCGAGTGATGGAAAAAACTCTCATCGCATAAAATCGTCCACACAATACGAGCCGAGGACATAAGAAGATTCTTACCAGCTTATCCAGGAAAATCACCAAGTCCTAGAAGAAAGGAAGGAAAAAAAACATTCATAACTTTTATATTGACATAAAATGTCTGTAATCCCTGTAATCCTTTTAGCTGTGGGAATGCTCCCGTTACATAATAACAACCAATGATAATGCTAATAATGATAATGTGATTATATGACCAAACATCTATAAATAAGAACTTGTGCTCCGCATTCATTCCATCCATGAAGAAACAACCAACACATAAGTGAACCACACGAGTGAAAACAAGGGAGCAGTGAGCGCATACACCTGCCCGGAGAAGTGGGCTGCTCTAGCTATGGCGCCTTGCTTAAATCGGACCTTCACCCTGAATAAGGCATGGAAATCCCATGCCCTATACATACAGATTGTCCACATTAAAAATCATCCTACCTGCATCTAATGCATTTCTGAGCCTTTAAACAACCAAGATGGCGGCCCGTGTAGTCTCGTGGCTGCCTCCAGACAGGAAGTGTCTTCTGACTGTTTCGCTCTGCATTCTGGGATTGCTGTCCTTTTCCTGACCTCAGCTCGTTTCTGTCTGTGCCAAGCACAGCTATAACCCCTCCCCCCTGCACTTTTGCCCCATCTCCTCTCCTCAGTATGTGATGCTTCTGAGGCAAGATGGCAGCACCCATATCCCAGAGTCCTGAACAGAATTGCAGCCCAGTGGGGTGAAAGAATAAGTAAGTGCCTAATAATGTAAAATATATTAATTTGGGATGCTGGGGAATTGTTTTTTAAGAGTATGGTCCTTTCATGAAATGATGCTGAAGGTCTAAGAGCACTAAGAGAGTTTAAGAGCACTTCAGTCATGCCCTCAGCCAGGAATCGAACTTGCAAGCAGAATATGCACTCCTGGACTGCATGGGAGCAGTCATCTTGCTACAAACCAGAAAGCCCTATTTACAAAAGGGCATAGGGAAGGGGGCTGTGTCAGCACACAGACACACTGCAGCTGAGCTGGCTCCTTCCTTATGATCAGCCGAATCAGCAAGACAAAGATTGTATCTGTTTCCACAAAGCATGTTAGAAGGAGATAACATCTTTCTCTAATCGGCTACATTGACCAAAAGAAAGTTCACATCTGGGCCACAGTGTGCCTGTGTGATTCTCTCTCTCCACATAAGGCAGACTGCAGCAAAGCTTGGAGTTTTGCTAAAGGCAGCCCACAAAACAGAAAGATATATGCGTCAGAAACACGGGGAAGCATCTCTGTCATGCTTCACACACACTAAATCAACAGCTGCTGGAGAAAAGGAATGCTTAGTATGTAATTGTACAGCACCATGGAATATGATGGTGCTTTATAAATAAACAACAATGGGCTTACAGACTATTATATCAAATGGGATACCTGCACGGGGTTAAAGTGGGCCTATAATCAAAATATTCACTGATGGCTGACCATTTTTTCCACTTACCTAAATCACTGAGCGCCCTGAACTGGAATGTCCTGTTAGCTAAACAGGGTTTCACACAGCAGGGCATCTCAAATCGTGGTGTCCAGGGGAAATGCACTGCTGCATCCCTCGCATCCCTGGCGGCATGTACCTTCCCCTCCCCGCCTACCTGACTGGCTGCTGTGCATGTTCCCCCTTGAAAACAATAAAAGGTGTTTGCCGAATGACATAGTTACGCAAGACGGCTCTCATTGGGATGCCCTTGGGGAAAGCCAACGGCCAGCTGGTAGATTTTGTCTGTGAGCAGATAAGACAGTTGGGGATGGAAGAGAATGTCATTCATCACAAAACAAGCTATTACAATTGTCCAACTGGCCATTTTTCCTGTACTACGATTCTAGAGAGGACCTGGGGCTAGATCAGTGTCTCTCAAACTTTTGCTGGAGAGTCACCAACAGGCCGTGCTTTTTAAAGAGAATTATAGCAGCAGCAGAACTACAAAGCTGGCTATGCGGAAACACACAATACATGAGCCGGCTATGTGGAGACACACAATACATGAGCTGTTGGTGGCTCTCTAGAAGAGGGATATATGTTCATTCACAGTCAGCAGTTTGCACCACTTACCTTGCAAAGTTCTTCCTGGGAATACTCCTCAATGGCTAAAACAATACAGAAACCAATTAGAAAGAAGCCTTTATTGATTCAAGACGTCTTTATTGAAAACCAAAATCCTCTATAAAGTCTAACAGGCACAATATTTCTTACAATTCCTGCTCATCCCAGTATGGCCTACACTGATCCCCAAACTGATGCCTGCAATGGCATAATGTCTCACCTTCCAGGCAGTTTATTGGCAGCATGATCGGTCAATAGAGTGTTGCTGGTGATTTCTCCATCTGCTCTACAGACATGAATTTTTTGCGAGTATTTGTTGGGCACAGGCTAACCACAATGTGTCTGCACCAACCCAGGTTTCGTATGGACCTCCTCAGTTTCCACGAAAATAAGACAGGTCTTATATTAGTTCTTACTCCACAAATAGGTGCCAGGGTTTATTTTCAGGAGATGTCTTATACCCAGCTGGCAAGATGGTGGTTGCAGTACAGCAGCTCCGGTACAGTACATGCACACAGAGCCAGCTGGGGCCATGTGCCCGGGTGGCGGCAGGCTGGGGTAGAGCCATCAAGCTCAGACATCTCACTCCTGACAGACAAGCTTACCTTTTTTACTTGGTGTAACAAAGGTACATCCTTTGTCTGACCCCAGCTATAACCCCCGTACTTTTAACCCCTCTCCTCAATGTGTGATGCTTCTGAGGCAAGATGGCGGACAGAGTTTAAAGCGGATGTTCCCCCACCCAGTACATACAGATTGCCCATATTAAAAATCATAACATCTACTGCATGTTATGAGCCTTTAAACATCCAAGATGGCAGCTCATGGAGCATCAGACAACCTGCAAACAGGAAGTGTCTTCTGACTGTTGCTCTGCATTTTGCGATTGCTGTCATCTCCCTGACCCCAGCTCTGCTCTGTCTGTGCAAAGCACAGCTATAACCCCACCCCATGCACTTTATCCTGCTCTCATCTCCTCAGTATGTGTGATGCGGCGCCTGTATCCTAGAGTCCTGAACAGAGTTGCAGCCCGGTGGGGGAAAGAATAATAAGTGACTAAAAACTTAAAATATATTAATTTTAGGTGCTGGGGAATAGTTTTTTTGAGGGTTTTGCCTTTTCATTAAATCATACTGAAGGTCCGGGTTAAGCCCAACAGGGGAAAGAATAATACGTTATCGACTAAAAACCTGCTGGGGAATAGCTTTTTAAAGGTTTGGGCTTTTACATTTTTTTTTAAATTATGCTGCGGTAGGTGAAGGGAATTTTCTGAAGCTGAAATTTTTCTGGAATACAATTCATAGTCGTCTATGTAGGTGGATGTGAGTTACATTGTCCCCTCCTGGGCATCCGACTCACCATGTGGAGCAGAGGAATCGCCGAACCCCTTCATATCTAGAGCTATAACTCGGTACCCAGCTTCAGCCAGAGCCGGCAGCTAAATGAAAGTGAATAAACAACATTACTCAACAAACGCAAAAGACAATCACAACTAGAGGGATTTAAAGGAGAACTGTAATATCTGCAGTACTAAAACATCGGTATGGACTGAAAACCACCTTTATGCACATTTTAGGCCAACTTAAACCGCAAACACCCCTAAAATGTAACATTCTCTGTATTTTGTCATATGTAATTATTATTAACAAAATGAATAAGTGAATACCGCGCTAAAAACAATTAACATATAATAATTAATCAACTATTAAATAATAATGGTGTGATATAATGGTTATTAACTCCAGCTCCACGTGCTATACTTAAATCTCCACAGTAAGTATGTGCAAAAAACAAAATAAAACGGCACAGAGCTAATATAAACTAGTTAGGGTCCTCTTTAGAGTCCTTCAAATATTTCTTCAAATTCCACCATGTGCATCCACAATCCACTCGTGCTCCACCACCACCGATTTGGTACTCTTACCACAAATAAACGGTGCAATCAGCAATTATAATGATCCCCAGAACGATCTCTCCAACGGGATCCACCTCTCAGGGTCCAGTTTCACAGAGGGTTAGACACGCTCAATTTTAGACCAATATTATTTCCACCTCTCTGTTTCACCTCATTTAAATTGGATCTCCCAATATGTTATACAATCCCCGACCACGATTTCCAACATGAAGTCATAGGGAAGAGAACAAAAGGACCATTGCGCAATATTGCAAAACTTTAAATGCACATTTATTCAGGCCAATAAAACACTCACATGATAAAAGATTAAAACTCGCATGTCAATTCAGGCTCTGGGCCAACTCACGCTGCTAAATTCCAAATGTGTTGCCGCCGGCTCCCAACGCGTTTCGTCGCTCAGCGCGACTTTCACTAGGTCAGCCGGCGCGACGGCAAGCAGCGATTAAATAAAGAAAAGGCGGGACAAGAGGGGACAAAGCTTCCTCCCTCTCATCCAATCACTGGCCAGATCAGCTTTACGCTCACCAGTCAGCAACTATGCGTGGGTCGCATTCCTCGTCCAATCCATCCAAGAGGAGGTGAATATCATTAAGTCCACCAATCCCCTACTAGTATCCCTCATCCAATCAGCGGCGGAGGAGGTGAATATCATTACCTCCGCAGTTTCAACTTAAACGGCAAAGTGACGTGACTAACGCCACTCTACCAATCCACAGCACGGGAGGTGAATATAATTAAATGGCTCTGCCAAACTCTCATCCAATCAACGGTAGAGGAGGTACATATCATTACCTCCGCAATCCCAGCTTAAGGGGCAAAGTGACGTAGCTCACACCCCTTTACCAATCCACAGCAGAGGAGGTGAATTTAATTAAATAGCTCTATCTATCCCCGGCTCATAACATTTTGACAGCCATCGGGGCCCGTCTGAGACTGCGCAGCCGCAAGGGAAACATATAGCGTCCCGTTTCCTCAACAACCTCCCCCTGTCAGCTCTCTATTATCAACAGAGCAGCAATTTTAACCGCACTCATCCTATCTAACCCACTCAATCTATTTCCCCAAATACTTATGACATGAGGTATGCGGGCATGAATTAAAGGGGGCTCTATTAACACATTAAGGGTATAACTTACAAAACCATCTCCCCTTTTTACACTTTTTAACCTGTGCCCTCCTAAAAAGGGAAGCAGAAGTTAGGGGCGGGTTCATGGACGCCCATCACAGAGAGAGGATCAGGCCACCCCCAGGGATCGAGGGAAGGTCCCTCAACAGAACTTCACTCTCAAAAGAAAGTGGCGCGACAGAGAGGAAGAAGGGGAGGAGTTAGACACTAGAAGAACAAGGAGATGTTAGGGGCCGGGATTTTCAATCTCAGTTCCGTGGAATTATCTGTAGAGGAATTGAGAATCCTGGATTTAGGTCTGAAATTTGCGCCTCCTAAAAATCTTGATAACTTCCGTACCCACATAGATTTTCAAAAGTATATGCGAAGGCTGAATATGAAGAAGTTCTTCTTAAACAAACCGGTGGACAGTACAGCCACCGAGGTCACAGGGGGGTCTATAAATGAAATATCCACTGCGGCCCCGATGGGTGATTTACAGCAGGAAAAACAACCTGTACATACAAACTTGAAAAATAAGTCCCTGTTTAATCCCCTTATACCCTCTAATTCCTATTTGGACACATTTAAAAATGTGGTCACGAGGGATATAAAGAACCTTGAAGTAAAGAAGCAGAGATGGAGGGCACCCATGTTAAAAGGTCTTAAGAGTCTGGAGCAAAAGCATGAGGTGGTCATTAAGCCAGCGGACAAAGGGGGGGGGCCTGGTGGTTTTGGATAAGAAGGATTATATAGAAGAACTTGATCGTTTATTAGCAGATACACAAACGTATGAGGTGTTATCTAAAGACCCCACAAAGGAATATCAGACACAGCTCAGTGTTCTAGTAGAAAAAGGTTTTTCAAATGGGGTTCTTAGTAAGAAAGAGAAGGAATATCTAAATGTTAAAGCCCCTAGAATACCCACGATTTATTATCTGCCAAAAATTCATAAAAACCTAACCCGACCCCCCGGTCGTCCGATAGTTAGTGGGGTTGGCTCTATAACGTGCAGACTAGGGGAATATGTAGATTTTTATCTGCAGCCCCTAGTGCTTAAATTGCCAGCCTATTTGAAGGATTCCAATCATGTGTTGGATTTGTGTGCAGAGCAAGTTGTAAATGACGTCACGCTGCTGGCAACAGCTGACGTGACATCACTGTACACTAATATTCCACACAAGCAGGGTATCGAAGCGGTTCGCTTCTTTCTAAATGAAAGTTCAGATCTCCCCTCTGTACAGGTTGAGTTCATCATGGAATGTTTAATCTTCGCATTAGATCACAATTATTTTTGGTGTGGGGGCCGCTTCTTCTTGCAAAAGAAGGGGGTGGCGATGGGGGCTAAGTTTGCACCCAGTATGGCCAATCTTTTTGTTGGGTGGTGGGAGTCACAATTTATTTTTGGGAAGGTATGGTCACAATTGAAACTTTGGAAAAGGTTCATTGATGATGTCATTTGTATATGGGAGGGCCCAAGGGAGACATTGGAAGCTTTTTTTGCACAGGTGAATGAAAATCAATTTAGTTTAGAATTTACTGCCGAAATTAGTGCAGAATGTATACACTTCCTGGATTTAACTATACGTATAGAAATCCCAACATTGACCACTGTGACATACTTTAAACCAACCGATCGAAATGGGTTTGTCCCTGCAAAAAGCTGCCACCATCCCAATTGGATTAAAGCTATCCCTAGGGGGCAGTATATGAGATTGAGGCGGAATTGTACCAAACTACAGGACTTTGAAGTACAAGCTGCAGAGCTGACTACGAAGTTTCTGGATAAGGGATATGGGGCAGAAATGGTACAACAGTTAGTGAGGGTTAGAGCCCAGGAAAGATTCCCCCAAAGGCAACCGGTGGAAGACCCCCCCAAAACGGAAGATTTTGCCTTCATCACTGACTTCAGTGTCCAACACCGGGAGATAAGGAAGATTCTATCTAAACATTGGCACATCCTGCAAGGGGGTGAGATTCTGGGTCCTAAGCTACCATCTAGGCCTAGATTAATCTTTAGAAAGGCCCCGAATTTGAAGGACCTATTAACCAGAAGCTATGTCGATCCCCCTACATCAAAAATGTACCCATCATCTATGTTTGAGTTAGAATTAAAAGGCTTTTACAAGTGTGGGAGGTGCATTGGCTGTAGAACATGTAAATCAGTTCCAAAGCCGTATGGGTGTTTCATCCATCCAACCACAAAGGAAAAATTTAAGATCACACGATTTATCACATGCTCATCTAAATTTGTGGTATACCTGATCTGGTGCACCTGCAATTTATTGTATGTAGGTCGCACAACTAGAGAGTTGAGGATCCGGATAAGGGAGCACCTCTATAACATTAGAAGGGGCTATGAGGGACATAGTTTGTCAGAACACTTTAGGACCAAGCACAATTGTGACCCTTCTTTCATGTCCTTTATAGCCCTAGATGTAATTGAGGCCCATTGGCGGGGTGTGAACAGGACTAGGGAAGTGTCCAAGAAAGAAAGTATGTGGATTTATAAACTGGACACACTCAGCCCCAAAGGGCTAAATATAGATTTCGATCTCAATTGCTTCATCGATTCTGCACAATAGCCTGAATTGACCCCTCCCATTGGTTATGTTATAAAACCACGGGGAAGGTCTGGATAGCCCCTATCATCCTGCATCTTTGTTAGACTATAGGAGGCCTCAATCTCTAGAATGCTTGAGTATACTAAACCCTGTATGTCTTGGATCCATTCTTATATTTTATTTATAAGGACATATTGTTGTATAGAATGTTAGTGTTGGGGTCATTTAGACCCCTTAGAGTTTATCAGGTATCCATCTAGATGATAGGGCCAACTCACCTTGCTGAATTGCTGTGTTTGATTTTTTATCTAAAAAGATTTTTAATTTCATTTTTAAAATTCATTCTAATTATGGCTTTGGATTTTTATTACTTTTATTAGAGGCCCCCATGCTGATGTGGGCCCCTATATTGATTTGAATTCAATTTGGGCCCTCTTTAATGGGCGTCCATGAACCCGCCCCTAACTTCTGCTTCCCTTTTTAGGAGGGCACAGGTTAAAAAGTGTAAAAAGGGGAGATGGTTTTGTAAGTTATACCCTTAATGTGTTAATAGAGCCCCCTTTAATTCATGCCCGCATACCTCATGTCATAAGTATTTGGGGAAATAGATTGAGTGGGTTAGATAGGATGAGTGCGGTTAAAATTGCTGCTCTGTTGATAATAGAGAGCTGACAGGGGGAGGTTGTTGAGGAAACGGGACGCTATATGTTTCCCTTGCGGCTGCGCAGTCTCAGACGGGCCCCGATGGCTGTCAAAATGTTATGAGCCGGGGACAGATAGAGCTATTTAATTAAATTCACCTCCTCTGCTGTGGATTGGTAGAGGGGTGTGAGCTACGTCACTTTGCCCCTTAAGCTGGGATTGCGGAGGTAATGATATGTACCTCCTCTACCGTTGATTGGATGAGAGTTTGGCAGAGCCATTTAATTATATTCACCTCCCGTGCTGTGGATTGGTAGAGTGGCGTTAGTCACGTCACTTTGCCGTTTAAGTTGAAACTGCGGAGGTAATGATATTCACCTCCTCCGCCGCTGATTGGATGAGGGATACTAGTAGGGGATTGGTGGACTTAATGATATTCACCTCCTCTTGGATGGATTGGACGAGGAATGCGACCCACGCATAGTTGCTGACTGGTGAGCGTAAAGCTGATCTGGCCAGTGATTGGATGAGAGGGAGGAAGCTTTGTCCCCTCTTGTCCCGCCTTTTCTTTATTTAATCGCTGCTTGCCGTCGCGCCGGCTGACCTAGTGAAAGTCGCGCTGAGCGACGAAACGCGTTGGGAGCCGGCGGCAACACATTTGGAATTTAGCAGCGTGAGTTGGCCCAGAGCCTGAATTGACATGCGAGTTTTAATCTTTTATCATGTGAGTGTTTTATTGGCCTGAATAAATGTGCATTTAAAGTTTTGCAATATTGCGCAATGGTCCTTTTGTTCTCTTCCCTATGACTTCATGTTGGAAATCGTGGTCGGGGATTGTATAACATATTGGGAGATCCAATTTAAATGAGGTGAAACAGAGAGGTGGAAATAATATTGGTCTAAAATTGAGCGTGTCTAACCCTCTGTGAAACTGGACCCTGAGAGGTGGATCCCGTTGGAGAGATCGTTCTGGGGATCATTATAATTGCTGATTACACCGTTTATTTGTGGTAAGAGTACCAAATCGGTGGTGGTGGAGCACGAGTGGATTGTGGATGCACATGGTGGAATTTGAAGAATTATTTTGTTTTTTGTAATTATTATTAACATGTGCAGTGTGTGATGGGTTTGGGTTTATTGAATATACTGCAGAGAAAGTTTCAAAGCCCCCCAAAAATTGCACAAATGAAGAACTTTAGTCTACTGACTGACTCAGGAAGGGAGGTTTGATCTTATGCCAGTCATCAGACCAAAGCACCCCTTGTGGTTTACATAATGCATCCAGAATTTTATGAGCCATTTGACTTTTACAAGGAAGGACTAATGGCCTGTCCCCTTAATTAGCCTGATTGATACTGCAATTTGTCTGCTGTTTGGAGATGCTTTTACCCATTGTAAGGAAAATTATGGCAAATGTATCATATTTTCTGATGTTCGGTCTCCCCCCTATAAGACCCCTTCTATTATCCTTTTCAATAGCCATCTGCTGACTCAGGTGTTAATGCTCTCAGGATGTGTGCAGGCCTGGCACCCCAGGGGGCCCGGCTTCAAAGACCGGCTAAGATGACAATCCCGGTGGCTGAGATGGAGCCACATAGTGTCAAGCTTTAAACAACCCCATGCACGGAACTGTCGCTTTCACGGACAATTCAAAGGTTCTGTCAATGCTGACACAAAACTGACCATAACTGGATCGCTGTTTGTCCCAGCAACAAGCCAGATACAGAATCGGCCATAAAGCCAAATCTGTGGCACATCTGAGAACCCCAGGTGCAGCACCACAAGCCCAATAGTTCAACGCCATAACCAGGATTGTACGACCCTCTATTCAGAAGTTATGCCCAAAATAGTGTTTGTGGACATTGTAGCTCGCCACAGATAGTGGCCTGGCATTAAACCCTCAGCTGGACACTCCCAGAGCCCCCCGGGTGGTGTTCTCAGCCTCCTCCCCCGCTTGAGAGCCAACGTCAAGTCTACAAATGCTATTGGGCATAACTTATAAATGGAGAGTTGTATGATCCTGGTTCTGGTGTCGAACTATTGGGATTCCCCTGTCACATCTGGAGAATCTAAAAACGGGTTTTGGTCTTTATATCACAATGAAAGAAGTATGCATGGATTTAGCTTTGTGGGCCAGTTCCAATTCTGTCTGTGGCTTGGTGCTAGGACAAATAGCGCCCCAGTTATAGTCAGTTTTGTGTCAACATTGATAGAACCTTTGAATTGTGCGTCAAAGAGACAGTACCCTGCATGGGGTTGTTCGTGACTTGAAACTCTGTGGCTCCATCTCAGGCCAGGAGTGTGAAATGCCACATGGTTTGCATTTGAAGCTGGGCCCCCTGGGGTGCCAGGCCTGCACGCATCCTGAAAGCAGGGATGCTGTGAGGATTACTACCTGGGCCAGCAGTGGCTATTGAAAAAGGGGAACTCGTTAGAAGGGGTCATAAAGGGGTGGACCGGGCATCAGAAAATATGATATATTTGCTCTCAATTTCCTCACACACATTTCGCACTGCTTTCAGCAGAAGTGGTTAAAGGTCCAGTCTCCAGTGTTAAATCGAATATTACCTTACCTCCCATGGAGCTCATTCATCCTGTTATATTGCTGAATAAAGTCTCCAATCACTACAACTAGAGTTGAGAAATACAGTTCTTCTTTATTTATTACCTGATACCTCCAGGAGTACCAACTTTCAGGAAAACCGTGACACAGACAGATGACCGGCCCACTCCCCATCTCCACATAGTGCAGCTTGACCCCAGGCTAAAAGGGAAAAGAAACAACAAGAACAGAAGTTTGGATAGGAATTACAGAGGTACATTTTATTAGGTGTATTTTCCCTTTCAATTATTTGATTTGTGTGCATAAACATATGTACAAATACAGGGTTCAAAGGGATTGTCACACCACAGCCTTGATTCAGTAAACTCTCCTTAAAATAACTCATGAGAATAGGGGTCATTGTTATGTTTTATTTCAGAATAAGGCATGAGATACAATAAGGAATGATCCAAAGACGTGCGAGCATAACAGAGTTTGTAAATGCTTAAAAGTGTAAAAATGTTGTTATTAACAGCTAAAACTTTCATTTTGGGACAATAAAAAAAAGATCCAGTGACTGTGAAACATATTTACTGAAGTTTTACTTTAAAAATCAAATCTAGTCACATCTAGTGAAAGCTCTAGTGAAAGTTTTAGGAACAAATTATGCTCTAAGTAGTAGTTCAGCCAATGGCAATATTAGGGAAGTAAGGGGCTCACCTGAAGCCTGGCCCATGTGACTCTTCTCCATTTCCTGCAGCACGCTGAGCCTGGCAAATGAGATCGCTGTGATTTGTGGGCTCGCTCACACTGGGATCACTGAGAGGTATTGTAGAGGAAGTCATGTGACCACATTTGGAGGTGGTTGTGGAGGAATGAAATCACAAAGAGGGCAAAACTTGAAAGTCTGGCTACAGAATCTACAGCACACTGCAGGAAATGGAGGAGGGGGACATGGGACAGGCTTCAGGTGACCTACTTTATGCCTTATTATTGTCATTGTTATGACTGTCCTACCTTGAGATTTTGTCACCCTTTGTTGCCAGACCATTTTGCACTATTTTGCGCTCCCCGTGTTCAACTGTGATTTTTGAAAGGATTTCCAGGGATTTCCCAGGAAAGTGATATATTGTTTTTTTCAGCAGAGTCTGGGCTTTAACATGAAATGTCTTGTTTGTCATTTTTTAGATGTATTTTCAATATTTTTGGATGAAATATGTGCAAAAAAAAAACAAAACTATTTTTTACAATTTGTAGTGTTTTTTTGTAATAAAAAATGTAAGCTTGTCAATAAAATCTTATTTCATGTGAAACACGAATTTCTCCCGGTTACAGCGGTACCACATATGTATTGGTAGACACCCTTTCCTGCCAAGAAGACTCCCCCAAACTGAAACAACGCTTTAGGAGATTTTCAGATAAAATACAACTATGCTATGCAATATGCGCACCTTGCAGTTTTTCAAGAAAAACAACCCTTTACATTTTAAATACCCCCAACAAACTATATATTCTCTGGAAGTACACACCTCAAGCTTTCTAGGCGTACCAGGCTTGTTGACATGGGTGCAGTTTTCTGGAAGTAATCCCTCAATGTATTCTTTGGTTGCACAGGGTTTCCCTAAAAAAGAATAAAAAAGCAGAATCAAAACCACAAATCTGAAAAAGCAACATGCCCCGAACAGAACAATACCCAGCATGCATAGCTACTGTCAAGGGAAGAGTTGCCAAACACACCAAAGTAAAGCATGTGCAAAACGTTAATTTTATTTCAAAATTTCAGCTCAGCAGACAAAGTGCGCACCTTGTGCTTTTTCTACTAAAAAAAGCCATTGCAATTAGAATATCCGCCATAAACCATATATTCCCTGAAAGTACACATTTTAAGCTTTCTATGCATACCCAGCTTGTTGTAGTGGGCTCATCTTTCTGGGAGTCATCTCTTGAAGAATTCTTAGGTTGCACAGAGTTTCACAAAAAAATGTATAAAAAAGCAGAATAAAAAACACCTTTTCCAAAAATATCAATATGTAAATAAGAAAACAACAAGCTAAATCTGAGAGCGTAAGGTCCCCCGAGCAGAACAATACCCAACATGCATAGGTACTATTAACCCTTTTAATTGGCAGCCTACTTGAAGTTTTGTCACCCTCTGTTGACAGGTCATTTTTCCCCATTTTGCGCCATGTTTAACCGTGATTTTTGCCGGAATTTCCAGGAATATAAATATATATATATATATATTTTGCAGCAGAGTTTAGGCTTTAACCCTTTAACTGCCAGCCTACCTTGAGATTTTGTCACCCTTTGTTGCCAGATTATTTTGCCCTATTTTGCGCTCCCCATGTTCAACTGTGATTTTTGAAGGGATTTCCAGGGATTTCCCAGGAAAGTGATATATTGTTTTTTTCAGCGGAGCCTGGGCTTTAACATGAAATGTCTTGTTTGTCATTTTCTAAGTGTATTCTCAATATTTTTGGGTGAAAATTGTGCAAAAAATAAAAAAAACCTATTTTTTAAAATTTGTAGTGTTTTTTTGTAATAAAAAATGTAAGTTTGTCAATAAAATCTTATTGCGTGTGAAACCCCAATTTCTCCCGGTTACAGCGTTACCACATATGTATAGGTAGATACCCTTTCCTGCCCAGGAGACTCCCCCAAACTTAAACAACGCTTTAGGAGATTTTCAGATAAAATACAACTATGCTATGCAATATGCGCACCTTGCAGTTTTTCAAGAAAAACAACCCTTTACATTTGAAATACCCCCCACAAACTATATATTCCCTAGAAGTACACACCTCAAGCTTTCTAGGCGTACCAGGCTTGTTGACATGGGTGCAGTTTTCTGGAAGTAATCCCTCAATGTATTCTTTGGTTGCACAGGGTTTCCCTAAAAATGAATAAAAAAGCAGAATCAAAACCACATTTTCCTAAAAAAACCTATATGCAAACCAGAAAAAAACAGAAAATCTGAAAAAGCAACATCCCCCAAATAGAACGATACCCAACATGCATAGGTTCAGTCAAGGAGAGAGTTGCCAAACACACCAAAGTAAAGCATGCGCATAACGGTAATTTTACTTCAGATTTTAAGCTCTGCAGACAAAGTGCGCACCTTGTGCTTTTTCTACCAAACCGACCCTTTACATTTGGAATATCCCCCGTAAACCATATATTCCCTGAAAGTACACATGTTAAGCTTTCTAAACGTACCCAGCTTGTTGTAGTGGGCTCATCTTTCTGGAAGTAATATCTCTAAGAATTCTTAGGTTGCACAGGGTTTCACAAAAAAATGTATAAAAAAGCAGAATAAAAAACACCTTTTCCTAAAATATCAATATGCAAATAAGAAAAAACAAGCTAAATCTGAAAGCGCAAGGTCCCTCGAGCAGAACAATACCCAACATGCATAGGTACCTGTAACCTTTTGACTGCCAGTCTACTTGAGATTTTGTCACCCTCTCCTGACAGGATATTTTTCACCATTTTGCGTGATGTTTAACTGTGATTTTTGCAGGAATTTCCAAGAAAATTGCATATTTTCTTTTTGTGGCAGAGTTTAGGCTTTAACATGAAATGTCTTGTTTGTATTTTTTCTACTTTTTAAAAAAAATGTAAATAAATAAATAAAAAAAATATATATTTTTTAAATTGTCTCCTTTATTTTAAACAAAAACATTTATTTTATTAAAGAAAACCATATTGCATGTGAAAGCCCCATTTCTCCCGATTACAATGATACCACATATGTATCGGTAGCCCCCCGTTCCTGTCCAGGTGATCCCATAAACTGAAAAGAGCACTTTATAACATTTACAAATAAAATACAACTGTTATCCACATAATAAAGGGTTAAATAAAAAAAAATTGGTGTGGGGTCCCCCTTCACGGGGGGGGGGGACACCATTTCTTGGGGGAATTTTAAGGTTTTTCTGGGTTAATGGCAAGTCACCCACTAGCCGCAGGTGACTTGCCAGACCCCTGAGCCCTGTGAACTGGTATAGGGGTCACGTGGACCCCTTACCAGTTCACAAAGGGTTAAAAGTTAAAAAAAACACACACACAGAGACACACTTTAAAAAAAACTTTATTAAAAAAAAATATTTTTTTAATTATTTTTTTTAATACTTACCTCCCATCCATCCCTGTGTCCCACGCTGATCACTTAGGCTTCTGCTCTCCTGCTGCTGCTGGAAGCCTTTTAACCCCTACTGGGTTACAGGTAGCAAAGGGTTAATTAAAAAAAAATGACATAGGGTCCCCCCTCGAAGGGAGGGGGACCCCATTTTATTTTTTGGATTTTTAAGGGTTAAAACCCTTAAAAATCCCCCCAAAAAATGGCGTGAGGTCTCCCCTACCCAGCATAACCAGCCAGTGACCAGCTATGGGGGCTTGTAGAACAGGGCGCAGGGGCCAGCTTTAGTGGCCCCTGGCCCTGCCGGCTACAAGCCGTCATAGCCTAGGGCCACGGCTCTTCTGCCCCCCCCCCCTGGGCTTTGGGGAGGCAGGTAATTTGGGGGGCCAGGGGTTAATGGCAAGTCACCCGCTAGCCGCAGGTGACTTGCCAGACCCCCGAGCCTTGTGAACTGGTATAGGGGTCACATGGACCCCTTACCAGTTCACAAAGGGTTAAAAGTTAAAAAACACACACACACACACACACACACACACACACACACACACACACACACACACTTTTTTAAAAATATCTTTATTAAAAAAAAAAAAAAATTAAATATTTTTTTTAATACTTACCTCCCATCCATCCCTGTGTCCCAAGCTGATCTTAGGCTTCTGCTCTCCTGCTGCTGCTGGAAGCCTTTTATACCTACTGGGCTACAGGTAACAAAGGGTTAATTAAAAAAAAATGACATAGGGTCCCCCCTCGAAGGGAGGGGGACCCCATTTTATTTTTTGGATTTTTAAGGGTTAAAACCCTTAAAAATCCCCCAAAAAATGGCGTGAGGTCCCCCCTACCCAGCGTAACCAGCCTGTGACCAGCTATGGGGGCTTGTAGAACAGGACGCAGGGGCCAGCTTTAGTGGCCCCTGGCCCTGCGGCTACAAGCCGTCATAGCCTAGGGCCACGGCTCTTCTGCCCCCCCCCCCCCCGGGCTTTGGGGAGGCAGGTAATTTGGGGGGCCAGGGGTTAATGGCAAGTCACCCGCCAGCCGCAGGTGACTTGCCAGACCCCCAAGCCCTGTGAACTGGTATAGGGATCACATGGACCCCTTACCAGTTCACAAACGGTTAAAGTAAAAAAAAAAGACAGACACTTTTTTTGTAAATACTTTATTAAAAAAAAAAAATTTTTTTTACTTTACTCACCTCCGATCTTCATCTTCTGTGTCCCGCGGCGATCTGCTGTCAGTGACGGCTGGGCAGAGGAGGGGGGAGGCAGGCGATCGGAGGATCGCCTACCTCCCTCCTTCCCTGCCCAGCCGTCACCGGCATCTGAGAGTTGAACTGCCGGGTGCCCCGATGACACCCGGCGGTGACGTCATTGGCCCCGCCCCGAAGGGGAAAGTCAGGCACGTAAATTTTACGTGGCTGGCGTTTAACTGTTGGAGAGGCAGCCACGTAAAATTTACGTGGCTGGCAATAGAAGGGTTAACATGAAATGTCTCGTTTGTAATTTTTCTACTGTTTTTTAAATATTTTTGCGTAAAAAATCAAGCCTTTATAATTGGAATATCCCCCATAAACCATATATTCCCTGAAAGTACACATTTTAAGCTTTCTATGCATACCCAGCTTGTTGTAGTGGGCTCATCTTTCTGGGAGTAATCTCTTGAAGAATTCTTAGGTTGCACAGGGTTTCACAAAAAAATGGATAAAAAAGCAGAATAAGAAACATCTTTTCCAAAAATATCAATATGTAAATAAGAAAAAAACAAGCTAAATCTGAGAGCGTAAGGTCCCCCGAGCAGAACAATACCCAACATGCATAGGTACTATTAACCCTTTTAATTGGCAGCCTACTTGAAGTTTTGTCACCCTCTGTTGACAGGTCATTTTTCCCCATTTTGCGCCATGTTTAACCGTGATTTTTGACGGAATTTCCAGGGAAAAAATATATATATATTTTTTATATTATATATTAATATATATATTAAAGTTTAGGCTTTAACATGAAATGTCTTGTTTGTAATTTTTCTATTGTTTTTTAAATATTTTTGCATAAAAAAACAAAACAATAAAATAATATTTTTTAGACCATTGTCTCCTTTATTTTAAATAAAACATTTGTTTTATTAATGAAAACCATATTGCATGTGAAAGCCCTATTTCTCCCGATTACAACGGTACCACATATGTATCGATAGCCCCCCCATTGGTGCCCAGGAGACCCCCCAAGGGGTTAATTTAAAAAGTAAATGACATAGGGTCCCCCCCTCCCAGGCGGGGGGACCCAATTTCTTTGGGAATTTTAAGGGTTAAAAACCCTTAAAAAAATGACGTAGGGTCCCCCCTACCCGAAATAACCAGCCCGGGACCAGCTATGGGGGCTAGTAGAACAGGGTGCAGGGGCCCCCCCACCCTGCAGCCTACAAGCCCACATACCCTGTGTGGGCCCGGGCTCTTCTGCCCCCCCCCCCGGGCTTTGGGGAGGCAGGTAATTGGTGTGCCAGGGGTTAATGGCAAGTCACCCGCTACTGCAGCCTTGTGAACTGGTATAGAGGTCTCATGGACCCCTTACCAGTTCACAAGGGGTTAAGTGTAAAAAAAAAAAAACACACACACATGGAGAAAAAAATATTTGATTTCATTTTTTTTTTTTTTTTTTTTTATACTTACCTCCCATCCATCCCTGGGCACTGTGTCCCATGCTGATCAATCCGGCTTTCTCCTCTCCTGCTGCTGCTGGACGCCTTTTATAGCTGCTGGGCGACAGAGCATAAGGGGTTAATTTAAAAAAAAATGGCACGAGGTCCCCTCTCCCAGGGGGGGATCCCATTTTTTGGGGGAATTTTAAGGGTTAGGCTAACCCTAAACCTAACCCTTAAAATTAAAAAAAAAATGACATAGGGTGGGGGGGGCATTTTTGGGGGGAATTTTAAGGGTTAGGGTTAGCCTAACCCTTAAAAATCCCCAAAAAATGGGGTCCCTAACCATTAAAATTTTTTTTAAAAATGACGTAGGGTCCCCCCTCCCAGGGGGGGGGGGACCCCATTTTTTTTGGAATTTTAAGGATTAGGGTTAGGCCAACCCTAACGCTTTAAATTTTTTTAAAAAATGACGTAGGGTCCCCCCTACCCATCATAACCAGCCCGGGACCAGCTATGGGGGCTTGTAGGAACAGAGTGGAGGGGCCAGCTCTGGTGCCCCCCCCCACCCTGCAGCCTACAAGCCCACATTCTGTCCCCCCGGGCTTTGGGGAGGCAGGTAATTGGGGGTGCGGGGGTAAATGGCAAGTCACCTGCTAGCGCAGGTGACTTGCCAGCCCCCAGCCTTGTGAACTGGTAAAGGGGTCTCATGGACCCCTTACCAGTTCACAAAGGGTTAACAGTAAAATAAACACACAAACACAAAGTAAAAATTATTTTATAAAAAATTTTCTTTACTCACCTCCGATCGTCAGCTCCTCTGCCCTCGCTGATCTGATGACAGATGCCGGTGATCGGCAGCCAGAGGAGGAGGGGAGGCAGGAGATCAGAGGATCTCCTGTCCCCTTCTTCTCAGGCCACTGATCACCGGCATCTGACAGCTGAGATGCGCGACCGTTTGCCCAATCAGCGCACTCGCTGACGGGCGCATCCCCCGCTATCCTCTAACATGGAGCATGGCATTCACAAATGCCTGGCGTGGGCACGCGCCCAGCTAGAGGGATAGCGGGGGTGCGGGCGCAGCTCGCGCATGCTCTGTTGAACCCGAAACAAGGTAAATGTTTTGGGTGACCTGGGGGAGTTTCACACAGTGGGGCAACCTGATTTTGGATGCCCCGGGGGGAGGGAATCGATCGGCCCAGGAATCTTATAGATGCCGCCCATTCAGAAAGGCCGGGTGCGGCTGCGTTCATGGCTAGGGCTGAGCCGGGATGTGGCCGAAGAGCAGAAATGCCGCTCCTGGACTAGGTGAGTGGGGGGGTTTTACATAGCAGCGGAATTCCAATTCATGATGCCTGAAGGAGCAGAACTCAGATGGCCCTGGAGTCTTTTAGACTTAGGACCTCCGATGTTGCTCTTTAAAGTGGACCAAAACCCAATGTGATCAGCCCGAAATCTATAAGATTCCCAGGCCGATCAATTCCCTCCCCTTGGGGAATCCAAAATTTTGATGCCCCGCTGTGTGAAACCCCCCAGATTGCCCCATACACTTGCCTTCTTTTCCGGTCCAATGATGCATATGCGAGCCACGGCCGCATCCCAGCTATCCCTCTAGCAGGACACGTGCCAGCACCAGGCATTTGTGAATAGTTGGTGCAAGTCAACTATCAAAATGTGTGGCCAAAGCATCACATATGGGGAGGGGATAAGAGGAAAATTATAGGGGGGTTATAGCTGTGCTTTGCCCAGACAGAGCAGAACTGGGGTCAGGAAAGCGTCAGCAATCCCAGAATGCAGAGCGGCACAGTCAGAAGACACTTCCTGTTTGCAGGCTGCCTGATGCTCCATGATCTGCCATCTTGGATGTTTAAAGTCTCATAACATGTAGTAGATGCAGGTAGGATTATTTTAATGTGAGCAATCTGTATGTACAGGGTGTGGGAAACATATAAAATATGCTCTTATTCAGGGAGAAAGTCCGCTTTAAAGTGGACGAACACCAGGCGGATTGGCCCGAGAATCTATAAGATTCCCGGGCCGATCCTTCCCTGCGGGGCATCCAAAATCGGTATGCCACGCTGTGTGAAACCCCCCAGGACACCCAGAAACCTTACCTGGATCCCGATCCAACGGCGCATGCGCGGGCTGCGGCTGCATCTCACGCTTCTCTCTAGTAGGGCGCATTTGTGAATGGCCGGCGCGGGCGCGCTCCCTGTTAGAAGGAAGTACGAGATGCGGCCGCCAGCGTGCTCGGAGCCGCTGTGGTAAGACGTCTCAGTGACGCGCATACCACAGCGGCTCCGAGCGCACTGATTGGACGAGCGTCCGCGCATGTCCCGTAAGAGCGGGGTGAGGTGAGTTTTTACTCGCGATCTGGGGGGTTTCACATAGCGGGGCACCCCCAATCGGGTGCCCCGGGGAAGTGGACCAAGACCCAGGATAGTCAAAATCCTGGGTGTTGTTCCACTTTAAGGAGCACTAAGTATATCTTCTGACATTAAAGTCCTACAATATAGAAAAGAAAATCCATCTTGAAGCTTCACCTCCTGTGCCTCCCACATATGTCAAGCTTTTATATGGGAGCAGCTGAGCCTATGCGTAGCATGCTACAAAGTGAGCCTAATGGAATTTATAGAGGAAGGGCCATTAATCAGCACTAATTGAACCTTTGACCCAACACTAAAATATCACCCTGAGCACAGAAAGCTGAAGTTCTTTGATCAATGCGGCACCAGGCAGCAGAAAATAATGATGTCCCCTCTCTTCTGCCTGCAACACGTCCTGCTGCTAAATGACCAGTAACTGACAGAGGCCACTAACTAGATATATAGCCGGGGACGTGCCATAATGCAGGCTGCTAGTTGGGGAGAACGAACACTGACTCGCTGGCTTCCCAGAATCCTCTGGGTCAAATGTCATCTAATAATTAGGAAAAACTGTTTGAAAAACGCTGAAAGGGAGATACGCTACAAAAGCAAGTCATCGACATAAAAAGCTCTGTTTTTCTTTAGGGTTTCGGTGTTCTTCCTTATTGGTTCTCTCTTCCGGAATGTAAAATAAACCTGTGTGTTAGGATTGTGCCCCCTGTGATTTACTTTCTTTCCAGGTTTCTTATATTCCTGTGGCTCTGTGTTGGTAAAGTGGAAGCGGCTTTTCTGTCCTTCAGTAAAGACCTTAGTATAGTTTTTACCTATAAATCCCAGAATCCTTCCACTGTAACAGGTGGGCTCATCAGCAGCTTTGGCAATGTTAAAGCACCAGTAATGAACTTCCCAGTTGAGAACACTGCCAGTAACGCTGTTACTGGAAAACAAGACTGTGAATCCCTCATCTGTAGAGGCTGAAATAGAGCAGGAGGGGTTAAACCTGCAAGCTCATGAGTGCAGAGTGTCATTGCTGGTCCTGGAGTCTAAAACACTCCATAAAAAAGACAAACTAAAAGATACTCTTCCCACCCAGGACAGTGATCCCTCCAAATGAATACATTCATCCCTCCAAGGATAGTGATCACTCCCAAATGCAAACACTCCTTCCACCTAGGACTGTGACCCCCCCCCCCCAAAGGAAGATTCTCCTCCCACCCAGGACAGTGATCCCTCCAAATGAAAACACTGCTCCCACCCAGACTGTGACCCCCTCCAAAGGAAGACACTGCTCCCACCCAGAATAGTGATCCCTCCAAATGAATACACTCCTCCCACCCAGAATAGTGATCCCTCCAAATTAATACACTCCTCCCACCGAGGACTGTGACCCCTTGCAAATGAAGATACTGCTCCCATCCAGGAGTGATCCCTCCAAATAATACCATTTTGTGAATACTCACCTTGTAAAATGGGTATTATGAGTATATCACACACCCCGCTTCAAGAATCCATAACATGTGGGTAATATCGTCCTGAAGAGGGCGTTCCTGCAGAGATGATAGCAAAAGAAAGCCCCTCCCTGATCCATAAATACCTGGGACCTCCCACTCACTACCCAGTATACAGAAGCAGTAAGGTAAGGGACCAGGAAGAGGCAAATATAAACAACAACCACGCAAAGTTCGCAATAAAGAGGATCCTGAATACAAAAGGGCGGGTTGAAGCGGGGTGTGTGACATACTCATAATACCCATTTTACAAGGTGAGTATTCACAAAATGGTATTATTCTTAGTATGTCACACACCCCGCTTCAAGAATCCATAACATGTGGGACATCCAACAGCAGTGTCCATAACAAGGGCGGGGATCCAAAACTAGGCAACAATGCACAACCTTAAACCACAACAGCTTGCAAAACTTTGCGGCCAAAAACAGCATCCGCTGATGCCCGAACATCAACCTTGTAAAACTTGGAAAAGGTGTGAACAGAAGACCAGGTAGCGGCCTTACAAACTTGCTCAACAGAAGCCTGGTGCTGAAAAGCCCAGGACGCACCAACTGCACGAGTAGAATGAGCAGTAACACGAAAAGGGGGACTCCTCCCCTTGGCAGAATAGGCCCCAATGATGGCCTGACGAATCCATTTACTAATGGAAGATTTGGCAGGAGCCAAACCTTTCCTAGGCCCGCAGGGCACCACAAAGAAAGCATCAGTCTTACGAAAGGAAGACGTAACCTCCAGATAATGATCCACAACACGAACTACATCCAAGGAATGCAATGCCCTTTCCTTGTCGGCGCTGGGATTTGGGCATAGAGAGGGCAAAACAATGTCCTGATTCAGATGAAACTCCGAGACCACTTTAGGAAGAAAATCCTGCTTGAAACGAAAGACAACCTTGTCCTGATGTTTCTCGAAGTACGGAGCTTTAATGGATAAAGCTGCCAACTCAGAAACACGCCTAACCGAAGTGATAGCCACCAAAAAGGCCACCTTTTGCGTAAGAGAAGACAAAGCTATCTCATTCAAGGGCTCAAACGGAGGGCCCTGGAGAGCAGAAAGAACCAGGTTCAAATCCCAAACTGGAACAAAAGGCTTCCTAGGAGGCCGAACATGTGTAACACCTTGGAAAAAGGTCTTGACTAAGGGATGAAGTGCAAAAGACCTTTGGAAGAACACCGCCAGGGCAGAAACCTGCCCTTTCAATATACTAAGCTGGAGCCCCAGATCTAGACCATGTTGGAGAAACTCTAAAATTCTAGGAATGGAGAATTCTCGACAAGAGAAAGACCTACTTTCACACCAATCAATATAGGCCCTCCAAGTCCTGTAGTAAATAGAAGAGGAAGAGCGCTTCCTGGCACAGATAAGAGTCTGAATCACCGCGTCAGAAAGACCTTCTTCCTTCAAGATGGCGGTTTCAGCAGCCATGCCGTCAAAGCCAGCGATGGTAAATTGGGATAGTGTAGCCGACCCTGGGTGAGCAGGTCCGGCAGCAGAGGCAGGGCGAACTGATCCTCTGCCAGTCTTACAAGGTCTGCGAACCAAACTCGCCTTGGCCACCTTGGGGCCACCAGAATTGCCGACTCACCATCCAAGGCCAGTTTGCGCAGCACTCTGGCTAGCATTGGGAACGGAGGAAACAGGTAAAGGAACCCCAGATCCCTCCAGTTTAGAGACATGGCATCCACTGCCAGAGCCAGAGGATCCTGCGAAAGAGACACAAAGACTGGAAGCTTGTGATTGTGACGAGAAGCAAAGAGGTCCACCGCTGGGACCCCCCACCTGAGACATATCGAACGAAACACCTTGGGACTGAGAGACCACTCCCCCTGACGAGAGGAGGCCCTGCTCAGCAAGTCCGCCTCCGTGTTCTCCACCCCCGGAATGTAGACTGCTGAGATACACGGGACGTGGGTCTCTGCCCAGTCCAGAATCAAAGACACTTCCCTGAGGGCACTCCTGCTGCGAGTCCCTCCTTGGTGATTGATGTAAGCAACCGCCGTTCTGTTGTCCGACCGGACCTGAACTGGCAGGCCTCTCAACTGATGAGTCAAGCGAAACAGAACCAACCTGATGGCTCTCAACTCCAGAACATTGATGGGCTCGTGAGCCTCCCGCGGGCCCCACAGACCCTGAAACTGGAGGTCCTTCCAAACACCCCCCCAACCTGACAGACTGGCATCCGTGGTGACTGTTTCCCAACACGGAGCCAGAAAAGATCTGTCCTTCAACAGATTGACCGACCCCAGCCACCATTGCAGGGATCGACGAACTCGCACCGTTTAAGGCTAAGGAACTCGTTACTACCAGGACGAAGCCCGGAAGAAGTCAGCAGGTCCCTGACCACAGACCTGGTGGCCAACACCATTAGCTCCGAAGCGCACACAGGCCGGATGGCCGACCCAATGCTAGTAAAGCCATGAGAAGCCATCTGATCAATACGTTTATCCTCTCCATCTTTGAGAGTGGAACAATCAGGTCTGTTTAACACCGAGGAGTTAGACAACCCCAAAACCGGTGCATCCACCTCGGGGGGAGATGCCCAGCGCTTGACCGCCTCAGAAGGAAAGGGATATTTCCTATCCCACCCCTGAGGGATGCCAGGGAGCCGAGCCGGCCTATCCCATTCCTTGTCAATGATTCTATCAAAATGGCGTTGCGTAGGAAACTCCAGGCGCAGCCTGGATTCCTCAAACAATTCACCTTTCTGCTGCCCTCCTCGGGAGGGGAAATATTCAGAACTTCCAGCATGAGAGACAGAGCGTGAGGAGAGTCCAAGGATCTCCCTAAATCAGATAGCTCGGCATCAGCGCCAGCAGACTACTCATCATCCGAAAATTCTGAACCCTCATCAACCTCCCCCTCCTCTAGCTGGGGATAATCAGACCAATCCAGATTATCTCTGTCATCAAGATCATCCACCGGCGGAGCCGGCGACAAATGCTTTCTCTTAGACGGAGCCTTACGGGCGACCGAGCTAGAGAGCATTTTCTCAAGGCTAGCCAATCTGGCACACATCTCAGATTGCAGATCCCTGCCCATGACCACGTCACACGGGGCACGAGTCAAGGCGGGAGGGGGAGTTGAGGTGGCCGGCTGTGCTGACCCCGACGTTTGGGGTTCGGACTGCCGCGTAATAGATTGCTGTGCACATGGTATACACAGTAACACATCATCCCCAGTAATGGAAATCCCACACAACATACACTTTTTGGGATCCCCCGAAGGGGTCCCAGTCCCAGTATCCGGGGATGCCTCCATAAGGTGAATTTTGAGTGGTCGCTATGACCCAGGGAATTACGCCAGTTAGACAACCCGGGATGCCCCTTTAATGTCCCGAGTGGGAGGATTTGTGATGCTAAAATGGACCCAGGGACCCAGGATCAGGAGAGACCTTCCAATACTACAGAAGATCCTCCTGGATAACCTTCACCTAAAAGATAGAGAGAGACCCATAAGTCCCTACAATAAGACTTAATCAGATAAAGAAAAGAAGAAATAAATGAGGCCCACAGGGCCACTCACAGACGCTGCGGTGAACGATCCGCCTCAGAACAATGGCGACCTCTGAGGTGAAGTGAAGAGAAGAAGAACGGTCGTGCCAGGGGCGTGGTCTGCGCAGCCCGCGCAAAGCTGATCTGTGCCCCCTTAGCTGCCTAGTAACAGGGAGCTCAGCTCCGCAGCGGCGCCAGTACAGAGGAGGGCGGAGCCGCGGCGACGCGCCGAAAGCCCGGCTCCGCCCCCCCTCCAGTGTGAATGAAGCGTGAGGGAATAAGTCCCTCACACACCAGCCCAGAGACCAGCGCCGCCGACAACCGCGGCGCCAGCTGCCGTGACAACGGGTGCGTCCGCTTTCACTAGCGGAGCACCCGCCCCGCTCGCTGCGGCGAGGAATGAAGGAGAGAACGGGGGCTGGCCGCGGCAGAGCGCCGAGTGCCAGCCCCGCCCCCCCAAAGCGCGTGAGGTAAAAAATCACCTCACAGACTGAAAAACCCCGGCACCAGGCTGCAATGACAGCCGCGGTGCTGCAACAAAGTAAAAAACAGAATAACTCATTGAGGAATAACTCCCAGATACACACATCAATAAAGAGAAAGTGAATAAAGAGAAAGTGAATAAAGCTAACCCCTATGAGAGGAACCCCGAGCCCCCATAGTTGGTAAAAGGGAAGGGCCCCCCCCCAGGGGAAAAGTCAAGGGACGGGGCATCCCAAACCGGGATCACCTACCCGGTATGACCGCCTACCCTCTCTTTTAGGGTCTCACGGTGGAGCTCTGCTCCTCAGCACCAGAGGTGCCAATGTACCCTCGCTCGGGCCAGCAGCCAAGACTGTGGAGGCATGTAATATGAGGTAAATGTTGGGACAAAAAAGGGGTCCGAGCGGAAATAAACAAAAATAAGAGGCCGGGAGTTACCCCGGCTACCTGAAATCCCCCTGTGCAAGGAGGAGCCATCATCTTCTGACTTGCTCGCCGTCTGCAGAGATGGAAAACTGGGGTAGTGAGTGGGAGGTCCCAGGTATTTATGGATCAGGGAGGGGCTTTCTTTTGCTATCATCTCTGCAGGAACGCCCTCTTCAGGACGATATTACCCACATGTTATGGATTCTTGAAGCGGGGTGTGTGACATACTAAGAATAAATGCACTCCTCCCACCCAGGACTGTTACCCCCTCAAAATGAAGATATCACACCTATCCAGGAGTGATCCCTCCAAATGAATACAATCCTCCCACCCTCCAAATGAAGACACTGCTCCCACCCAGGATAGTGATCCCTCCAAATGAAGACACTGCTTTCACCCAGGATAGTGATCCCTCCAAATGAAGACACTGCTCCCACCCAGGATAGTGATCCCTCCAAATGAAGACACTGCTCTAACCCAGGATAGTGATCCCTCCAAATGAAGACACTGCTCCCACCGAGGACTGTGACCCCCTCCAAATGAAAACACTGCTCACACCCAGGACTGTGACCCCTCCAAATGAAGACACTGCTCCCACCCAGGATAGTGACCCCTCCAAATGAAGACACTGCTCCCACCCAGGATAGTGACCCCTCCAAATGAAGGCACTGCTCCCACCCAGGACTCCGACCCCCTCCAAAAAAAGACACTGCTCCCACCCAGAACTCTTACCCCCTCCAAAAAAAAGACACTGCTCCCACCCAGGACTGTGACCCCCACCAAATAAAGACACTTCTCCCACCCAGGACTGTGACCCCCTCCAAATGAAGACACTGCCGTTATCTAAAACACCGACATCCAGCAGGATTCCTGGCCCCTTTGCATCCCCCAGCCGTTCCCAAAGTGAAGGCTGCAAGCCTTAGCCGTACTTACCTCCTCTCCTCTTCAAATTCCTTGTACTCTTAAACTCTATGCAGCGACACTGCGCATTCGCAAACGCAGATGGGCGGCGCAGAGCATGGTGGGACGGCAGGATGGCACTGCCTTACAGGGAAGATGTGTGGAACCAAAGGGGAAGCTGGAGAACTATGCGACCAGACAGGTAAGTTAAAAGCTGTGAAATGTGAAACCGAAGGTGGGGGGCCAGCAAACAAGGTTTGGGGAGTTTTTATTAACTGCCCAATACCTGTAATGTTCCTCTTTAAGCATGATTGGCTGATCGGATCATTTTATGAACACATAGTCCATGGGTTGCTAATAAAAGTGTCTGGTGAGCTCATGAATACATTTCTTCTTTCTCTGGACCAAAAGGAGACAAAGGTCTGAGTCGCTGGCAGACACATGTCAGAACGCTGGCAGCGCTTCTTTCCTGCGTGTAGCATTTGATATTTCACTCAGCTCAGTGCAGACATGTCAGTAAAAATACTTTATTATATTCCTATACAACTGGCAAGTAGGTTTATGAAGGCTGGAGTGAAATGCGGCTGCACTTGGAACAAGGATGACTAGTCGGGGGGACTGGGATGAGATTTAATTTATTAGAAGTGAAAGTACTTAGAAAGAAATGTTATTCCCTGCTGCGGCTGTGAGGGGATCGGATTCCAGGAACAATCAGCCGTCCATTGGTCTATGGCAGGGATGTTTTGCCTCTGTAGACAGGACATTCATACAGTGATCCAATAAGACTGAATGGTAATAAGCTCTACTCTACTTCAACACCCATGAGTTTATATTTGGCAAACCTATGCTATAGTTGATTTGTTTGTTCCAAACAAATTGTGAAAATCTCTTACAATCAAAACTGCATGAACGTTAATATTCCAATGCCAGGTCCAAGGGGATTCGCTTAGCGCCGCTACCACAATGCCTTTCTGTCTCCTGCAAATCCATATAAACACATTAGCTAATGAGAGGCGGGGTCATTATGCAACCGTACTGAATACAACTTCCACCAAGCTTGTGGATTTCTTCTCCTGGTAGGGATAAAATCCATAGGAGACAGGTTTTAGTGTATCAGGGGGACAGATCATGCCACCCCTGATTTCCTCTTCCTTCCATTCAAAGAAAGAAACAAGCCTGGCTGGATATTTCTTGATGACGAGTATATAAATGACCCCTCCCCCCGCTATCCAGCATATATAAGGATTTTTATCATTGAGCAATTTTTCCATCATAGTCCTCCTTTAAGGTTCTCATTCATCCAAGTCTTCGTATATATGTAGGAATAAATCAAAGCAACGGAACTTGCTGTGTTGTTTTCTTGAAATTGCTTCGCTAATCATCCGACTGGCTTTCTCAATTTAGACTTGCAGCAATAAATGGTACCTCCAATCCACCATCTTTTGTCTGTTGCTTGCATACAACAGTAAGCTGCTTCCTTTGGTGTTAACATGTGTTATACAACAGAATTTTGAGATTTAAATGTATATATTTTATTGAAAAATGACATGGTATAAGCTTTCATTTGCTGACTTGACTTCTATGATTGAGAAATAGAGACCTATCATTGAAATAAGGGGAACATGTGTACGTTTTGTCATACCGTGTTGAATTAGGCCAACCTTTGCTTAATGAAACCCTGAGGACTATTTTTCTGCTGTGTATATCTTAGGGTTGATTCAGAGAGACATAAAAAGAATTTAGTTTTTGTATCGATCTGTTTTTTATTTTGTTTTTTCCCGCTTGCGTATGAGTGTACGAGTGATTCTAAGCATGCATCGCAAGCCTTCAGTAAAGTGCTCATCCGTTCGTATGCCAAAGTCATTTTTCAGCTTTCGTTTTCCGTTTAGGTTACTCATGAAACAACGTAAGCTTCTGTTTTTTGCCTTTTTCCAACGTCGCCTCGAAGAGGCCATATGTCATTGTGCTAAGGACATTGACAATGGATTGAGGTTGATTATTGATTATGTTATTTTACACATACTCAAAATATTAACATTACAACTTACTTTGGTGGTGGGCGACCTCTGCTTGGGGGACCACCCTACGGTCTGGGACCTGTCACTGCTGGGAATGTGAGGCTGTAGAGACATTTAAAATAGACTCACTTCTAATGTCTGATTCACAGTAAGCAAATGACACTTACAATGTGTGTGTGACATCACCCACCTTCTCCATGCTCCTCCAGGGCATGATCTGCTGCGGTCTCTGCTCCAGATCCTTCACCCGCTACATATTCATCTATAAAAAGATATTAATGGAATCAGCTTTGGTTTAAATAGCATGTATGTGTGTGGGGTTACATTAAGAGTCACATACCAGAGGCTAATGGCTCAGTCATTTGGTACGACTCCCTGCCCACGCGGTGACGCCCCTCCTCTGTAGAAAGGTGGTAGGAACTTGGCCCTGGAGATCCACCACCTTCACTTGCGGCTGCAGATTCATGCCGCACTGGCCGGACTGCGTGCCTCCAGGTGGGTCTAATGCGATACTCCATTTCCAACACTATAAAAGAAAAGCATTTATAAATAAAGGCCTACCTTCTGTATTTGTTACATCTAGCATGCAATCGGTATGTACTTACTTGGGAAATGGAGCGCAAAAAATTGCCGCACCCGGGGCATGTGTAGTCACTTCAGGTCCGACCAGTGCTGCATGATCTGCGTATGGGTGAAGGTGGTGTCCGTTTCCTGGTGGATCCGGGCCACGATCTACAGGGCCAGATTCCTCTTCTCAAATGCGTTGGACAGGTAGTCGTACCTGCGCTGAAGCATAGTCTAAAAAACAGATAAAACAAAATAGTTGTTAGATCAAACAGCATACAAATATCATTCACTATTAGATCAGTTGACTAAACACATTTCTAGCCTTAAACTATCCTTCTACATGCAAGTGAGTTGGTAGTCACATGTGTGCACTAACTTCTGTTTGGCACAGAGTTTAAATCACTTTTAAAAACAACTGTTTCTTCCTGCACTTCCTTAAGGCCTATGCATGCATTTAGATGGCAAATCAACGTCCTACAATACACTTACGAGCATAATGAGCTCTTGTTGTTGGCGGGTGAAGATCGTGGGCACCATCTTTCTTCTTGTCTGCAGCAGATAGGTAATGCCCCAGCGGTTTCCGGGTTCCGCACGGCCGGACGAACGGCCGTACGCATGCGTCATACCCAGTCATTAGTATTTAAAGGGTAATGGACACACAGCTCATTCTATTTGATATCGTCATCATGGCACCCAAAAAAGCTAGCGCAAAGCAACCAGCAGCAAAGGAGCCCAAGAGCAAAAGGGCAGAGTGGCATGAGGACAATTCATCCTCCAGCACTCGGTCGCACAAATCTACTACAAAGGTGCCTGCAACGCGGAGCAAAAGTGGCCCCCACAAGGCTACATTGGCCACAACTCCAGCCACATCAAAAACATCAAGCACCCGCAAGGAAGGATCCTCCAAGAAGAAGGCTCCCTGCGCAACCACACCCAAACAGCAAGGTAGCACAGCAAGTTCTATGGGGAAAAGTAAGCAGAGGGCCAGAAGCCCAAGCCCACCAAGAACACCCTCTCCTACTCCCCGCACAACCACATCCAAAGAGAAAGGGAGCACAACGTCCAAGGGGCAAAAGAAGAAGAAGGTGAGAAGCCCAAGCACACCCTCTCCTGCTCCCCGCCCTACCACATCTCATGATAAACGGAGCACAAGCTCCAAGGGGAAAAGTAAGCAGAGGGCCCGAAGCCCAAGCCCACCCTCTCCTCCTCGCCCACATTTGGCACCGGAACAGGTGGAAACCAGTGGATGTCACATCCATGCCTGCTAGTTCTGTGGCCACACAGCCAATGACCCCCAGTCCTAATGCCAGTCCAGTCTTTTTCCATCCACGTGACGGGCGATTCATCACCACACAGCCAGCCCAGAATGTCCCCTGAATTGCCACCAAACATAGATGAGCCAGAAGAACAACTATTAGGCCGAACATTGCGGCGAGGCCAGTTGAGCGGCCGGTTTAGGGAGGCACAAACCCTAGCCTTGGCAAGCGGCCTCACACTTCATTATGATGAGACTTTTTGGCCGCCATTCTAAAGCAACCAGCAAACTGAGAAAAAGCCAAATCTGGGAAGAGCTCACCAGACAGGTGAATGCAGCGGGGGACGAGAGGAAAGAAGTGGAGCAGATCCGGAGGAAAATATCTGACCTGAAGTATGCAGTACGGAAGAAGCAGAATAAACTGCACAATCACAAGTACATTTTTTAGGTTTGCATTTTGCTGCTTGTTGTAGTGAACACATATTTTTTAAGCTCTATTTTTCAGCTTACAAACTGGCGGAGGCTTCCCCACCAAATTACAATATACCAGAGCTGAAGAAATGGTCCTGGCGTTAATACACCCCGTGGCATTAGAGGGCCTCTCTGGGAGACACGACTCGGACATCCAGGACATTTCTGCAGGTTAGTAATGTTTGTTTTAATGTGAACTATTGTAAACTTGTGAAATGAGGCTAACAGGCAGATATGAACACAGGCCCCTAGGGAGTGCCTTTGAGGGGAGGTTAATGTTTTCTGCGGGTGTTTAATGTCTGAAGAATGTCCTTCATGCTGGCCACTCTCCCAGGGTGCAGTAATTAATGGTCCGGTTTGCAGGCCATACACCACCTTTGACAGTATTTCTGGTGAATATTAAACTATTTCTCTTACCCAAGCACTGCATGTGATGTGAATCTAGTCAATAATAGACAACACTAACTTTTTTGTGTTGTCTAAGGCGCCATTTTTGATCTGTAAAGCCTACTAACATGCAGGACATGCATGTTTGTATTATTTAATGTGACCAATCTGTATGTACAGGGTGAGGCATACATATAAGATAGCCTCAGATTCATTGTGAAGGGCAACTTTGGCCATTGGTGGAGTTGTCATTCCTGCTTGCCCACATGTTTGCTAAAGCATATGTACTAATCAGGCTCATCAAGGGATGTTTGTGTGTTTACGTGCCTTTTACTTTTTAACACAGCATCCAGCCTCTGGAAGTGTGGAAGCCTCCTCCAGTTCGAGCACGCCGTCTACTTCCCTGCTGCCTAGGACACAGGACCAGATATCTAGGGTAAGTGGACTCGTGATGCATGTGAATGCACATGACTAATTTTGTGCTTAAAGATATTTAGGATCCAATCTGACACACTTTTTCACATGTCCCAACAGACTCCCACACTAATGGATGTCATCCAGGAGATGGAGGAGGAGGATGCCAGCCGTATTGAACCTTCGCAAATTACCCCCCTGGAACCTAATCTGCCACTGCCCCAGCATCCTACTGCACCAAATCCTCTGCAGCAGAGTGAAGCTGGACGCATGCTGCCAGCCCATCATGGTCAGCAGGCTGAGACTGAGCCTACAGTCCCCAGTGCTAGCTGTGCTGCAGAGGTTTTGCCAAACACATCTGGTACTGTTGCTCGCCCTAGAACTCCAGCATCTGCAGGCGCACAAACCCGGGGAAGTGGAAGACGCAGTCAACAACGTCGACCAGTTTCCCAGGGGAGGCGCTTGCCGATCCTGGAGTCAGCATGGCGCCATGACAGCCGTTACTTTAGGCAGGTGAGTCAACGAACAACAGAGCAGATTACTGCACAATTAGAGAACTTCAATACTACATTCACCACCATGCTGACTGATTTTAGGACGAGCAACAGCCAGATGGCTGGACAAATGGCCACCTTAAGCAGACAGATGGCAGAACAAAGGCCACCTTAAATGCAAACTTCACTGCCATGCTAGATGCATATCGAACTAGCAACAGACAGATGCTGGAGCAGTGGCAGATTATGAATGCCACACATGCCCAGGTGTTGGGCCACCTCCAAGGCCCACCACAACCTTATTATAGGCAACATCAATTTTAAGATCTATTTGATCTGGATCTTTCCACATCTTTCCTCTACAACCAAACTCTATTTACCTGTGTGGTGAGCGCTACCAAGATTGGGTTGTTTCTGGCTTTGCTGGTTTGCTTTGGAATTCAGCCATATAGCTCATTAGAGTGCTCACATACCCCACTAGCCAATTGTTGGGGTCATATTGCAGTGCCCCCCCCTGTATCATTCAAACATCGAAATCTGGACTTCAGGAGTCCAAAGGCCCTCTCCACTATGGCCCGGGTCTTCCCGTGGGCCCGATTGTACGCCTCCTGGGCCTCATTCTGCGGCTGAAGAACGGGCGTCAGCAGCCAGGGAAGAAGCGGATAGCCAGAATCCCCTGAAAAAATCACAAAATACTTACATAAATTACACATTCTAAGAAACATTATTGTTTAACATGTCATCAAGGGAAATAAAAAGCCATAGGTTAAGACATGGGTCATCAACTATATTCATAGGCATAGAGTGAAAAGGGAGTGATGGAATTTGAGGAAACTTACCAAGGAGCCATCCACCAGATAATTCTCCAGACTCAAACCAACGGAATAATCCGGAGCTCCGCAAGATATAAGCATCATGGGATGAGCCTGAATACCCGGCAAGTACACTAAGGAATCGCATATGGCCCATCTTGCGGTTCCTGAAACAAACAAAAAAAAAATTACAGTAAGCCAAGGTAAACAACTCAAACACTAACTCCTAACAACCTAAAAAAAAACCTGTTCTACAATCCTAATAACATTAACAAAGTACATAAGTAGTTAAAAGAACCAAGATTATCTGTTTGTGGTAGAAAATAAAGATTAACATGTTAATGACTAATTAAGGTCAGCATTAAAATGGTTTGACATGAAAAAAATTGATGAAGGTATGTATTGTAAACTGCTTCACAGGGACACTTTAGAAGGAGGGATTAAGGTATACATTGTAAACTGCTTAACAGGGACACTTTAGAAGGAGGGATTAAGGGATACATTGTAAACTGCTTCACAGGGACACTTTAGAAGGAGGGATTAATAGATAATTACAATACAGTTAGCCTAAACAATATAACCAAATGACATAATTAACTTACCTATAGATGTACTCGTTCGGCTGCGGGAGGGACCAATGCAACATGCGTGCAATCGCACCCATGACGTTGGGCATGTCGGCGATATTAAAAAAAAACCCAACTTAAGCACGTTCCAGGCTACCATGTCGTCCGGAAAGGAAATATATTTGGGACAAATGATAGCCATGCCATCCAGAAACTTGGATAGCGCACGGCTCAGTGTAGGCTGGGACATCCCCACGGAGAGGGCACCCAGCCTCTGGAACAAGCCGTTCGCCAAAAATTGCAGGCAGCTAAGCATCTTGGTCATACCTGAAATTGCTTGCTCCTTCCTTGTGGTGCGGGCTAACCATGGCCGCAGCTCACTGTACAGTTTATGGAGGGAAGGGCGATTAAGTCGGGTCAGCTCGAACAGCTCAATGTCATGCATGCGATCGATATGCATGCGTCACCGGAGCAATCTGGCCTTGGCCATGATGATACATGCAATGCCTTGGAGCTGAAGGCGCTCATATTCCTCCACAAAGCCGCAATACATGTTCAAACAATCCAAGGCAAAAATGGTCCCGTAAGTGTAGCGAAAATGAAACCGTTTTATACGGCGGTGGTCCCTCGGCAATCAGGTCTCAGAATCAGATGCAAGCCCATCCCAATAACGTAACTTATCTGAACTAACGCAAATTATCAGATTTAGATCCAAAAATGATCCGAACTAACGAAAATGATCAGATTTAGATCCGTACCTCGAAAGCACATATACGCGTTAGCGGGACCGAACATACGCATGAAAAAAGTAGCATAAAAACCCCCAAAAAAGCCAAACAGTCAAAAAAAAAAATACACATGCGAAAGTCCATGTGTATCTTTCCCTGAATCAACCCTCTTGTGTCTTGTTTGTTAACCTTGATACAACCCATTGTTAAAAGGTGAAAGATGGGATTAACCTGTGTTTTGAGACATCTTAACACAGTGTGGTCTCCCACGAATAATCTCATACTTCTGGAAGATTCCTTCGGCTGATGCTTAGACAGATGACGATAGAAATCCGCTCTTTTCATGGTGAAGTGGTGTGCCACAAGGAAGCTGCCATTCAGGTGCCAAGAAGCTGCCTTGTGTGTGCCAGAAGGAAGTACCATTCCCATTCAAGTTCCCATTGGAAAAGTGATGTTAACTGAGTGGTGATGCTATATTAGTGTGTGAATGAAGGAGTTAGGCTACCTGTGTCAGGGACATAGTGTTGTTTTCCCACAAACGCCTTGTCTGACGCCTACTCTGCTCCTGGCTGATGAATGGTTGTTTCTGTGGTGATGTAATATGTATCCTTTACACCACAACCGAATATGCACAGCCTAAAGGGTAATAGGTGCAGGCCAAGGGGGGAAATATAGCACACTTCAACACCCCTAGGCAATGGGACCCTAGAGCTGGCTCACTGCAATCCCCACACAAATGGCCGCACACACAATAATCAATCTAATAAATTTATTTACATAGAAAATTGTGCAAGCAATGCAAAAAGACATATACACAAAAACAAACACATAAGACAATATAAAACCAAAAAAGCTTAGTGGGGAGGAACTTTGGGGCTAATAAATGTTAGAATTAATATTTCATAATTTTAATGTCCTAATTTATAGTCTCCGATGCACCTTGTATGGACAGCAGCAAAGAAAAAGTGCCAGTGCAGTAGATATAAGAATGAATAAATAATTATAAAGGTGGAAGTGCAATGTGCCATGTGCAAAATTAACCAGTCTCTATACAGTGCAATTACCTATGAGCATGTGTCCATACAGTCTGCATCAATGTAAACCAAAACGTAAAGAGAGATAGTTAATGAGCCTCCCTCCTCCCCACTTACCTCACCATCACCACCTGTGAAATATTAATTTGAACATTTATTAGCCCTAGAGTTCCTCCCCACTAAGCTTTTTTGGTTTTAAATTGTCTTATGTGTTTGTTTTAGTGTATATGTCTTTTTGCATTGCTTGCACAATTTTCTATGTAAATAAATTAATTAGATTTTCTTGTATTTTAACCTTTGCTAAGCTTTCTTTTCTGTATATAAGTATATTACATATTATTTTATATTATTTACAATAAAAGAATCTTCTTTATCGTTATGCTCTGACCTCTTTAAAACAATATAATGAACCTGCATTTATATTAGTAGCCCTGCCTTGGGCATTTATTAGTAAAGTATTTGGGTATATTTTGGCCATCAGCAAAACAACATGGATTTGCAAGTCCCAGCCAACAGGTGTTGCAAGCCCCCTCCTATATTTAAGCTTGGCTTCCTCATTCCATCAAAACTGCCTTCTTTCACACCTCTTTTAAACTAGTCAGCTTCAGTAACTAAAATGTGAACTTGACTGTCAGCAGAAGGAATCCTTCAGATGTAGGTGGACATTCCTGCACCTACATGACATTTGACATCTGTGGCATTGTGCTGTGTAAAAACTGCACATTTTAGAGTGGCCTTATATTGAGGCCAGTCTAAGGCACACCTGTGCAATAATAATGTTGTCTAATCAGCATCTTGATGTGCCACGCCTGTGAGGTGGACAAAAAAGGAGGAGTGCTCACTGACACAGATTTAGACAAATTTGTGAACAATCTTTGAGAAAAAGGCCTTTTGTATAATATATTTTCCACCCTATAAGGCGCACTATTTTCCCCAAAAGTAGGGGGGGGGATGTCACTGCGTCTTATTGGATGAATGTAAAAAAAGTACAAAAATTATATATATATATATATATATTATATACACATGAGTCTCGCATCCGCTGTCCCTTTCGGCGCCCGCTGACAGCTGAGGGTGTCAGCGCGCTCTGGCCCAAGAGGCAGTGGTGGCACCGCAAGCCAGAGCGAGGACAGACAGTATCCCCGCTCTGTCTTCCTGCACTGCCACTGCTCTCTTGACAGCTGAGTGTTTGTGTCAGTGCACGCCTGACCGAAAGGCAGTGGCGGCGCAGAAAGCCAGAGCGGGGACAAGCTGCGCCCCTGCTCTGGCTTCTGGCTCCGCGCACACTGACACAAATACTCAAGAGGCACTGGCGGCACCGGAAGCCAGAGTGGGGACAGCGTTCATGTAAGTATACCTTTTATTTTCTGGGGGGTTGGGGGGAATGCCACACAGATTAAGGGGATGGGGGGGGAATGCCACACTGCCTATGGGAATGGACAGAAGGGAATGCCACACTGCCTATGGGTGTGGGGGGGGGGTGCCACACTGCCTATGGGAAAGAGGGGGGGATGCCACACTGCCCATGAAGAATAGGATGGGAGAATGCCATACTGGCGATGGGGAATGGGATGGGGGATGCCACATTGCCTGTAATGAGGTGTTTTAGCACAACATTTGGTTTAGAATATATTTTGTTCTTATTTTCCTCCTTCAAATCTTAGGTGTGTCTTATAGTGCGAAAAAATACAGTACTTTCTTGTCTTTGAGTTAAAGTGGACCGAAACCCAGGAATTTGAATATCCTGTGTTTTGGTCCTTGCCCCCGGGGCACCCCAATCAAGGATGCCCCGTTGTGTGAAACCCCCCAGGTCGACTGAACTAACTTACCCTTCCCCGGTCCTACGGTGCATGCGTGGCCTCTCGTCCAATTCGTTCTCAAGCGTGCTGGTGGCCGCATCCCCCGCTACCCTGTAACAGGAAACCAGCCTGCGACAGCCATTCCCACCCTGCTAAGAGGGTAACGGGAATACGGCCACTCCTCCCGCATGCGCTGATGGACTGGGAAAGAAGGTGAGTTTCCAGGCGACCTGGGGGCTTTCACACAGCAAGGCATCCCTATTCTGAATGCCCTGGGGGAGGGAATCTATAAAATTCCAGGGACGTCGGACGTGGGTTTTGGTCCACTTAAAGGAGCAGTATCGCGAATTTTTCTTGGTGACTTATATTTAAATGGTACTTGGAATGTAGGTAGGTGTTGGAGTAAGAATTACAAATGTAGAAAAAAATGATGTGTGTGTTGAACAGCTGGAGACTAATAGCTCATGTTTATGTCTTGTCAGTGTCAGCAGCCAACACTCTGGCCTGTTCCATGCTGAGGAGAGGGGGATACAAATGTATCAGTTCCACGCTGAGGAGAATGTATCAAAGTCTCAGCTGTTCAGTGCTGGCAGCCGTCCAGCATAAGATAACAACATTGCAACATTGCCTGGCCAGAACTTATATATCTAAAACAGAGAGAAAAGCTCTAGAAGTCATTTAGCTGATTTTGACAGTTTTCCCTTCATGTTGGCTCTGCTGCAGAATCTTTCAGTTTACCATTTTCTCTTTCATATTCTTATTTTTCTTTTTTCCATATGATCTTTCTTTCAGCTTTGTGTGTTTTGAGCAAAGCCCAACCCAGGATTTTCACTATCTGGAGTTTTGTTTTGTGCCCCTAGGGGCATCCCAACTTGGGATGCCCTGATATGTGAAATCCCCAAGTTTGCCTGTAAAATACCTTTCCCTGTCCCACAGCACATGCGCGGGCTCTCATCCAATCAGTGCTGTTTGCACACAGATGGGGAGCCTGAGCAGTAACCTTCCTGGCCGCCCGGCCTGTCTAAATGACTATCTGCGTGAGTGTGCCAGAAAAATGGGGGGATCTGTGGTTATCCAGGGGTCGTTTCACACAGTGGGCATCCTGATTTAGAATGGGGTTTTGTTCCACTTTAATACCTTTAGATTTTCCTGCACAGTTATTCAAAGAAGAATTTCAGTTATTTTCAGTCAGTTTAGTTTATTTTGTATAGATTTTACACATCTGAGTCACCTGGTCTCATAACAAAAGCAGCACCTCACACACACACAGCCGTTACCACTGATTACAGTGTCAGCCTCTGAGGTAAAGTGTTGCTAGGAGACCAGTGGGCTAAATGAAGCAGCTCACTAAATACAAGCCAGCAGATCCCCCTATTCAGCAAATGGACTGAGCCATTTTAATTATACAATTTAAAAGAGAGGCATATATTTTTTTCTTTTTCTATCGCCAGATTATTCATACACAGGTTATAAGCTATTGTGTGGCTATTTAATTATTTATCTTTTTTAATGCAAATTTCGCGATACTGCTCCTTTAAGTTAGTAGCAAAAACAAAGCTGTGGCGTTTATGTGTTTGATAAGTTTATATCCAAAGACAGGAAGTCAGAATCACATGTACTTTTGTCAAGTACCGTATTTTTCGCCCTATAAGACGCACTTATTTTTCCCCAAAAGTGGGGGGAAAATGTCTGTGCGTCTTATCGGGCGAATGTAAAAAAAAAAAAAATATATATATATATATATATATATATATATATATATATATTTTTTAAAAAACTCACCCGTTCCCGGCGCTCCCGCGTTGCCCATCACACTGGGAAAGGCCAGAGGAGCGGCGGGCTGTGTCCCGGCCCCGCCGCTGCGATCGCTGTCTTTTCAGGCAGCAATAGCAGCGGCGGGGCCAGGACACAGCCCGCCCGCTCTTCCATCTGCTGCCTCTTCCTGTCAGGTCACACGCGAGCACCCAGGTCAGCGCAGCAGGTGGGCGTGGCCTGCACTGACTCGGTGCAGGCCACGCCCACCCACTGCTCTGACCTGGGTGTTCGCGTGTGGCAAGGAAGAGGCAGCAGATGGAGGAGCGGGCGGGCTGTGTCCTGGCCCCGCCGCTGCTATTGCTGCCTGAAAAGACAGCGATCGCAGCGGCGGGGCCGGGACACAGCCCGCCGCTGCTTCTTGCGCAGGCCACGCCCACCCGATTCACGGAGCCAGCCGCTTGTCAGCGGAGAGGTGAGTTATACTTTTTTTTTTTTTATTATTATACCGGGGACGGGGGATGCCGACTACCAATGGGGGGAGGGAGGATGCCGACTACCAATGGGGGGAGGGAGGATGCCACACTGACAATGGGGGGAGAGGGGGATGCCATACTGACAATGGGGGGAGGGAGGATGCCACACTGACAATGGGGGGAGAGGGGCATGCCATACTGACAATGGGGGGAGGGAGGATGCCACACTGACAATGGGGGGAGGGAGGATGCCACACTGACAATGGGGGGAGAGGGGGATGCCACACTGACAATGGGGGGAGGGGGGATGCCATACTGACAATGGGGGGAGAGGGGGATGCCACACTGACAATGGGGGGAGAGGGGGATGCCACACTGACAATGGGGGGA
The DNA here is from genome assembly GCA_027917425.1 of Gastrophryne carolinensis. Taxonomy (NCBI): domain Eukaryota; kingdom Metazoa; phylum Chordata; class Amphibia; order Anura; family Microhylidae; genus Gastrophryne; species Gastrophryne carolinensis. The sequence goes on from CM051237.1 coordinate 58,042,167, forward strand.
GGGGGGATGCCATACTGACAATGGGGGGAGAGGGGGATGCCACACTGACAATGGGGGAAGGGGGGATGCCATACTGACAATGGGGGGAGAGGGGGATGCCATACTGACAATGGGGGGAGAGGGGGATGCCATACTGACAATGGGGGGAGAGGGGGATGCCATACTGACAATGGGGGGAGAGGGGGATGCCACAATGACAATGGGGGGAGAGGGGGATGCCGCACTGACAATGGGGGGAGAGGGGGATGCCATACTCACAATGGGGGGAGAGGGGGATGCCACACTGACAATGGGGGGAGAGGGGGATGCCACACTGACAATGGGGGAAGGGGGGATGCCATACTGACAATGGGGGGAGAGGGGGATGCCACACTGACAATGGGGGAAGGGGGGATGCCATACTGACAATGGGGGGAGAGGGGATGCCATACTGACAATGGGGGGAGAGGGGGATGCCATACTGACAATGGGGGGCGAGGGGGATGCCATACTGACAATGGGGGGCGAGGGGGATGCCATACTGACAATGGGGGGAGAGGGGGATGCCATACTGACAATGGGGGGAGAGGGGGATGCCATACTGACAATGGGGGGAGAGGGGGATGCCATACTGACAATGGGGGGGAGAGGGGGATGCCATACTGACAATGGGGGGAGAGGGGGATGCCATACTGACAATGGGGGGAGAGAGGGATGCCATACTGACAATGGGGGGAGAGGGGGATGCCACACTGACAATGGGGGGAGAGGGGGATGCCACACTGGCAATGGGGGGAGAGGGGAATGCCACACTGGCAATGGGGGGAGAGGGGGATGCCATACTGCCAAAGGGGGGAGAGGGGGATGCCACACTGCCAATGGGGGGAGAGGGGGATGCCACACTGCCAATGGGGGGAGAGGGGGATGCCACACTGGCAATGGGGGGAGAGGGGGATGCCACACTGGCAATGGGGGGAGAGGGGGATGCCATACTGCCAAAGGGGGGAGAGGGGGATGCCACACTGCCAATGGGGGGAGAGGGGGATGCCACACTGCCAATGGGGGGAGAGGGGATGCCACACTGCCAATGGGGGGAGAGGGGATGCCACACTGCCAATGGGGGGAGAGGGGATGCCACACTGCCAATGGGGGGAGAGGGGGATGCCCACTGACAATTTATGAGTGGTTATAGCTCTTTACAGTTATATTATGTTTGTCTATAGTATGTAAAAGTAAATACTGAACGCTTACCTTTATGGTCACAAACCCATGAGGAACAGCGTCAGGATGAGCTGCAGGCGGTGGGATTTCTTCTTTATCTAAAAGCTATTAAGACACATTAAAGAATAGATGAACGTTTTAAAAGGGCCAGGCCATGAAAATAGAACCACCCCCACACACACACGTTTGTAACAGATCTTTTTTTTTTTTTTTTTATATGAAGCTCCCTGCCCTTGTCTCGTCTTCCTCCTTCCAGAATTCTCTAAACGTGTAGGCACAAAAAGGCTCTGTATACATATATCTGCTGTTTTGTGATGGATTTTAGCTGCACTAGCAAGGCGCTTTGTATGCATTGTGCTTGTGCTGTATTTATTTTAAAAAAAAAAACATAATCACACTACAAAAAAATGCGAATGACGTAGTCATAGCGGCGTCATTGGACGAGAGCCCGTGCATGCGCTGTTGGAGCCTGGACAGAGATTTTTATGGCTTCCTGGTGGTTTCACACAGCGGGCATTCCACTTCAGGATGCCCTGGGGGCATGGAACAAAACCTGGGAAAGTCACATTTCTGGGTTTTGTTCCGCTTTAAAGTGGACCAAAACCCAGGATTTTGGGGATTTGGTCTTTTCCCCTGGGGCACTCTGATTGGGGATTCCCCATCGTGTAAAACCCCCAAGGTCGCAGGTCTAACCTTTCCCCGGTCCTACGGCACATGTGCAGCCTCACGTCCAATCAGCGTTCTCGGATCCACTCCTGCCTATTCATCTAAGAATCTTCTGCGGTGGCATCCCCACAACCTTCTAACTGGGACCATGCCCAAGGTGGCCATTCACAAATGCCTACCGAGGGTGCATGGCCTGCTAAATGTAAGGGAGCAGGTGCTGCTCGCATGTGTGCCATTGGAGTTGGGGAGAAGGTGAGCTTACTGGGCGGCCTGGGGGAGAGGGACTCAAGTAGGCCATTTGGCCTGGCTACAGCTGGAAGAAAAAACTCCCCAAAACTCCCTTGCCCCATCTGCAAGCATGATACTGAATCATTGTCAGCATTTACATTTGCTCCTGAACCCTTTAAAGCTAAAACACCACCTCATTTCCAATAGCAGTCATTTTGGAGCCATGCTGCTGCCTGGATTTACCTGACATAACCCACAATTCACAGCGTCAAGAAACCCAGCGGCACTTCCTCTTTGCAGATGGCCTGCAGCTCCAATGGACAACATTTTGGTTGCAAAACTGAGCACAGAAGGAATTACAAAAAGGTAAGTGAATGTTTATGTGCAGCAATCAGAATTGCATGGGGAGGGAGGCAAATGAGCACTGTTTCCTCTAACGCTGTTGGTTTGGTTTATTAAATCATTAAAAATAGGCAGTGTCTTTCCTGCATTGTGACTGTGTGGCAACGCAATGGGATGAACAGAGTTGTGGAGGCTGATTTAATACTAGCGCCACGTATTGCCATGTGAGCGTCTGTGTAGCGGCACTTGGAGCGACCGCAGTAAGCGGGTGTCTGGCGCTGTGACCTAGCCTAGCGAGGCTGTCCAGCATTGATAAATGTGATGTCTGCAGGGGGCGCTCTCCCTGATTCACTGCAGAGCCAATGGAGAACATTAGGTGGTGTCCTAAGGTCAAAGCGCCCAAGACTGCGCTACATCTAACAACAGGGCAGCGCTGCAGCAAGCGATAGGTAGCGCCAGTTAAAGGAGCACTATCATGAAATTGTGCAATATTAAAAATGCATATAAACACCTTGGCTCATGAGAGGAGGGGTCACTTATATTCCCGAACTGAATAAAACTCCAGCCAAGCTTGTGGTTTTCTTCTTATGGTAAGGATAAAATCCAGGGGTAACAGGTTTAGTGTATCAGGGGTGACAGAGCCTGTCACCCCGGATTTAATTTTCCTTCCATTAAAATAAAAAAATAAGCCTTGCTGGGTATTTCTTGATGACGGGTGTAAAATGGACCACTGCTCCCACCATCCAGCATATTTATATGGATTTTCATCATTAGGTCATTTTTTGGGATAGTGCTCCTTTAAAAGTGCGTCCGGCAATCGTTGCTGAAGCCTGTATTCAAGAATAAACTGCACACAACCAGCGTTGGCGCTCTAAAACTGGGAGCTCTAGTGCCAGAAGCTTTGTCATTTAAGTCTGTTTCTTAACACATATCCACCAGCACCAGAGCGAAAACATATGGAATGACATTGTTTCTACATTGTGACAATGACACTGCAATGGCCGACCTGCACATACAATTCTGCATAAATAAATAATAATAAAAAAAAAAAAAAAAAAACAACAATAAATGTGTTTGGTTGCCGGGCAGGAGAGGACACAGTTTACTATAGCAAAACGCTATTGATACGGTGAATCTTAGCAGTCACACCGCCACTCACCTGGACTCCGGATAAGTCTTCCAGCTCCTTTAGGGCTTTGTTGGTGTCTCTGACCAGCACAGTGGAGATTCCCAGTTCACGGGCTGATTTTAGGTTAGGACCAAGGTCATCAAGGAAGATAGTCTGCAATCAAGAAGGAGAAGCTTTAGGCCACACTATTCAGAAAACATCCTGGGAGAGAGTTTATATAAGTCCCAAAAGCTTATAGACAAGATGCTGCTTATGTGACCATCACCATCAGTCATCTCCAGTCCCCAAGATAATCTATTCTGATTGGACAAGAGCCCGTGGATGCGCTGCAGGACCGGGAAAGGTGAGTTTACTGGTTTGACCTGGGGGTTTTACACAGTGGGCATGCCGAATCAGCCACTTTAAAAGAGGTGCAAGTCATTTATGTGAGTTTTAATCCACTTTAAGCTCTTGAAACTGAACCAACAGCCTGGCACAATTGGAAAAGAAAGGCAGCGGCCATTTTGGAGCTTCTTCTCCCAACTGACATGCACAGTAACAGAAAAGCCAGCAAGCCCATGAGCAGCCATCTTGTTTTTAAAATCCACCCCAGCAGGCATTAGAAAAAGGTAAATGAATGTTTATGTGCAGCAATCTAAATTGCCCTGGGGAGGGATGCATATGAGCACTGTTTGTTGTGTCTAGTTTTATTAATTTTTGACTGTTGGTCCGCTTTAAATGCACAGAAAAAAAACAAATAGATGATCTACTTAAAGAGGAACAACACACATGAATTTGACTTTCCTGTGTGTTGTTCCTCTCTGTGGCGGCATCCCGAATTGGGATGCCCTGCTGTGGTCGCCCTGTTTCACTCACCTTCCTTCTGCTACCATGGTTCAGACTCGGATGAGAGCGAGCGCGGTGATTGGCTGAGCAAGTCGCTCAGCCAATCAGCACGCTCACCGTCACTCGACTGTCATCGGCGCCTTGGCGGCTAAGCAGTGGCCATCAGCCGCATTCCCCACCCACCTGTGGCGTGACTGCGTCGCCCGTTCAGGAAGGTCGGGTGCGGGCGGAGAGGGGTGAGCAGGGATGCGGCCGGAACGCACGAGGGCTCCTAGAGAGGGTGAGTATTCCAGGGGGTTCCGGGGGGTTTCACACAGTGTGCCATTCCAATTCGAGGTGCCTGAAAGACTGACACTCAGGAGGCCCTGGAGTCTAAAAGATTTCAGGGCCTCCATTGTTCCTCTTTACTAACTTGCTAGTAAGACATTACACACGCTCTCACCTTGCTGGGCTCAGTCTGCATCATCTTTAGCGCATACTGGTAGATGCGGGGATCCGGTTTCCTCATTCCGACACGGCAGGACTCGATGACTGCATCAAAGTGTTGTCTCAGAAATGAGAAGAAGAGAGCGCTGCGGTGCCTGTTGGGGCCGTCGTCCACCCAGTTGTTGGTAAGGACGCCCGTTTTAAACCCTGTGGGGGTTAAGAGAGGATGATGAGGTGTTAAAGCGGTTCTCCAGTCACAAAAGTGATAGCTTGCTGGGGGGTGATATGGGATGCTCTACAGTAAAAGATCCTTAGGAAACCAAAATCAGGCATAGGGATCAGTAAGTTGCAGCCATAGCCTAGTGGTTAAGGAAGTGGTCTGTGACCAGAGGGATGTAGGTTTAATTCCTGGCCCGGACATGACTGAAGCGCTTTTGAGCTAACACCCAACTGCTGCTAGGGCAGCCCACCGCACCAGGCATGTGTGGATTAAATGCAGATGAGAAATTCCTAAGTGTGCATAGAAATACAATGGCCATAAATTCCCCCAAAATAAATAAAAAGTAACAGAGCACAGGAAATAGCTGCACACTGCAATGAAGCATGTTGCCTATGATGTGTTACAGGGTATGTGCTAGAGAGATAGCGGGGATGCGTCCGTGGCTCACGCATGCGCAGTTGGACCTGGAAACAAGGGAAGTGTATGAGGCGACCTGGGGGGTTCCAGGCAGCGGGGCATCCTGATTTTGGATGCCCCGGGGGGAAGGGAATTGATCGGCCCAGGGATCTTAGATTCCTGGGACGATCATGGTGGGTTTTGGTCCACTTTAAAGCAGGGAGAGGTTGGAGGAGGCGAGATGGGCAAAGGTAAATGAGCAGAATAGAGGGGGAAGAGAAAGGTAGAGGAGAATAGAGGTAGGCAAAGGTAAATGGGGGAACTGAGATGAGTTAGACAGAGGTAAGACGGGAAGATGTGTGTCGGAAAAAAGTTAGGTGGGCAGGGGGTGACATTAGTAGAGTGTTTTTAGGGATAATGGGCAAAGGCTGAGGAAAAAAAAAAAACAGGAAGCAATGCTGACACTGAGGGATACGGGAGGCCACAGGTTGTGCGCCCCTGCTGTAACAGGATGCAATGCTGACACTGAGGGATACGGGAGGCCACAGGTTGTGCGGCCCTGCTGTAACAGTAAGCAATGCTGACACTGAGGGATACGGGAGGCCACAGGTTGTGCGGCCCTGCTGTAACAGTAAGCAATGCTGACACTGAGGGATACGGGAGGCCACAGGTTGTGCGGCCCTGCTGTAACAGGATGCAATGCTGACACTGAGGGATACGGGAGGCCACAGGTTGTGCGGCCCTGCTGTAACAGGATGCAATGCTGACACTGAGGGATACGGGAGGCCACAGGTTGTGCGTCCCTGCCGTAACAGGATGCAAGGCTGACACTGAGGGATACGGGAGGCCACAGGTTGTGCGTCCCTGCTGTAACAGGATGCAATGCTGACACTGAGGGATACGGGAGGCCACAGGTTGTGCGTCCCTGCTGTAACAGGATGCAATGCTGACACTGAGGGATACGGGAGGCCAAAGGTTGTGCGTCCCTGCTGTAACAGGATGCAATGCTGACACAGGGATACGGGAGGCCAGAGATTGTGCGGCCCTGCTGTAACAGGATGCAAGGCTGACACTAAGGGATACGGGAGGCCACAGGTTGTGCGTCCCTGCAGTAACAGGATGCAATGCTGACACTGAGGGATACGGGAGGCCACAGGATGTGCGTCCCTACAGTAACAGGATGCAATGCTGACACTGAGGGATACGGGAGGCCACAGGTTGTGCGTCCCTGCAGTAACAGGATGCAGTGTTGACACTGAGGGATACGGGAGGCCACAGGTTGTGCGCCCCTGCTGTAACAGGATGCAATGCTGACACTGAGGGATACGGGAGGCCACAGGTTGTGCGCCCCTGAAGTAACAGCATGCAAGGCTGACACTGAGGGATACGGGAGGCCACAGGTTGTGTGTCCCTGCCGTAACAGCATGCAAGGCTGACACTGAGGGATACGGGAGGCCACAGGTTGTGTGTCCCTGCCGTAACAGCATGCAATGCTGACACTGTGGGATACGGGAGGCCACAAGTTGTGCGTCCCTGCTGTAACAGTAAGCAATGCTGACACTGAGGGATACGGGAGGCCACAGGTTGTGCGGCCCTGCTGTAACAGTAAGCAATGCTGACACTGAGGGATACGGGAGGCCACAGGTTGTGCGGCCCTGCTGTAACAGGATGCAATGCTGACACTGAGGGATACGGGAGGCCACAGGTTGTGCGTCCCTGCCGTAACAGGATGCAAGGCTGACACTGAGGGATACGGGAGGCCACAGGTTGTGCGTCCCTGCTGTAACAGGATGCAATGCTGACACTGAGGGATACGGGAGGCCAAAGGTTGTGCGTCCCTGCTGTAACAGGATGCAATGCTGACACAGGGATACGGGAGGCCAAAGATTGTGCGGCCCTGCTGTAACAGGATGCAAGGCTGACACTAAGGGATACGGGAGGCCACAGGTTGTGCGTCCCTGCAGTAACAGGATGCAATGCTGACACTGAGGGATACGGGAGGCCACAGGATGTGCGTCCCTACAGTAACAGGATGCAATGCTGACACTGAGGGATACGGGAGGCCACAGGTTGTGCGTCCCTGCAGTAACAGGATGCAGTGTTGACACTGAGGGATACGGGAGGCCACAGGTTGTGCGCCCCTGCTGTAACAGGATGCAATGCTGACACTGAGGGATACGGGAGGCCACAGGTTGTGCGCCCCTGAAGTAACAGCATGCAAGGCTGACACTGAGGGATACGGGAGGCCACAGGTTGTGTGTCCCTGCCGTAACAGCATGCAAGGCTGACACTGAGGGATACGGGAGGCCACAGGTTGTGTGTCCCTGCCGTAACAGCATGCAAGGCTGACACTGAGGGATACGGGAGGCCACAGGTTGTGCGTCCCTGCTTTAACAGTAAGCAATGCTGACACTGAGGGATGCGGGAGGCCACAGGTTGTGCGCCCCTTCTGTAACAGGATGCAATGCTGACACTGTGGGATACGGGAGGCCACAAGTTGTGCGTCCCTGCTGTAACAGTAAGCAATGCTGACACTGAGGGATACGGGAGGCCACAGGTTGTGTGTCCCTGCCGTAACAGCATGCAAGGCTGACACTGAGGGATACGGGAGGCCACAGGTTGTGTGTCCCTGCCGTAACAGCATGCAAGGCTGACACTGAGGGATACGGGAGGCCACAGGTTGTGTGTCCCTGCCGTAACAGCATGCAAGGCTGACACTGAGGGATACGGGAGGCCACAGGTTGTGCGTCCCTGCTTTAACAGTAAGCAATGCTGACACTGAGGGATACGGGAGGCCACAGGTTGTGCGCCCCTGAAGTAACAGCATGCAAGGCTGACACTGAGGGATACGGGAGGCCACAGGTTGTGTGTCCCTGCCGTAACAGCATGCAAGGCTGACACTGAGGGATACGGGAGGCCACAGGTTGTGCGTCCCTGCTTTAACAGCATGCAAGGCTGACACTGAGGGATGCGGGAGGCCACAGGTTGTGTGTCCCTGCTGTAACAGGATGCAATGCTGACACTGAGGGTTATGAGAGGCCACAGGTTGTGCGCCCCTGCCGCAAAAGGATGCAATGCTGACACTGAGGGATACGGGAGGCCACAGGTTGTGCGTCCCTGCAGTAACAGGATGCAATGCTGACACTGAGGGATACGGGAGGCCACAGTTTGCGCGCCCCTGCTGTAACAGGATACAATGCGGACACTGAGGGATAGGGGAGGCCACAGGTTGTGCGTCCCTGCTGTAACAGGATGCAATGCTGACACTGAGTGATACGGGAGGCCACAGGTTGTGCGTCCCTGATGTAACAGGATGCAATGGTGACACTGAGGGATATGGGAGGCCACAGGTTGTGCGTCCCTGATGTAACAGGATGCAATGCTGATACTGAGGGATATGGGAGGCCACAGGTTGTGCGTCCCTGCTGTAACAGGATGCAATGCTGATACTGAGGGATACGGGAGGCCACAGGTTGTGTGTCACTGCTGTAACAGGATGCAATGCTGACACTGAGGGATACGGGAGGCCATAGGTGGTGAGTTCCTGCTGTAACAGGATGCAATAGTGACACTGTGGGATACGGGAGGCCACAGGTTGTGCGTCCCTGCTGTAACAGGATGCAATGCTGACACTGAGTGATACGGGAGGCCACAGGTTGTGCGTCCCTGCTGTAACAGGATGCAGTGCTGACACTGAGTGATACGGGAGGCCACAGGTTGTGCGTCCCTGCTGTAACAGGATGCAGTGCTGACACTGAGGGATACGGGAGGCCACAGGTTGTGCGGCCCTGCTGTAACCGGATGCAATGCTGACACTGAGGCATACGGGAGGCCTCTGCTTCCCAACGCTTACCATGGTGTCTCAGGGTCTTGGCGGCTTTTAGCATGGGCTTGTTGATGTTGTTGACATCAATCACACTGTTGAAGGCCGGCTCCACGGAGAAAGACTCAGGAAGAGCGACGCCGGATTTCTCTGCAGATTCTTTACATTCCTTGTTCATCTCTGTAATAAACTAACAGACACGGGCACATCAATTCACCAGAATCTTCATAGGACGAGGACCTCCTCAGTCTCTACTAGGTCCATCTCACCTGGTCATCACTATTACTGCAGGGGCATCAGTAAAGCCCTAGTACACTATACTACAGTGGCATGCAATGCTTTGCCATCCCTTGTCACAATGACTGTTACTGTGAAAGTTCACACCTATACTCAGAGGTATAGTATATGCATACCTCCCAACTTCTGAAAACTTGAAAGCGGGACAAGCCGTGCCCCCGGCCACACCCCCGTCACGCCCCGGCCACACCCCCGTCACGCCCCGGCCACGCCCCCGCCACGCCCCCGTCACGCTCTCCAGCTCCAGCAATGTCGGCTGCCTTCACCCCTGCATGCGGTACGTATCCCCAAACCAGCATACCGCCCGCCCCCCCACCCCTGTGCGCCTGCCCACCCACCCCCGTGCGCCCGCCCCACTCTCTCACCCCACGCGCCAGGAAGTTATCTTCCCGCCGGCGTCATTGCGGCCCTGGGCTGTCACAGTGCAGGGGGTCCCGGGACATTTGGTAATGTTCCGGGACCGCGGGATCCTTCTAAAAAATCGGGACAATCCCGGGAAAATCGGGACAGTTGGGAGGCATGGTATATGTAGTCACCTTCTGTCCCCAGCCCAGTGCCCCAAAACAGCCTGTGTTTCTTTTTTTACCTCAGCCTTTGCCCAATATTCATAAAAACACTAACTGGATGCAGTCGGCCATATTGCTCCCTTGCTGAGCAGCCCCGACCCCCAGTGATGATGCAATCAGTTCACACAGCTCAGCAATGGGGACCACTTCAACCGAACTGCCATTATGTGACAGTTTGGTTGTAACAGAATTAATTAGCATATGGCTGCCATTCACCATAATACTACTTCCTGTTGTTTTTTTCCTGGTGTTTTTATGGATTTTGGGCAAAGGCTGAGGTAAAAAAAAACACACACAGGCTGTTTTGGGACACAGGCCTGGGGACTTCCTTTCTGAGTATAGATGCACTTTAAAGTGGTCCAAAATCTGGATCCCCCTCCTGTGTGAAACCCCCCATGTCGCCCCCTACCACTTACCTTGTTTCCCGGTCCAACTGTGCATGCGTGTGCCATGGCCGCATCCCCACTATCCCTCTAGCAGGGTGCGTGCCCGCGCCAGGCATTTGTGGATGGCCGGTGCGGGAATGCTCCCTGTTAGAGAGTAGCAGGGGATGCGCCCGCTGGCCTTAGACGAAGCTTAGACGACATGACGTCAGCGCCTCCGAGCGGGCTGATTGGACGAGCGACAGCACATGCGCCGTAGGACCATGATGAGGTGAGTTTCGTTCAGACGACCTGGGGAGTTTCACGCAGCAGGACACCACCAGAGTGCCCTAGGGGAAAGGACCAAAACCCAGTATAGTCAAAATCCTGGGTTTTGTTTAGCTTTAATCTGCAGTGACGCACACTACATCTGGCCCGGGAAACCAGAAGTGGGAGCGTGATGACTGCAGATGTTTTGGGATTTAAAGTGGACCTACACGCTCCACTGCAGCTCTGTGCCAGTGTTAGCAGAGCACCATCTGATGGGGGACAGGAAATAGAAACACACTTTTGAGGTCTGATTTCCAATCCCCCAAATTGGGATGCCCCACTGTGTGAACCCCCCCCCCCCACAGTCACTGGTTTTGATTACCTCGCCAACAAGCCAACGGCACATAAGCAGCCACATCACTCACATTCTTCTTCGCCCATGCACAGCCACGACAGCTGTGTGGCACTGTGTGGCTGTGCTCACCCAAAGTATGTGAGTGATGCTGTGTGCCGTGTATTAATATGGGATGCCTGCGGGGGCGGAACATAACCTGGTATAGTAAAAATCCACTTTAAAGAGGAACAAAACATGCCTGGGATAAGAATACATTTATCCTAAGGGCAGACTAGATGGAGCTTATGGTCTCCTTCTGCTGTCACCATTCTATGTTTCTAAAACCCGGAATTTTTACTATCCCCGGTATCCCATTGCTCCTCCTTCCCGGTGCTCCGTGATTTGGGATGCCCCACTCTGTGTATTCCTCACCCTCCCTTCCATTCCATGCCACATGACTGGGACACATCCCAGCTGTACCTGCATTTCAGAATGACTGTCAGGGGTACACAGAGGAGCGAAGCAGATGCCGCTCAGAGTGGCATAAAAAATGCTGAATGAAACGCAAGCTGGTGATGCTTGAGAATGCGACATGGGATTGAACATAAGGTAACATTACGGGGATCCCAAGGGGTACCCGCACCAAATCAGGATGCCCCAGGTAGGAGGAACAAGACCTGGAATAGTGAAAATGTAAGGTTTTGTTCCTCTTCAGTGGTAGAGGCATCCCAAACTAGGATGTCACGAAGGCCATTGTTAAAAGGGACACAATGTCATTTGTGACTATAGATCTGGTTTAATAATGGACATGCATCCCCATCCCCCAGGAAAGTTGTTGGATTGTTAAGTATACTGGGGGGGCCCTTGATCGGGATGCCTCGGAGACAGACAGGAAGACTCCAGAGCCAGGAGAATCTTAGTCCACTTTAAGTACTGCACAAAGAAATGTAGGACTTATTCTGGGGAGGTTTCCATGCAGCAGCCAATTGTGCTCATTGTTGGGTCCCCTCCTGACAGTTCACAGCTCTGCAGTACCTGCGAGTACGGGATCTCCCCCCTCTCTGCCAGTCTGAATGCTCCATTCAAGGCGCTCTTCACAAAAACGTCCCGAATAAAACCACTGTAGACACACAAAAGTGAGAAATACTCAAGACATCTTATTATTTAATAAATGAATTAATATTATTTATTTAATTATTATTATTTCTGTACAAGGCAGAGATTTCACTCACGTCTGATGCTGCGAGCACTCCACTCGTTTTTGCAGACACTGGATAAATAGCCGGCCAGAGTTGAATAGTAAAATTTCAATTGTTTATTCAAAATTAGTAAAATGCTTACAGCAATGCAGATAGTATCATAAAAAATAGGAAAAAACTTCCGTCTACGCGTTTCAGACTGCTCGTCCTTACTCAAAACATGAAGTTTACAACACACCCCCAACCCTATAAGTACACTCAGGTCTAAATATCCTGTCCTGTTCATCATTGGGCAGACACACAAATGAAATAAATGTCTACAGCTAGCCAACAATCAAGAACAGATAATTAACATGATATAAAAGTACCTGTTTGAGTAAATGCTGTGCCCCGGCCTATGCCGCGTTTATTGGACACTTTCCAAGAGGTTGAGGCAGACTTGACTAAATTATTTATCTAGAAAGGTTTGTCTAGAAATGACTCCATAACTATACGATCTGCAGACAAGGGCGGGAGTGTAGTTATGTTGAATACGGCTGATTATGATGAAGAGGCTTTAAACCGGACCTTCAGCATTATTTAATGAAACCCAAACCCTTAAAAAACTATTCCCCAGTATCTAAAATTTATATATTTTAAGTTTTTAGTCACTTGCTTATTATTCTTTGCCCCACTGGGCTGCAACTGTGTTCAGGAATTTAGGATGCGAGCACCGCCATCTTGCCTCAGAAGCATCACACATACTGAGGAGAGGTGAGTGGGATAAAGTGCAGGGGGTGGGCTTATAGCTATGCTCTGCACAGACAGAGCAGAGCTGGGGTCAGGGAAAGGACAGCAATCCCAGAATGCAGAGCGACACAGTCAGAAGACACTTCCTGTTTGCAGGCAGCCTGATGCTCCATGAGCCACCATCTTGGATGTTTGATGTTTGAAGGCTCATAACATGCAGTAGATGCAGGTAGGATAATTTTTAATGTGAGCAATCTGTATGTACAGGGTGTGGGATATGCTCTTATTCAGGGTGAAGGTCAACTTTAAGGCAATTGGGGGATCTGAATACTTACCAGAGATTACCTGCGGACCCTACCCCTGGGTAGTTGGAATTAAAACAACTCCTGCAGGAGGGTAAAAACCTAGGGGTACTTTTTGATAGGGATATTGATTCCTTAATTGTCGACTCCCCCACTGTCCCGGTCTTTCATCATCTCCCTTATAGGGTTGGGGGTGTGTTGGAAGCTTCATGTCATGAATAAGGACGAGTAGTCTGAAACACGTAGACGGAAGTTATATTTTTTCCCTATTTTTTATGAGACTATCTGCATTGCTGTATGCATTTTACTACTTCAGAATAAAGGATTGACATTTTACTATTCAACTCTGGCCGGCTATTGTATCCAGTGAAACAAGCAATGTACACAGTCCAGAGACATATGATAAGCACCTCCTATTTTGGGGGGTCACCAGCATGAAGCAAGTGGCCTGGGTGGGTATAGGAGTGCGATAGGCCGTCTGCACAAATATCTCTCGTTGCTGTCATGGGGTGACTCATCAGTGTTGTAGAAATGGCTGATTATTGACTTTCTGAGCAAGGGTAGCAGTTCTTTCTGAAACTAGGCAGTTACTGTATGCACTGTCTGTGTGCCGCCGTGGTCAATGTGTAGTGTGAAAGGGCAAATGGCAATATTGTGATATATTGTGAACAGCTCAAAGGCTGACTGCCACACTACAGCGGAGCAACTCACCACCAAAAGGCCAATTCAGGGACCCCGCCTACGTCTGGGGCTCAGAAGCAAACAGATGATCACCAAGGATGTTGCATTGGCTGAAAAGGCATCACGGCAGTATAAAAATTTTACCGGCGCTGATGCCTTATCCCGTGAGTCGCATTTTCTGTTTTATAGAACAGATGGACGTTGGCATGTCAGACATGAAACATCAGAGAACAGGCACCCTTAAACCAGACCTTCAGCATCATTTATTGAAAAGCCCAAAAACTATTCCCTAGCATCTAAAATTAATATATTTTAAGTTTCTACTTGCTTACTTTTTATTCTTTCCTCTGCTGGGTTGCAACTCTGTTCAGGACTCTAGGATACGGGAGCCGCCATCTTGCCTCAAAAGCATCATACACACTGAAGAGAGCGGGATAAAGTGCAGGGGGCAGGGAAAGGACAACAATCCCAGAATGCTAAGCGGCATAGTCAGAAGACACTTCCTGCCTGCAGGCTGCCTGATGCTTCATGAGCCACCATCTTGGATGTTTAAAGGCTTAGAATATGCACTATGTGCAGGTAGGATGATTTTTGTGAGCAATCTGTATGTACAGGGTGGGGGAAACAAACAAGACAGGCTCTTATTCAGGGTGAAGGTCCGCTTTAAACTGTTGCTGGAAAGCAAGCTGGTGTGGTCATGTTATGGTCTGGAGAACATTTTTGTGACATCATCTGTGGAAGCTACACTCTGCTGATGTGGGTATGAATCCATCCTTGCAGATCATGTGCACCCATCCATGCTGTATGTCTTCCCTGGGGTGGATGGGATCCAGCAATATACTGTGGCATGTCACATGGCTAAAAATGACTGACATCCCCAAACTAAATCCCAGCTGAGCATCTTTGGGAGCACCTCAATCGTGCTCGCCCTATGGATTCTCCCTCATGCACCCTCAACCTGACCACCTACCAGCACCCTATTATTATTAACTTCCAGCCCATCTGGCAGTTGCTCCACACAGAGTATATATCACCTGGTCATCATAACAGCTGGCTTTGGTGGTGGCGGAGACCAGTGGTGGCAGAAAGGGAACCAGTTGTGACCAGTAACGGAAGTGGGGACAGAAGAGGGTGCAGCAGTGAGGAACCAGGGTGAGACGGCTACATGCAACATGAGGGAAGACAGTGGCTCCACAGGGGACAGAGGTGGCAGTCCCAGAAGACAAGTAGCAGTGAGGAATCTGGAGGCCACAAGAGAGTGACCAGCATCAGCTAACTGGGGAAGAGAAGCTGTGGTGGTGGCGGCGGTGGTGAGTCAAATAGAGACCGGTGGTGACAGAAATAGACCCAGTTTGACCAGTAGCAGCAATGGAACATAAGAGGGTGCAGTAGTGTGTAATTGGGCTGTGGCAGCACCAACAGCAGAGAAGACGGTTGCAGATGCTAACCTTGGAGACCAGCTTTCAGGGTGATGGGTGTGAAAGGGGTGTGGTTTAGGGGCGTGGCTTAGACTTTTGAGGAACAAATATTTTTGTAATATTGGGGTACCCACCCCAAATCGGGATGCCCCAGGTAGGAGGAACAAGACCGGGAATAGCGAAAATCCAATGTTTTGTTCTTCTTCAGTGGTAGAGGCACCCCAAACTAGGATGGAGGTCATTGTTAAAAGGGACACAAAGCCATTTGTGACTATAGGTCTGGTTTAATAATGGACAGACATCCCCACCCCCCGGGAAAGTTGCCGAATCAGTAAGTATACTGTGGGGGGGGCTCTTCACTGAGTCCTGGATAGGATGCCTCAGAAACAGATAGGACAGGGAGACTCCAGTGCTGGGACTAACGAATATTGGAAGAGAAGAGAAGATGGTTGCAGATATGGCAACCTTGTAGACCAGCTTTCAGGGTGATAGGTGTGAAAGGGGTGTGATTTAGGGGTGTGGCTTACTCGCAGACTTTTGAGGAACAAATATTTTTAAGAAAAACTCCAAAATTGCATCTAAAGCAAAAGCCCGGGTCATGGAATAAGGTCATTGGCGGCAGGTTTATACATAGCTGGGCAGTAGCAATCAACACACAAGCTCTCTGGCCTTTAGAGCTGATATCAAGCAGACAGGCTGCACACAGAGATATTGAATAGTAGGTGGGGCACAAAGTGACGCCCCCCGCATTAGAACAGTCCTTGTAAAATCCTGTGTAATTCCACCAACATTCTGCCAGAACCGGGGCTGCGACATGATTCTCCAGGAGCACTGGGATTAGGATGCAGCTAGTCCTGCTGCAGGGTGACCAGGTGAGGGGGGGGGATCAAAACAGGGTGACTCCCTGTAAAACTGGGTGAGGCATGTCAGCGGTTGCTCCTAGACATCCACCAGGGACAAGTGGCAGTGAGGAATCAGGAGGTCAGAAAGACCGTAAGGAGCAGCAGCAGCTGGGGCAAAAGAGAAGCAGTGAGGGGGACAGGAACGAATGCATCCCACTGGGATGGAAACCAAACCCTCCTACAGTTAGGACATGGTATAAAAGCAAGTCAAATAAACAACTGAAAATAACTCCAAAAAATTACTTTATAAATTCAATAGTCACATTTGAAAGTGGACCAAAACCCAGGATTTATACTATCCTGAGTTTTTTTCCTTTCCTCTTATTTTGGGATGTCCAGGGAAAGGGGCATCAGCCGGCCCTGGGGTCTCATAGACCGGACGGTTTTGGTCCACTTAAATTCTTGGCAAATGGCTCTGTGCATGGCAATCGAGAGGGGTGCACCCCAGACTCAGCCTATCTAAATGGCCCAGAGATACTGGGGATGCTTTACATCACCGAGGGAGCTGCCGGAAAAGGTGAGCTTTGCAGTGATCCGAAGCAGTTTCACATAGCGGGGCATCCAGATTCTGGATTGCCTAGGGGAAGTGGAACCTTTTAAATTCTATGGCTGGTCAGCTTGGGTTTTATTTCCGCTTGAATGGCTGCAGGCAGGTGCACGTCGTGCAGAGGAGGCCCATGCATGTGCTATGCGGTTGTGAAGCAGGGTAGGCAATCAGCAGGTAGGTGGGTGGGGGCGTGGACATATATTCAACTTTTCAGGGTGGGAAAAAGGGACAATATTTAAAATAAGGCATGCCCCCTCATTGCAGGATGGATGGGAGATACTGTAAGAGTTGTGACAGTTACAGCAATATGAAAGATTTGAGTAGGCAAATAGAGGGATGAATGAGAACAAGGGACAGGGCTTGAAAGCGGAACAAAACCCAGCTGGACCCCCCTGGGGTATCCCAAACTGGGGTGCCCCGCTGTACGAACCCCCCAGGTGTGCTGCAGCACTCACCGGCGCCCCCTTGCTGATGTAAACAGTCGCTGCCCCCTTTGGGCTTTGCGTACGCTCCCACGCCCAGCCATTCAGGTAGCTCTCGCTCCCATTGCCGGGCTCTGCGTGTAAATAGAGCACGTTTGTGTGGCGAATGGCTCTGTTTGGCCAAGAGCCCGCACATGCACAGTAACCAGAAAGAGGTAAGTTTGAAAGAGAAATCAAAGGGGTTTCACGGTGGGGCATCCGGCTTGGGATGGTACAGAACAGTCAAAATCCTGGGTTTTGTTCCGCTTTAAAAGAGGGGCAGTCCCACGAGATAGAGGACAGTTGGGGAGGTATGCGTAAGGTATCAGACAGCAGGGCATCCCATATCGGTGTGTCCCTGGTAGAAGCTTCCATATAGCTACAGTCCCTAGTCAATCCTTCCTGGTGTTCCACTGTATAAGCGCGCATGTCCCTTTAAAGCTGACAGCCTAACCTGTTTGTAAGCCCATGAGTTTTAAACTACATGTTCCAGCATGCCCTGCGAGTCTTTTCGCTGACCTTAGAATGACGGGGCAAACTGGGACTTGTAGTTGTTACAGACAAGCCATAATGGGCACAGATTAGCTGTAGAGAGGCGGCCATGCACAGTAATGTGACTGGATTGGGCTGACAAGCGTTTCCCTTTTCCCAGAATCCTCCGCGGCGGTGGCGGCACTCACCTAGGCAGGCGGAGGGCCTCCTCTAGTCGCTGTATAGTGGCGGGCGGCCCCGGGGTCACCAGAACCCCGCCAATATCGAACAGCACCAGCCGCTTCCCCGCCATTACACACTGCGTGTGTGTGTGACTATGCAACGGACCGACGCTACTACCGCCTCATGAGGCGCTATGGTGACCCTGTGGCCGCCGCCCCGCCTCACCTTGCTCTGCCTCCCCGGGCTTCCCGCCAGCCACTCAGGTGACCCCGGCTCAACTGGATGGCACCTGTAGTTCCTCAGCTGGAAGGCAGCTCTCTGATGGGACCTGTAGTTCCTCAGCTGGAAATGTGACTGCTTGGACCTGTAGTTGCTCAGCTGGAAAGGCAGACCTCTGCTGGGTCATGTTCCTCAGCTGGAAATGTGGCCCCTTGCTGGGACATGTAGTTCCTCAGCTGGGACATGTAGTTCCTCCACTGGAAAAGTGGCTCTCTTCTGGGGCATGTAGTTCCTCGGCTGGAAAGGCAGCCCTCTGCTGGGACATGTAGTTCGTCAGCTGGAAAGACGCCCTCTGCTGGGACATGTAGTTCCTCAGCTGGAAAGACGCCCTCTGCTGGGACATGTAGTTCCTCAGCTGGAAAGACGCCCTCTGCTGGGACATGTAGTTCCTCAGCTGGAAGGGCAGCCCTCTGCTGGGACATGTAGTTCCTCAGCTGGAAGGGCAGCCCTCTGCTGGGACATGTAGTTCCTCAGCTGGAAGGGCAGCCCTCTGCTGGGATATGTATTTTCTCAGCTGGAAACTGACCCCTTGCTGGGACATGTAGTTCCTAAGCTGGAAATGTCGCCACCTGCTCTGCCTCCTCTGGCTTCTCGCCAGCCACTCAGGTGACCCCGGCTCAACTGGATGGCACTTGTAGTTCCTCAGCTGGAAGGCAGTTCTCTGCTGGGACCTGTAGTTCCTCAGCTGGAAAGGTGACTGCTTGGACCTGTAGTTGCTCGGCTGGAAAGGCAGACCTCTGCTGGGTCATATTCCTCAGCTGGAAATGTTGCCCCTTGCTGGGACATGTAGTTCCTCCACTGGAAAAGTGTCTCTCTTCTGGGGCATGTAGTTCCTTGGCTGGAAAGGCAGCCCTCTGCTGAGACATGTAGTTCCTCAGCTGGAAAAGTGGCCCCTTTCTAGGACATGTAGTTCCTCAGCTGGAAAGTGACCCCTTTCTGAGACATGTAGTTCATCAGCTGGAAAGCCATCCCTCTGCTGGGACATGTAGTTCCTCAGCTGGAAAGCCATCCCTCTGCTGGACATGTAGTTCCTCAGATGGAAAAGTGGCCCCTTTCTAGGACATGTAGTTCCTCAGCTGGAAAGGCAACCGTCTGCTGGGACATGTAGTTCCTCAGCTGGAATAGTAGCCCATTTCTGGGACATGTAGTTCCTCAGCTGGAAAGGCAACCATGTAGTTCCTCAGCTGGAAAAGCAGTGCTCTGCTGGGACATATGTAGGGGGTCTTAGAAATGAAGGTGCTGGGTATGTATTTCACTTTGACTTATACCCACTGTGCCATGTTGTCCCCCTGCTGGAGTGAGACACCATTCTGATAGTTCACCCTCACTGGTTAGTCTCAGCCTTAGAAGAAGCAGGGCCAGTGATTGGTTTAGCCCCTATTTAGGCTAAACGTCCTGAAGGTAACATTGGGGAGACCAGCAATGGAGCCCTGCTATTTCCTTCACGTCAGGCCCTCTTTATTGGTACACAGCAAGCATTTGGTTCCCCTTGTGCTTCTCGTTATACACGGTGGTATTGATGTTTTCCTCTATAGTGGCCTGTTTTCAGCAGCCTGGCATTTACCTATCCTTTTCAGATAAATGCCAAAAGATGATTGCATCTGAAATGGGTGCATACGCCGCCCTATCATTAGCATTTCAGGACAGCATTACCAGAACTGAAAGTACTGCCAGTCTCCCAGCAAGGACAGGAGTCCCAACTGGGAGCCAGAATTCAACCCACTCTTTCTCACTTTTTTAAAGTGGACCAACACCGAGAGGTGATCGGCCCGGAAATCTATAAGATTCCCGGGCCGATCACCTCCCACCCCGCGGGACATCCGAGATCGGGATGTCCCACGGGGTGAAACCCCCCCAAACACCCCAAATCACCTACCTTATCTTCCGCCGCCGCCGCCTCCCTCGCGCCCCTCTAGGCGTGCGCGCCCCCGCGCCGGGCGTCTGTGAATGGCCAGCACAGGCGCGCGCGCGCCGAAAGTGACGCGAGGGAGGCGGCGGCGGCGGAAGCCGCTTGGACGTTCCTGTTCCCCGCCTGGACGTTGGCGGGGATTGGACCAGGCAGTCACGTGGGAGCGGGGAGAGGTGAGTTTATTGGGGTTTCTGGGGGGTTTCACACAGCGGGGCACCCCCGATCGGGGTGCCCCGCTGAAGTGGACCAAAACCCAGGATAGTCAAAATCCTGGGTGTTGGTCCACTTTAAAAGGTGACCGGCTTCCTCCCAGTGATCTAAAAACCCTGGCCCCTAAGCTGTTCCTCCACTCCTTGAGGGACCAGACGCTGTAGCCCACAACACAGCAGCTGACTTCACATCAAGGTTGCAGGTCTGCTTTAAATCGAACCTCTGTAGCCTATAAAATAACTGCCTTCTGCATATCACCCAGAACAGAGAAATGTTTTCCGGACAGCTGCATATATGTGGCAGAACCCCCCCCCGCCTCCAGCGGGTTGTAAAAACTTAGCTGTACTCCAGCATCCTCACTCTCTCTGGTACATGGCCCCAAGCTTTGTGGGATTGGGGGGGTGACCCCAAATGGGTTTTGGTCCATGTAAATAAGATGCTGGTGGATACTAATCTTTTTATTCTCCGTTTTGTATCTTCTTTGTGGCGTGAAGATGCGATTATGTTATCGCCTGTTTTTATTGGCTGGATCATGCGATCACATACTGTGTTCAGGCCAAAATAAAATGAATAGTAAAAAATGATAGGAAAACATGTAACACTGCAAATGATTACTGAACATGTGTGTACACCGTATCTGGTGTCCTTTCTGTAGTGCCTCAGCAATGGCAGCTATATTACATTTCTGTGCTGGCATGTGTATCTCTTTAACACACCATGCATGGATTTTGATCTGCTTTAAGGTTAAAGCTTGCCTGAAGTAAAATGTTTGGGTTTTCACAGCCACAGTATTATTGAAGTTACTGGAAGTGGAACAATAAGACAAAGTAGTCCTTAGATGAAAAAAGGATGTGCACCACTGATTTAGGGTCTCCCATCACTGTCCTATGGGTGAGCGATTATATGTGAAAGGATTGAATAAGGTTCATGGGTGAAATGTTTTGTTTTAAAATGAAACAAAACCCCAGACTATCCAGTGTCCAGGGGGCATCCCTAATTGGCATGGCCCGTTATGTGAAACCCCCCAGAATGCCCAGAAATACTCACCTTTTTCCGGTCCAATGGTGCATGCACAGGCTCTCGTCCAATCAGAGCATATGTAATGCTCGGAAAACGGCTCTGTTTACATGCAGGGCTTCGTCAATTGGGAGCTCCACTGCCACATTGCACACACATAGCTGGGGATGGGGAGTGCATTCACAGCCCAAAGAAGTGCTGATGCAGCCACTGGATGTCTACTTTGCTGGGAAGCAGGTGATTTCTGAGGGGGGGGGGTTACCACAGCAGGGCATTCCTTTTTGGGATTCCCCCAGGGAAGGCCTGCAGCCGACCCTGGAATCAAAGTGTGGACATTGTTCTGCTTCAAGAAGTAGATGCTTGGAACAAACTTCCAGCAGAGGGTACATTAGTTGCAAATGAACAGTTAATGTAAACATTCCTGGGATAAACATATACCGGTATGTATCGTAAGATAAAGAAAATATCACATAAGGGCAGAGCAGATGGGCCATGTTATCTCCTGCCGTTGCCCTTCTAAGTTGCTATTAATTAGTAACCATTCAGCTCTTTAGCCTGCATCTGAAAGTTCAGGAATGGAAGGATGTGAATTATGCAATCATTTCTGGAATCTGAAAGTGTGCTAGAGGTCAGCACATCTGCCCATTTTCACTCTCATTTTATGAACAATCGGTGCTTTACACCAGTGATTGGCTGCCTTGAGATCTGGTAGATGGAGGGGGGGGGGACCTCATAGTACAGCCAATAAGCGATGTTTGTGTCTGACCCTTGATATGCTAAACAACAGATAAAGTACCTATGTCCCAGATAGTTCCACGTTATTTGCTGTGGGGGCATTTTGCTGACTATTTAACCTATTGACTTCCATAGTCTACTGATTGTGCTCGCTGGCAACCAGCGTGCCACCCCGGATCCAAGTCCAAAAGGCCAATGGTTCTCAACTTTTTTACACCAAATAGTCCCCTAGCAACAAGGAGTTTAAACCAAGTACCCCCTAGTGGGTGATCAATTATAGATAGTGCCAAATTAAGTAGACTACAGGCCTCATAGTAATTGTAAAGCAAGAAGATATCATGTTTCATTGTTATAATAAACCAAGCAGACCCTGTTGGTGTGCCCCTTAGCACTGCCATGTACCCCCTGGGTTATGTGTACTGCGGGAAGAGAAACAGTGTTTCCTGTCCCAACGTGATCTCTTGAATTCAGGGTTTACCAATGGTGTGAGGGGATGGGTTTGGTTATGTCAATATAGGGTCCCTGTGGACCAGTTCCCTGCCTACCTCCTTAGAGTTAAGGTTTGTTTTAAAGTATACCCACACCCATTTCATACCTAATGGGTCTAGGGCCATCTCTGGCTTCATTGTGACAAGCATGGAGCCCCCCACAATGCTTACTCAGCCTTGATGTTCGGCGGAAATGCAGCCCCACTATTGACTGCCGGTGGTCACGGGGCCTCCGATGTGATTAATTAATGAATTTGTTCCCAGGAAGGCTCAGTTGGAGCTACCAGCTGGAGGCTTCCGTGCATGAAGCAACAGGTAGACCACTACTGCAACCAATAGCCTGGTCTGACTATTTCCTTAAAAAGGAGCTACGAACAATTTCTAACTAGTCTGCGAGGTGCATGTAAGCAGGACAATTAGAATACATATATATATATATATATATATATATATATATTAGAATACACATATATATATATTTGTCCTGGGAGCTCGGGTGATGCTCTCCATATAGTGTTCAAGAGTCCCATTAACTGGACTGATTAGGAAATGGAAAGAAGTTGTGGGTCCGGCCTGCTGGGAGTAAGGCTTTATTGCCATCATTGCTGCCCTTCTCATAATGAGAAAGCATTCCCTCAACTCTAATGTGGAAATCCCAAATAGACACAACATGCTAATACTTCGTAAGGATTGGATATGAAACTGGAGCCCATACTAGCGGACCTATAGTATGAGCGGATGCCTGCCCCTATAGCCTAGCCCCCCCCCCCTTCAGAAAAGAGGGTTGCAATACGAAAGGCTAACTTGAGATTATAGGCAACTTCAGCTGACCCACTTGTTCTACATTCATGGATCATAAATATTGAACAAGCTACTATTAGCATTTAACTGGCATAATTACAGTGCAATGGAGGTAAGCGGTAAAGCGGATTTAAATGTTCTTACTAAGAAATGTGGGGTCGGCCTGGGCCGACAAGCTCAGGGAGCTTCCAGTTAAAACACCCTGGCACATTGACCCACGCAAAGCCCACAAGTCCTTACCGCCCCACGATTAGTCGCCTTATGACCACCGAGAATCGCAGTTAAGATAAGGATTTGTGGGCGTTGTTGCGCAGGGAGGCTCCAGCAATCTGTATAACCCCCCTCCCCCCCAAGCATGTCACAATGTAGTTCAGATTTGCCCCACACCCATTGGTGAGGAAATGGGTGTCGGTCCACTTTAACCCATCAATTACATACTACGAGAAGTGAGCTGCCCTAATTATGGCGCCCAGTGAGCAGTTGGGGGTTAGGTGTCTTGCTCAAGAATGCTTAAAGTTTTGTCAATTATAAACAAAAATTAATCCTGGCAGCTACATTTTTCTCCCTGTATCCCGAATCGCCTCTGCTATGCCTACACTCCCTCTGCTCTGAATGTTACCACCAGCAGGCATCAGGTTGCTGGCTACAGTGGAAGCATGCAGTGTAGAAATGCACTGGCTGTTGAGCCACTGCCAGGTACTCTGGGGGGAAATGCACTGCCAAGACCTGGTGAGTTTATTTTTTGTTTACTCATTGCCAGTGAAAGGAGGGAGGGTTAAAAATTAGTCCTCAGATTTTTTTTTAAGCCCTCACTCACCTGTTCTTCTCACCAGTGGTGGCCTTGGGTGGGCGAACATCACCTGGACGGCGGGTGCCTCTTCTGTAGACTGTGCAGCTGCCGAAGTCTGATTTGAATGGTACAATGAGCCCCAACATTGCTCCTGGGCTGATAGCCCTTAATTAAGTATGAGCAAATCAACCCTGATGCACCTGATTTGGGTTTGGTGGAGGATCTCTGTGTTACGACGAGTATGAGCAAATCAGCCCTGGTTTTGTTACTGGCCTATGGCTAAAAATAGCCCCAGCCAACCCCCGCACACCTATAAAGGTGTCCCAGCCCCTGTCATCTATGCCCGGGATATAGTACTTGGGTATTGTGTGGTGCGCTGGGATTGACCTTTGACCTCACCTTCTCTGAAACTCTGTTGCTGACCTCGGAATCTTTGACCTTGCCTGCTCCTTTCAGTACTTTGCTCCTGTAACGGTTTTGACATTCGACCTGCCCTCTGACCTTGCCCCTGGTTATCCATTTGCATTAACACCTGTTAGACTGATTTCCTGTGTGTGCTTCGTCTGACCTCCCATGAACCCCAGTTAGGCAACCGTGTCTGGTGAGGCCTGCTTGCATCCCACCAAATGGGGGCTTGTCTAAAGGTGAAGATGTTGGGTGTTATCAATTAACCTGGACCTGCTAACTGGTGAGCCTTAACTAAGGCTGGCCACCACTTCAAGCATGTGTGTGCACTCCGCGGCGTGTACAAATTTTTAGTGCCAATAAAAACACATTTGGGTTGATTCAAAGAAACATGTAACAGCTTGGATTTGGGTCACGATCATCCTATTTTTCACGTCCGCTCGTGCGTTCTTATGAACTTGCGAGTGATTCAATAAGCAAATACGTTTCTATCCTAAAATATACGTCCGTTCGTATGATATCTCCCGAACTTGCCTCAGTCAGTTGGCAATCGTAAAAATCACGTTCATGTGCTCACCTGTTGAGGCGGCAGCCTGTTTTTTCGGCTGCTTCCATCGTCCACCTCTTCCAATTACTTGCGTTTGCCTCTGGTTTTCATTGGTTTTTGGCCTCTTAGATTCGTGCGTGCGTATGTTTATAAGATCTTGCGCATGCGCACCCTCAACCAGAAACTTACCTAAACCCCTTAGCGGCTGCATCCAACTTCATTTCTCGGTCCCTCAAACTTACCTAAACCCCTTAGCGCCTGCATCCAACTTCATTTCTCGGTCCCTCAAACTTACCTAAACCCCTTAGCGGCTGCATCCAACTTCATTTCTCGGTCCCTCAAACTTACCTAAACCCCTTAGCGCTTGCATCCTTCTTCATGTTGACGACCCTAAAACTTACCCAAACCACATAATGTACATATGTCTATATGTTTCTAAGCGTGTTTTTTCTTGTATGTGTAATTGTTTGTGTTTGCGCATATTAGAAAAGACACATTTATGAAGTCTTAAAATATAATTTATTTAAATTTTTGTTTTGGATTTGGGAGATTTTTGCACTCCACATAATTTTTTTATTGGGGTGTTTGGTTTAAAACCCCTTTTTTTATTTTTTTTAATTTTTTTTACAAACATATTAAAATTTTTTTTTGTTTTCCTTAAAAACATATATAAAATTGGAAGTTTTTTTATAAAACCAAAACTTTTAAAATTTAAAAACAATTCGAAACTTTTATAAACTTTTAACCAAAGTAGCCAGGACCAAGGGCACTAATCCTCCTCCTCTTCTTCATCTGTTGGCCCCAACGTCGCCTGTATGGCCAGCAGCTCGGCCACCAACTCCTTCATTCTTTTTTTTTTTGCAGCCAATGTTTTGGGGATCATCCCTGTAACCAATAGAGAAATAAACATAAATAGGAGTCCCAGACCGGTTTGTATGCTGGAAATAGATTTGGGGTTAATCAAATACATGTAAATGCATGACATATGTCATTCTTCCAAGGGATACAGTTAATGCATTTCCCACAGGTAAGTCTTTAAACTCCTTAAACCGGACCTTCAACATTATTTAATGAAAACCAATAACTATTCCCAAATGATTCTGCACCAGATCAAAGTAAATTTGGGTTTTTTTTTTATTACAGCGCCGCCATCTGGACTCTGAAGCATAACACTTAATGAGGAGTGGAGAGTTGGATAAAGTACAGGGGAGTAGGTTACAGTGGTGCGTTGGGAATCCAGAGCATAGCTGGGTTGAGGGAAAGGTCATCACTCACACAATGCATGGCAGCACCTTCCTTTTTTCAATCTGTATCCCATGCTGCCTGTAAATATTGCGCATTCCATATTCCGCAATATTGGTTTTGTTCAGTCTAATAACATGCATTAGATGGCTGAAGGGTGTTTTTCCATGTTTCTAATCTGTAGGTACAGTGTAAAAAATATACAAATGTGCCACACCGCGCTTAAATATAAAACAATTAAGTATATAAAAATAAAGTCTTTTAGTGAAGCTCAACGTGTTGAAAAGTCCCAAACTTTTCCAATAAATGCAAAAAAATATATATATATGTGAGGTATATATAACACAGAGCTAACATAAACTAATAGTGTCCAACAACCAAGAATATCCAAAATAGTGAACTTTTCCTTCAACCAAAAGTGCAGGAAATCTTCTTATATTCTTCAACCTTATCCCAAGGTGCATGCACACTCCTCAGTGTTCTACAGCACCCCTATGTGCAGATTCTTACCAAACGGGTATCTTGATCAGCGCCTCTCAAACAGAGTAATGATTAAATATTTTCCAGCTTCCGCTGTCCACCCGATTCAAAAAATCATGCCCATCCAGCTTTAACTCCCATGGAATAGACGTTTATAGCAAGATCATTCAGGATGCATCATAAACAGTCCGCACATGAAGGAAAAGATAGAATGGCAAGACTAGTGCAATATTGTTTAAAAACCACTGTTTAATCTAAAACACATCCAAGAATTGCACTCACATGTAAAAAATGTAAAAACCGCATATCAAATAAAGGCAGATCTCACCGCCAGTCTTCAATGCTCCCGCCGAACGGACCAGAGATATAGACAATGAGCGCTCCAATCAGGCTGCGGCCCTGTCCCTCGAGTCCACAGGAAACTGCCAAGTTTCCTGTGGACTCGAGGGACAGGGCCGCAGCCTGATTGGAGCGCTCATTGTCTATATCTCTGGTCCGTTCGGCGGGAGCATTGAAGACTGGCGGTGAGATCTGCCTTTATTTGATATGCGGTTTTTACATTTTTTACATGTGAGTGCAATTCTTGGATGTGTTTTAGATTAAACAGTGGTTTTTAAACAATATTGCACTAGTCTTGCCATTCTATCTTTTCCTTCATGTGCGGACTGTTTATGATGCATCCTGAATGATCTTGCTATAAACGTCTATTCCATGGGAGTTAAAGCTGGATGGGCATGATTTTTTGAATCGGGTGGACAGCGGAAGCTGGAAAATATTTAATCATTACTCTGTTTGAGAGGCGCTGATCAAGATACCCGTTTGGTAAGAATCTGCACATAGGGGTGCTGTAGAACACTGAGGAGTGTGCATGCACCTTGGGATAAGGTTGAAGAATATAAGAAGATTTCCTGCACTTTTGGTTGAAGGAAAAGTTCACTATTTTGGATATTCTTGGTTGTTGGACACTATTAGTTTATGTTAGCTCTGTGTTATATATACCTCACATATATATATATTTTTTTGTAGGTACAGTGTGTTGGCTAATTCTTAGGTTCTTAATACAAGTTAGGGTCCTCTTTAAGCTAACGAGGTGCCCACATGAAAGTGTGAACTACACATTGGCTACGCCTTTAGTTATGTGTGTGTTATTAGCTAACCAAACATTAATATGAATAATGGCATGTAGACTTACGGAGTTGGTGGCCGACAGATGGCTGGTTGGGGCCAACAGGCTGCCCTTGGTCCTGGCTATGCTGTGAAGAAGTCCCTGGAGAAACATGTGACATTTGGTTAGTACTTGTATAGAGTCACTATTCCCAACATATCTGGCTCCCAGTCTGGCTGACATCACTCACCTTCGCCAGGATCGACTTCCAGCATCTCTGCTGCCTCCTCCTCCACTATTTCACCCGCACCAGAAGCTTCTACAAATACATAATAAAGGATAACTTAGTTTTTGGCCTGCCATGTATATCTTTGTGCCTATACATGAAGAGTGACATACCAGAGCCTTCCCCATGCCTGGCCAGGTATGACTCCACGCCCACGCGGTTGGGCCCCTCCTCTGTGGTAAGGTCCAGGGGCTGGTCTGAGGAGGCCACAGAGGAGGGGTAGGTCCGTCGCCCGGGAGATCCACCACCTTCACTCACAGATGCAGACTCATGCAGCACTGGTCGGCCTGTACGCCTCCGGGTGCGGCGAATTCTGAAATCCATTTCCAACACTACCAAAGAAAAGTCATTATAAATAAAGGCATAACTTATACATTTGGAACATATACCATGCAATTGCTTTGTACTTACTTGGGAAATGGATTCCAAAAAACCTCCGCACCCGGGGCATGTGCAGACGTTTCAGGTCCGACCAATGCTGCATTATCTGGGTGTGAGTGAAGGTGGTGCTAGTCACACGGTGTATCTCCGCGATGATCTCCCGGGCGATGTCCCTTTTCTCGCACACATTGGGCGCGAAGTCATACCGGCGCTGAAGCATGATCTGAAAAACATAATGGACACAGAGCTTTTACTTTTACACACAGACCCATATGTGTTGCATCACAAGTTGAGAATTTCATGTCATTAACACACACATTTAGAGTGGCAGCCATTTTTGGGGAGTGCCTTAAAGAGGACGTTGACTGTGAATGAGAGTCTGGTCTTATGTTATATGTATCACACACCATGTACATACAGATAATAGCCAACATCAAGAATCAGGCCACCTGCATCTATGGCATGTTAGGATGGTTTAAACATCCAAGATGTCGGCTTATGCTTAGGCTTTTGGACCACGTGTGTGGCTTCCCGTTGTGTTTTTATGGCTTAGGAAAACAGTGTTCCTCAAACATCCGCATCAAGGTCCGAGACAGGCCAGGTTTGCCAGCTAGCCCCGCTACTCCACAGGTTAATTAACTGTTGCTAAGCCGGAGCAATTGCCCGAATTAGGACATCAGCATAGACAGGTGAAAACGTGGCCAGGCTCGGCCCTTGAGGATGAAGTGTGAGGAGCCAGTTCTTAAACATTAAGAGACCCCAAACTAGTTCCAAACGCATCATTTACATTTAGGCCATCATTGACTATTAGATTAAAATGCACAGGCAGCCACTTACCAGCATGAGGATCTCTTCCTGTTGACGGGTGAAGATAGTGGGCGCCATCTTTATGCTTCCTCAAGGCAGCAGATAAGTGAAACCCCAGCGGTTTCCTGGTTCCGCTCGAACGTACGTTCGTACGAGCGCGTAGTCGTGCGCATAGGCGTCACACGCTGGGCTCATTATTTAAAGGTCCCTGCACCCAAAGCTCATTCTCTTTGAGCATTTGTGGAAGATGGCACCTAAAAAGCCAATGACCAAGCGACCCCAGCAAAGCCAGACCGCGGAGGGCCCAACAACCAGGTCCCAGCAAGGTAGGAGAAAGCTGAGAGGCAAGACTACTACCTCTGCCCCACCAAGGGACACTGGACCCTCAGGAACCCAAAAAAGGGGCCCCAAGCCACGTGCCCCTGCAGCCAACAGCAGCACCCACCACCTCTGCCCCCAGAAGAGGCCGCACAAGGGAGCCCACACCATGGGTTCAAGTAGGGCAGTTCGGCAACCCAGGCCCCGCAGCAGGGCCCGAACCCCATCCAGGGCCAGAAGCCCAGCCAGGGCCCAAACCCCATCCAGGGCCAGAAGCCCAGCCAGGGCCCGAACCCCATCCAGGGCCAGAAGCCCAGCCAGGGCCCGAAGAACCCCATCCAGGGCCAGAAGCCCAGCCAGGGCCCGCCGAACCCCATCCAGGGCCAGAAGCCCAGCCAGGGCCCGCCGAACCCCATCCAGGGCCAGAAGCCCAGCCAGGGCCCGAAGAACACCATCCAGGGCCAGAAGCCCCTACAGGGCCCGAAGAACACCATCCAGGGCCAGAAGCCCAGCCAGGGCCCGCCGAACCCCATCCAGGGCCAGAAGCCCAGCCAGGGCCAGAAGCCCAGCCAGGGCCCGAAGAACACCATCCAGGGCCAGAAGCCCAGCCAGGGCCCGAAGAACCCCATCCAGGGCCAGAAGCCCCTACAGGGCCCGCAGAACCCCATCCAGGGCCAGAAGCCCAGCCAGGGCCCGCCTAACCCCATCCAGGGCCAGAAGCCCAGCCAGGGCCCGCCGAACCCCATCCAGGGCCAGAAGCCCCTACAGGGCCCGCAGAACCCCATCCAGGGCCAGAAGCCCAGCCAGGGCCCGAAGAACCCCATCCAGGGCCAGAAGCCCCTACAGGGCCCGCAGAACCCCATCCAGGGCCAGAAGCCCAGCCAGGGCCCGCCTAACCCCATCCAGGGCCAGAAGCCCAGCCAGGGCCCGCCGAACCCCATCCAGGGCCAGAAGCCCCCGACCTGGCACCAGCCGGGAACAGAGCCCCCGACCTGGCACCAGCCGGGAACATAGCCCCCCAAGAGGGCCCAGAATTTCAACCATGACCACATCTACACCTGGAAGTTCGGTGGCCAGCCACGCAAGAACACCCAGTCCCTTGGCCAGTCCAGTCATTGGGAAGCCAACAATCCGGCCATTCCCCTACCCAGCCCCAGGCCATAATGTCACCACATGTGTCTGCACACATGGAGGAGCAGCCAAGCCAACCATCTGGCCGCACATTGCGCCGCGGCCAGTTGAGTGGGAGATTCTCCCATGACCAAAATATGGCATTGGCTAGTGGCCTTACATTATACTATGACGAGCTCTATGGGAGCAAATCAAAACACACCACAAAGCAGCGCAAGATGGAATTGTTTGAAACCATCCTACGACAAGTAAATGCAGCGGGGGAAGAGAGGAAAGATGTGTCCCAAATTCAGAAGAAAATCTCTGATCTGAAGTATGCTGTACGGCAAAAAGAAATTAAAAGGCATAATTACAGGTAAATAAATGTTTTCTCCAAATATAATGTTTAGGATGTACTGTATGCACCTTTTCTGAGTACCAAACGATTTTATCTTTTCAGCCTGAAAACTGGAGGTGGCTTTCCTTCAAAATTGGAGTTTACCCCTGCTGAGGAGATTGTGCTGGGACTTCTCCATCCGGTCGCGGTCGGTGGACATGCTGGTCTAAGGGACACAGACTCACCGACCCGTACCCACGGTGAGTACTCTTAAATCGGCATGTTTGCCTGTTTGCTAAATAATCTAAAGTTCACTAGTAACAAGATAACGGGATGCCCCTATGGTTTGCCTTGCTTGGCCTCGCACTACTGTGCCTGTTTGTGTCCTCTTTTGGTCCCTGTGAATCACACATTTAGGACCACATCCATTATGGCAAAGATCAAATTTCCAATTGTATTGGTAAAGTCATGAAGTTTCTCCTGAAAAGTGATATATTTTGAATCAATCACAAAACACACATCGTTATGGATGGGTTGCCTATTTGTTGTGTGAGTTGTGTTTGAGTTAACAATTTAATTACCCACCCCCAAACATATCTGACCTAGAGCAGCGAGACTCAACTGGCGGGCCGGGGTCCCAATGCGGACCTTGGCACCAGATTCCAGGACCCCTGCCCAGACAGCCCTGCACTCAGTTACTTCTGTGTTGACGTGCTCAGAGCTGCCCCCTTGATCGGCGATGTAGTGGTTGTTCTCCTGCCCAATGTCATGGCTCCCTGAAACATAGCATTGCAATATGAAGTACTGCACAGGAAGTGGCATTGCAAGGTACACAGTAACTTGGTACATCTTTCTCTTGGCACAATCGTGTCCCGCTGCCCCTGCTCTGCCCCATCTGCCACAGTCCCCCCATGCCCCCCCCCCACATAAGCCCCATACATTTGTAACAGATTTGCTCCATCCATCCCATCACCATCAATTCGTTAACTCCCCCCTTTAGCCATCCAATCCCTGTCCCCTCAGCTCTGCCCCATCCAGCCCAGCAAGGGCAAGCAGCCTTTATTAGTTTGCACTTGGAAATCTCCAGCCCCTCCACCAGTGTGTTTATTTCTAACTAGACACCCCCTGCGTCAGCCCCCTGGCCAGACATTCACCTCTCACCACATACCTTTAAATGGACCTTTACAACAATTGTTTGAGTACCCCGGACCTAGCGAATGGTAGGCTAAATCCAAAAATGTGCGTTGCAAGTTGTATGCTGACTGGGTACACTTCCTGACTTAGAACTGAGGTCAGTTAGCAGTTTTCGCGAGCCATTGCACCTATCTAAACTTGCGTGTCTTTTAACAAATGTCCCCATTGCTCTAGAGTTGCTTAATATTACAAATAGAGGTTTATTTGATTACCTATCCAAAAAATGGTTATGTGTGTGTTTACGTTGTTTGTTTTTCTCTTCTTCAGCCCAGCATGATCCCTCAGCAAGGGTAAACTCACCCCCCAGTTTGGTTATGCCTACCAGGTCCGTACAGCATAGGAGCCCAGATCCGAGATTTCCGGTAAGTTAATTTAGTACCATAAATACTACCAAGTGCTTAAGAATGTGTTAAACTGTGGGAATCCCAAATTTGGACGCCAACTTACACTTTTTTTTTTATATGTCCCTACAGACCCGCACACTCATGGAAGAGATCCAGGAAATGGAGGAAGATGATGATGTCTCCATGCAGGGCACGTCGGATGACCTCCCCCTGGGTCCCAATTTGGAACTGCTCCATAATGTTTCTCTGGCCAATCCTCAGCAGCAGAGTGAATCTCCATCCATTGTGCATGCACATGGGGAGACTGACACAACAGTCCCCAGTGTTCACTCTGCTGCTGAGGATTTGCAAAGCAGGCCTGTTGCTGTTGAGGGGACGACACCACGCGGCAGGGCACGCCCAAGAGCCAGGGTAATTGTGCGGCGGACTCCATTACGCCGCCCCACAATTTCCCAGGGGAGGCAGAGTGCCCTGCTTCAATTATGGACCCAAGAAAGGGACTCTTATGAGGCACAGCTCGTTACAGAGCGTGAGGAAAGGCATGCCGACATGGTCACCATCAATACCAGTTTACAGGGCATCCTCGCGGAGTTGCGTACCCTCAACAGCAACGTGGTCACTGCAAGTAATGGCATCCAGTCAGCCATGGCTGAGATGACCAATATGCAGAGAAACATTGTGGAGCAGTTTCAAATTCACAATGCTGCCATGGCCCAGGCTAGGTCCCATTCACATGGACCTCCACCTGGACCTCCACCTGGGTATTATGGGCAGCCACCCTATTAAGCCATGGGTGTGTGGGACATCTTTTCTCTTAACCCCCACTGTATTTACTTGTCCTTTGAGGTTTCAAACAATCCATTTTGTGTTGCTCATGCAGGTTGTGTTTTGTATTTGCTCCCATATAGCTCCTTAGAGTAATGCTTAAGGCCACTAGCCAATGCCATAGGTCTATGTGGAGTGTATCTGGCCACTTATGGCTTTAAATATGTATTTGGTTGGTGCTCCTCCTGTTTGCAGACATGTTTGTGTGACATTATGGCCATGCCCAAATATCCCTGGGCACAGGCAATATTAATGACTGGACTAGGCTGGCCTTTGGACTGGGTGTCCTTGTTTGGTTGTGCCACTCACTTCCAGGTGTAGATGTGCTCGATGTTTTTTTTGTTATGTCATCCATTTGTAACCACAGATGTATGTGGAATGTTTTCTGTTAAGCACAATAATTTTTACTTTTCTAAGTAAAAAAATATTCTCACTTACAATACTTGTGGCGTTTTTAGTGGGAACACATTTTAACCCTTTAAATGCCAAGCACGTAGTTTCTACGTGGTTGCTTCTCCTACCGTGCCTGGCATTTCCCCCAAACAGTTAAAAAATAGAAAAAAAAAATCACTTACCTCCGGTATCCTTGTGAAGCCTGGGGTCCCCTCTTCCTTGGGGGGGCATCCGATCGCCCCCCCGTCGTCCTCCGTCTTCAGGGGGGGGCCCGAAACCAGCCGCCCCCCCCCCCCCGTTTCCAGCGCTGATCGCCGATCGCCGCTGTAAAAAAAAAAATAAAACTGTCATTTACTCACCTCCGCGCCCGAGCCTTCTGTCCGGGTCTCCTCTTCACCAGGGGGGGGTCCGATCCCCCCCCTGGGCTGCGCAGTCTTCAGGTGAGGACCCTCTTCCGGGTCCTCACCTCTTGTAATGGCGGCGACGGCCGCCGCCGCTTAGCCCCGCCCATTGTGGGAGGAGCGGGATGACGTCATCCCGCTCCTCCTATACCCCCTCCGAGCTCCGGCATCTGTCAGATGCCGGTGGTGATCGGAGCAGAGCGGGTGTCAGGTGAGGAGGCTCCGATCGGAGCCCCCTCACCTGTCACCCGCCCTGCGCCGATCACCACCGGCATCTGTCAGTGACAGCGGCGCGGGACAGCGGCGAGGGACGTCGGATCGGAGGTGAGTATAGTGTAAAAAAGAAAAATAAAGATTTTTTTTTCTCTGTGTGTGTGTCATTTTTTTACTATTAACCCCTTGTGAACTGGTAAGGGGTCCATGACCCCTATACCAGTTCACAAGGCTGGGGAGATGGCAAGCCACCTGCGCTAGCGGGTGGCTTGCCATTAACCCCTGGCACCCCCATTACCTGCCTCCCCAAAGGCCAGGGGGGGGCAGAAGAGCCCGGGCCCACATGGGCTATGTGGGCTCGTAGGCTGCAGGGTGGGGGGGCCACATAAGCTGGCCCCCCCACTCTGTGCCTACAAGCCCCCATAGCTGGTCCCGGGCTGGTTACTGTGGGTAAGGGGGACCCCACGTCAATTTTTTTTTTGATTTTTAAGGGTTTTTAACCCTTAAAAATAAAAAAAAAAATGGGGTCCGCCCCCCCCTGGGAGGGGGGACCCTATGTCATTTTTTTTTTTGATTAACCCTTTGTAATCTGTCATCCAGCAGCTATAAAAGGCTTCTAGCAAGTGAGCAGAAGCCAGTGATCGCCGAGGGACAGAGTGCTCCAGGATGGATGGGAGGTGAGTATAGTGTAAAAAAAAAAAAAAAAATTAATAAAATATTTTTTTCTTTATGTGTGTGTGTCATTATTTACTTTTAACCCCTTGTGAACTGGTAAGGGGTCCATGACCCCTATACCAGTTCACAAGGCTGGGGGGATGGCAAGCCACCTGCGCTAGCGGGTGGCTTGCCATTAACCCCCGGCACCCCCATTACCTGCCTCCCCAAAGGCCAGGGGGGGGCAGAAGAGCCCGGGCCCACATGGGCTATGTGGGCTCGTAGGCTGCAGGGTGGGGGGGCCACAAAAGCTGGCCCCCCCACTCTGTGCCTACAAGCCCCCATAGCTGGTCCCGGGCTGGTTACTTTGGGTAAGGGGGACCCCACGTCAATTTTTTTTTTGATTTTTAAGGGTTTTTAACCCTTAAAAATCAAAAAAAAAATGGGGTCTCCCTCCCCTGGGAGGGGGGACCCTATGTCATTTTTTTTCCCGATTTAACCCTTTGTAGTGTGGATGGTTTTTGTATTTTTTTTGTGAATGTTATAAAATACTTGTTTCAGTTAGGGGGGTCTCCTGGGCAGGAACGGGGGGCTACCGATAAATATGTGGTACCGTTCTAATCGGTAGAAATGGGGCTTTCACATGCAATATGATTTTCCTTAATAAAATACATTTTTTATTTAAAATAAAGGAGTCAATTTTCTAAAAAAATGTTTTTATTTATTTTTTTTTTTTTCACTTAATAATATTGTAAAAAAAAAAAAAAAAAAATACAAACAAGACATTTCATGTTAAAGTCTAAACTCTGCTGCAAAAAATATATATATAATTTTTCTGAAAGTTACAGCAAAAATGGCGCAAAACATGTCGCAAAACATGACGCAAAATGGGGAAAATGGCCTGTCAACAGAGGGTGACAAAATCTCAAGTAGGCTGGCAATTAAAAGGGTTAATAGTACCTATGCATGTTGGGTATTGTTCTGTTCGGGGGACCTTGCGCTTTCAGACTTAGCTTGTTTTTTCTGGTTTGCATATTTATATTTTAGGAAAAGGTGTTTTTTATTCAGCTTTTTTATAAATTTTTTAGGGAAACCCTGCGCAACCAAAGAATTCTTTGAGGAATTAATTCCAGAAAGATGAGCCCACTAGAACAAGCTGGGTACCCTTAAAAAGCTTAACGTGTGTACTTTCAGGGAATATATGGTTTATGGGGGATATTCCAAATGTAAAGGGTTGTTTTGGTTGAAAAATCGCAAGGTGCGCACTTTGTCTGCAGAGCTGAAATTTTCAAGTAAAATTACCGTTATGCGCATGCTTTACTTTGGGGTGTTTGGCAACTCTTCCCTTGACAGAACCTATGCATGTTGGGTGTTGTTCTGTTCGGGGGATGTTGCGTTTTCAGATTAAACTTGTTTTTTCTTGTTTGTATATAGTTTTTTTAGGAAAATGTGGCTTTGATTCTGCTTTTTTATCCTTTTTTTAGGGAAACTCTTTGCAACCAAAGATTACGTTGAGGGATTACTTCCAGAAAACTATGGCCACATCCACAAGCTTGGTACCCCTAGAAAGCCTGAGGTGTGTACTTCCAGAGAATATATAGTTTGTTGGGGGTATTTCAAATGTAAAGGGTTGTTTTTCTGGAAAAACCGCAAGGTGCGCATATTGCATAGCATAGTTGTATTTTATCTGAAAATCTCCTAAAGCGCTGTTTCAGTTTGGGGGAGTCTCCTGGGCAGGAAAGGGTGTCTACCTATACATATGTGGTACCGCTGTAACCGGGAGAAATTGGGATTTCACACGCAATAAGATTTTATTGACAAACTTACATTTTTTATTCCAAAAAAAACTACAATATGTAAAAATTTTTTTTTTTTTTTTTTTTTTGCACATATTTCACCCAAAAATATTAAGAATACACCTAACAAATGACAAACAAGACATTTCATGTTAAAGCCCAGACTCTGCTGAAAAAAACAATATATCATTTTCCTGGGAAATCCCTGGAAATCCCTTCAAAAATCACATTTGAACATGGGGAGCGCAAAATAGTGCAAAATGGTCTGGCAACAGAGTGTGACAAAAACTCCAGGTAGGCTGGCACTTAAAGGGTTAAACAGCTTGGGCTAAACCAGATAATTTTGGTTTTAAGAGGTGTAACAATGCAAATATCAAGCTAAGGAAACTACATGAAATACATTAGGCAACAATTAAGGTAAAAATGTTTTACTTTGAGGTAATGCCACATTACGGCAAAACAACATATTTAACAAAAAGGATAACACAGACACACAGAATGTTGAGACACGAAATAAAATTAACTAAAATGCTGCAAGATCAAGTTGGCTCTAACTGATTGGGCAGACTCACTGGGTGGCCCAACAAAATTCTCTACATCATCCTCTAGGGCTGTAGAGGGCAGGCTATCCACATAACGTGGGACACGTTCCAGGATCGCAAAATTGTGCAAAACAGCACATGCCATGATTATGTCGATCACTTTCTTGGGATCATATTGCAGGGCGCCCCCAGTATGGTCCAAGCAACGAAAACGTGTCTTCAACAGCCCAAAGGCCCTCTCCACAACAGCCCTGGTCTTGCGGTGCGCACGGTTGTACGCTTCCTGAGAGGCATCCTGGGGCCGCAGCACAGGCGTCATGAGCCAGGGTAGAAGTGGGTACCCGGAATCACCTTAAACAGACAATTAAATGTAATCAAAATTAAAAAGGCAACACAACAAACACAAAGAATTTTACATATATCATAATGATGTAAGGTAAAGGGCCCAAAAAAACACCCAGGGCACATTAGCAAAATAAATATTGCCACTAATGTAGTACATAATTAAAAATGGCACTTCAATATACCAATTAATTAACAAACATCTGCACGGCCAAGGGTAGTTGGAATTTAAATATATTTTTAGTTTTCAGACATGTTACAATTAGGATGCTGCTGAGGGGCTATCCACATTTATATGAAAACTACAATGTATGCAGTTTAAGTCCACTTTGACATTTAAAGACCAATACTACAAAAGGAGCCAAAGCTCACAGATCCTTGGGTATAAACTCCCAACCAATATATTTAGGGACATGGAACTTACAGACATCCTAACTAAAGGGAAAACATTCTGAAGGACAAAGCGAGGCAAGCATTTTTTTTGGAAGTTCATAATATATGACCCAACAAAAAGGCAGTTTCTGGCTTATGTAAAGAATTCAAATACAAACATATCAACAAATACAAGATTAATCCCACATTTAATAGCACACAAATAGGACACACTTACCAAGCAGCCATGCACCCGAAAATTCACCTGCCTCAAATCTCCGAAACAACCCAGATCGCCTGAGTATATATGAGTCGTGGGACGATCCTGGGTAGCCGGCAAGGACACTCATAAAACGCATGTCCGGACCAACCACGGCCTGGACATTAACCCTTTTGTTGCCAAGCACGTAACACCTACGTGCTGGCTTGGCTGGGCCTTAAGTGCCAAGCCCGTAGGTGTTACGTGCTTGACTTTCCTCGCTTGTAGTTTAAAAAGTAAAAACAACAAATACTCACCTGACCCCTTGTTGGATCCGGCCGGGTCTCCTCTTTAATTTGGTGCCATCCGATCCCCCGTGGGGGGTCGGATGGCTCCAGGAGAGCCCCCGGAATAGGCCGCCCCTCCCCCGCTTCTGCAGCAGCAGCTTCTAACTGTAAAAAAAAAAAAAAAATAAAAATGACATTCACTTACCTGTGTGTGCGCTGGCTCCCGCTGTCCCTCCTCTTCACCTGGGGGGCCTCCGATCCCCCCCCAGGACTTACCGATCTTCAGCCTCCCAGGCTCTCTCCTCTCTTCTTCACGATGGCGGCCGCCATCATGCCTCTAAGCCCCGCCCCCTTGGGCTTATGAAGTCATCCCGGCCCCGATCTCAGGCTTCAGCCTTCTCAGCTTCTCAGATGCCGGTGATCGGTGCCCTGGAAGGAGGTGGCAGGAGATCCTCTGATCTCCTGCCTTCTCCTTCTCTGGATGCCGATCACCGGCATCTGTCAGCTGAGCGGCGAGGGACAAGAGCTTGCAATCGAAGGTAAGTACAGTAAAAAAAAATTTTTTTTTTTTCTAATAAAATACTTTTTATTATTGTGTGGTGTTTTTTTTTCACATTAACCCTTTGTGAGCTGGTAAGGGGTCCATGAGACCCCTTATACCAGTTCACAAGGCTGGGGGGGTGGCAAGTCACCTGCCCTAGCGGGTGGCTTGCCATTAACCCCCGCACCCCCATTACCTGCCTCCCCAAAGGCCAGGGGGGGGCAGAAGAGCCCGGGCCCACATAGGCTATGTGGGCTCGTAGGCTGCAGGGTGGGGGGGCCACCAAAGCTGGCCCCCCCACTCTGTGCCTACAAGCCCCCATAGCTGGTCCCGGGCTGGTTACTTTGGGTAAGGGGGACCCCACGTCATTTTTTTTTTGGGATTTTGAAGGGTTTTTAACCCTTCAAAATCCAAAAAAAAATGGGGTCCCCCTCCCCGGGAAGGGGGACCCTATGTCATTTTTTTTTTTTAATTAACCATTTGTCATCCAGCAGCTATAAAAGGCTTCTGGGCAGGAAAGGGTGTCTACCTATACATATGTGGTATCGCTGTAACCGGGAGAAATTGGGGTTTCTCACGCAATAAGATTTTATTGACAAACTTACATTTTTTATTACAAAAAAACTCTACAAATTGTAAAAAAATGTTTTTTTTTTATTTTTTTTCACACATTTCACCCAAAAAAATTGAGAATACACCTAAAAAATACAAACAAGACATTTCATGTTAAAGCCCAGACTCTGTTGAAAAAAACAATATATAATTTTCCTGGGAAATCCCTGGAAATCCCTTCAAAAATGACAGTTGAATATGTGTAGCGCAAAATGGTGAAACATCGTCTGGCAACAGGGAGTGGCAAATGCTGCAGGTAGGCTGGCAGCGAAAGGGTTAAGGGAGTGTCCCATTTTTCGATTCCTTAAGGCAAAAACATACAAAAAGGGTAATTGATATTTGAACAAAAAAAAAATAAAAAAATGTCTGCACTCTATTGGGAAAGACTAATGAAAAGCCTAGATAAAGCAGCTACACAAATGAGGGATAAACAAATATGCTGCCGCAAAGGAAAACAGGTTACATTACACGTTGGCCAACATAATAACCAATCTCAATACCTATATATATACTCGTCGGCAGCCCTAGGTACGAGTGCCACATGTGTGCAGTCAATAGCACCAATAACGTTGGGCATGTCGGCCACATTATAAAACCCAAGCTTAATGGCGTTTCTGGCTGCCATATCATCCGGAAAATAAATATATTTTGGAGTTATGGCAGCCATGCCTTCCAAAAATTTAGATAGTGCGCGGCTCAGCGTAGGCTGTGACATCCCCACGGAGAGGGCACCCAGCCTCTGGAACGAGCCGTTCGCCAAAAATTGCAGGCAGCCAAGCATCTTGGTCATACCTGAAATTGCATGCCCCTTCCTTGTGGTGCGGGCTAACCATGGCCGCAGCTCACTATATAATTTATGGAGGGAAGCGCGATTAAGCCTGGTCAGCTCGAACAGCTCAACATCATTCATGCTATCGATGTTCATGCGACGACGCAGGGGCAATCTGCTCTCAGACATCTCGATCAACTCAATGCCAAAAAGCATAAGCCCTTGATGTGCCACAAACTCGCTCCGCTCCATCCTACTCCCGAGGCCAAATAGCTGCCGGCAAACATTTCGTAAAGCAGCTCTTTAATGGGCTTCAAAACAATTAGCAATCACCTCTCTGAATTGGTCGCAAGCCCATGTGAAGGACGTAAAAAATAGGATCGGACGCAAATAATACGATTTGGACGGGAAAAACACACGAACTAACGCAAATTATACGATTCTCGTACGAAATGCGTATGTTCATATACGTCTATGCGCGAACGATCGTGCGAATACGAAATGGGCAAAAAAACAAGAAAAAATGACAAACACCCACCCAAACTTACGATTCTCGATACGAAATCAATTAACTTTTGCTCTTTGAATCGAGGGGATTATTATTATTTGTTTTGGTTCTGACACCTGGCAGATAATCTCGTAGTTCATTACCTTTTGGCCTTGTTCTGGACTTCCTTGTCCTTTGGGCTTTGACATACATACAGCGTCTTCTAGTTTCTGACTGTAACACTTCTATCACTTTCCCTGTGCATCAATGTAGGTCGCCGGTCACCTATTGTCCGATATATTCCACATGCTCTATACATTGCATGCATTGGTCCCTTTGGATAGACAAGTTGTGTCCATCTTTAAACAGAGGCTTGTCTAGTCTACGAAAATGTACCGTTAACTGCCTGGGATCTCAAACTCTTAATTGGGGAAATGTTTGGCCACTAGAGATAACGGATCTAGTCAACTCTATGGGGCAGATTCAAAGCCAGGTGAGAATTCTCAATCCTTTTTAAGGAGAGAAAACTGCCCTTGACTTTCACAGTCTACCTTGAGGATGTTTAAAGTGGACCAACACCCAGGGGTGATCGGCCCGGAAATCTATAAGATTCCCGGGCCGATCACCTCCCACCCCGCGGGACATCCGAGA
Organism: Gastrophryne carolinensis; assembly: GCA_027917425.1. NCBI lineage: Eukaryota > Metazoa > Chordata > Amphibia > Anura > Microhylidae > Gastrophryne > Gastrophryne carolinensis. Next base: position 58,084,013 of record CM051237.1, read on the forward strand.
TCGGGATGTCCCGCGGGGTGAAACCCCCCAGAAACCCCAAAAAGATCTTACCTGATCCGCCGCCGCCGCCGCCGCCTCAAAATCCTGGGTGTTGGTCCACTTTAAGAAGCAAGTGAAAATTGAATTGTCAATGAAAGTCAATGGAAGTTTTCCTTTCTGAAAAAAAGCAGTGAGAATTCTCACCTGGCTCTGAATCGATCCCTGTTTCTTCATCTGAGACCTAAAGGCAAGGAACATACAGTCCTGTATTGTTCATAGAAGGGAGACACAAAAAGGCCATATGTACGTGTAAGGGGCCCACACCCATGAATGTCACAGAAGAGCAGGGCTCTGAAAGGACAGAGAACTCTATGCGGGATTGAAAACTGGACTTATGGTATGTTGGGGCAGCAATGACTTGCTGCTGAATCAAACGTGAGCTCAATACCCAAGCTGGGAGGCAAGGTTACAATAATTTATAGAGAAGACGAGGAATACCTACGAACAGACAGAAAACAACTGAGACTGACAAGATGGGGCAAGTAAAAGCTAGGCAAAGCGGACCAAGAACAGACCTGGACAAGGATAACACAGCGGAGAAGAACCTAGATATAGATGCTGCAACACAGACACCCAGACTAAATACTATTGATCCTTCCGGATGTTCCTGGATCTCAATGAATACACTTTGGATGAACAAAATCAATGTCCTAGAGTTTAGCACTATCTCTTAACAGTAATGTTACTAAGACAATTGTGTCTGTATGAGACTTTGTACCAATATATGATGGACACCATTTGCCAGAAAATAAAGGCAGATATAGAAGAATATGGAGGACTATATACAAACAGCTATGGTCCTGAAATAATAAAAAAAGTTTAACAAACACATACTGTACAATATTAGTGTGTTATGTTTGCACATTTTTCCAGTGTAGTTAGTCCTCTCTGGGGTGAAGCCTATTGTGAGGTATTGTCTGACGAGCAGAGTGTTACAAAGCACAGTAGACTAGTGACTTCAGTGAGAACTCAGCATGCGAACATGAAGAACATTTTATTTAGTTTACTTGTTGAAAAGATTTTGTGGATTTTTTTTACCAGCAGATTTTTGATGCAGATTTTTATTGATTGTGAGCTGATTCCTAATGATTATTTAATTCCATGTTACACAAGACCTATATTTGTTGACCACATGCAACGGCGAGCTGATATTTTTGCTTGTGTGTATCACACTGAAGGCTTTGTAAATAGTTTACTCTTTTGGCAGAAAAAAATAAACATTTTATGACATTCTGGAGAGATTTCCATGTTCCCCAAATGAAATTACACAAATTGTAACTAAACGCCAAAGACGGCGGCAGGAAAGGCAGGAACACGATGCGTGAAATCTACATTTACTGTTTGTGAAGATTCTTCTGGTGCTGACGGCAGCAAGAATATTGGTTTTTCCATGCAAAAAAAATAAAACTGATATAAAAGGGTCTACATGTGTTATGCGCTTTACATGACCCTTTTGTGTATTTTTAACACAGCTGTAGGTAACTGAAAACCAATACTTTCCACCCAGGTGGTATTAGAGATAATAAGAAAATGGAAAGTGGCACCTGATGAAAAAGGGACACCTAGTCCAAAGCAAACAAAGGACAGGGAATCCTGCAACAAAGACCATCATATTGTGGCCCTAAAGCAAATTCAGTGAAATGATTCTATGGTTAGTGCCACAGGTTACACAGGTCTTATCACCCAACTAGACACCTCTCAGCCAATCCCCTGTAGCCTTTCTGAGCTGCAACGGTCCAGTTTCTGAGTTATATATACAATATTTATAAGCTTGATATCTCCAGCACAGCAGCTGTAAAGCGGGTTCCATTATTTAGGAGCAGAGCCTGGCTGCTATGCAATGCATCACAGGGCACATGGCTTTTGTCCAACTCGATCTACAGAGGAAACTATCTTTAAAATGTCTTCATCCCACAGCATGATCACATTGCTGTAAGCTATCTGAATCTCAATAAAAGACTCATGACTGCTTTAGAGTAGAAGTATCACAGTTGATTACACTAGAAACATAAGGATAATTTAATTGCTATTCGGCTTAAATAATGTAACAAAATGAAGCTCTCAGCAGGTTGCTGACAGGCTTTTCAGAATGACTGATCATGTTTGTTGCAGACCCAGCTGGAGGGAGAAATGGCCCATCCCAAGGTTTTGCCACCCATCCTAATATATGGTTCTTTCAGCTTTGTCACCTCTGTAATGTACAGAACAGCATCATCACAAATTTCGCTACTCTCTATGTGCTGCTCCCTCTGTATAAGCTTCAAAGCATGCATGTATGCTCATATCTGGTCCACAGTTGTCATAGCAAAGTGTGCCTGCCTTGGGCTTCTGCCTCTGGCCTGCATCATGTGCATACGTGAGCCCCCACTGTGCAGACGTGGGCCCAGTCGGTCCTTGAATGCATTGGGCTTACTTCAGGTGTTAGTACATTTGTCAGCTGATCAGCAGAGCCAATCACTGTAAACTAGGGGCCATAAAAGGATGCTTATAGCATCGTATGATGCCAGAAGATTCTTATGTATCTCCTCTGAGTCTCCAGTGTTTACTTAAAGTTCCTGAATCTTACTGATTTCTCTTGGTCAACTTGGCTTTTGTATATTGGATACCTCTTTGGACTTACCTTTCGTGTATGACCTTGGCCTCCTCTTTGGATTTGAATCACCACTAGTAACCCCCAACCGTTGACTGTGATTTCTGGATGCCTGTTGCTCTGTGACCTCGGCTATCTATTTTGACAATGTTACTATCCATTACAAGCCATGTGACCATTGTCTGTCTGTTTAGGCCCTTGATTAATCCCCTGGGGCTCCCCAAGCAGCAAAACTTACCCTCCCTTGTTGGGGGCTCAGTTGTAGATCTGGGATGTCCTTAAATAGGGACTTGAGAGTTTTTTGAGTTCTGGCCAGTTTCTGGTTCAAGGACTGCATTTACAGGGACTTTAACAATCTGTGTAGTTATTAAAGCAGGGAGATCTCATATCGAGCTAATTTGCTCAATAAAGCAGTTAGAATTGGAGTTGCTTTGCAATCTTTCTTGCTCGGATGTGAAGAGGTATTTCCGAACTGGACATTTTTGCAATAAAGAAGTTATAATATTTCCATTGCAAACTCTTTTTCCATGTGTATCCATTATCCGGGAGCATTCACAGATGTTATTTTATTGTGACAAGTCCGAGAACATTGCTTCCCCTGAATATTTAGCAGCTGTCTCATAAAGCTGGACACCTTGTGAGCTACTCTTTACCTGCCATTATGTCCTTCACATCTACTTACAGCCGGAGCAATCTGTTCTGGAATATCTCCCCAGAAACACAGGGTTGGCCAGCAGCTGTGGCAGTAATCTTCATCCCAGCTTATCACTGTCAACTGATATTATGAGCTCTTTTATATTATAGCTCCGTGAGAAGTTCAGAGATCTGCAACCGGCTGACAAACCAAACAGGCTTTCCCTGTCTATGTAATCCTCACTGATGGCAGAGGCTTGGCTGATGGGTGGGTAAACTATTTGTAGGAACCCATAAATCGATATTTACATTATATTGCCATTGCTTTTAAGAGATCTAGATTTCTTCATTAACCGAGACCATGTAGTCTGCTCCTTTCATGTACTGCTGATCACCATTCCGAGTCCTGAATGTACCTGACAAATGAATGGGCTCCTTGGTCTACTAATACTCCCTGGTGAAGTTGAAGGAGGGTTCAGGAACCCCAGCAGTGGATGGCACCAGAGCCTTGGGCAGTGGTAGTACAAGGTAAATAGTATTTACATCATACATGCAGACGTAGAATTACAGGCAATAATAATGAGCAGGCGGACTTATGCAAATCATCTTATATTTTTGTTTATTTGCTGTCCCAAGCACTTATAAAGAAGCCACTGAGCAGGCTTTTAATATATATGAAGCTATAATCAGCCACTTGTGGTTATGTGTTTCTGTCTTTTTGCCCCTTATAAGCAAGGCTGCATGAGTATTAATGTTTGCAAATGCTGTAACAGGGGAGCAAGCCACAGGGAGAGTGGGTGCGACCGCACCAGTGCCTAAAAAGTCAGGGAGGCCCCATCACTGTTGCTCCTCCTTATTTATCGTATTTGCCCACTTGGCATCATTTAGATAAAGGAAGCTCCATTTGTCTGCTGTTGCAGTCTTTAGTTGTCTAGTTGCATCCAACTTTGTTAAAAGAAAAAAAGAAGTTTACTATATAAGCTGTGAAAATGCCCCATTTAATGTTCACACTAGGGCCCTGACACATTTTTTTATGCCGCTGCTGAAATGCAAAACAGTCAGTCTTCTCGCCTTTCTCACTCTTCTATCGGACGCAGGCATGCTGTCAGTTCTCCACTGCTGTCTGTGTGCGCAGCCGCAGACGTGCCCGCTTGGGTGTTTGTACAAGATCTGGCTCTACATCCACTGCACTGCTCAACAGCGCCACCTGGTGTTCATCTGCAAGTGCACAAAGCCTAGAGTTTAAGCTCTTGGGCTTGCTTTTTACTTCTGGGGTTCTTTTGGGCTCAGTGGACAGGAAGTAACCTCACTTATACTTTGAGATGTCCCTTCCAGCTTTATTGACAGCACTATTTAAATGGACAGCTGGCCTGTGTTATCAGCTAAGTTCCTGGATTCTGTATCCTGTGTTTCCTGACTGATTTCTTGGATTGACCTGACCTGCTCTTGGATTAACCCTCGGACGGATTACATGGTTTGAACTCGGATTTATTCATTGGACTTGCCTGTTTGCTGCCAGCCCCTGAACGTGGATTAATTTATTGGACCTTGCCTGTCTGCCGCCAGCCCCTGAATTCCGATTTGTTCTTTTGGACTTATTTTCTTCGCTGCACCCCCACACCTGAAACTCCACCCAGCCCTATCCATGGTTGTAGCCAGGAGGCTTGACATATTTTTAAATGATGCCTGTGTAACAATTACATGCTATACTCAAACATAGCACACAAAATATCTTCTTTATGAAAGGAGCACTATCATGAGAAAATGACACACAATTTTGCGATACACCTCCTTTAATTACATGGCTTTTGCTTCTCTTTAGGAATATCCAATTTAGCTTGTTATTCCTGATTGTACCTTGTACCCTTGAATATGGCATTTCCTGTCTCTTCCTAAGTGGCTTGCGGCTCCTCACAAATTAGGAAATCAAGTATTGTAGATCTCTCCACATGAGACATGTGTGCTTGACGCATGACAAAACTTTTTTCCTGGGTTTTTGGGTCCTTGCCCCTGCTGTGTGAAACCCTCCAGGTCGCCGAAACCAACTCACCTCTTCCCGGCCCTACGGCGCGGACGGTCATCCATTCAGCATGCTCGGATCCGCTGGTGTTGCGTCATCTAAGCCTTCTTCTAAGGCAGGGAGCATGTCTGCGCCTTCCATTTACATATGCCTGGCGCAGCCACGTGCCCTGCTAGAGGGATAGCAGGGAAGCGGCTGTGGCTCACGCATGCGCCGTTGGACCTGGAAAGAAGGTAAGTGTATGGGCAACCTGGGGGGTTTCACACAGCGAGGCATCACAATTTTGGATGCCTTTGGGGGAGGGAATAGATTGGCCTTGGAATCTTATAGATTCCTGGGCTGATCACCATGGTTTTGGTCCACTTTAAGGTGTAACCCGCTAAACGTATTAGGTTCCTGCCTGCACAAACTGGTTCAGTTACAGCAGCATCTCAAGAAGTGCCTCTACCCCAGATTACTCCATTATGCTGCACAAGTTGTGCAGTATAATATTTTAGACTAACAGAAGGCACTAGGTTAGACACTTCATCCTCGTTAGTTTTATCTGAATGGTTGTGTAAGGACCTGCAGGCATGGATGGTTGCCGGATGTCATGGGAAAGGAGTAATACTATAAGCGGTGATTGGCACCTCCAGAATGAATGATATAAGGGAAGTACAGTAGCTGAACAGACTGAACAAGGAAAAATAATTATCATATTCTTTGTTGACTGATGTGTTTAGCACATAATCTCCTGAAGATGTTTGTAAATCCATTTCTTGCAATCAATTGTTACAGGAATAATGACATCTGGCCATCAGCTGAGGATTCTGAGGCTTACCTGCAAAGATTGGCATGGCTCTGTGTGCACAAGTGAATAGGAATGAGTGGCAAGTGGTGTGTCCTGGGCCCCATTGTTTTTAATATGTTTGTAAGTGACATAGAAGGCATTGTAGGAAATGTTTGCTGAAGATAAAAAGGTTAGTTATGGGGTGGATATTCTTGGAGGTGTCTACAACATGGGAATGATTTAGCTTTACTGGATAAATGGTCAAAACTGTGGAAACTAGAGTTTAATGTCTCTAAATGCAAAACCATTCACTTGGGTAGAGTGAGTACCATATGGGCAGTACTGTGTTAGCCAGGACCTCGAAGGAAAGAGATTTAGGGGTTCTGATTACTGAAAGCTGTAAGATGAGTGGACAGTGTAGCCAGACAGTTGGAAAAGCAAGCAGGATGCTCGGCTGCATAGCGCGAGGCATCACCAGTAGAAAGAGGGAGGTTGTGATGCCGCTGTATAGAGCCCTGGTGAGGCCACAGCTAGAATACTGTGTGCAGTTCTGGAGAACTAACCCCCAAAAAGACATTATAGAACAGGTCCAAAAGTGGCCAACAAAAATGGTAGAAGGACTTAAACTTAAAACTTATCAGGAAAGACTTAAAGAACTTAATTTGTAAAGTCTGGAGGAAAGAATGGAGAGAGGGGACATAATGGAGACTTTTAAATATGTGAAAGGAGTCAATAAGGTTGAGGAGGGCAGTGTTTTTAAGACTTAATGATAGGACAAGGGGGCACAACCTAAAGCTAGTCGGAGGGAAGATTAGGAGATAGGATATTTTTTTACAGAAAGAGTAGTAGATGCTTGGAACAAACTTCCAGTAAAAGTAGCTGAAGAATCGACAGTCACTGAATTGAAAAATGCCTGGGGAAAGGACACATCTATCCTAAGATAAAGAGAACAACCAGTATACACATAAGGGCAGACTATATGGTCTCCTTCTGCCGTCAACCTTCTATGTTTCTGCACATGTTGGGTATAGTGCAAGTCCTTCCGGAAATCTGTGGAAAATTATTAAAATGTTGATTGGAGAGGAAAAACAAATAAAGAAATGCAGCAAATTATAGGCTGCTCAGTGAAAATCACTTCAGGTGCCAACTAAAAGATGAAAGACACATAAGGAAGTGGGGAACTGCTGTTTAAAGTGGACCAACACCGAGAGGTGATCGGCCCGGAAATCTATAAGATTCCCGGGCCGATCACCTCCCACCCCGCGGGACATCCGAGATCGGGATGTCCCGCGGGGTGAAACCCCCCCAGACACCCCAAATCGCTTACCTGATCTTCGGCGGCGGCCAGCCGCCGCCGCCTCCCTCGCGCCCCTGTAGGCGTGCTCGCGCCCGCGCCGGCCGTCTGCGAATGGCCGGCGGGGGCGCGCGCGCGCCGAAAGTGACGCGAGGGAGGCGGCGGCGGCAGTCGCTTGGACGTTCCTGATCCCCGCCTGGACGTTGGCGGGGATTGGACCGTCCAGTCACGTGGGAGCGGGGACAGGTAAGATTTTGGGGCTTTCTGGGGGGTTTCACACAGCGGGGCAACCCCGATCGGGGTGCCCCGCCGAAGTGGACCAAAACCCAGGATAGTCAAAATCCTGGGTGTTGGTCCACTTTAAATGTTTCAAAGAAAAGCCAAAATACCAATGGCCCAGCCATTGAGCACCTCTAGAAAGATAAAAGAATATCTGAATTTACCAGTGAATGCTGCTACAGTCAGAAGATCATGAAGTAAAGCCCACTGAAAAAAGGCCATGTCTGGAATAGTTTAAAGCTAGCCAAGAAACACACTGACTGCCCCTCCCCCATCCAAATAAATGGCACAACATTGTATGGACCAATGAAAGCAACATTGTTCTATATAGGTCTGTTGGCTGCAGTCAAGTTAAAGACTGTAAAGCGTGGTGGCACACAGTGATGAAATGGGATTTTTTTCTTATTGCATGGCACGGCCTGCTTCAGTATTCATAACAGTTGGGGTTATTCCGCCACAAGGTGGCGCAATGTACTGCAGAAGAGTTGTGGCATCTCCTGGCCCCCTATAAAAACGTGATTAACCATAGAGCTCCCAGTGTTTCCTCTGCAGTGAAACTCTGTGAAGATAGAAGATGGCTCTCTATATTGCGCAGGTGAGCGGGGCAACCAAGCCTGCGGCCCTCCAAGTCAATTTCCACCCGTTTCTGGACCCTCTCTGCCTCCCAGCCTTGGCTGACAGATCGGGTGAGGGTAGAAGAGCACTAGGGTCAAGTGCTCCAGGAGTGCCGCTCCAAGCCGCAGACCCTGTTCCACAAAGGGTAGCCGGCCATAGGCTTTATGGTGAGCCTACTAGGGATGCGGAGTTCCTGTCCTGGCTTCTGAGGGGGTGAGTGTTTTTGGCCCTTCATTTCCTTCAGGGTCCCCCCCCGGCCCGTAGACTCGCCGCTGTGTTTCGTCTCTCTTCCCCCCCCCCCCCTCTCTGACTTTTGTTCAGGGGGGGCGGGTGGTAGCGGCGAGTGGTGTTAGTTGTGGTGTATTTTGCTGTGGTGTATTTTACAGTGTGTTCTTTGGTGTTTTTTAGCCGCAGCGCCGCTTTGTACTGCGCTCCGCGACGGGTGGCGCTATAACCTGTGACATTTTTTGCTTAGTCATGGCGCCAGCGGGGTCACGTTGGCACCGTTTTCGTGCTCTTCGGGGGGGCGGGGCCAGGGGATGACGCATATCGCGTCGCCCCCCCGCGGCCTGCCCCTCGAGGTACCTCTGCCGGCGCCATTTTGGATTAGCTGCACATCTGGTTTTCTCCCTTTCTGGCTGCAGCGCGGTATCCTCCAGTGTGTCGCTTCATCTAGCAGTCTGTGGCTTGGTGACCCTGCGGTGTCCTTGGTACGAGTACGAGTCCCCCTTGGGAGTTTTTTATTGGTCTCGTGGGGCATGTGTTGCGGGATGCTCATGTGTCATTTTTTACTTATGTCTTTCAGGCGGAATACCAGTGGGTTATGGTTTCTCCCGGCTCTACTCCTTCCTCCCCCTCATCCCCCCTTTTACTGACTTCTGAGGGTATCCCGTGGGAGGGCATCCCGGGTGGTTTTTTGTATTGGCTTTTACCCAGCGCTGGCCTATTGTGCCTGTGTTAATCACCATATGGAGGCTTCTGGGGATAACATGCTTGGGGGTCCTTCGGGGCAATCCCGGCTGTGTACCGTGTGTGGTGTATCCCCTGTGAGTGACAGTGTCAGGGTGTGCGTGCCATGTGCCCAAAGGATACTAGCAGGGGGTCACAGTCTGATCTGGCACTTCATGTGGCCAGCATTGAAAGGCAGCTTGCTAGGCCTGTTGCACGTAAGGCCTCTAGCAAGAAGCGGCACCTGGCTCCCACGCCTGCCTGGGTTACTGAGGAGCATGAGGAAATTGATATTTTTGATGACCGTTACTCCCTAGAGGAGGGGGAGCTTTTCCTGGGCTCTGATTCCTCTGGGGACCAGCAGGTGGGCTGCGACAGTGATCCTGGGTCTGAGTCTGAGGATTCCTGGTTCCCTGAGGACACTGCTAATCTGTTGTCTCACATTTTTGAAATCTTGCACATTGTCCCCCCCTGAGGTGGCTAAGAGGAAACAAGGTGAGCTTTTTCGTCCTGTTAAGCAGCGTCTGGAGTTCCCTGAGCAGAGTCATTTCACTAATGGTGCTCAAGGAGTGGGAACATCCTAGAAGATTGCCCGCGGTGCCCAAAGGTTTGGATAAGAAATACCCCTTTCCTGCAGACCTGGTTAAGCGATGGTCGGGCCCCCCCCCGAGGTGGACGCTCCCGTTCTAGGGCTGTCCAACACCTCAGTCATGCCTTCCCCTGACACTACTACACTGCGGGACAGCGAGGACCGGCATATGGATCAGCTGGCCTGCCATGCTTTTACATTTGTGGGGGCTGGGCTGCGTCCGGCTTGTGCCTCTGCCATAACAGCTATTGCTCTTAAGAGACAGATCAATCGTCTCCTTGATGGCGCTACAGCGGGTAGGGAGGAGTATAGGTCCCCTCTTGCTTTGCTCTGAATTTGTTGCCTTTATCCTTACTGCCATGGATGATGTGGTACGGCTAAGTGGTAGGGCCTCTGCCCTTTTGGTATCTATGCGCCGCTCTGTTTGGTTGCGTCAGTGGGCAGCTGACGCTGCTGCTAAGAAGGATCTCACTGGGCTTTGGGGCTGCGGCTCTTTGGTGAGCGTCTGGATGTCTTGGCCAAGGATGGTAGGATGGCCTTTTCGGGGGTCCTCCTCTTCCCTCCCCTCCTTTCTTGCTCCCAGAGGAGGTCGTGGGTCCCTCTTCTCGGGTACCTGCAGGGACTCTTGGGGCCGTGGCAGATCCTGTGGTCGTCCCGGCCTCTCCTGGGGTCCCAAGCCCAAACCTTCTCCAAAGCCCCCTCAGGCATGAGGAGGCGCCCTCACCCATCCGGGTGGGGGGGCGGCTTCGACTCTTTGCTCACGTCTGGAGGCTACGCATCTCAGACCAGTGGATTCAGGAGGTGGTGTCCTCCGGTTACAAGATAGAGTTTGCAGCCTGGCCACCCCCAAAATTCATCAGATCCCAGATGTCTCAAAACCCTTTGTCAGCTCAGGGTTTGCGCCTTGTGGTCCAACGTCTGTTGGAGTCAGGAGTTATTTGCCTGGTGCCTGCCCAGGAACGGGGTCGAGGTTTCTACTCCAATCTGTTCATGGTCTCCAAAAAGGACGGGTCCCTGAGGCCCATCCTGGACTTGAAGGGTCTCAACAAGTTTGTCAGGTTCAAGCATTTTTGCATGGAGACTCTACGCTCGGCGGTCAGTACCCTGCGCCCGGGCGACTTTATGACCTCAGTGGACATCAAGAATGCCTTCCTTCACGTGCCAATTTTTCCAGGTCATCAGAGATTTCTCAGGTTCGCTCTAGGGGATCAGCATTACCAGTTTGTGTGTAAAAAAATATATATACAGCCCTAAAGCTGTATAACAGGCTCAGCGAAAACGAGTAGTCACCCTCTTAAATATGCTCTTATTGAACAATAAAATCCACTTTCCACAAAGATAATATAGCAACTTTCTCAGAGTTTATTAAAACACATGCAAAAGACAAAAGCGCTCCAATAGCGTAAGTATGTCACACACAGGAAGACTCAAGTAAATGGCCGCTGGCCCCATATATAGCCGCTCACCAGATGTTCAAGCAAAATACGCATTAAGCATAAAACTGTAGAGGTTGGGCGTCATCTAAGACTTTCCTGCACAATACGCACACACCAGCATACAGCAAACGAGTCCCAGCTCACCGCCTCCTCCGGCCGTAGTCAGCGGCGCTGCTCGTCAGAAAACACGTGACCTTAGCTCCGCCCAACGCGTTTCGTCATCAAGATTTACTCATGGGCTCACACGGGGCTAAGGATGTCACTAATTTATTCACCTTCTCATGTCACGTGATCTCGCAGTTTAACTCTTTCGCGTGATCTCACAGTTTAAATCATTTACCGCTACTTTAAATGCTTCCTTGTATACCGCTAGCGGCTTTTCTTTAAGCAAGATGCTAGTGCGCTCGTACCCCGGAGAGTCTGATGCACACCTTCCTCTTCATCACATTTATTTATTAAAACAACTCAATAAAAACAGTATATAATCATTTCCTTTACACTTAAGTCAATTAATTAGTTCCTATGTTTACAAAAATAAGGACTTTATCACTTATTCATTTCTCATTCTCTCAATCATTTTTATACATAAAAATATATTTTCTAAAACCACTCATATCCAATTTTTTCAAAGAAACATATAGGGGCTATACCTGAATGAAATCGAAGGCAGTATTAGGAATATCTTCTCAATTATCTCCTATGAAGCAGTTCAAATCATACTCCACATTTAAACCCTTCGGTTGTAAAGATTGAAGTTTATATATCCATTTAGATTCCAATCTGGAGATCTCTCTAATATTATTTCCTCCCTTTAGTCCTCCTATCCATCGTTCAACCACCCAAAATTTTAAAAAAGTGGGATCTTTGTTATGGGCACTTTTAAAGTGCGCTGAAACACTGTGGGGATCATACCCTCTCTTTATGTTGTAAATATGCTCTCTCAGTCACACTTTAAATTTTCTCCCTGTGCGCCCAACATACTGCTTCCCACACGGACATTCCAGCACATAAACCACATTCTCACTATTACACGTTAATTTTTTTTTTATTTTAAACTCTTCTTTTGTCACTGTGGATATAAAACTCTTCACACCCTTTCTACTATCAACATTGCTAGTCCTACAACCCACGCACTTTTTGCATTTGTAGAACCCCCTAATGTCACATATAGGGCCCTCTCTTTTTTTTTATGTAACTCTTAACCAAGTGGGTACTTAGTGTAGGTGGCTTTCTGTATATTACCCTCGGTTTTTCTGGGAGATGAGGTCCCAATACCTCATCATTTTTATAATATGCCAATGTCTCCTTAAGATCTTACTCACCTTATTATAGTCTTTTGCATATCTTGTGATCATAGCACAGCTGGCAAAGTTTTTTTGGGGAGTGATTTTTTGATCTTTCTCCTTTTTTGAAGTCTGAACCATAGTAGACCTATCTAGGGTGGCGATTTGCTCAATTTCTCTACAAATAACTGATTCATCATAGCCCTTCTTTATAAATCTATCTCATATTATTTTGGCTTGACAATTAAAGTCTTCCCTTTCAGTACAATTTCTTTTTATGCGATATATCTGCCCCCTCGGTATATTATCTAACCACCTGGGATGATGGCAACTCTCTTTGGGAACATAAAAATTCCTGTCTGTGTCTTTAAAATATGTTCTTGTTATTGTGTTTTTTTCTTTAATTTCTATTTCTAAATCCAAGAAATGGATTTAATTTTTACTCATTTCTTTTGTGAATGCCAAACCCCAGTCATTAGAGTTCAAAGCTGAAAAAAATATTTCTAATGATTCCTCGTTACCTTCCCATAAAACGAGGCAATCATCTATATAGCGCCCCCACAACCTTAAATTGGGGTGCCTGGCTTCGTATATAAATGCTTCCTCCCACACTCCCATAAAAAGATTTGCCAGGCTTGGGGCAAACTTTGCACCCATAGCAACTCCTTTTGTTTGGAGATAGAAATTCCCGGTGTGCCAAAAATAATTATGAACTAATGCAAAATTAAAACAGTCCAATAAAAAATCAATCTGGATCATCAAAAGATCAGAAGCTTTCATCAAATAGTGGCGCATAGCTTTTAATCCCCTTTCGTGTGGTATACATGTATATAATGAGACCACATCAATCGTGGCTAAAATGGTTCTATTGTCTACTTCTACATCTTCTAATAGTTTTAAGACATGCTGACTATCCTTTATAAAGGATGGCAACCTTGCCACTAATGGCTGGAAAAACCAGTCAAGATATTTTCCCAAGTTGTACGTCAAAGAATTAATCCCACTAATAATAGGTCTGTGTGGGGGGTTAAACTGATCCCTGTGGACCTTTGGAAGTCTATAAATGGTGGGCGTTTTGGGGAATTTTACACTACAGAATTCTACCTCTTTTTTTACTTATTACTCCTAATTCCAATCCTATCTCCATTAAATTATCCAATTCTTTTTTATATCTTTTTATAGGATCTCCTGTGAGTTTGCAATATGTTTCTGAGTCTTCCAACAGTCTATTAATTTGTACAAGATACTTATCAAGATCTTGCACAACTACCCCCCCCCCCCCTTTATCAGCCTCTTTTATTAATCTTGTTTTATCCTTTTTTAGAGAATCAATCCCTCTTTTTATCCGCTTATTTACATATACATCCTTATTTTTATTCCTTGTATTTATTCCCAGATCTTTCAATACCAATATATTAAAACGTTCTAAACAATAACTATTGTTTTGGACAGGATTAAAAGTGGATGGGTTCCTTAAATTACTAAAAACAATCCCAGAATCTTTCTCAATTTTCCCTTCTCCAACATATTTGTTGGCAAAAAAAACCCTCCTTACATTCAGCTTTCTAAAAAATAGGTTTAAATCTATATATGTTCTGAACAGGTCCATATTTACATCTGGGGCAAAATTTAGCCCTTTATTTAAAACGAACAACTCATCCTAATTTAATGATTTTTTACTCAGATTGTAGATTCCATCATCTCCGCTCACTTCCTTTAAAACCTTTTTTGTTTTCTTAAGCTTCCGCCCACCTCTTCTTCCCCTAAAACCTTCCTTTTTCTTCCTATTGTTGGAGTATAGGGTTCTATTGAACTTTTCTATTGTCCATTCTTCATATCTTTCTTTTGAATATTTTCCCTGATAGAAAAAGGGGAAATTGATCGTCTCCTCCTCTGTGGAACATCTTTCCCACCATTAAACTCTCTAGTTCTCCACCCATTCTCAAATTTTAGTGGGGAATATCTATTTCTTAATCACCTCCCCCTTTTTGTATTTTTCTTTCCACAGATTTCTCCCTTCTTTCTTCTCTACTTTTATTTCTCCTATCCGGTAAATTCCTTCCCCTATATATCGGGGGATCATATTCCTTCCTCCTATCAGATAAATTCCTTCCCCTATGTATCGGGGGATCATATTCTTTCTTAAATTTCATCCTATCATTTCTATACATACCACAACGTTCTGCTCTTTCCCTAGTTGGTACAAGGGCATTTCTTTCTTTTCTGGAATCCCAGATCTTTTTTGATGGGATTCTTGCATTTTCTTGCCATTTAAAAACTTTTTTGTCTTCAAAATCCCAACTATCTCTTTTTATTTTCTTTTGTTTCTTCTCTCTAATTTCGTTATCCTCCTTTCCCAACTTAATTTTTAATTGATCTGGTAGTTTATAATAACTCTCGTTTTTCTTATATGGTTCTAAATACTCTCTAGCTTTATCTATCTCTTCCTTAACCATCTGTAACCTTGCCCTCTTTTTATAGAATAATTTCTCTATTAGTCTTAACCCACAGTTATTAAAAAATTGGAACCAATCATCTTTAAATATATCACTCTCATCTCCATCATAAATACATATATCCCATCTTAAACTTCTTGGTACGATTTTCTGTGACATATAAAATTCTAATGTGGCTATATCCCACCATAAACGTAATTCCTTATTCATAAGATTGTGCAGTTTTCTAAAACTCCGTGGTACCAGCGCACTAGCAGCTTGCTTAAAGAAAAGCCGCTAGCGGTATACAAGGAAGCATTTAAAGTAGCGGTAAATGATTTAAACCATGAGATCACGCGAAAGAGTTAAACTGCGAGATCACGTGACATGAGAAGGTGAATAAATTAGTGACATCCTTAGCCCCGCGCGAGCCCTTGAGTAAGTCTTGTTGACGAAACGCATTGAGCGGAGCTAAGGACAGTCACGTGTTTTCTGACGAGCAGCGCCGCTGACTACGGCCGGAGGAGGCGGTGAGCTGGGACTCGTTTGCTGTATGCTGGTGTGCAGTTTTATGCTTAATGCGTATTTTGCTTGAACATCTGGTGAGCGGCTATATATGGGGCCAGCGGCCATTTACTTGAGTCTTCCTGTGTGTGACATACTTACGCTATTGGAGCGCTTTTGTGCTTTTGTCTTTTGCATGTGTTTTAATAAACTCTGAGAAAGTTGCTATATTATCTTCTATCTGTGGAAAGTGGATTTTATTGTTCAATAAGAGCATATTTAAAAGGGTGACTACTCGAGTACCCGAATATATGAGCATTAAATATAGCCAAAGGAGAAAAAGTGGAGCTATTAAGTGGAATCAGATGCATTTAAAAACCTGATTGAATCTGGTACGTTATATATGAGAAGGTGGTGGTGATGTCACAGATTTGACACGAAGAGCACCTGCGGTGATAAAGTTGCTTTTGTTTTCGCTGAGCCTGATATACAGCTTTAGGGCTGTATATATATTTTTTTTTATACTGGATATTGGGACTGAAGTGTCAAACATTCTGTAGGCTTGGAGCGAGATGTTATAAAAATATATATGTCTAGTGTGTATACATTTAAGCACAGTTTTTGAGAACGGTTAAGTTCCATTTGTTGTAATTACCAGTTTGTGGCCTTACTGTTCAGTATCACCTCGGCCCCTCGGGTGTTCACCAAGGTGCTGGCGGGTGTGATGGCTCAGCTGCGGAATCGGGGCATTTGCATCCTTCCTTACCTGGACGACATTCTGATTGTGTCTCAATCTCTTCATCAGGCCGAGAAGGATACTCAGGTGGTGACCTCCACTCTCGAGTCCTTCGGCTGGGTGATCAACTATCCCAAGTCTTCACTGTCTCCGTCTTTGGTGAGGTCCTTTCTGGGCATGACTCTGGATACCTCTCAGGTCAAGGTCTTCCTGCCTCGGCAGAAGGTGGAGGGCCTGCAAAAGCAGGCACGGACTCTGCTCTCGTGTCCCCACCCCTCCATCTGGCAGGGGATTCAGTTAGTGGGTCTGATGGTATCCTGCTTCGAGGCGGTCCCCTTTGCTCAGTTTCACATGAGGCCTCTTCAGTTGCATCTCTTGTCAGTTTGGGATCGGGACCCTGTGTCCGTGGATCAGGAATTTGCCCTTTCCCCCCTGGCCAGACAGTCCCTCTCGTGTTGGCTGGACTCAGGGAACCTTCTAGTGGGCAGGACCTTTCTGCCTCCGTGATGGAAGACTGTCACCACAGATGCCAGTCTGACAGGTTGGGGGGGCTTTTGGAAATCTCTGAAGTTCCAGGGTTCGGTGGGGCCCCCAGGAGGCCCATGCTCCCATCAATGTCTTGGAATTGAGGACGATCAGGTTGGTTCTGTCTCAGCTGACCACACACCTTTGGGGTCGGGCTGTTCAGATCCGCTCGGACAACCAGACGGCGGTTGCCTACATCAATCATCAGGGAGGGACTCGGAGCAAGCGAACCCTCAAGGAAGTGTCCCTGATACTGTCTTGGGTGGAAGAGAATGTCCCCTGCATCTCGGCGGTTTACATTCCGGGGGTGGAGAACCTGGAGGCAGACTCCCTGAGCAGGGGGATGACTCGGCTGGGGGAATGGTCCCTCAGCAACAGGGTTTTTCACTCCCTGTGTCTTCTCTGGAGTCAGCCGGAAGTGGATCTGTTTGCTTCCCGTCACAATCACAAGCTTCCCAGGTTTGTCTCCCTGTCTCAGGACCCTCTGGCCTTCGCCACGGATGCGCTAGCAATGCCTTGGACGGAGTTTCAGCTCCTCTATGTGTTCCCTCCATTCCCTCTGCTGGGCAGGGTGCTGCGCAAGATAGCCCAGGAGGGGGTACCAGCCATTCTGGTGGCCCCCTGTTGGCCAAGGAGGGTGTGGTTCGCAGACGTTGTGCAGTTGGCAGTAGATCAGTGTGCCCTGCCCAAGGATCCAGATCTGCTCACTCAGGGACGGCTGTGCCATCCCAATTTACAAACGCTGGCTTTAACGGCTTGGCTGCTGAAACCTCCATCTTGAAAGATAAGGGTTTGCCAGCCTCTGTTGTTGATACTATGATTAAGGCTAGGAAGAAATCCTCATCTTTTATCTACTATCTACTACAGTATCTGGCATGCTTACATTGCCTGGTGTGAGTCCAAGTCCTTTCCTTGTCGGGTGTTCTCCATCCCCAAGATTCTGGAATTTTTGCAACATGGTTTGGATTCGGGCCTTCAACTCAGTACCCTCAAGGGACAGGTGTCAGCCTTGGCAATTTTTTTCCAAAGATCCTTTGCCAATCACAGGTTGGTTAAGACTTTTTCCAGGGAGTTACTCACGTGCGTCCGCCTTTTAAGCCTATGCTACCAGTTTGGTGAATCTGGTGTTGTCTGCTCTGCAGGGTCCTCCTTTTGAGCCTATACGTGGGGCTGCTTTGCCCATTCTGACTCTTAAGGTGGCCTTTTTGGTGGCCATTACTTACGAGTTGGCTTTCCATCAAACCTCCTTATTTTGAGAGGCATCAGGATAAGGTGGTGTTTCGGCTTTTTTGGTTCTTCCTGCTGGACCTAGGAAGGGTTTGCCTCCTGTTAAATCCACTATCAGCAAGTGGATCTGTCAGGCGGTGGAACAGACCTTTTCTGCTAAAGGGAAGGAACCTCCTTTTAGGATTACTGCTCATTCTACTCGTGCTATTGGTGCGTCTTGGGCCTTTCCGCACCAAGCTTCTGTTGAACAAGTTTGTAAGGCCGCTTCTGTTCATACTTTTTCCAAGTTTTACAAGGTTGATGTTAAGGCCTCAGCGGATGCTGCTTCTGGCCGCAAGGTACTTCAGGCGGTAGTGACTTGAACTGCTGGCCGTTACTCATTGGGGATCCCACCCTACTTTTGGGCACTGCTTTTGGATGTCCCAACTGTTATGAATACTGAAGCAGGCCGTGCCATGCAATGAGAAAAAGACAATTCTGTGAGTACTCATCTGTAGGATTGTTTTTGTTCTTGCATGGCACGGCCTGCTTCACCCCACCCTTGTTATCGTTATTCTTGGTTGCCTCTTTATGGTGAATTGGGGTTTTTACCTTTTTACATTTTTTACCTTTATTCTCTCCCGGCTTCTTGTCTCACTGCTTGTCTACGCTGGGAACTCTATGGTTAATCCCGTTTTTATAGGGGGCCGGGAGATGCCACAACTCTTCTGCAGTACACTGCGCCACCTCGTGGCGGAATAACCCCAACTGTTATGAATACTGAAGCAGGCCGTGCCATGCAAGAACAAAAACAATTCTACAGTTGAGTACTCACAGAATTGTCTTTTTTCACAGCATAAGGTTTTTTGCAAATGAGACATCATGCATTAATTTTGATATATATAAAAATACTTTATGTTGATCTTTTTCGAAGAAGAATTGTCATTGTGATGGGTGTTTCAACATCATAATGACAAAAACATACCAGTAAGAGAAAATTTCGGTTATAGACAAACATGATTATGGTAATAGGTTGGTCAGCCAAATATCCTGACCTCAGTGCCAAAGAGAACTTGTGGAATGAAATAAAAAATTGGGTTTTAAGAGCCAAAACATCTTTGCAATGTCCGCCACCCAATCCTATGAATCCATTTGTGGTCAGGCTTGAATATTTTACTCTTCTGTGTCTGGCCTGGCTTGAGATTACTTACCTTCTTTTGTACAACTCTGGGATGACAACTCACTCTTCTGTATGACCCCCTCTGAATGACTGCCCAACTTAGTTCCTAAAGGACCCAATGATAAATATCCATATAAATACACTGGATGGTGGGGGGAGAGGTCACTTATACAGCCGGCATCAAGAAATATCCAGCCTTGTTTTTTTTTATTTTAATGAAAGAAAGTGGAAATCTGGGGTGACAGGCTCTGTCACCCCTGATAGTCAAACCTGCCACACTTGGAGTTTATTCCTACCTGCAGAAAATAAACCATAAGCTTGGTCGGAGTTTTAATCAGGTTGGGTGTATGAGTGACCCCTCCTCTCATTAGCCGACATGTTTACATGGATTTTTAATATTACACAATTTCACAATAGTGCTCCTAATACTGCTTAGTGCTCCTAATTTGGCTGATGTTGTAGTTGTTGACAGCTTGCTTCTCATCGGTTTGCTTCTGTTCCTCCACCTTTGAGTTCTGTGTCTTGCCTAGGCCTTTTGAATGGTTTCATGTCCTGGACAGACACACACTCTATCCCTGACACAGACACAGGACTTTTAAGTATCTTCCAGGATCCTAGTCTGGTAGGGAACCGCTAGCTTTCTATTCTGCACGATCTGGCTTGCTCCTCAGTTTGCCTTTGTTCCCTGACCTTTTAGTGGGATGGGCAGGTTAAGTGGTTAATGAATTGGATTTATCCTAATCATTAGGCGTTATCCTAATCATGTCCTTTAGGGAATAAAGGGATAATCTTAAACTCTGTGTTCAGAACTTCCTGCTACAGGTACAGAGATGTCTCATCTTCCTCTAAGATCCTGTTAGTTGGTGATTCACCCACCAGTTTGCTTCTGTTCCTCAACCTTCCAGTGGTGGAGTTTCCCTGTAGCCTAAAACCATCCCTGGCTTTAGGGCATTAAAGTGCAACAAAATTCCGGATTTCTACTATCCTAGGTTTTGTCCCATGGTTGGGGGAACCCCCAGATCGTCATTAACAGCTCATCTTTTCTCGGTCCTAGAGGGCATGTCCAATAAGAAGCTATGCTGTGCCTATGTCATTTGGCAAACGACTGATATTCTGGAATGGGGAGCACAAGCGGCCGCATCCCCAGCACTGCATACACTCCCATCCCAGCCTATCTGAATGGCTGGGGCAGGAGTACACACATAGCCCGAAGATGCAGAGGGATTCAGCCACCTATGCTCCCCATTGCAAAATATCAGAACTGTTTGCCGAATGACATTGTCATGACAAACAGCTCTCATTGGACAAGAGCTACACATGTGCCATTGGATCTGGAAGAGGTAAGCTGTTACTGCTGGGGGGGCCAGACATGCAGGGTTTTCTCCTGCTTTAAAGAGAGATGACAAGAGTTACTTTTAGACCCTGTGTTCTCTGGGACTTCTCCAACCTCCCCTTTCAAGAAGTGATTTCTGGCTGATGTTCTTCATTGGTGTTTGACCCACATCACTCCACACTGGTTTTCCTTGTGTCTTAACCTCCTAGTAGTATGTCCTGCCTAGGCCGTGCTGCAGTTTGCCTGTCGCCCAAAAATAGAAAGAGGTTTCCAGCTGCCTAACTATTCAAGGCAAACCTGAGTACTTCAAGGCAATCAGGTTAGGGGGTGCTTCTAGCTTTGTCCCTTCTCTCTGTAGGCCATCAGTTTGGATGCGATGTGGGAACCTTCAATGATGGGAAGCAGCAGGGTGGTATAGTAGGGTGCAAAACAGGTGTGTGAAACCTTTGTTACAACTGATGTGCTGTCATTGTGCCAGTGAGTTTTGGTTGGTTTTAAAGGGCCCTGACAGCTTGGCAATACTGGGGCTTGATTGTCTATAGGCAGGGCCGGTTCCAGGTTTGTGTGGGCCCTTGGGCAAGAGAGTGTTAGTGGGCCCCAATGTCGTGAGTCACACGATGTCATCTTTCAGCTCCGCTGCCACAAATCCACTTCTGCTGATCACCCTCCAGTATGTATTGCCTTCCATATAGCCACCAATCACCCTCCCATCCTAATTGCCTTCCCTATTGCTACCAATCATCCTCCAGTCTGTATTGCCTTCCCTATAGCCACCAATCACCCTCCAGTCCTTGTTGCCTTCTTTATAGCCACCAATCATCCTCCAGTATGTATTGCCTTCCCTATAGCCACCGATCACCCTCCCGTCCTTATTGCCTTCCATATAGCCACCAATCACCCTCCCATCCTTTTTGCCTTCCATATAGCCACCAATCATCATCCAGTCTGTATTGCCTTCCCTATAGCCACCAATCATCCTCCAGTCCTTATTGCCTTCCCTATAGCCACCAATCATCCTCCAGTCCATATTGCCTTCCCTATAGCCACCAATCATCATCCAGTCTGTATTGCCTTCCCTATAGCCACCAATCACCCTCCAGTCCTTGTTGCCTTCTTTATAGCCACCAATCACCCTCCCATCCTTATTGCCTTCCCTATAGCTACCAATCATCCTCCAGTCTGTATTGCCTTCCCTATAGCCACCAATCACCCTCCAGTCTGTATTGCCTTCCCTATAGCCACCAATCACCCCCCGTCCTTATTGCCTTCTTTATAGCCACCAATCATCCTCCAGTCTGTATTGCCTTCCCTATAGCTACCAATCATCCTCTAGTTCTAGTTGCATTTTCTATTGCCACCAGGCGCCCATCAGCCTTCACTGCTTGCTCCGCTGCCACTAAAGACTCCATCTTGCTGTCACTTGTCACCTGGTTCTCACCACCCCTATTCCATGCCATGCCACCATTGTTGCTGATCAGCTCCTGTTGCTGAGGTCAGCCATGAGCAGGTCTGCACACAACACCTGCCATTTGGTGGTTCGGGCCCCCTATAAAATAATACCATGGCCAAGTGTGAGCCTGAGTGGGCTGCTGAAAAAGCCAGGGGCCCTGGCAATTGCCCAGGTTTGCCCTGTGCTGGCGCCGGCCCTGCCTATCGGTATGAGCCTAATCTACCCAATGATAAAGAGAGTAGAAAGGGTTTATTTCTAGATGGATGAATATTAAACATAGCTTTTTTATAACAACATCCAGCACTCCAGCACAATAAGTGCTCTCATCTTCTGCTCTTTTGACCCCACTGCTTTCTCGCCTCTTGTCCATTTACAAAGCCACTGCCCCCATATGATGTGACTTGATGAGCCACAAATAACACATCCGGCTTTAGAGATAATTGCCGGGGCTATGGAGTGGCCATTTATTTATGACATCGCACAGCAGAAACAGGGGGGCCCTTTTGATCTTATAGAAAACAAAGCACTTCAGGCTGACTGGTGAGGGCACTTAGCCTGAGATTAATATATCTAATGAAGAGACATCGGGCTGATGGAGTGCTAATGAAGTGCTGCCGCCTGAGTAGCGCAATACGCACACACAACAGAAAAAATATGCAATAATATTTTATGTACAAAACTAAAGTGGAACCCCAGACCTCGTTTCTGCTTAGAAGAGGGGCTTTTATTCTATTGCAACTTAAAGATGATTTTCACCATGAATAAGAGAATATCTTATATGTTTCCCACAACCTGTACATACAGATTGCTCGCATTAAAAATCATCCTACCTGCATCTGCTGCATGTTATGAGCCTTTAAACATCCAAGATGGTGGCTTATGGAGCATCAGGCAGCCTACAAACAGGAAGTGCCTTCTGACTGTGCTGCTCTGCATTCTGGGATTGCTGTCCTTTCCCTGACCCCAGCTCTGCTCTGTTTGTGCAAAGCACAGCTATAATCCGCCCACCTGTACTTTATCCCGTTCTCCTCTCCTCAGTGTGTGGTGCTTCTGAGTCAAGATGGCGGCGCCCATGTCCTAGAGTCCCGAACAGAGTAGCAGCCCAGTGGGGGAAAGAATAATATGTAAGTGACTAAAAACTTAAATATATATTAATTTTAGATGCTGGGGAATGGTTCTTTAAGGGTTTGGGCTCTTCCATAAATCATGCTGAAGGTCTGGTTTAAATAAACACACAGAATATACAACATGCACATCAGTAGCAGTGGACCACGGGTGGACTGGCCATAGGGAGACCAGGGAGACTTCCTGGAGGGGGGGGGGCACTGCTTTGGAACTGAATAGACTGCTGCTTCTGATTCCCCCCCCCCCCCCTCATTTCTGCCTTATATTCCACCAGCCTGCCTCTACCCCCCAGACAAAAAAACTTCTGCCTGCATCCTGCCCCCAGTTCTATTGCCTCCGCATCATGGCTGTTAGGTACCACCCCTGCCAGATTATATGTACATACAATACCTAAATCGAAGTACTGTCAGTTTAACAGTGGCCTTTGGATCTGTCCTTGCAATTCTGTAGCCGCAGCATTGCAGTGCAGTGGCTCGTTGAGTATGTCGCAGGCTGGCCATAGATTGACCAGGGGCTAATAAAATGCCAGGCTGGCTCTTGGCCCTCTGCTGTTATCAGCGTGGGAGGTGGGCTATTTATTGGACTGGCGGAGCCCTGCCACACCCCTGCACACTTTCATCATCAGATTTAACATGTTGGAAATTTTAGTTGGGCCCTCTGCCTATATTTGGAGGTGAGCACATTTTCAGACAGGGAGCTCATTGTGCCACTGAGGGGCGCTGTATATTCAGTCTAGAGTTAAACTTGGTGGAGGTCTTTTTAAAAATTGAATGTAATGATACAGATGACTGGACATGCTGTGACTATCGGTCCCCGATATGTTTTCCTGTCCTCATTGCCAGACTGGGGCAGGATGGAGCCGGTGGCACAGCACATTCAGATAGGCTGGGATGGGAGTGTGTGCGCTGCTGGGGATGCGGCCGCTTGTGCTCCCCATTTCAGAATATCAGAGTCTTTTGCCAAATGACATAGGCACGGCAAATGGCTTCTTATTGCACAAGAGCCATCCCATGCTCTCAAGGACCAAGAAGAGGTGAGCTGTTGACGACGATCTGTGGGGTTCCCCCAGCCATGGAACAAAACCTGGGATAGGGGAAATCCTGGATTTTGTTCCACTTTAATGCCCTAAAGCCAGGGATGGTTTTAGGCTGCAGGGAAACTCCACCACTGGAAGGTTGAGGAACAAAAGCAAACTGGTGGGTCAAGCACCAACTTTCAGGATCTTGGAGGAAGATGAGACAGCTCTGTACCTGTGGCAGGAATGTGTGACGCAGGCATGTGGGGGAGCGGCCAGTGGCATGTGTTCAGCTTTTCTTGCTATACTGAGCTAAGTGAAAATTAGTGAATGAAGCACAAACCGGGGATTGGCATGAAGCTGTGGGGTCACCAGAAAGGTTAGTTTATGGGCAGGTTGATGGATGTTACACATCAGGACATCCCAAATCAGGATACCCCAGGATGGAGGATCAAAACCTGGGATAGTGAAAATCTATGGTTTATTGTCTATAAGACTAGGGGCGTCTCTGCCCACAGGGCATTCTGATTTGGCATGCCTCACTGTTTGAAGCCCCCCTCCCCCGATTTACCAGGAATCCTTTCTGATGATCCCAAGATGCATGTACAAGCATACAACGATATCCCTGTAGCTGCTACGCGCGCCTGCATCAGCCACATCTGATTGGCTGACGCAGGTATGCACAGCTGGAGGGGAGCGGCTAGCCCTTCATCCAGCTTTCTTAGCCGGTCATTAATAGGTACCACTAAGAACAATTTTTGGAGGAGAGACGGCATATTCACAACAGGATCACCGGTTAGTTAAGAATACCAGAATTCAGAGGTGTAGCTAGGCTTTCTGCCACCTGGGGCAAAGATTCGAAATGGCGCCCCCCACCTGTGCTCAGGCCTCCTGTTGGCGCCCCCCTGACCTGCAGCACTCGGGGCATGTGCCCCCCTGCCAGAATTGGGGATTAGGATGCCTTGGAGCAGCTGTACTCAACTGGCGGACCCCGGTCCAGATCCGGCCCCCAGGTGCCAGTTGTCAGGACCCCTTCCCGGTCTTAGTGTGACCCTGGGTGCCGCTGCGTGAGTTGTCATTGCGCCACTAGCGTGACAGCACTTTCAATTCAGCACCAGCGTCCGAGTGCTTTTTCACCTGTGTGCATTCACTTTTAGAGCCCTCCCAGGAGCACACAGGCAGATTTTTAGTTCTGTCTGCACCTCTGTCGGACCGGCCACCAGTGAGTTCTCCTCACTGCAGACAGGACTTGTGTTGGTATTGTGGTAAAGCCGCTTGGTGTATGTGTGAGTGTGTTTTCTGTGAATGATGTGAGTGTGTCTATGATTGGTCTGTGTGTTGTGTATAACTGAAGTGTTATTGGTGTGAGAGGGGTGGTGTTGGGCCCCTCAAGTGACAGATGATTAGCTAATTGCGATGAGGGTGGGGTGATGACACTGATTGGGAGAGGGGGATACTGCTGACCATTGTGGGGGGGGGGGTGTATAGGTGACCATTGTGGGGGGGGGATAAAGATTAACATTCCCAGGAAGAGAGGGGCTGACCATTTTGGTGGAATAAGGCTGACCACTGTGGGTAGGGGGAACTTGCTGGTCATTGGTGGGGGGGGGGGGGGGTAAGGCTGACCATTTTGGAGGATAGGGATGAACCCTCACCTAACTTTTCCCCACCACTGATGGCCTGCATCCCTCACTTGACCCCCAAATTGGGCTTATTGCTTTGGAGCAGAGTTCTTTACTGTTAGTGTTCAGCTTGGACCTTCATTCTGCAACAAACCCCAGAAAGCGGACCTCCACTGCCTTAGGGGGATAGACCAAAACCTGACATTTGATGCCCCTGGCTCGCCAACCAAAATTCTGAATAGACTAAATCCATTTTGAAATTCCCCAAGGGGCACAGACCAAAACATGATATAGTTAAAATACTTGGTTTCGGTCCTATTTAAATGAAAAAAATGGGCACCAGAAAAAAAAGGACACTTACCTCCCAACCCACAGACTTCATCCCACAGCATGTTTCCCATCCCAGCGCCTTCAGTGAAGGACGCTCATGAATGATAGCTTTCACGTGACTGTCAGCAGGGATACACAGCGAGTCCGGCATAGGAGTGTACTGAAGCCGGAGAGCTGAACTCTATGGAACCGAGCATGTGGGCTGGGAGGTAAGTGCCATATGTTTTTGTTTGTCGGGAGCCTGCTCAGTGTCCGGCCTCATCTGTTGATATTTATTCCGAGCAAGCCACCACATTCCACCGCTCATCAGAGAAATCTCCAGGATTCATATAAACATTGTCAGCAATGGGCTTTTTTCCTTTCCCAGGAGGACATTACAAAGTTTTCCGACAGCCAGATCTATGAGAACCATCCAAGAATCTGACAGTTTCATCCCGACACAGTGATTTCATTCGTCTCTCAGGACAAGCTGGTTTATTCAGCAGATCAGAGCATTTACTAATGATGAGGTGCAGCACATGCAGCCACCCATAGCAATTAAGCCCATCTCAATTTTCATTGGATGAGCTCTGTCCAAACAATCCCGGGTGATTGCTGATTGGATATTCAGGGTTGCCGTGCATTACACAATGATCAGAACTGTCATTAGGTGTCACTCATACAATTACCTTTTTCCTGTCACATTCAGGATGCCAATTTGGAACAAAATTAGATACTTGAGGGTCAATTCATGGGCCGAGCGCCCAAAAACCAAGTGCAAACGTTTCCACATGCGCATGTTTTGCACCCCTGTGCACGCGTATGGCGTGCGTGCGAAGTGCACCAATGGCAAGCTCACGGGAAAAGTGCAAATTGGCTCTTCATGCTCCATTTTATGCCTTCCGCAAAGAGCATCTGCTTTGAAGTGCAAATGGCCCTGCTCTATGTGCATTTGGCAGGCTAAGTGCTTAAAGTGGACCAAAACCCACATCCTGATGGCCCTAAAATCTTATAGATCTCTAGATTCCCTACCCCCGGGGAATCCAGAATTGGCCTGAGCCATAGCCAGGAGAATTGGTGTGTTCCAGCGCTTTTGGGTTCCTAGTCAGGAACAGGGGCGAACCTAAGGGGGGGGGGGGAGTCCCCAGGTCTGGACCCCCCCGCAGACGAGCAGTGAATTGTTTATATATAATTTGTGTAATATTTTGATAAGCTTTCTCTATAAAGGAATCATCAGTACATATATACAGCAAAAAAGGGCTCAGAGAGTATTTAGGCTTTAAACCAAGAAATAGAATCAGGAGATTCAGATACATAATACAGAAGTCGTCACTGTAACAAATTGTAACACACTCTTGCACAGGCACCAGTGTGTTACATGTGTAACAAAGCGAATGTAACAATAATATAGATGCATCATATGTACAAGTGACTGCCTGATTCATATCTGATACAATGTATAGCTCTAAGTTCACACTTTGGATATTACCATTCACAGGAGAAAAACTACTTGTAAATATAATATCAAAAAAAGCCTATATATTTACTTACAACTGCACCATCTGACCCTATCAGGGTTAAATAAGAGGCAATATACAGTCACTAGTGCAGGGATAGGCTGCCTATTCACATACATTATCCCCCTCACTTACTCAGCCCAATGAGGAATGACAATTAACTACATGGGCTGAGCTCTACCCGTTCATTAAGGCCCAATTGCAATAAAAACTCACCTTTCTGGCAGTTCTATGGCACACGCACAGGCTCCTGTCCAATCAATGCTCCATGCTGTGCCATGTAACCACTCACCTATCCCCTCCACCCCCTGCCACTGTCCTCTACCACTTACCTAACCTCTCCACCCCTGTCACTATCCTCTATCACTTACATAACCCCTCTCCGCAGCCACTTACCCATGCCTCTGACCTAACCTAGCAGAAGTCTCAGGAGCAGCAAAGACCCAGCAGCAGAGTAGGAGAAGGAAAAAACTGCAGGAGTCGATGGGGGCAGCAAGTACCAAAGGGCAATCAGCATCCAAGAATGGAGACTGAAATAAATCTGGAAGTGGTGGTGAGTATTAAGAGGCTGACCCACAATGCAGTACAACACAGGTGACTGTAAATAAGCCTAGTTCAGCATGCATACGAATGAGCGTTAAAGAGAAACAATCACCAGGATTTTTACTATGCTTGTGATTGCTCCTCTCCAGCCTGATTTGGTGTGAAACCCCCTTGGAATGCCAGTAGTTCTTGCCTTGCTGGTGATCCCATGGTGCATGCACATGCTCTCCTCCAATCAGTGCCTAGCGCTCCATTCAGCTTTACTAAGCCACTGACATCAGAGTTGACATAATAGTGGCTTAGTAAAGCTGAATAGAGCATGATCAGCTGGCTGCTCCCCTTTGGCGATGTGTAGCAATGCCAATTCAGAAATGCCTGGTGCGGGTGTGTGCATCAGCCAGAGGAAAGCCAGAGGTGGCAGCACAGCCCGCACATGTGCTGTGGAAACCTTGGTGAGGTGAGTATACTAGGTAATCTTGAGCATTTCACACAAAGGGACATCACGATTTGGAAAAGGGAATCAGTGGGCCCTGGAGTCTTTACGCTTCCTGTGGACCAGGGCCCTTTCCTCACACAGAGGTCTGATCTGTAGGAACCTAAAAATGCACAAAACTTGCCCCCTGTCCTGCCTTGTGTGATCCTGACATTGAGTAGTTAGTTACCTTTTCATTTTTGATGCTCTGTCTACAAGGGGACTATGAAATGGCATAGTGTGCGGCCATTTCCAGGTCATCTTAGAGTTAGGGGTGTGGCTTGTCTGTCCTCTTCCTCCCCTTTCTCATTTTGAAAAGTTGAGAGGAATGCTTCTTGTGAGGTGCCACTGCTCTTCCGGGATACACCTTTTCAGGCCACCAGCCCCCTGCCCAAACTGGACCCCCTCCCCTAAGCAAAATCCTGGGTGCACCACTGGTCGGGAGTGACTACTGAGTCACCCAATTTAATGCCCAAATCCGGCATATTGTTGGGAAGGGGGTTTTAAACCGGACTTCTGTTTTTAGCACCTTGCAGGCAGCAGGAAGGGGAGTGCTAGGATCCCTGCAGACCAGGACCCTGCCTGGCACAGTGCTGCCAAAGGAGGGTCTAAACCAGTGTTCCCAAACTCTCTCCACACTCCACACGCCAATGCATAGGTTAGTATGTTTCACAGCAAAACACACCGCATGCGCGCACCAGCCCTATCTGAATGGCCAACGCAGGTACGCTGCCAGTTCTATGCCACTTATGCCAATCATTAAACCAGACTCAAAACCCATTTTTCAAAGCGTGGGTGTTGGTCCGCTGCAGGAGAGCACTCCAATTGCCAGGATTTCACACAGCAGGAGCCAGGAACAAAACCCTGGACTTCTTTTACACTACAATATTGTAACAGTCATTTAGAGACCTATCATTGCTTTACTCGATAAAAAAAATGTCATTAGCTGTTTATTAATTTGTTTCCTCTGAGGAAAAAAAAGCTGTCAGTTCCTACAGGTAATGTGGCAGGAATAGGCATGCTCCCCTCCCCCACAGCTAAGGCTATAGCATTGCAGGGGCAGAACATGGGCAGGGGTATCTTGGCTGGGGGGGGGTACAGTTGGACCGGGTATGGAGGAGCAGGGCCGGGGGGGGACATGGAAGGCTGGGCAGATATGGGGGTGTTGGAGGTAGGTACACTTCTGTATGGCTAGCCTGGTCTGGTCTGATGGAGCGTCCTTTGGATTCCTGCTGATGTCGGAGGCCACTCTTTGAGGGGGGATAGAAAAGGAATAGGTGTTTTATGGCACAGGGTGTGGGTCAGGTGGGCTGTGGGCCATTCTACTCCTGCCCGGGGAGTTTTATTTCGTATGTTTTTACAGGAAAGGAGAAAACAATGGTGATATAATGTGACAGCAGCAGAAATTTGAGTCCAGACATATTATACTACAAATAGAGTGAAATACAATAAGAACCCTTTCAGTGTTTCATGTCTGTGTCTTTTCCTTAATAAAATGTTTGGCGGGGGCGTCAATGACCTCATCACCTAGTATCGCCAGTGTCGGCCAGACCATGATGT
This sequence comes from Gastrophryne carolinensis, assembly GCA_027917425.1. Lineage (NCBI taxonomy): Eukaryota > Metazoa > Chordata > Amphibia > Anura > Microhylidae > Gastrophryne > Gastrophryne carolinensis. The sequence goes on from CM051237.1 coordinate 58,114,040, forward strand.
CATTGTGATCAGTCACGTGCAGGTATTTGGAAAGGCTTGTGAACATTACATAAACTTATCACTGAAAGCTTTCTACTCAGTTTGTTTCTTATAGCGGAGACGGGGTGGGGGGAACGTTCCTGGACAAAGATTTGATAGGGGATAAGAAACAGAGGCGCCATTGTAAACTATGCTTTCCAGCCAACCTCTGCCTCTCCTCCTGTGTACTCACCCTAAAGCTCCTCTATGGATTACTAGACTGTCCCATGCGAGCATGAGCTCAGGGGGCTCCATCAGTGTTGCTTTTCCAACTTTGATTTGATTTGATTTGAGCTCACATGGCGTTATGTACAGAAAAGAAGCAGCATTTGTCTTGTGTTTCCCAATTTAGTATCCTAATAGTATCTTATTAATTTATAATAGCAGGAAAAAGGGTTACGGTTAGTGTTGAAGAGATTGGAGTTTGGAAAGTTTGGCTGAACTTTGAACAAAAGCTTGGATTGGGTATCCCAACTTGAGTTGAACTTTGTTCCCCATTGAAACCAATGGGAGGCGAATCGGCCTCTGGGGTCACCCCACTCCTCACCCACCCAGAGGAGTCACGACTGTGTAAAAAAAATTGTGGTGGGGGCACACTTTAACCCGCAGAGTGTGCAGCGAGAAGTGGCTGTACAATATACCTGACCCCGAAATCCCATGAGCGGTCGGTGTTCCGCTGTGCTGTTGAATAGGCTATGGACAGGGCTACAGAAAGATGGCTGCCTTTTCCTTGGGTGAGAAAACGCCTGTATGCATAGTGTGTTAACCTGCTAACAGATATTTTGCTGATGTATCCTGCTCACGTTTATGTTCCTGATGGTTGCTGAGTAAAAAGCCATTGTTCCTGCACACTGGAAGAGTGTTGAGTACAATCTGCTGCCAACAGGTTATGGGTCCGGAGCTGGAGTAGAGCAGAGCTGGAATAGCCCAGAGGAGCAACAGTGAATCAGAGAAGCATGAGAAACAGAAAATATGTCTACTAACAGCAATTCTGTCAAAGTCAAGGTGCCATGCCTGCTTTCTTGCCTTGTGGTAGCTCAGTAAGCTTCCATGTCTGGAGATGGTGAAGAAACTTCATGCATCTTTAATCTACTTCTGCTTCTCGTGGACAGACAGTTGTTACATCTGCTGTCAAAACTGTGGTTCAGACAGTGTTCTGACCATATGAGAAATGTGCTTAGCTGGGATTCCTTTGTTTGGCTCAGGTAAGTTGTACACTTCAGGTTAAGGTGGCTGATGGGCTGCACAGCAGCTTTTCCGGCTTTGGGACTAACGCCGAGTTCGAACACGGACTTCTGTCTGAAGTCCGTATTTGAGACCAAACGAGCAGAGTTTGCACCGGATTCACCCAACACTAGTTATGGTATAAACCTTAAGGGTGGCCAATGGTGGAAAAATGGTCCAATAATAAACATCTTTAGAAATATGCAAACAGATGGGTCACTTATATACCTTGCATTCAAAAGATATATCCAAACTTGTTTCATTCTTTTAATGGAAAGAAGAAGAATAAGAGGGTCAAAGGTTTTGAATGTTCCATTCTGCTTTTATAGGGGAGATCTGCGCAACTCTAATGATCTGTCCCATGAGCCAATCTGTGCTGAAATAACAGCTTGCTATCGCAACACTAATGTGCATAACTTTTCACCCCCCCCCCTAAAGTCAGTACTTTGTAGAGACACCTTTTGTGGCAATTACAGCTGTGATTGGCTTTGGATAAGTCTCTATGAGCTTGCCTCATCTTGCCACTGGAATTGTTGTCTGTTCTTTAAGGCACCACTGCTCCAGGTCCTTCAATTTAGATATTGTAGGTTCTGCTAGTGAAAAGCAATCTTCAAGTCTGACTACAGATTTTCAATTAGATTAAGGTCTGGGCTTTGACTTGGCCATTCCAATACATTTACATTTCCCATTTACGTTTCCTTTTAAACCACCAAAGTATTGCTTTAGCAGTATGCTTTGAGTCATTGTACTGTTGATGAACATCCATCCCAATATCAAATCACTGACAGACCGAAGCAGGTTTTTCCCAAGAATTCAGTTTTACTATATCACTCTGATGTCAGAGAACATCATGGGCTGCATTATCTGAGACAGCTGAGGAACAATGGCGTGCCTAGAAAGCTCTACTACAGTGCAGTAATCTAGGTTCTAACCCCTTACCTTACTATCTTGTATAGGGGTGCGACCAAAGGGGAAAAAGCACATCTGCAAAGGATGGAATTTATCCTCTGCATTTTCCCATTCATGCCCGTGTGAACAATCCACTTCCATGAATACACCAGTGAATAAACACTATATTAGTGACTACACACAAGTGAATAACACACACAAGGGACAGTGAAGTGCACATGTGCCCAGAACGGTGGGCAGCCCATAACTTAGCAACCAGGGAGCAGTTGGTGGCTTAGGTGCCTTGCTCAAGGGCACTTCAGTCATGTCAGGAATGGAACCTTTCACCCTTCAGTCACACGGACGCTTCTTTAAGTCTAGGCTACGACCGCCCCTAATCATTAGGAGTGCAGAGAAGAGAATCGGATCCCGTCTGACAACCATCAATGAAACTTTCTACAACAGACTATTAATTGGGTACTCAAGATTAGTAAAGATTGGTTCCACCCTGGGAATCCTTACTTTCCTCTACTATTCCCAGGCAGGAGATTCGGGTCACTCAGTGAGTGAGAACTGTGAGACTCAAAAATACTGTAGTTCCTATCCCTCAGCCATCTATGTCGTAAATATATATTAACACATGTTATTCAGAGGGCCTGCACATTTTAGCATAATTTTTTTGGCTATAGTGCCAGTTATGGAGCACCAGCATTCCCATCTTATCTGGTGCTGTGCTGTGGACCACATTGGCTCTAGCAGTTGCTGCACTGAAAATGCTACTAATTAGCTTTAATTGTTGCACTTAGTATTTGCCGGCTTATGTCAGCGCCTGTCAGAACACTGTTAAGCAAAACAAGCCATTAAAATCAATTTTAATAACACCCCCCCCGAAAAACATTTTGTCCCATTAGGTGCTGCATTTTAATTATTGACAAGTCTCAATGCAATTTCTGTACAAATAAATGTGTGTAATATTATTATTATTATAAGTATTAAACACTACAATCCAGTTCTGCCCATTGTGCTCTATGGGATCTTGAGCTACAGCATCAGGTTTCATCTTCCGCTGCTTCAACCAAAGCGCCTGACGCTGCATTATTTTTGGCGCTAGTGTTAAATAAGATGCTAGCTGGCGGCTGCATTGGGCTGACATTTTTTTCTTTCTTAAACCCCACGCTGAGTGCCTCTGAGGCAAAACAAGTGGCGCTGTGTGGCACTGATGCTTTATAAATAAGGCTCCTAGATGACCTTCCCAGCCTATTTTATGTTTTTATTTATTTTGTAAGAATAACTGGTAAATTATTACATTCGGTTAGAACATAGTAAATTTAAAAGCATGTACCTTCGACCCCCCCCCCCCAATGCGCAGCATCAAAGTAAGTAAAGTAAACATTGACAAATGGTTCATTGCCCGTCATCTTCAGTATTTTATTTTCCCTATCTTCACACCCCATTGGTGCTTCGAAATCTTTGTACTGAATACAGTATGTAGTAATGCGGCTTGCGGTGTTCGGAGCTGGCAGACGAACAAAAAGCAGGAAGGCAGACCTTTGATGTTGCTAACTTGGCTTGGAGAGCGTCCTGTCGGCAGCGCCTGCTGGGAGAGTCAGAGCGAGCTTTCTCCGCAGAACTTTCACCTTCCCGACAAGAGAAATGCAAACAGCTCCTCAGATCCCCTCTCATCCAAGACAGATACACTTACGTCTTACGTATTGTAGCCAGCCTGGGGGGATCCCATTGATCTGCCTTTCATATACCGCTGGGTCATAACTAGTTTAGACACCATCAGGCAAAAGAAGAGCAAAGGGAACTATCTCAATGCCCAAATCAGGTTTAGAATTAGCAGCAAATCATTAGAACTTGATGGGAAGAATTTTAAAGAACCTGTCTTATTTGAAGTTCAGATATTTCGTTTTTCTTTTTTTTTTGTTTGTTTTAGAACTATGTTTAGATTAGCTCTCAGAGACCTCATATAGAGGGTTATAGTCAGGGGTTCACAAACAGTGGTACTAGTACCCCTGGTGGTACTTGAGCTCCCCTTAGTGGTACTCAAGGTCACTGAGGGTAAAAGAAGGGGCACATGAAACACTGCAGACAAGCAATTCTCCAATAAAAAGTGCCAGGTTGTCAAGTCAGCATCTCCAGGAGGGCTACAACTTGGAATGACTGAATTGTTGGCAAAAGAGCTTGCATTGCTGGCCAGAATGAGACCTCCACCCTCCCACGGAAGTCCTTTTTAGTGCTGTTTGGGGTTGTATTTGAGCAAATTGCAACATGGGAGGCAGTGGTGTAACAAAATATGAGCAGGCCCTGATGCGAACATTGAATGGGGCCCCATCATGGCTCATACAGGAAACCTTTTCCTGATGCCATGAGAGCATAAATATAAGAAATAAGGTGGAGAAACAACAATGATGGGGCCCCCTGACTGTATGGGCCCTGGTGAGGTCGCAACCTCTGCACCCCCTATCGTTACACCCTGATTTCTGACTCGGAGTCTGGGGAGGCAGTGGCAGAATGGTGCCTAGGATTTCACCTGCCCTAGTCAGCCTATGTCCATCTTGCGGCAGCACCCCTGAGCCCCCTTTCCTTTCCTTAGTCTATCAACTAGTAATTCAAGGCCGAGGCTGTAGCATTGCAACCGAACAGTAGATATGACCACCATTAAACTGATCCTACAGAGGCTTTAGTATTGTGCAGGTGCATTACATGGTAGGGCTCGGTATGCCTGGCTGAAGTCATGATGATGCTGCTATAGCACTGGGGGAAGAACATGGGCTGAGATTTCTTGGCTAGAGGAGTACAGTGGGTCCAGGCACTCTCCCAAATTTCCCTATGGACAATCTGCCCCTGTGGGGAGAGGTTTAGACAAACAATTAGGTGGTAAAAACTGTTAACTTGTCCTGGTAAGGCCACTTCACCAACTTTCATTATGGGACCTAGAGGAAGGTTTTACTACTTCTCATCTCAAAGAGTGTTGATGGCTGTTGATGTGTAGAACGAGAACAAACACCCAACATTTGTTGCTGGAAGAACACAAGCTGGCGGTGGCAGCGTTATGGTCTGTTTTAGTGGCATCTATGTGAAAGTCACTCTCAACAGTTTGGGGTATTACTCCATCTTTACAGATGATTGTCTTCCCTGGGGTGAATGAGATCTTCCAGGAAGAGCGTGCAATGTCACTTGGCTTGAAATGTTCGACACTGGTTGGAAGAGCATGACCAAGACTTATCCTGATGCTCTTATTCTCCAGACTTGAATGCAATTTTGTGTCTATGGGGCCAGTTCAATCCTTTTGTTTGCTTTATGGCTTCTCCACCACAGACTCGGGATACACTGCAGTCAGCATGGCTCCAGATATCTTTAACAACCGATGAGAACCTTATTGAGACCACTCCAGCCCATCTAGCTGTTGTCCATGTTACACACAGTGGTTACTCTGATTACCTGCTGGTCATATTAACATTATAAAATAATGTAACATCTGTGTACATAACATAGTGCACTGCCAAGCCTAACAAACTTTTAAACTGGATCTTCACCACCCTGTACATACATATTGCCCACATTAAAAATCATCCTACATGCACTTATTAGTTTTTTTGAGCCTTTTAACATCCAAGATGGAGGCCCATGAAGTCTCAGGCTGCTGCAGACAGAAAGTGCCTTCTGACTATGCCGCTCTGCATTCTGGGAATGGTGTCCTTTTCCTAACCCCAGCTCTGCTCTTTCTGTGCAAAGCACAGCTATAACCCACCTCCGTTCTTTTCACCTCTCTCCTCTCCTCGGCATATGATGCTTCTGAGGCACAGGACTGACTATGCTGCTCTACATTCTGGAATTGCTGACCTTTTCCTGACCCTAGCTCTGCTCTGTCTGTGCAAAGCACAGCTATAACTCTCAGCATGTGATGCTTCTGAGGCAAGAGGCGCCCGTATCCTATAGCCCTGAACAGAGTTGAAGCCCAGTGGGGGAAACAATAATAAGTAAGCAACTAAAAATGTAAAATATATTAATTTTAGATACTGGGGAATTGTTTTTTTTAGGGGATTTGGCTTTTAATTAAATGATGCTGAAGGTCCAGTTTAAATACTCCCTGCAGTTTTCTTTAAGGATTCCTCTTCAATAGTTTTTCAAGGAATTTCCTGTACAAAAATAATTTCATCTTCTCTTATCCCTTTGGATTTGAAACTTGTTGCTCACCATTCGTGCATGCCTATACAGTCTTAACAAAGCCTTAACCTAAGAGCACTAAATGAACAGTCTGTTGAAGCAATGGTCACAGTATAAGCTTGTACAAGTGGTTTATAAGATGTGTGGTCTACATTGCAATGTACTAGTTAGTACCTCAGACCTCCATTCTATTGTCCTGGGCTGTTGGTGCAGCTGCTGTTTGTCTAGTTGCACAGGGAACAGAGATGTGTGAACAGACTCGTGGCAGCTGACTGTGTAATTGTGGTTGGAAGCAATCCTGATCCCATCAGCATTACATTTATAATTCCTGTCAATTTTTCAGCTCTCCATCAGGTAACTGGCCATTGGCAGCCTTTTATGTGCAGCTCCTTGGTCTATACTGTTGAAGAAGAAGGGAACTACTTGGTGAGTATGGCTGTAACTTCCAAACAATCAACTGGTCTAGTTTTAACCTTTCTCCACTAAAGTCAAAACTAAAAAAAGAAAAAAGTTTAGTTTTTTATTGATTTTTTGATTTTTTGATGGCCTGATCCAAGCAACCAGGCCCTCAGCTGACAGGTCTGCCCCCCCCCCCCCCCCCTTCCATATCTAATGATCATAGGACATTGCTTGGAGCAGACAAAGCCTCATTCAGGTGCTTTTCAAATGTGATTCACCAGCTCTCTGGTGATATCAACAGTGGCCATGCCCCATTAGACACATGTATGGGTGACATACCTCCCAAGTGTCCTTCATTTAGAGGGACTGTCCCTCTTTTGATTCCATGTTCCCCTGTCTCTCGTTGCTCTTATTTGTCCCTCTTGGAGGTTTAACCTGCAGATCTGCATCAATAAATAATTAATTAGCCTATTCATAGTGTTTTTATTGTTGTATCTGTTCTATCCATCCCTCAATGAGGGGGCACGGCTTAATTTAACAAATATCCCTCCCCCCCGAAAAGTTGGAAGGTATGGGAGTTGATCTCTGCACTCAGAGTGGCAAGGAAATCTGAATGGAGTGAGCAGCACTGGCCGCATTCCCAACCCCGGTTCTAACTGTGGGAGTGCCATCACTGGCCATTCAGAAATGCCTAACACAGGTGCGTGTCTAGTGTGAAGCATAGCTGGGATGCGGCCATGGCAACGACATGCGGCAGGAACTCAGAGAGGAAGTGAGTCGATCAATTGTCTCCCCCCTGATTTCACATAGTGGGACATCATAAATAGGAATGCCCTATAAAGAGGTGGAACTGGACCCCCACAAGCCCTCTTTAAGAATTTTGATTTTTCACATTTGGAATTTAAGTACTCCCCTCTGTGTCTGGGTTTTTAGCTGAATGATTTGGAAATCTTTGCATTTTTTTTTAAGTGGGGACCCCAAGCCTGCTAGTCCTGCACACTTGGCATAGGGACTTATACCCCCAGGACACAGAGACGTCAACCCATGGTGACATACCAGCCCCTATGCTCTTTGACTTACATTTGCTGCCAGAGGTTAGGTTGTGTTGTTTAAAATTGGTAAGGGATCCCAAGGACTACTGTAACAGTTTAAAGGGTTGGAGGGTCCATTGAAGGTTGATTGATGGACCAGGTCAGCGGGGTGGGGAAGTGATTTACTTCACTAGGTAGACAGACAGAGGAGGAAGCACAGTGCTGGAGCTACTGAAATTTATTTTTTAACTTTTGACTTGCCAATCACTTGAATGGAAAATCTTTTCATTGATCATACCAGTAATAAAGATAAATATTGCCTCTTCAGTACTGCTTATCTTTAGAGGTACAAAATAAGCAGTCGTTGGAGAGCTTACTTACCCTTATGACAGCACAAGGTGCTGGAATAGGGTAAGCATATGAAAATGCATCTTGCACTACCTGTATTCTATACCAGCTGTCAGTCTGGTTTATTATCGCAAGAACATTGCGAACATAGAGTTGGCCTTTAAAACAAACCGACTGTGATGTGCGCTGTGTTGATTTCCATACTGTCAGCAAGTCACATGGGATCCATCATACATGCATTAATGTAATAATAATGATAGCTTAATGTAATATTCCTTTCTCACAGACACATCAGAGAACATGCCGGAGGTGTCTAAGCTGACTCTTCACCTCTCTTGTACAAGCTAACGCCTTTCCAATTCCCAACCTACTAATCATTCCAATCTTGGATAGACGCACAGCCACCGCAGACCACCAATGTCAAGACGTGTGTGTTAATAATACACCAACTGACGTCACCAACTGTGCCGCACAGTGTGGAGGAACCTTTTTTGATGTTTCCACAAGACAATTTAAGAGAGAAGCCTATGTTGGTCAAAAAGTATCAGACATATAAATGTGGGAACTGGCTTGACAAGCACACAAACGTGTTTAGTTAAAGCGGACCAAAACCCACAATTTTAACTAGCATCCTCTGAATTGCCCTCCCATGAGGAGAACCTTTTGCTAATTCTCACTGCTCCTGCTTCACTCTAATCCCAGATAGTTCCATCTATTTTAGCGGTGAAACTCCGCCTCCTCCATTCATTGCCATTGTTGTGTGGGACAATGATGTCATTGTCACACCTATGCAATGACTGATCACCTACCATCTTACAGAGAGCGACAGGAAAAAAACAGCTTTCCAGGACTATTCAAAAAGCAAAAGTACCATTTCTAGTTCTACACTTTAAGAAGGGAGTATCAGCAAGGGCTTTGGCCAAAGGTATTTCACAACTTCAATGGTCTGCCTTAAAGATCTATCGACACTTGTTACAACCAAGTAGACCAGCTTTGCTTGTCTATGAATTTTAATAAAACAGAAGGAAGACAACCAAAGGGGAAAGCCATCAACAGAGGAAACAACGATGGAGACAGAGAACATAGAAACATAGAATGTGAGGACCGTGAATGGCGGCAGCTTGAGACGGCTCCGCGCCTGGCGGCCAGATAACGGGGGGAGCGTCTTGTGTTCCAGCGTGCCTTGCGGAGAGGACCTGAGCGGCGACAGTGGTGAGGGTTTCTGAGAGCCAGCGGAGGTGTCAGAGCGCGGAGAGCTGGCGCAGAGAGGCGAGTGTCGGCCTCAGCAGCGCGGATCCCAGGCAGCTAAGATGGCGGACGAGCTGTCCATCGCAGACCTGGAAGACTCAGCCCCCAGCTCACGGGGTTACAGCCTGAGGTCAGTTCAGCACTTCTTGCTCAATTTGAGATTTTGTTGTAGAAAGCCCTCTTGTCCAACACTGTGGTATTAAAGGAGCATATGTCCAAGGTGACTTCAAGCCTGCAGTCCCTTAAAAACAGGTTGGTGGAAGTTGTGTGCGCACAGGAAGCCCTGGGTACTGAAGTGCAACAGCTGAGAGTCACTAATTCTGTGTTAGCAGCTAGGCTTGAAGATTTTGAAAACAGGGACAGAAGATCAAATCTTAGAATTAGAGGCCTCCCTGAACATATAGAGGATGTGACATCTGCAGTTACTACCCTGTGCCAAGAGCTGGTTCCTGGTATTCCTGTTGATCGTTTGGAAGTCGATCGTGTGCATAGGGCGCTGGGCCCTCGTAGGCAACCCAATGATCCTCCCAGGGACATAATAGTTAAGTTTCATTTCTTCAGAACCAAAGAATTGATACAAAGAGCATCACGGCAAGTATCCACCCTTTCATTTCAAGGTCATGCCTATCAAATTTATTCGGACCTTTCTGCCACCACTATTGCTAAGAGGAAGGAGTTGAGATCGCTTCTAGTTATTTAGCAGGAGCGCAACATAAAATACAAGTGGGGTTTTCCCTTTCGCATCTCCTTCTCCTTTAAAGAGGTCTCCTATTCTGCAGTTTCAATGGATGAGTTAAAATCCCATATGACTTCTGCTGGTATTTTGAGATCGGCGCCGGTCAAGTCGCCTAGATGTTCTTCACCCAAGGCCCAACGTGCAGGAAAGAGGATGTGCCAAGGCAGTCGTATGTTGGGATGCAGCTCTTCCCTGGCTTTCAAAGATGGATGAACGGCGCTTAGTATTTTGGTTTTTCCTGGCTAAAGTGTTAGCTCTAAAGGCATAATTATCAGATGGTATATGTGTAAATATTCTGTAATGTTGAGTACACTATATAATATTTCTATGTAACGTGCTACTGAGTCCATCTGGTTGCCTGACTTTCTGTGTTACAAAGGCACTTTTTAGGTATGTGATTCTGCTCTAATTTAAATAATAATGTACACTATTGTTTATGTAAGTTTGACCACCCCCTGTGGCCGCCGTAAAATGCATGATGCACTCCTATTACTTCGTCTGGGATTTTTACTCGCGATTTATTTTTTATTAGTTCTATTTCCTTTTGTTTTCTGAAATCTGGGATTTTTCTCTTAGTTATTATCGTTGAAGCTACAAACTTAGCGGCTCTATTGGCCCTGCAGTACCTAAGCGGGGTCAATTGTTCGCTTTTAGTGTATATAGACCCCATATAGGGGATCCCCTACCCTTCCTTCCCCTTTTACCCCCTCTTTTTTCCCTGCACCTTCCCTTTTTTTTTTTCTCTTTGTCTCATTTTCTTTGTCTTCTCTACTTTTCACACTTAATCTTATTCTTTTAATAACCCAGTTATAATAATGACGTCTGTATTACCTTTGAACGTCCAGGAGTTCAACTCTCCGTACAAAAGAAGCACAGCCTTTAGGAAGTTTAAAGCTCTCCGCCCTGATGTGATTTGTTTGCAAGAAACACACTTCTCGAAGGTCCTCCAGACCTAATTTCTTTGATGTGGCATATCCTCAGGTATTTAATGCATGTGCTGATACTAAGCAAAAGGGAGTATTAATAGGTTTTAGAAGTGGTACTCAATTTCATTGTAAAAGGGAAATAGTGGACCCAGAAAGGAGATACTTAATTTTGCTTGGAAATTTGCAGGATGTGGAGGTTACCATTGATAATTATTATGCCCCTAATGTAGACCAAATAGCATTTTTAAGCAAGTTCTTCAAGGAAGTTTGTGATGTGGCCCAAGGACAGTTAGTAGTATGCGGGGATTCGAACCTTACTTTAAACCCCTTCTTAGATTAACAATCACCTAAAAATACCCCGGTTTCCCCCCAGTCTGCCGCAGCATCTAAAGCTTTTAGGGCATTGCTGGATAAGCATCATTTGGTGGACTGCTGGAGAGAAGCTAACCCAGGTGTACAAGACTTCACCCATTTTTCGCACCTCCACACGGTATTTTCAAGGATTGATCACATCTTTTTGGCTCAGAGGTCCCTTCCTGCCATGAGATCCACCCAAATTATCCCAATACCTTGGTCTGACCATAATAGCGTAGTTATCAGATTGGAAATGTTACTTTGTAGGCAGGCAGGATTTTCGTGGTCTCTCAATAATACCCTTCTGTCAGACCCAAGGATAGTGGATTCAGTTTCCAAAGCCATCATAGAATATTTTGAACAGAATGAATCCCCCGAAATTTCAGCGACCATCTGTTGGGAAGCCCATAAGCCCACTATTAGAGGCCAATTGATCCAAATTGCATCGCGTAAGAAACGGGAGAGAAATAGGTATATAGACGCTTTGGAGAGGGAATATCTTGAAGTGGCTGAAAAGGTAAAAAATAGCCTGTCCCCAACGTTACGTTCGAAACTTCATAGAGTCACACAGGAATTGAACCTAGCGTTGGCGGGTAGGGCGGAGAATGCAATAAAATGGGATAGACACAAATTTTACTGTAAGGCAAATAAGCCAGATTCATTACTTTTTAGGAAGCTGAAATATCCTGACCAGTGCTATAGGCCAATCAGGCTTAAGGGCGATCGGGGAATCCTAACTAGCAATCCCAAAAAGATTACAGAACTATTTGCTAGCCAACTTATTAAGCTGTATGCATGCCCCTCCCCCATAAATCAACGTGATCTGCAAGCGTTTTTTGATAAATGTACTTTTTCGGCACTACCAGATCAGCTATTTGAGGTTCTTGAAGCTGATTTTGGGCCCGAAGAGATCGAGCATACAATCACTAAATTGAAATTAAATAAGAGACCGGGACCTGAAGGATTCTCGGCTACTTATAAAGTTTTTATTTCCATTCTAGCCCCGGAGCTAGCCAAGTTGTTTAATGCGGTGAGAACAGGGGTACGTTTTCCCAGGAGTCCCTTCTGGCCTCGATCTCTATGGTTCCTAAACCAGATACAGACCACACGGTCTGTTCCAATTTTAGGCCAATTTCTTTAATAAATCTGGATATGAAAATTTTCATTAAAATTCTAGCGGACAGGATGTCTGAGTTCTTGCCAAGCATAGTCAGACCAAGTAGGCTTCATTTCAGGGCGTCAGGCAGGGGATAATATAAGGAGAGCTATCCAACTCTCCTATTTAGCTAGCTCTGGACAAATGCAAACTATCTTTCGTTGGATATAAGAAAAGCCTTTGACTCGGTCTCGTGGGAGTACCTTCTCTTTTTGCTGGAAAGGTAGGGTTTCGGGCCAAAATTCCTGGGTATGATTAGAGCGGTGTACGCTAACCAAATAGCTTATGTTAAATTTAATGGCTTTCAGTCTAATAGGTTTCCCCTCTTGAGGGGTACTAGGCAGGGTTGTCCTCTATCTCCCCTTCTGTTCGCCCTGGTAATGGAGCCTCTGGCCCAACTAATTAGAGACTCTCCGTCTCTAGAATCTCTGGAATACAGGTAGGCGAGTGTCATCATAAACTATGTTTATTCGCGGATGATGTCCTGCTGGTCATTTCTAATACTCTCATATCCCTTCCCACCCTTAAGCAGATTCTTAAAGACTTCGAGGCTATATCGGGCTTGCAGGTCAATACACTCAAGTCTAAAGCGCTGAATATATCTGTACCCCCGGTTAATTTGACCAGCAGCTATGCCACCCTGTTTTTGGCTAATTATTCTCCTCTCCACCAGAAACTCTTCAAGTTAATGTCTGATTAAAAGGACTGCGGCCTTTCTTGGCTAGGTAAAATCGCTGCTGTCAAAATTACGCTGCTGCCTAAATTTTTGTATCTAGCTAGGACCTTACCTGTTAGAATCCCTCCGCATTATCTGAAGATGTTACAAAGTAGGATTCTGGAGTTTATCTGGGACAGAAAGAGGCAGAGAGTTACGAAGTCTGTGATGATGAGATCGAAGGCCAGGGGGGGGCTGGGCGTTCCCAATGTTACAAAGTTCTACCAGGCGGCTCAATTAGCCCAAGTCCTCTCGTATCACGCAACCTCGGATATTCCTTCCTGGGTCCAAATTGAGGCGTCACAGACTTCTCCACTGCCAATTGGGGGCTTATTGTGGGTAATTCCAAAAGTTAGGAAACATATTCAAAATCCGATTTTATCCCATTCGTTGAAGGTTTGGGACGATCTTAAGTACTCTGGGGGTTTGGCCTCTGCACATTTGCCTCTGTTACCGCTGTGGGATAATCCTATGTTTCCTCCAGCGGTTCTGGACCCGGTGAGGTTTCGCAACTGGAAGGGATGGCAGGGATTATGAGGTTGGAAGACTGTCTTCAGGGTGCAGATATAGTCACCCTTCCACAATTTAGAGATAAATTCCAATTGCAGGCGAAATATTTATTTGGTTATATGCAAATAAAACATTTTGTGAGTTCAGTTTTGAGGGAGTCTGTGGTAACGAGTGGTGCACCTCAATATTCCTTCTTTGAGCAATGCTGCAAGAAGGACCCTAGGGACAGAGGAGCTATATCTGAAATTTATGACCAGTTCAATAAGAGCTGCAGTGGCGCTATCCTAAGATATAGGAGTAAATGGGAAAGAGATCTTAACAAGAGCAAGGAACAACAGGAGTGGCAAGTGATGTGGAGGGCCGCATTTGGAATAGCGGCTTCCACTGCTTCAGTGGAGGCAAATCTTAAAGTTCAATTGAGATGGTACCTGGTTCCCAAGCAGGTGGGTTATTTTTCTGACGCTGACCAGGTGCTTTGTTTCAGGGGATGTCAGGCTGAGGGGACGTTTTACCATATGTGGCGGGATTGTGTTGTAGTAAAGCGATTTTGGGCTAAAATTTTTGCAGCAGTTAGTAAGCTGCTAGGTAAACGCATTGAAGCGAATCCATGGATAGCCCTACTCAATAATCCCGTTGAGGGAGCTTCTAAACCACAGAGACTTTTAGTTTACCATATCCTAACCGGGGCCAAAATGGTGATCTCTAGATCCTGGAAAATGGAGACTTTGCACTTTCGGGAATTACAGAATAAGGTGTGCCAAATCATGGCAATGGAGAAGTTAATGGCACTTCATGGATATGGTCTGGAGAGATTTCGAGAAGTGTGGGCCCCGTAGTTTCGGGTTTCTATGCCAGCGGACTTCGATATGTCCTTACTGTTGCTGTGAGCTCCAATATTATCTGGGGCTCCTTAAAAGGTTCCTTTTTTTTTGTTTTTCTTTTGACCCTTCCCAAATTTTCCCGTGCCAGACTTTCCTTTCCCCTTTTTTTCCTCTTCCCCCTCCCTCAGTTTTATCCAGTTAATAGTGGTAGAGTATACCTCGATCTGAATCCGGTGCACAACTCGAGTTTACTGTTTCCCTGGTCTCTAGTTCCTATAGGGACTTTTGGGATACCCCGGTTGGGGGATTGTTATGCATACTACAGCAATAGCTTGTGTAGAAGTAATGAAGTTATAGCTGTATTTATATGTGATGCTATTGTGTGCACTGCTGGATTGTTTCTTCTGTAATCTCTGTTGAATGATTCAATAAAAATTTAATGTGCAAAAAGAAACATAGAATGTTGACGGCAGAAGGAGACCATACGCTCCATCTAGTCTGCCCTTATGTGTATACTGTATGTTCTCTTTATCTTAGGATAGATGTGTGCTTATCCCAGGCATGTTTAAATTCACTGACTGACGTTCAACTACCTCTGCTAGAAGTTTGTTCCAAGCATCTACTACTCTTTCTGTAAAATAATATTTTCTAACATTGCTCCTGATCTTCCCTCCAACTAGCTTCAGGTTGTGCCCCCTTGTTCTATCATTAAGTTTCTTCTTAAAGAGAGATGGGGCAAGAAAAACAGGTAAACGGGGAATGCAGAAAAAGTAAGGCTGAAGGTAGACAAGAGAGAAATATAAGGAAATGTGCAAAGACATCAAGAGAAGTAAACAGGAATGTAATATGAAGAGGAGATGAAAAGAGAGAGGATGGAGGGAATGCTGAGAATAAAAATAGAATAGATACATAAGGATAGGAGGTGGCAAGAGGAAGATGGAAATGAGAGCAAGATGGGGGAGCAGAGAGGCAATGAATGAGGGAATGAGATAGATTTAGGACTTGTGTAGAAACACAAGTGAGTGGAGGAGAAGGAGAGAAAAGGTCAGAGAGTTGAATAGGGCTAGAATAAAGATACAAATTTGAAATGCACAGAAAGAAGAAAAAGGAGGAAGAACACGCTGAATAGACAGACAGAGAGGAGGAAGGTGACAAGAGAAAGAGGGAGGGAATGTAGAAACCACTTTAAAAAGGGGGAGGGGCTTCGAAAAAAGAGAGGAAAATGTGGGGATCATGAAATAAAAGAAAAAGAACAAAAAGGGAAATGTAAGAAGAAGGAAAGAAAAAGGTAAAAGAGAATTATAAATAACACCTCACCAGCCATGATTAGGAGGGGGTCTCCACCGCCAGTGCAATGCAAACTATCACAGAGAATTTCTAATACCCTTTTAACATTAGAAGGAGCTTATGAAACCCAATCTAGGCAACCAGACCTTGACATATTTAGCCATAGAATCATTAGTTAAATAGGAAGTCCAAAAAAGAGAAAGAAGAAAATGGGGAAATTTAAGACGAAGGAAAAAGGTAAAAGAGAATTCTAAATAACACCTAGCACACTCCAAAGGCCAGCCATGATTAGGAGGGGGCCTCCACCACTAGTGCACTGCAGACTATTACAGAGAATTTCTAATATCCTTTCAACTTTAGAAGGAGCTTATCCAATCCAATCTAGGCAAACATATCTTGAGAATTGTAGGCATAGAATCATAAATTGAATAGGAAGTCCAGTTTTGAGGTTTGCCTGGCAGGCATCACATCACTATACACCTGTCAGAAATTTCGGATGAAAAAGCGTCTGTATGCTCATAAGAAGTCTCTTGTTCATTGCTCCGCTGCCCAAGAGTACACAATGATTTACATAACAGGCTATGATCCAATGCTAAGAAGTCAATTCATCCTGTTCCTGTATCCTGGTATTCTGCTTTGTGTTTGACCTGCCTTGCCTAACCACCTATGTCTTGATTATCAACCCAGAATCTAGAACTGCAGTTTCTCGTCTTTGCCCACAATCCTGCTAGGTGTTCTTAAAGAAGGCTTCTACTCATCTCGGCCTGTGGCTTCACCTCCTCAACATTGGCCTCTTGCTGTTGAGTGCATGACCCTTGTGTTGCCTGCAACTCAGTTTGTCCTCCCTATCAGGGTGCTCCAGTGAATACCAAACCTATCAATAGACTCTGGTCCCTATTTGTAGGTGAAAGCTCCTAGTAAGGCATTTGCAGGAGCAAATGTAAGTGCTGATAATGATTCAGTATCATGCATACAGATGAGGGAAAGTGACTTTTGGGGAGTTTTCTTTTCCAACTGTATCAGGTTGTTGGTCCGGTTTAAAGTGGTCCTTCACCCTGAATAAGAGCCTATCTTATATGTTTCCCACACCCTGTACATACAGATTGCTCACATTAAAAATCATCCTACCTGCATCTACTGCATGTTATAAGCCTTTAAACATCCAAGATGGTGGCTCATGTAGCATCAGGCAGCCTGCAAACAGGAAGTATCTTCTGACTGTGTCGCTCTGCATTCTGGGATTGCTGACCTTTTCCTGACCCCAGCTCTGCTCTGTCTGAGCAAAGCACAGCTATAACCCACCCCCTGTACTTTATCCCACTCTCCTCAGTAAGTGTGATGCTTCTGAGTCAAGATGGCGGCACCCGTATCCTAAAGTCCTGAACAGAGTTGCAGCCCAGTGGGGGAAAGAATAATAAGTAAGTGACTAAAAACTTAAAATATATTAACTTTAGATGCTGGGGAATAGTTTTTTAAGGGTTTGGGCTTTTCATTAAATCATGGTGAAAGTCCGGTTTAAGTACCATACATAATGTGAATGTAAATGAATTAAGCCTGGGTGGCTTTCAATAGCTTTAGAGAAATAGTTATCACACAGAATCTGCAGTTAGGTTTCACACCAAAATTTTCGGGTTTCCAAACCCGTACACAGACTTCAGCCAGATGTCCGTGTTCGGGCAGGGGGTTCATGGCCTGCTGAGCAGCACATCAACCTGCTTCACCTAAAGGGTGCAGCAACAGGAAGCTACTGTACAACTTACCTGAGCTCCAATTCGGTCCCTGGTCGGGGTCAGCATTCTTGTTAAATGGCTTACAGCCAGGGGCTACAGAAAGATGGCTACCGCTCCCATGAGTGAGGACACTCCTAGTGCCAGCACTGCCAGCTGGGGTGGTGGCCATCTTTCTGTGGCCCTGGCCGTAGACCATTTGAAAGGAATGCCGCCGCCCACCAGGGACCGTATCGGGACTTGAGTAAGTTGTGCAGCAGCACTTTCTTCTGCACACTCTGCTCCCCGCCACACCACCACCACATTTTATTTTCATCCCCATTCTTCCTCTGAGTGGGGGGGGGGGGGGGGTGCAGAGGCAGAATAGCCCCCCAAAGTTCGGGTCTCCATTGATTTCAATGGGGACCAGGTTCGGGTTCTATTACTATTATTATTCAAGATTCGCCTGAACTTGCTGTACCCGAACTTTGGGGGGCTCGCCCAACACTACTAATGTGCTTATGACTGGACAAGAGTCCTTTACTGCTTAAAGAGGAACATCAGGGGGGTGTTAAAACCTCCCAAAAGCCTCACCTATCTGCTGCCCCCCCTCCCTCTGGTTTTACCTTAGGGCATTATTTACTCACGTCACCAAGGGATCCATCTACTAGGTCCCTAGGTTTCTGTCTGAAGTTCCGATGGGTGACGCCATCTTGCATCCCATAAGGCACTGTGCACAGCTCCCAATCTCGCACCTGCGCAGTGCCCATGAATGGGATACAATGGGGCTGTCCGAAATCCCACGAGACTTCGCTGAGCTGCAAGATCACCATGAGAAATTGACAGACAGCTAATTAAGCGGCGGAGTGAGAATCAGGTCCTGAAGCAGACGGTTGTCGCCGCAGCAGGCAGCGGCAACATCCAAAAGATAAGTAGGGGCCGATGGGGGGGACCCCTTTTTATTTTTGATCCCAAACTCCTTTTTAAGACTTTTTTTCTGGCCACCACATGACTTTGATTATAGGTAGGGGGTATGGAACAATGTAATCACTTAAAGCTGCAGTTTATTATATTTACATACCAGTATATAGGCCGTATGGATGTAATTTAGGAAGCAACCCCCTGTTTAAACTCTGGGAGAAAAATTTGAGAAGCCCTAAGAAGTGACATACAGTAAAAAAAAAACATACAGAAGCTTTATATGGAGAAAAGCACCTGAAAATAATTTTATGTCCAGAAGTAAGAAGCAAAGCATTTTACTGATTTCCTGAAGGCTGAGCTGATTTTTCACGTTTTCACGTTTATAGGTTTCGAAAGGGATATTATTATAAAGGCTTCCCATAAGGATGGACATTCTATAAAGGAGAACATCTGGCCTTTACATTCCACAATCTCTCCATCTGGTAAGTGTTTTCAGTAAAGGAAAGCTGGCTTTTTAGTCTTTGTTGAGCCTTTGGTAAATATGACATCCATCAATACAAAGTATAGAAGCAGATTCACAGATGACCATCTAATCTGTTATAGGGAGAAACATTATATTGTGGCTCCCGGAGTTTAGCACAAGGTTTTTATTTTTATTTATGTAGCACAACCTTCTTCTGTAGCGCTCTACAAGATATACTGTACATACAGACAAGGTAAAAAAACATACAATATGACTATTACAAACTAGATGCTACAAAGTTCAAAGCAAATATTTTGAAAGCAGGAGACAATAGGAAAGAGAGCCCTGCCCTTGTGGTCTGCAGTCTAAAGCCCTTTGAAGGTTTTAGGAGCTGCTTAAACCTTCACCCTGAATAAGAGCCTATATTTTATGTTTCCCCGACCATGTACATACAGATTGCTCACATTAAAAATCATCCTACCTGCATCTACTGCATTTTCTGTGCCTTTGAACATCAAAGATGAAGTGTCTTCTGACACTCTGCATCAGAAGACTCTGCAACACTGCTTATCTGAATGGCCAGGACGGGAGCCTTTGTGCTGCCGGAGATATGGGGGATACGGCAACTTGCACTCCCTATTCCTTTCAGTAAAAGTCGTCTGCTGAATGAGGTAGGGGCATTGGATGGTGAGTTTTTATGGGCTAACGGGGGGGTTTCACACAGCGAAGTATCCCAAACTGGGATGTCCTGGGGGTATGGTGCAATCTGTGGCTATAAGCCCAGCCTGGGAAGAGGAGCTCCACACATTCTTGGTTCTCGGCTATTGGCCGGCCTTGAAGTCACATAGATTTGCTAACATTGCTAACATTTTGAAGGCAACCTATCTGTCAGTATGTATAGGCGTCCAATGGAGGCAGACGTCTGTGATGAGGCTCTCAGCCAAGGAAGAAGCTGTCCATCACAACCCAAATTGTAGTGATGTTTGGTAGAAACTGAAGGTTATAAACTACAAAAACTTACTATTGACTCACGTGTTAGCAGCCACGCACACCTGCATCTCCTCCATGTGCTAACAAAAAGAATTACCCACTATCTGGTTCTGCCTATGCAGAGTTAATAGGATACACATAATGGAGGACCTTACCTCTTCCATACATAACACTACTGATAAATTCATGCTTGCGTGGCATAGCTGAATTGAGTTCCAAGAGTAAGACCTAGGAACCTATAGAAACAGTAGGGCTCTACTTTCCCCCCTACCCCCCTTTCTCAACCCCCCCACCTCTTTATAGCAACTTATTCCTTCCCTTACTCTATTTTTGTCCCCTCTTTTCCCCCCTTTTCTGTTAAAGGAGCAGTATCGCAAATTTTTCTTGGTGACTTATATTTAAATGGTACTTTGAATGTAGGTAAGTGTTGGAGTAAGAATTACAAATTTAGAAAAAAATGATGTGTGTGTTGTGCAGCTGGAGACTAATAGCTCATGTTTATGTCTTCTGAGTGTCGGAGCCCGACACTCTGGCCTGTTCCATGCTGAGGAGAGGGGTGAAACTATGTATCAAAGTATCAGCTGTTCAGTGATGGCAGCCGTCCAGCATAAGATAACAACATTGCAACATTGCCTGACCAGAACTTATATATCTAAAACAGAGAGAAAAGCTCTAGAAGTCATTTAGCTGATTTTGACAGTTTTCCCTTCATGTTGGCTCTGCTGCAGAATCTTTCAGTTTACCATTTTCTCTCTCTTTTCTCAACACATATGATCTTTCTTTCAGCTTTGTGTGTTTTGAGCAAAGCCCAACCCAGGATTTTCACTATCTGGAGTTTTGTTTTGTGCCCCTAGGGGCATCCCGACTTGGGATGCCCTGATATGTGAAATCCCCAAGTTTGGCTGTGAAAACGTACCTTTCCCTGTCCCACAGTGCATGAGCGGGCTCTCATCCAATCAGCGCTGTTTGCACGCAGATGGGGAGCCTGAGCAGTAACCTTCCTGGCCGCCCAGCCTGTCTAAATGACTATCTGCGTGAGCGCGCCAGAAAAATGGGGGGATCTGTGGTTATCCAGGGGTTGTTTCACACAGTGGGGCATCCCGATTTAGAATGCCCAAGGGCGAAGGTCAATGGCCGGGTCTTATAGACTTCAGGGTCGACCACTCAGGGTTTTGTTCCACTTTAATACCTTTAGATTTTCCTGCACAGTTATTCAAAGAAGAATTTCAGTCGTTTTCAGTCAGTTTAGTTTATTTTGTATAGATTTTACACATTTGAGTCACCTGGTCTCATAACAAAAGCAGCACCTCACACACACACAGCCGTTACCATTGATTACAGTGTCAGCCTCTGAGGAAAAGTGTTGCTAGGAGACCAGTGGGCTAAATGAAGCAGCTCACTAAATACAACCCAGCAGATCCCCCCATTCAGCAAATGGACTGAGCCATTGTAATTATACAATTTAAAAGAAAGGCATATATTTTTTCCTTTTTCTATCGCCAAATTATTTATACACATGTTAGAAGCTATTGTGTGGCTATTTAATTATTTATCTTTTTTAATGCAAATTTCGCGATACTGCTCCTTTAAGTAGTTAAAACTGGAAAAACCTTTCGGGTTACATACTAAGCTCATCTTATATAAAAAGTAGATGGCTACACAATATCTCTGATCGGCATCACTTGTATTGTTTATTGTACTAACTTTTCTCGGATCCTGCACCTGCCTGTGGTATTTGTCATGTGATAAAGAATTTAAAAAAGAATCTGAAGATTGTATTTTAGGTCAGATAGTAATCAAGTAAGCAAGATTGTGAAGAACAGATCTGAGGAGAGGTGTACAGCAAGTCTCAAAAACAATTCTATGAGTCAGATGGTATCTTTAGACCCAATGCAGTTAAGAGCAGGACTGTGGGAGCCATAGTATCCTCTTTATGCTGAAGATTATTGGCAATTAGGGTGGGCGAACCCCCCAAACTCCGACAAGTTCAGCCAAACTTTGAATAAATGTTTGGGGACCTGAACCCGAATCCAGTCTCCAATTTAATCAATAGGGAGTGAGAGGGTGGCTGTGGCTGATCAACTAAATTTTCCATGTGATGGGACGGATGCCGAACTCGAACACAGACTTTTGGCTGAAGTCCGTGTGTGTGATAAAGACCCCGAACTTGAAAAGTTTGATACGAACCCCAACTTTGCAGTTTGGGTTCGCCCATCTGTATTGGCAAAATGTTCGGGGGTTGTTATCTTGGATCCAATCAAACTCATCCCTAATGGTACTAAATGATGGAAATAAATCTGTCTATATGTCTCAGCATTGAGGACACCAATATTTCTTTTTTACCCCTCAGAGTATGCTCTTCTGCAATTAATAAACAGATATGCTCATGTAGGCCTGGGTAGAGCAAAGGTAAGTCTGACAAATAATAGCGATCCCCCTGGTCCAATTTGGCTAAGCGCATAGACGTGATCTTCATCTGGGATCCTGGAACCATTCTATTACGTCGTGAAATGTAGTAAGAGGCTATTTATGCTTGATTGTATTGAAGCTGTTTGCCTCTTAAATATTGGATGTTAATGATCTTGTTTGGGTACTCTCCATATTAACGTTTTCTGCTACTATTTTAGCTGTTCCCGCTCAATTAGATTTACTGAATATGTGGCTTATTTTTGTAGAATCTTCTGAAATTCCTTATACCAAAAGTTTATGTCGTGGGGATTCGAGTTACCTCATCCAAGTTTGGGTTTGGAGAGTTCAGTCGAACTTTGAATAAAGGAGAAGAACCCAAACCCGTTCCCCATTGATCCAAACTTTGGGGCTGTGGAGGGGGGTGCAGAGTGTGCAGCAAAAACAGAGTGGCCGATCCTCTTCTGTCAGCAGCGACGGCAACAGCAGCCTTTAAATCTGGCCCCAGCAGGGGCTCTAAAAAGGTAGCGAGTGTGGACACTCCTAGTGCAAGGGCAGAGCCATGCCAGCAGTAGCCCTCACCAAACACAGTGTTAAATGGCTCAGGAACACGGGCAACTTGTGTATTATGTTATATAAACACACACACTGAATAAGCAGCAACAATGTTTTTTTTATTACTGTTCACTTTAGAGTCCAATAAGGTGGAGGGCAAAAATGATGGGGCCCCTCTGACCTTCTGGCCCTTGGTGCAGTCGCACCCCCTGTGCCCCCTTTCACCCCTGCACAGTAGTGTAGAAAATTATATATATATATATTCACACACACACACACCATATGTTTCGACCTATAAGACGCACCTGCCCCTCTCTATACCATTCTTTTATGGTGGCATCAAGAGTCAATGATCTCCACACTGCTCCATAGTCATATGGGGCCTCTCTATACCGTACTCTTATGGTGGCACCAAGAGTCATTGCTCCCCACACTGCTGCATAGTCATATGGGGCCTCTCTATACCATACTCTTATGGTGGCACCAAGAGTCATTGCTCCCCACACTGCTGCATAGTCATATGGGACCTCTCTATACCATACTCTTATGGTGGCACCAAGATTCATTGCTCCCCACACTGCTGCATAGTCATATGGGGCCTCTCTATACCATCCTCATATGGTGCCACCAAGAGTCATTGATCTCCACACTGCTGCATAGTCATATGGGGCCTCTTTATACCATACTCTTATGGTGGTACCAAGAGTCATTGCTCTTCACACTGCTGCATAGTCATATGGGGCCTCTCTATACCATCCTCATATGGTGCCACCAAGAGTCATTGATCTCCACACTGCTGCATAGTCATATGGGACCTCTCTATACCATACTCTTATGGTGGTACCAAGAGTCATTGCTCCCCACACTGCTGCATAGTCATATGGGGCCTCTCTATATCATCCTCATATGGTGCCACCAAGAGTCATTGCTCCCCACACTGCTGCATAGTCATATGGGGCCTCTCTAGCCATTCCTGCAGCAGTCAGGTAATATTGCTGGATTTTAGACACCCTAGAGGCCTGTTTCTTATGCTATGGTACACGTATCCCAGGGAGTATGGAGTAATGTTCAAGGGTGCACAAACAGGGAAGTTATTATGGGTCTGGTATATCATTTTAACAGTAAAACATTATTCTTTCTTGCTTTAAAAAGTGCTACAAGGTTCATGACCTACTTATTTTGGTAACATTAATATTCATTCTCCTCCTTGGGGGCACTTGGCTGTAACTGCTTGTTGATAGGGGGTACTTAGCGTAAAAAGGTTGAGGACCACTGCCAAACAGCACAGAAGGAAGATGGAAGTATATGAACAGGTGATGATAAAATATGCAGCTATCAGTTTGACAGCTCAGAGTGCCACTTTAAGACCAAAGACTAGTGGTCCTGCTCCAGCACAAACAACCAATGAGCTAGATTAAGCCAAAACAGATATTCTAAGCAGTCAGCTCAGATAATCGTCATTACACCAGTCTACTAACATGCTATAGAAGGAAGCCAGCAATGGACAGTCTCTGGGCAGACAGCTGTGTAGAAGCAGCAGGATATATCTCTGGCATACATATTGCATTTATCCGGGAGTGGAAAACATGATGACTGCGAGCTGGATAAGCCCAGTATAATATAAATAAGAAAAGGCATAAAATATCCTGTGAGCTCATTTACAAAAACTTCATACAGTATATCTCTTGGTGAAGAGTCCAGATTGTGTCCTCGTCTGGAGCCCAGAATCCTCCAGGTCTTCCATAAGTAGCAGAGATAATTAGACTGTACAACTCTACCCAGGAAGGGGGGATATTTCCATGGCAACTATAACATGCAGAGTTTTCTATTTGTACCTGTGACCCTTCTTTGGTGAGACAGATTTTTGATGGCTTTAAACCAGACCTTTAGCATCATTTCATGAAATGCCCAAACCCTAAAAAACTATTCCCCAGCATCTAAAATGAATAGATTTTACGTTTTTAGTTGCTTACTTATTATTATTTCCCCCACTGGGCTGCAACTCTGTTCAGGACTCTAGGATACTGGTGCCGCCATCTTTCCTCAGAAGCATCACATACTGAGGAGAGGGGGCAAAATTGCAGGGGCGGGGTTATAGCTGTGCTTTGCACAAACAGAGCAGAGCTGGGGCCAGGAAAAGGACAGCAATCCCAGAATGCAGAGCGGCACAGTCAGAAGACACTTCCTGTTCTCAGGCAGCCTGAGACTCCATGTGCCGCCATCTTGGATGCTTAATGGCTCAGAAAATGCAGTAGATGCAGGTAGGATGATTTTTATTGTGAGCAATCTGTATGTACAGGGTGGGGGAAACATATAAGATAGGCTCTTATTCAGGGTGGTTTGAAGGCATTTGCTTCTTCACTTTCACAAGGCCTGTTGATGCCTTCTTAATAAGTGTAATTTGTGGACAATTTTTTTAATTCTCCATTACTTTTCAGGACTTGAGGAGCACTTTTGATTATGAATTTCTAAATAAATTTTCTCAAATTTTAGACAGGTGCAGTAAGCCATTTGCAGGGAGGCCACTGGTACAGTGCAAACACATTGGGACACTGCCTGGCTTGTTACAATGTATATTGTACGCAGGGCCGGGTTATGAGGAGGGATGCAAGGGGTGCACACACCCCGGGGCCTCCACCACTTGCCCTGCAAAGGGGGCCTCCACCAACCTTTGGGTTATGGTCCGGTCCAGGAGGCTTTTCAGTCTTTGGTCTGACGGGCCGCGGGGCCAGCAACATAGCTATCAGCAGCAGTGGGGAAGCCTTTTTTTCTTTATGCAAACCTGCAGACATAGCCACAACAGGGCAGGACGGAGAGTCTAGAGCAGCAAAGCTGCCGTCAGTAACGCTACAGTGATGGGTGCAGAGCTGTCACTGCACATAAGCCACCAAGCAAAGCCTCTGGCAGCTCAATGCAGGGAACTGTTTTCTGCTGGACCAGCTGGGTGACTACACTACCCCCCACCCAGAATGGCAAAGCAGGAGTTCCCGAGAACCACGCACCCACACAAGGGTGGCACGAGGGACTCGGTCTGACGTTCCAGTAAGTGGGCAGGTGCCAGACAACCACCAATCAGTTACTTGGCTGGATTATTATTTTAAAGGCAAAAAAAATTGTGTATCTGGGGCCTTCACCAGATTTTGTGCCCAGGGGCCTCCACCACACTTACTCCGGCCCTGATTGTACAGCATATGGAACAAAGGCAGCAGCATAAGAGGTTTAACACACATTGCTTTTACCATTCCATCAAAATGCTGCTTCTTTAAATACTTGGCTACTGTTGACCAGGAAGTGTCACTAAACTAACCTCATTCACCTTCCCATACCATCAGTGAGCCCTTTTCTTAGTGGAGCCCTATTAGATGGGGAACATAAAATAGCTTCATACTGCAATATATCAGGAGGTTTGGATGCTACATATGTGTACAGATGTGTTCTGTCCTCGCTGGATAAGGTTCTGCTGAGAAACTCACTAATACATGCTTCCAATCCCCTTGCATGCAGAGCTCCATGCCCGATTCTTGTTTCAAGGTATTTTTTCTTTCAATTTAAAGTGGAACAAAATCCACCAGCGGATGCTGGCTTTCCTCCGGGCATCCCAGGATAACCCGCTGTGTGAACCCCCCCAAAGCGCAGCTATTCATTCACCTCTTCCTTGTTCCTATGGCAGATGTGTGGGCTCTCATCCAATGAGCGTTGTCTGCCATGTCTTTGATTCAACCTGATTCAGAGCCTGACAGTGAATGCTCGTTTTTTTCAAGGACTGAACTCGGAAACCGGGAATTTGCGAACGCTCGTATTATTCACAGCTGCGTTGTGAGAAAACCTTGTTCATGCGTATGCAGCCGTATTTGCAACCCAAAAAGAACACAGCTGCCCCCCAGACTTTTATGGCAGTGCTTACTTAGGAGCCACTGCAGCCCCCAGAGCCCAGAACACAGGCATGCCGAGAAACCCTCAGCACCCGGCCCAGGTACCACAGCCCCAGGCCCTGATGTACGTCCTGCAGGCACTTCCCTGCTGACACCCACAGTACATGCTCTGAGAGGGTCATCACAGCAGTGTGAGGCATCAGAAACGGGAGTCACACGACCAGGGCTCCCTGCGCTCACCACGGTCCAACCAATGGTTGGGACACTGGAGCCCTGTGCGCACCTCACTGTGGGCCCCACTGTGGAGTCCACAGTGCAGCGCCCTGAAAAATGAACAGTGGAGCCAAAGGAGGAGCAGCACAGCCGCAGCCAGAGCTGTTTGTTCCCCACCCAATAGCCTGCGATCCATCACTGAGAGTAGTTGGAGGCGATGCTTGAGGCTATGGTGGAGTCCTTCCAACTCACCTCTCAAAGGCTGGAGAGGCTAGAGGCTCAACAACCAGCCAACACTGAAAGCCGGGCAACTTCCCCCTAACCCGGCATGCTGGAGAATGTAGGTGCCAAACCTTTGCTATTTGACAGCCACCTTAATTATGTTGTAAATTGAAATTGTGGCTTGAGTTGTGGCAGACCAAAACAACTTGGGTTTATTATCAGAAAATACAAATCAAAAACCATTTACTGTTTTTTGATGTTTTTTATTCACAACCAGAAAAACAAAATAAGGTGCAAAATTGATAAAGTACAGAAGCCTATAACTAAATACCCAATTTTACGAAAAAAAGGAGTCCACCAAACATCAAAACAGGCTAGACTAACTAGTAAGTATAAACAGGCGAAAATAGGGTCATCCAGTTGTAAAATACCAAAAATAAGTTGGCCTTTAAAATGACCGGTGGCAAATAAACTAGAGGTAATACAGTAAGCTAGGACAAAGGCTTTTTCCTAGCAACAGGGAGAAGGAGATATTAAAAGAGGGACATGAGCACAGTAGAAGTGGTGGAGGCCAGGAAGACAAATCAGCAAACAAGAAACTTGCATATATATTAGAAATGCCAAATACTTTGCAAATGCAATTCTAACAATAGATACATAGATCAAATACAAGAATAGACACACTTAACCAGAAGCCAACCGCCACTCAGCTCGCCACTCTCAAAACGGGTGTACAAACAAGAACTCTTCAAGATAAATGCATTGTGAGATGAGTCGGGGAAGCTGGCCAAAATGCTGAAAAAGATGCTGTCACACAATGCATTGGACGTTTAGAGAGTGGCCCATCTTTGCAGTTGCTGTAACAAATGAAAACACCAAGAGGGTCACTAGACTGGCAACAGCCTGCAAAAAATTAAAAAATATAACATGGGCAACTGGGAAACAGGGAAGCTGCAGCAAGGTTAGCATAAAGACAAGAGAGTTGCCAAGAAGGATGAGCAATGTGGACCTAAACATACCGAAACATAGAGTCCTAAGCAGCTGGGGGAATCAGGGCCACATGCATGCAATCGATGTTGCCCATGACACTTGGCATATTCGCAATGTTGAAAAAACCCAACCTCACCGCGTTCCAGGCTGCCTGGCTATCAGGGAAAGTGATGTATTTCTCAGGCAGGACAGCCATGCCATCGAGAAATTTAGTCAGGGTGCGGTTCAGTGAGGGATGGGACATGCCAACTGACAGTGCTTCTAGCCTCTGGAAGGAGCCATTCGCAAAAAATTTAAGGCAGCCAACCAACTTGGTCATACCTCCAATTGCATGCCCTATACTTATGGCGGGGGCCAACCATGGCCGGAACTCCAAGTAAAGTTTCTCAAAAGAAATGCGGTTCAGTTGGCTTAATTCAAACACCTGCTGATCGGTCATCTGATCGATATCCAGGTGACGGCGGGTTCGCCTAAGCTCTGTAAGGAACATGGTTAACAGCCCCCGCTGCTGAATACGCTGAATACGCTTGTACTCTTCACAGAGCTCGTCAAGGGGCTCCATTGTAAGCACGTATGGCGATTCCCGCTAGAAAAAGGAGGGAGTTTGACCCGGAAACCTATGGTTTTTATAGGCCCAAAAATGTGCTAATCAGGGCTGAGGATTACACGCAAGTGCAGAAGAAACCTGTAAAATTACAGATCCATGAACAACAATTGGCTTGATCTGTAATAATACAGAGAAGTTTCGCCTATGCGTACTGTAAAGTTGCACAAAAGAGGCTACTTGGACAAGCATGGCACAAAAGCATGGCACTGAATCACCAGACACAGAAGGCCCAAATACAGGGCTTTGACACTATTCGCCCGGCGGCAATGTGGGCTAGTGAGCCTCTGAATCAGGGCATATGTCATTCGGCAAACAGCTCTCAGTCAATTATGATAGGCTGTTGCGACAAAGGAAATCTGAATGGAGCGAATGCCGATTGTCCCATTTTTGCCCCTGCCTCAAGCTGCTTGTGCCACCCACTCAAAATGGCCTAGCACGGGCACATCCACAGCTAGAGGTATGCCAGGGATTCGACTGTGGCACGAAGATTCTGAGATCTGGGGGGTTCCACAGAGTGGGGCATCCTAATTCGAGTTGCCCCATAAAGAGGTGGAGCAACCACCCCCCCAAGGGTCTTATAGACTCGAGTGGGGTGTTGCTTCTCTTTAACAACTGTGTATGTCACTTTGTTCTGTACAAGCAATCACTTTATCTTCCTTTTTTATAACAGTCATCATTAAATTGTACTCCCTGTTTGTAACTATTACTTAGTAAAGCACCAAAAAATGTGATATTACTATATAAAGAAATCATAATAATAATAATGATCTCCATGGTCATCTAGTTTAGAATGAGAAGATGATTGGCCCAGAGCTAGTCAGATGAGGTCATGCCCTTCTACAGTAACCGAAACCCTTGTTTTGTCAAATTCCCGTCCCTCCACCTTCATCCGCAGATGTCTCCCCGGAGCCTCCGCTACGAAGTTATTTAAGGAATAATATTTACACAGGCTGGGCAGACGGCAGAGTGGGCGATCGGGGGGCAAGGACACTCAGTGAAGTCTCCTAAACCCTCTTCCTCCCGAGTCCCCACACTGGCTCCGGTGTCTTTTTCTGCCAGTTTCATCTGAAAGTCATTAGCATTCCACAGATGTTATGTACATTTAAGAAAAAGAGAGAGAGAGAGAGCGAGTCTGGGGAAGACTCTCAGATTCTGCAGAATGAGACCATTCACTGAGTAATTTCTTTTCTGTGCACACTTCCAGATCAACACACCAAGCCAATTTTCTAGAAAGCCACAGCTGGGTTGGAGCGCTATCCCTCTATTCCGAGCGTAGCAGCATGGAACAGGCTCCCTGAGGTTGCAACCAGCACCTCCACCACTTTTCCACACTCAATCCTACTTCTCAATATTCTCCTGTGGATCTGTTATGCTGGATGTTGGGTTATGATCTACCGACTGTGACCACAGGGATTTTTTCAGAAGTCGGGTAAGTTCCAACATCTACAAATTTTCCAGAAAAGTCCATCTTTTTGGTTGCTTCTATTCAGGGTTCTTAGTCATATTTTAAATGTACAATTGATTTTCATTTTTTTTTAAAACTGGGGTCAGTAAACTTTTTCATGGTACAGATTTGCTCTCAACTGTATCATTTTGGAAAAAACTTAAAGAAAGTTGAGCTTTACCATTCCTTGCTCCTACTGTGCAAGTCTAATACTGGTCTTGAATGGCAAATTTTGCTAGACTGACATCACAAGCATGCAGCCTGTCAGTGGTTAATTACCATGCTTCTGATGTCACCAATGTTGATGAATCATCTTAGAAGAGCATGGATGGTGTTATTGGTTACATTGTGATTTGGTTAATTCAGAGTAGTGGATTCTGTGGGTCTGCTTATGCAAACCAGCCCCCCCCCGACCCATATCAGCAACCCAAGACCAAGATGTAATGGATCAGTCCAGATAGGGATAGTGTTATTGGTTACACTGTGGTTTGGTTTATTCAGAGTAGTGACTTGTGTGGGTCTGCTAATGCAAACCAGCCCCCCGACCCATATCAGCCCAAGACCAAGATAATAAATCAGTCCAGATAGCTATGGTGTTATTGGGTACATTGTGATCAGGATAATCATGACTAGAGAGCTGTGTAGGTCTACCTATGAAAACCAGCATCCAACCCATATCTGCGACCAGGAGTGAACCTAGGCTTTCTGACGATCTATAGAATGACCACCCCACAATTCCTCAACAGATTAAGCGAGGGGTAGGGAGTAGGGACAGGGCTTTTTGCTGCCCCCTCTGCAGTGCCGCCTGACATGGCTACCTGATCTGTGTAGGTCTACTTATGAAAGCCAGAACCCAACCCATATCTACAACCAGGGGTGAACCTAAGTTTTCTGCTGCGTGAGGCGATCTATAGAATGACGCCCCTCCATTCCACAACAGATCAAGCGAGGGGTAGGGAGTGGGGACAGGGTTGTTTGCTGACCCCTCTGCAGTGCCACCTGACATGGCATCATTACAGGTGCACTCCTGGCTGCAACCTAAGACCCAGATGTGATGAACCAGGCAAGAATGGGATGGTGTTATTGATACAATTGTGAATTTAGCCTAGATCTGCAACCAGGTGTGAACCTAGGCTTTCTGCTGCGTGAGGTGATCTATAGAATGACGCCCCTCCATTCCTCAATAAAGCAACGCAGGGGGTTGGGAAGTGGGGGCGGGGCTGTGGCTGCTGAGCCACCAATGATTTACCCAAAAAATGACAGCATGCAGTGCAGCCACAATCACCAATGAATCATCGATAAGAAAGAGTAAAAAAAATAAAAAAATATTTAAACTAAAAAAATAGATAAAAAACAGGTTGATTGCTGCCCCCTCTGCAGTGCCGCCTGATGCTGTCCCCTCACATGGCCTCATTACAAGTGCACCCCTGTGTGCAACCCAACAGCCAGATGTTGTAACCTCCACCCTGCCTCTAGACATCCAATATAAAGACCATTTTGATTCAGGTTTCCTTTATTGGGAAATGACAAAGACACTAATCTCACCCAGGGGCCATTCAACACTATTCTTTAAGTCAAACTAAGCCTACAGTAACTTACAGAAGGCTTACCAGACTTAAATGCTTATAAGATCTATATAACAATCACTGCCAGTCCCATGTCTCTGATTGTCCTCCCACAGCTGCCCGGCTGGTGCATGGGCGTGGCCCTGTGTACGGCTGTCTCCCATTGAATACAATGGGTGCCTCTGTTTACGGGGCTCCAGGAGGACGTTCAATGGTGCAGGATTGTCGGTGAGGTACAGTAAACAGGTCATCTTGTGCCTTCTAGCACTTGTCTGACCCAAGACAACCAAAGTGGACCTTTTTTTAATGCAATACAGCTTCACTAGCCGTAATATCTTATTTTAGAATATTTACTTTCTCTACCACTCTCTGTGAAACACAGTTTCACATGTTTCCATATACTCTTTTTTTCCTAAAAATGTAAATAAAGAGTTTAAAAAAATGACAGACAAGTAATTACCCAAAGCTGAACTCCAGCGAAACTTTTACATAGAGTAATAGAGTTTGGTAGAAGCAGAACCAGTTTCAAGCCCAACAGGAGTTGAACACAATCTACGGTAACAAATGGAACAATGGCTTCCTAAGCACAGTGCTACGATGTCCAAATAACTTATTTGCCGTTTTAGTAATAGATTCCCTCTCCATGTCCTATAACATCCCAATAGAATTCCATGGTGGTAGCTAAGAATATGACACAAAATCTCTGTAACTCAAAGTGTAATGGAAATAATTGACTTGACCAGCACATATTTTTGTGCCACTTGGCTGTTGTTTTTGTTTGTTACACTGTTTACACTCATATATATTTATGAGCTATGTCTAACCTAACCAGACACCACTGGGATGGGTGATCTTAGAAACAGAAAAGATTTTAACTGAAATGTTTTTTCCTGACAGTCGCTATGACATGAAACATATGTGAAGGTGGTAGTGGGGTGGGGGGGTCTGTTCACTATAAAAACAAACACACTTGGGTGGTTTGAGTTCATGTTTGTGCCGTAATGATTGTGATCATTCTGAAGAACACTAGTCTAAAATTATGCCTGGACTAGGCTAGCGTTGGCCATAGAAAACAGGTGGCCATGAATGTGGAATATGGCATGAGAATGTAAAACAGTACTTTTATAATCTAACAACCTAGAATGTTTCAAGCTGCCCTATAACCCTAAAATCATTGCCTAGTCCAGCCAAAGTCAGACTAGCCAATGATCATGTCTGAGCTTCCTGCCCTACCAGTATATCACAAGCATATTTGTGGCAGTGTTTGTGCAATTGTCTAGTTTAGGATTTCCCTTTTTTATGGAGTAGCTCTTCTCACCACCAATGCAACTTCCCGAAAGGGCAGTGGTCTACTTTTTTGCTACTTTAAAATAGAATATATTTGTCCTCAAAACTCACTTCATCATATGAGCATATAACCTGGCTTAAGCAACTCCTATAACCTTCAAATGGCACATGCAGCCCAACTCAAGATCTACCACTTGTGATTCCCCACCCCCATCCTTTAGACCGTAAGTTTGCAAGGGCAGGGCTCTCTTTCATATTGGCTCCTGTGTTCACAACACTTGGTTTAAACCTCATAGCATCTAGTTAATATTATTAGTTAATATTATGGGCCCTTCACTTTTTACCTCTGTAGTCTTAAGTGTCACCAGAGGGTAACTCCAGTACCACCAGTTGTACTAGTACTGGTTGGGAATCCCTGGTCTAGTCAGTAAAGATCATGACAGGGGGCTGATGGACTTGACAAATGTTCAATATATTTTAAATACCCCTGGCACTTTAATGTGGACCAAAACCCATGCCCCAACGGCCCTTGGAATCTATACAATCTATATGATTCCAGGGCCGCTTGATTTCCTCTCCCAGGGTCATCCAGAATTGGGATGCCCCACGGTGTGAAACCCCCCCCAGGTTGCCCGGAAACTCGCCTTCTTTCCCGGTCCAACGCTGTATGTGTGAGCAGGGGCTGCATTCCCACTATCCCTTTAGCAGGGCGCATACCCGCGCCAGGCATTTGTGAATGGCCCTGCACGGGCAAGCTCCCTGTTAGAGGGAAGCTGGGGATGCAGCTGCCTGCGAGGCGAGACAAGCTTTCAAACAAATGGGCGGGAGCGGATCCGAGTGCGCTGATTGGATGAGAAGCTGCGCATGTGTGGCAGGACTGGGAAAGGATGAATAAGATCGGACGACCTGGGGGCTTCACACAGCGGGGCATCCTCAATCAGGGGGATAGTCAAAATCCTGATTTTTGGTCCAATTGTGGCACCAACTGGGTCCAAGTGAAATAACCACCTGATCTAGCCAAACATCATGTCCAACATACTGATAATGATCATGTCTGAGCTTCCTACCCTGCCACCACATGGCCGATATTTGTAAGTTATATTCTGCTGCCTGTCGGGTTGTTTGTGGCAGTGTTTGCACTGGTCCAGTCAGTAAGAGTCATGACAAAGGTGGATATGATATGTGTGTTACGAATGTAAATGTCCCTGACATGTCACACTGTGACATAGCCTACAGAAGTTGGTATGTTCTCTAAGATTCTGGACTATTCACTGGTATGTCTAACATTCCATTACCAATCATGTCTGAACTTCTTTTCTTAATTCTACATGACTGATGGTGGAAAATGATGTTTCTGTTGCTTTTTGGTCTTGTCAAGAGACTGATGGATCTGACAATAGATTGATGGACCTGACAGGTGTTCAATGTACTGTAACTGTCCCTGACACTTCACACTGTGACACCAACTCATGACAAATTTAAGTACAGACTTGTCTGAGTCTGAGTGTAGGTGACCTGAAGTTAGCTCGCACACGTTACAGAACAGGGACACATTAGGGTTGATTCAAAGCCCCTTTCTCACCTTTTTTTTGCGTGAATATTTCCATTCTCGTTCATTTTTTCCCCTCGCCTGATTCAGCAAAGCCTTTTTTCTGCGAGAACTTTAGTGTGAAATGTTTTCATTTTTGCATGATTTTTTGTTTGGTAGCAAGACCTCCATAAAAATGATGAGAAAGGGGCTCTGAATCAACCCTATTGACATGTTTTCCAATTTACTTTACAAACCATTACATAAGATTTAATCCTTCCCAGTAGAACAAACTTTTACCACGGCAGGTGAATCAGACATGTATCTGGCTAACATGTAATTAGGTTGTTGAACCTTGATTAGGTTGATAATGCAAACTCTATGCCACGGCTTTTTATTCAAAATATAACTGTGCAGCGACAGACTAATAACAACTACTAAGACACTTTGCCTTTTCCCAGTTAGGCATTGACACTGTGATATTGGTATGATTGTACAGACATTGTACAGAGGATACAATATGTTAGTAGAATATAGAATCTGGACAGCTGGATATATCCTCCTAAACGTGGGTGAGCACTATGTAACAAGAAAAACAACAAGGGTAAGAGGACATGGGAAGCGAAGAGTGGGTATCAGGCCACAAAAAGTGTAGCAGAAGAACCCAGAAAAATTGGTTAAATGTTACTGTTTTCCGGTGGTAAATGTTTAAAAATAGCCCAGATGACAGCTCCCGTCACCCGGGGAGAAACCATTTCTTCCGCGGGGGGAGAACCCCCCTGCTACAACACTGTGCTCACCATGTGACCCTTGCAGCACGCTCTTGAGATGAGAGAGAGCATGCTTTCGAGGAGAAGCATCAGAACTGTGCCCGTCCACACAAACCCTAGGTAAACGAATTCCCTCTGGACAGACATTGGTTATTGATATTGGTAGGAAAGATGTTCTAGTTCTATACATCTGGCAAGGCCGGCAAAACAGCAACCAAGGAGGTGCCCTTTCCCAGACCTGGTGGAGCACAGTGCTTCTACAGCTGCTTTTTTTCAGCACTCCTGAGCAATAACAAGAAAAACAGCAAGGGAAAGAAGAGAGACGAAGAAGCGAAGAGTGGATATCGGGCCACAAAGAGTTTAGTGAAAGCACCCAGAAAGCCCTGCAAAATAGCCATCAATGTTCCTACAGTAGTCACATCCTCATGTTCACTTTGGCAGCTTGGTAATGCAGAAGCTGCACATTATTTGTACCACACCTCCTAAGAGACCCCCCCCCCCCCCCCCACAGATAAAATTACTGGGTGCTCCAATGAAGACAAAGCAGCTGAGTAAGATCTATGGTACTAGAAGCTAGAAGGTACATATGTGTTCTATGCTATGCTGCTTGAGATAAAAGAAAGGCCTTGACCAATGTCTAGGATTGGGTTAAGCAATAATACTATTTACTGATTTCAGAATGTTACATCATACAAGACATATTACAAAGTATCAATTCATCCCAACATAAAAACATAACGTCTAATGTATGGTGTGAAAAACGCTTCCTTTGTAGAGATGAGTAGTTTGATGATTTATTCCCTTCATGGATTCCCAAAGCGTTTCATCCTTTGGACGGGCTTCATTAGGAGATACATCTTGTATCCTTGTAAAAAAAGTTTGTATGTAGGTTAATAGGTGTTTGCAGATTTAGTGCTTTGTGGGGCTACCAAGGGACTCAATGTTTATGGCTTTGGAATGCAGGTAGCTAAGTGCCTCCAAAATATGAGTATGGGTTGAGCCAGAGTAATTGTGAGGCCCAAGAAAGGCTTTGCTGAGTGCTGTAAAGGGTGCGCATTCACTGTTTGTGCTAGGAGACTGGTAGGCTTGTGCACCCACCGGCTCAAGCACATATGGGGGAATAGATCTCTGCTCCTCTCTAGTGCATGTATGTTGAGAGGAGCAGAAAGGCTAAACAACAAATTAGTTATAGGAGACCAACATGCCCATGGTCTCCTACTTTTTGAGCAGCACGCAGCTTTGGCTGGGGGGGGGGAGGGGCTGAGTGGACAGGAAGATAATTGTGAGGCCCAAGAAAGGCTTTGCTGGGCGCTGTGAGATTCAGGTGTTTGTGGCATTGTGTCCTAATCCATCTGAATTCCGATGGTTTTGTGCGTATCTCTCCCTGCCTGGGATCAACCGGGTTTTCCAGGCAGACATTCTGTTGTGTGCGGGGGGCACCATAGTAAGGAGGAAGTAGCCTTAGTCACAACCTTCACCTTGAATAAGAGCCTTATATGTTTCCCCACCTTCTACATACAGATTACCCACATTAAAAATCATCCTACCTGCACCTATTGCTTTTTATAAGCCTGTAAACATCCAAGATGGTGGCCCATGGAGTCTCAGGCTGCCTGCCAACAGGAAGTTTCTTCTGCTCTGCATTCTGGGATTGCTGTCCTTTTCCTGGCCCTGGCTCTGCTCTGTCTGAGCATAGCACAGCTATAACCCTGCCCCCCTGTACTTTTGCACCCCTCTCCTCTCTTCATTATGTGATACTTCTAAGGAAAGATGGCGGCGCCCACATCCTAGAGTCCTGAACAGAGTTGCAGCCCAGTGAGGGAAAGAAAAAAAAGTGACTAAAAGCGTAAAATATATACATTTTAGATGCTGTGCACTGACGGTCACATCCCCTGCTTCCCTTTAAAGGAGCAGTATTGCGAAATTTGCATTAAAAAAGATAAATAATTAAATAGCCACACAATAGCTTCTAACATGTGTATAAATAATGTGGCGATAGAAAAAGGAAAAAATATATGCCTTACTTTTAAATTGTATAATTACAATGGCTCAGTCCATTTACTGAATAGGGGGATCTGCTGAGTTGTATTTAGTGAGCTGCTTCATTTAGCCCACTGGTCTCCTAGCAACACTTTACCTCAGAGGCTGACACTGTAATCAGTGGTAACGGCTGTGTGTGTGTGAGGTGCTGCTTTTGTTATGAGACCAGGTGACTCAAATGTGTAAAATCTATACAAAATAAACTAAGCTGACTGAAAATAACTGAAATTCTTCTTTGAATAACTGTGCAGGAAAATCTAAAGATATTAAAGTGGAACAAAACCCTGAGTGGCCGACCCTGAAGTCTATAAGACCCGGCCATTGACCTTCCCCCTTGGGCATTCTAAATCAGGATGCCCACTGTGTGAAACGAACCCTGGATAACCACAGATCCCACAGCTCACGCAGATAGTCATTTAGACAGGCCGGGCGGCCAGGAAGGTTACTGCTCATGCTCCCCATCTGCGTGCAAACAGAGCTGATTGGATGAGAGCCCGCTCATGCACTGTGGGACAGGGAAAGGTACGTTTTCACAGGTGAATTTGGGGATTTCACATATCGGGGCATCCCAAGTCGGGATGCCCCTAGGGGCACAAAACAAAACTCCAGATAGTGAAAATCCTGGGTTGGGCTTTGCTCAAAACACACAAAGCTGAAAGAAAGATCATATGGAAAAATGAAAAATAAGAATATGAAAGAGAAAATGGTAAACTGAAAGATTCTGCAGCAGAGCCAACATGAAGGGAAACTGTCAAAATCAGCTAAATGACTTCTAGAGCTTTTCTCTCTGTTTTAGATATATAAGTTCTGGCCAGGCAATGTTGTAATGTTGTTATCTTTTGCTGGACGGCTGCCAGCACTGAACAGCTAATACTTTGCCCTTATTCATCAAGCGATAGCGCCAGGTAGTGTCTGACGAGCGCCAGGTAGCGGCAGCTAACGGCGACTACCGACTCAAGTACGCCCGGCAGCGGTCACAATGACGCATTTATCAAGCAAAATGAGGCTAGCGCCGGCGAGAGCGACGGCTAGCGCGGCATTCATCATGAAGCCGCCTGGACCGAACAGCGCCGCTGCAAATTCCCTCACAGCGCCAGGTATGAGCTGTCGCTCCCTGGCGATGTCCAATGCTTTTCAATGGAGCAATCTATAATTATTCATAATTAATTGGTATTAATTTTTTTTTTATTTTTTTAATGTCAAAAAATCGGAGACCACTTCTGCAATGTTAGGATTTATTTTTAAGTAAAAAAAAAATTAAAAAAAATATGTGCAGAATTGATCTAACAGGTCTGAGATTAATGTATTCATATTACAAAATGATTCTAAAAACATGTATAATGTTACATTCAAAAAATATGGTTGTTTAGGGGTTAAAAACTAGTTAATACCCATCGCCGCAAGCGCTCTGGGGTTTAAACAAGGAATGGACAGCGACAGCACATTCGGAGCGTGATTTGTTGATGAATATGAAGCTAGCCGTTCGCTCTGGCCATTCGTTGTCAGGCGCTCACATACAACGCTGGACCTGTGAAACAGCGACCCCCCAGCCCGTATTCAACATTACCGCACACCGGCTGAGTCGCTGTCATCAAGCTAACGCCGGCCAAGCACAGCGAATACTGGCTGGCGCTGAAAAAATCACGCTACAGTCGCTCATCTGTCGCTACCTGGCGCTATTAATGAATCGGCCTCCTTGATACATTGTTTCACCCCTCTCCTCAGCGTGGAACAGGCCAGAGTGTCGGGTCCCGACACTCAGAAGACATAAACATGAGCTATTAGTCTCCAGCTGCTCAACACAGACATAATTTTTTTCTAAATTTGTAATTCTTACTCCAACACTTACCTACATTCAAAGTACCATTTAAATATAAGTCACCAAGAAAAATTTGCGATACTGCTCCTGTAACAGGGATGTGCCCGCGTCCGCCATTCACAAATACCTGGCGTGGGCACACGGCCTGCTAAAGGCATAGTGGGGATGCGGCCGCGTCTCGTGCATGCGCCGTTGGCCTGGGGAACGAGGTAAATGTATGGGCGACCTCACACAGCGGGGCATCACGATTTTGAATGTGGGCGTCGCCATCTATAAGATTGGCCTGGGAATCTTATTGATTCCCGGGTAGATCGCTGTGGGTTTTGGTCCACTTTAAGTTTAAAATATTTACATTGTATTTATCAACATTTTTTATGTAATACCCTTAAATATTTATTTGTGATTTTGTAACCTTTCAAAAAATTCTGAAATGAGAAATTTTAGATGCTGGTGAAAGGTTTTTCAAAGGGTTTTCATTAAATGATGCTGAAGGTCCGGTTGAGCTGAGAGGCTCCCACGATAGGACAGATCAGTTCTTTACACTTTAATAACCAGCACAGTGACAGTTCCCAGCAAGGACTGGCTGTATGGACTGTAACACGTCTTACTTTGATAATCTTGACTTTATATTTTGTGCAGGAAGCATCTTTCAGAATGATTCTCTTTTCGCATGTCAGAACCGTCTTTGTGACAGGAATTCGCAATATGCCGCGTACCTGTCAGCTTAGCATAAATCACAGAATAATCATCTCAGATTTGCATTGCTTAGCACATGCTAAAATATTCAGTGTTCCTGGGATTTGCTCAAATAATACAGAACAGGTGTCATTTTTTCCACTATCGAGTTCCGACCCTGAGCCAAGCGGGCTAATGGGAAATCCAGCTTCACAGGCTCGGGCCTGGACTGCTGATGCTGGACGATATGTTGCTCTTTCTATGAATGCTCAGTGTAATACTTCACCGTTTATATGGACAGACTTAGGCCCTTATTTAACAAGGGATAGCGCCAGGTAGCGAATGGTGAGCGAACGGTAATGACGCTCACCGCCACGAGAACGCCGGCTCCCCTCCGCAATCACACATTTATCAAGCCGATCCTGCTTAGCGACTGACAGAGCGCCAGATAGCGAATCATTCATCATTATTCCAGCCTCACCCCACAGCGCCAGCAAGCGACCTTGAACAGCGACAGGTATGACCTCTCACTACCTGGCGCTCTCCAATGCATTTCAATGGAGCAATCTTTAAATATTCATAATTAATTGCTATTAATTTTTTTTTTTTTTTTTTTTTTTTAATGTCAAAAATTCTGTGACCACTTCTGCAATGTTAGATATTTTTTTTAAGCTTAAAAAAAATAAAAAAAAAATTGTGTAGAATTGATATTACAGGTCTGATATTAATGTATTCATATTACAAAATGTTTTGAAAAACATGTTTTTTTTTCTTTCTAAAAATATGGTTGTTTGGGGGTTAAAAAACTACTTTTAACCCATCGCCACCAGCGCTCTGGGGTTTAAACAAGCATTTCACAGCACGAGAATTTTTGGAGCGTGATTTGTTAATGAATATGCTGGGAGCCGTTCCCTATGGCCGTTCGCTGTCATGCGCTCCCATACAGCGCGGAACCTGTCAAACAGCGACTCCTAACCCCATATTCAACATTACCGCACACCGACTGAGTCGCTGTCAACAGCCGAACAACGGCCAAGCACAGCGAATACTAGCGGGCGCTGTGAAAATAACGCTACTGACGCTCATCTGTCGCTACCTGGCGCTATTAATGAATCAGCCTGCCCGGAGGTTATTTGAGAAGGGATAGCGCCAGGTAGTGCCTCGTAGCGGCAGGCAGCGTCTGGTGAACGCCGGGCGCTGTACGCAATACCACATTTATGAAAGAGAATCTGGTGAGCGACTCTAACAGCGCCATGTAGCATCACATGTATTAATCCAGGCAACTCAGCGTATAGCGCCGGCGCTCTAGCTTCCAGAGCACCAGGTATTACCTTTCGCTCAGTGTCACTCTCCCATACATTTCTATGGCCGTTCATTTGTTTGTGTTTAAACAGCGTGTTTGACATTTTTTTTTGCTCCAATAATTGTGTGACGTCTCCTGGTTGCAAACAAAAACTTTTAGAAACTTTTTTGCCTTTTTATATTTTTATGCAGAATTGTCATTACATGTCTGTCACTAAAGTGTTAATGTCA
Organism: Gastrophryne carolinensis; assembly: GCA_027917425.1. Lineage (NCBI taxonomy): Eukaryota > Metazoa > Chordata > Amphibia > Anura > Microhylidae > Gastrophryne > Gastrophryne carolinensis. The sequence goes on from CM051237.1 coordinate 58,155,480, forward strand.
CAGTGTTATAACAATGTCATTCCATGTGTTTTCGCTTTGTTACTGGTGGATATGTGTTAAAAAACAGACTTTAATCACACAGCGTCTGGTGCTCTATGCTACAGCGACCAGATATAGAGAGCCGACGCACTGAGCTGGCGCTACCTCTTGCTCCCTGCAGTGCTGTACTGGTGTTAGAGCGCCCAACATACATCACATTCATCAATGGCGGCCAGGTTACTACAGCGCCTGAGGCACCGCTATACAGATGCTCATCTGCTGATACCTGGTGCTAGTAATGAATCAGCCTCTTAAACCGGACCAACGTCTTTGCACAGTTGGAAAAGAAAGGTAGCAGCCATTTTGGAGCTTCCTCTCCCAGAATCTCAGTCATGCTGCTGCCTGGATTCAACTGACATAACTGACAATGCACAGTAACAGGAAGCCCAGCAGCACTTGGCCTGTTAATGCAGGAGCTGCCATTTTGTTTCTAAAATTTACTACAGCAGGAGTTAGAAAAGGGTAAATGAATGTTTGTGAATAAAGGGGGGTGGGAGCAGCTCAATCACTATTATTTGTACAAAATTATTATTATTATTCAGGGCCTGGGAACTAATTTACCGCCCAGTTTAACCCTCTCATCAACTAAATATCAAGCAACAAACATGTCTAGCTATGTGGAAAGACAGATATTTGGTTGCATATATCTGCAGATACATGTGGAAGCCACACTGCCCCGGCAAGGCACTCTGTGTTTAGTGTGGTCCCTACTCTTAATTTTGAGTCCCCAACATTGGGACATGCAATGCAGACAAATATTTGAGAGCTACTCACCTGGGAAGCTGCCAGCCTCCCTTTAGAACACTTCACAGGGAGAAATCCATATTAACTGAATTCCTCCCTGCTTGTGCTCATGGCAATTCAAATGAATAAAGGGGGGTGGGAGCAGCTCAATCACTATTATTTATACAAAATTATTATTATTACTATTCAGGGCCTGGGAACTAATTTACCGCCCAGTTTAACCCTCTCAAAATGAATGTTTATGTGCAGCAATCTAAATTGCCCTGGGGAGGGATGCATATGAGCACTGGTTTAAGTCATTTTTGACTGTTGGTCTGCTTTAAAGTGGACCAAAACCCATGGACTCAATGTAAGGTGAACTACTGATTCTAATTTTTTTTAATTTTCACTTTGAGACAAAGGCATTTCAGTGAAGCACTTGGGGGCAGTGTCGGTTAGACCTTCTTGGCTTTAAAGTGAACCAAAACCCAGGATTTTAACTGTCCTGTGTTTTGGTCCTTTCCAATCGGGGGTGTCCCACTGCGTGAAACCCCCCAGATCGCTGCAGCCAACTCACCTCTTCCCAGTCCTCTGGTGCATGCGTGGCTGCTTGTCCAATCAGCGCACTCAGAGCTGCTGATGTCACGTCGTCTAAGCCTTTGTCTAAGGCCAGCAGCTCGGAGCTTGCTGACGACCACATCCCCCACTACCCTCTAACAGGGAGCGTGCCCGCGCCGGCCATTTATAAATACCTGGCAGGGGCATGTACCCTGCTAGAGAGATGTATGGGCCACCTCACACAGCGGGAGGAGGGAATGGGTTGGCCTGGGAATCTTATAGATTCCCGGGCAGATCGCTGTGGGTTTTGGACCACTTTAAGTTTTAAATCTTTACATTGTTTTTATCAACATTTTCCAAAAACTTTACTAAGAAACAAGGAGTCCCACCACTCCCAAGTCTGTCCTCCCAAACAATGGCACCACTCACTTATATGATAAACTTGATGATTACTTTATTGATTATCAAAAATTTGTATGTACAATACACACACTATTAAAACCAATTAAAATACATATATACAAGCTGTGGGGATGGAGAGGGGGGGGGGGAACAAGGGGGGTAAGGATATGTAAACACACGCCCCAGATGGTAATAGATACTGAGGCTGTGAATACAATATTAAATATAGGAAAGAGTGTGACCGCTGCTCCAAACCTGGCTGATAATTATTTGTGATGTGTTACAACCTAATTAATACACTAATGTAAACTAATATTTTTCTTAATTTATGTGCAAAACAAAATAAATAAAGTGCTGAGTGCAATGTGTAAACTATCTACCAAAGGACAGCCAGGTAGAGAGACAAAACAGACCCATATATAATGAATAAGTAAACTTACATCTCAGAATGTCCAGTAATCAGACCCCCCCTCCGACGCGTTGCGTGACGTCACCCGTCACTTCTCCAGGGCACCACTTTTTTCCAAAAACTTTGAAATGACTTGAACTTCATTCATCACGCTAAACTTTGATTAACGCTAGAATCAAAAAAATCTATGAACACGTTGTTCCATTTCAAATGTCACTAAAGGTTAAAAGTGCACTGACTGCACTACGCGATCATTGGAGAGGAAATACAGTTTGATGGCATCATATTAGACATTCGATTCAAGATGTTCCTTCATTTAAATTAAAGCCATCTGCTCAACTGAGGTGTAATGTAAACTTAGCTTCACTTTTCGTCATTTTATTGTGTCTAGAAATATGAAATGTTTACCCTGAGGGAGACATTAGTAATGCAGGAAAGCCTCTAATGAGCATCGCACTTCACCAAGACCATAAAAAATATGGAATGTTTAGCATAAGATGAAGTTCAAAGAGTCAATAAAATATATTCATATGTGAAGTCCATAAATGATATATATTTCATATGATGGTTCAGTTATAGAAGATACAGAAAACCTAATGGATTGGTACTGTCAGGTGGAGAACATCATCTAGAATGTTTTTATGGATTTAAAGGGGGACAGTCCCACTGAGTGGTCTCCTTAAGATTTTCATTGCCTTTACTGTTCAGGAGGACAACCTCCCATCCCCCACGTTTCATATTAGATCTTTGGACCATGTGGTTTGCCTTACCCTGGAGGCAGGACTGTAGTTTGTTTTTTTGTATATACGATGATGTGAGGCTTTGAATAGGTTCCTAGGTTACAGAAACTCAACTTTGGAGTGCGGGTGGCCCTTGTGGGTGGCCCTCGCCTATAGCTCATACATGGGTTTGTTGGCACCGTAGGTCTGCTCCTACAATTGAGAGAAGATGAATACGCTACATCGGGGTCCATGTAGCTAGTTTACTTAAACCAGACCTTCAGCATCATTTAATACAAAGCCCAAACCCTTAACAAGCTATTCCCCAGCATCTAAATGCAATATATTTTATGTTTTTAGCCACTTACTTTTTATTCTTTTTCCCACTGGGCTGCAACTCTGTTCAGGATACAGGCGCTGCCATCTTGACTCAGAAGCATTACATACTGAGGAGAGGAGAGCGAGATAAAGTGCAGGGGAGTAGGTTATAGCTGTGCTTTGCACAGACAGAGCAGAGCTGGGGTCAGGGAAAGGACAGCAATCCCAGAATGCAGAGCAACACAGTCAGAAGACATTTCCTGTTTGCAGGCTGCCTGATGCTCCATGAGCCGCCATCTTGGATGTTTCAAGGCTCATAACATGCAGTAGATGCAGGTAGGATGATTTTTAATGCAGGCAATCTGTATGTACAGGGTGTGGGAAACATATAAGATAGACTCTTATTCGGGGTGAAGGTCCACTTTAAGGTTGTGTACTATTGATTTGCAATATGTTTTCCTATCATTTTACAGTGATATGCTGGGGGATCAGTAATGTATTATAATGTTGCTGCCTGCTGTGCTCTGCCAACAAAAGTGCAGGCGCTCCTTCATTTTGGATAATCTGCTGTAATCTGGGAAATTTCTATATAAGTTTCAGTAAATACTGCTCAACCGCTGTGAAGTAATCTATACCACGGCAGCAGTTTGCGGCATCCCATTTCCCAAATTCACGTGCAAATTGGGGCCACCTTCCAGGCTGCGTGTGCCCCTGTATCTACACATAGAAAGAAATCAATATCACTGGGAACATAACAGACGCGATGTTACGCCCCACTGTGATATTCAATTTCAGCGTGCATTAGAAAAAAGGACGAGGCACAGACCTGGAAACATAAAATTAACTCCTAGAGGAGATGTGAAATTTTCGCACTAATTCACACGCACATAAAACCCCTATTTATAATATCTGGAAATAGGTCCTTTGTAAGTGGCGACAGAACAGTGAGATTGGAAGGTCTGGACGTGATGGAAAATGTGCAGATTTTCTAAGCATCCCCCTGGGCTGGGGCCTGTTTGTAATGAAAACATAATTCTGGGCTTCAAAAGAGTATATGGTATATAAGGGGCTGTAATGAGTCCGTCTTTCCCATCACAAATGTGGAAGCTAAAAACATTTTGGTTCATTCATGCCTATCACAGGGGTGTACATAAGTTTCATAGGGGCAGAGCTGGATTATGAGGGGGGTGCAAAGGGCACGTGCCCCGGGGCCTTCACCAACATTTGGGTTATGTTCTGGTCCAGTAGGCTTTTCAGTGTTGCCTGTCGGCCCACGAGCCGGCAACGAAGCCATTGGCATCGGTGGACAAACCTTTTAACCTTTTTTTGTTTTTGCAAACCTGCAGCCAAAGCCCCGGAGAGTCTAGAGCAGCAAAGCCGCCATCAGCAACGCTACAGTGATGGGTGCAGAGCTGTCACTGCACATAAGCCACCAAGCACAGCCGCTGGCAGCTCAATGCAGGGAACTGTTATCTGCTGGACCAGCTGGGTGACTACACCCCTGGGAAAGCACGCACCCGCACAAGGGTGGCACAAGGGACTTGATCTGATGTTCCAGTAAGTAGGAGGGGGCCAGAAAACCACCAATCAGTTACTTGGCTGGAATATTATTTTAAAGGAAAAAAAAATACTGTATCTGGGGCCTACACCAGATTTTGTGCCCAGGGCCCTCCACCACACTAAATCTGGCCCTGCAAAGGGCCCTATAACACATTAGTACTATGGTCCCCCTCCTAGTGTTATGCCACCCCCCCTCCGATTGGCGGCTGAAAAGCCATGGTGCAGCATTTGGCTCTGTATCATCAGCTCCCATGTGACACTGGTGGATGAGATTCACAGTAGACAGAGAGAGGTGACAGTGATGCTTCTCTACTCAGCGAGTAAAGAAGCATTGTAATATACAGAAAGACAATTGCAATACACAGAAAAGCCACTAGGTGTCATCTTGAGTGAGAGGTATAAAATCTTGGCCTGGCTGACCATGTGCTTAGTGGACTTCCTGGTTCCTGAGACATGGCCACTGTAGTCGTGGGGGGAGAGTGAAGAAACAGAGGGCAGCAAGTAAGACCTTAGGAAACAGGGCCGGCGTCAGCACCCGGCAAGGTGGGGCAGCTGCTAGGGTCCCCCGGCCTCCAGGGGAGCCCACTGACAGGGTCGGCGCTTGACTGGCCGCGGACTGGGAGGGCACCGCCAAAGCTTTTGCTCACAGGTAAAAGCTGTGGTGGTGCAACTTCCTTTCCCCACTGTGCGGGGACAACACTATGTAGCAATAAGGTTCCGCTGGTGCCTGTGCCTGGGAGAGAGGAAGGGGCTGGACCGCATTTGCCAGCTCGAGGAAAGTAATAAGGCAACAGGGGGGGGTCACACACAGGGGCATCCAAAATCAGGAGAATCTAGATTCGTTTAGACTCGGAGGTCAGGTTTAAAGGGGTTTGGTGCACTTCAAAGTAGACCAACACTAGAGTTTTGGTCCAAAAAGCATGATCCGTAGGGGAAATCCGGATTTTCTCAGTGATGTAAAGCCACTCTTCACCACAAAGGGGCCCACTAAAACCATGCCGCCCAAGGGCCCACATAAACCTGGAGCCGGCCATGTTAGGAAAGGTGGACATTTCCCTGAAGCCTTCTGTGCAGAAGATCTGCTTGGATCTTTGTCCTCTTGGTGAGAGGAGGATGAAGACCTGTAAGAAGAATTTGTGGAGGAAAAGTTAGTTTTATGAACAACTACCAGAGCTTTTTGAGGCTTGAGAGCAGGAGGATTTGCACATGATGGTATGAAATCAAAGCTGGGCTGATACCTAATTCTCGCCTCCTGTTCAACAAAGTCCACAAACACAGTGAATGGAGGAAATTACACATTATGGGTCTGTTTGCGCAAGCCATTGTTCCTGCAGGTTATAGGGAAGCTTTTTGCACTATAGGGTTAACGTCCCTGGCGTTATCAAGTAAAGCAAGTCCTAACAAATCCCCTTCAGCTTTGGCTACTTGCAGTTCTATTAAGAGGTCACTTAGGCCCTTATTCATGAAGGGATAGCGTCAGGTAGTGGCTGGTTAATGAGAGGTAGCGACAGGTAGCGACTGGTGAACACGTGCAATTACACATTTATCAAGCAGAATCTGTTTAGCGACTGGGATAGCGCCATGTAGCGTCTGATTCATCATTTTCCCAGCCTCAGCGAACAGTGCCGGCGTTCAGCCTTGCACAGCGCCAGGTATGACCTCTCGCTACCTGACGCTCTGCCATACATTTCAATGGACGAACCTTTCCTTCTCTTTAAACTGTTTATTTTTTTTTTTTTTTGGTGGTGTGAGTCGGTCGCTATGAGCAGTCGCTAACATGCGCTCCCATACAGCGCTGTACTGGTCAAATAGCGACTCCTCACAATGTATTCAACATTACTGAACAGCGATGAAGTAGCGACCCACGGCCCAGCACTGCGACTACTAGCAGGTGCTGTGAAAATGCCTGCTACAGACGCTCATCTGTCGCTACCTGGCTTTAGTGATGAATCAGCCTCCCCGTTTCTGCAATGTAAGGTGTCAGTTTTCCTAGTGTTACGTGTCATGGTTGTGGTACCAAAATGCCTATTGTTCAGGTACCTCAATTAACACCTTGTGATTGCTCTTCTTTCTCAGGTGTCCGAATGGCATGGTTCTCGTTCATCAAGTATTGGAATGTCATTGTTCTGGATCTTAAATAGCAATGTTTTGATTGTTCTGTTATCTCAAATGGCTGTGGTTGTGTCATTTTTTTTTCAGTGTCAGGGTGCCATCATATTGGTTCCTTGAGTGTCAGTGCATCATAATTCTGGTTGCTCGTTGATAAGTGTCTGTGTTTTGGGACCTACTGAGCGAAAGGTAATACCTGGCGCTCTGGAAGCTAGAGCGCCGGCGCTATACGCTGAGCCGCCTGTAATAATACATCAGACGCTACATGGCGCTGTTAGAGTCGCTCACCTGATTCGCTTTCATAAATGTGGTTTTGTGTACAGCACCCGGCGTTCACTAGACGCTGCCTGCTGCTACGTGGCACTACCTGGCGCTATCCCATCTTAAATAACCCCCATAGTAGGTTATCCAGGGGATTTTAACCAGTGGTGATTCCCAAATTGGGATGTCCCAGGGATTAAAAAAACTGACTCCCTAGTATTTTAGGCGGTTGTTGCTCATGTGTGTTGTGCCCCTCGAGCTTTCTGTCGGCCTTCTAATGGTCTTTAATTAACACAGACCTGGTCAATAAAACTAAAGGGAAAATAAAGGTTCTCTTGTGTGTGATGTCCCCTGAGGTCCGGTGACATTGCTCTAATAGGGATAAATAGTGACGGGTCGGTAGGTGACTGCTGTGGGATCCATCACTATGAGTAGAGAGCAGACATGAAGTGTGCTGCTGTAATGTCTGTACTCTGATTAATGAAGGGAAGGAAGAGAAATGTAAATATTGGTTGGCTGCCAAAGCAGATTGTGTTTCCCGATGCGGGAATGGCCTGATTGCCTATACGGAGCTTCTGAAGGCGTCTGCGCTCCATATGTAGAGCTGCCAGGGGATTAGAACACGCGTGTAATCCCATCTGTCTTCCATTGGAAGAATTTATTACCAGTAGCCAGGGCATGCAGGTGCTGTTTACTAACCCAGCGGGAGGGGACCATGGATGCTTAGAACGTCTCCTCTACTGAAACCGCAAGTGAATTAGTCATCGGCCAAACGCGGGCCAGTGCTACATTTTGTTTTCAGGGTTTGCAGTGGCCTTGTTACATGACAATATAGCGACAGAAACAACACATATGTATGAAAATGCTATAGGACCCATTTTTATAGCAGAAAAAGTGGAAGGTGGGAAAAAGGTTCCCCGTGGGAACCGGTGTGTGCGTCAGAAGGGTTGGCCTGGCATTGCCCGCAACTTTTACAGCTTGATTGGGTTTACTGTGATTTTTTCTCCATCCTGCGTTCAGCCATGCACTATGCATTCATGTCTCCAGCCTGCTCTGCATCCTATATCCAGTGTGCATATACCCTTGTGTCCAGCCTGTTCTGCATCTTATGTCCAGCCTGCGTGTACCATTGTGTAAAGCCTTCTCTGCATCCTATGTCCAGCTTGCTTGTCCCCTTGTTTCCAGCCTGCTCTGGATCCTATGTCCAGCTTGCTTGTCCCATTGTTTCCAGCCTGCTCTGCATCCTATGTCCAGCTTGCTTGTACCCTTGTGTCCAGCCTGCTCTGCATCCTATGTCCAGCTTGCTTGTACCCTTGTGTCCAGCCTGCTCTGCATCCTATGTCCAGCTTGCTTGTCCCCTTGTTTCCAGCCTGCTCTGGATCCTATGTCCAGCTTGCTTGTCCCATTGTTTCCAGCCTGCTCTGCATCCTATGTCCAGCTTGCTTGTACCCTTGTGTCCAGCCTGCTCTGCATCCTATGTCCAGCTTGCTTGTACCCTTGTGTCCAGCCTGCTCTGCATCCTATGTCCAGCTTGCTTGTCCCCTTGTTTCCAGTCTGCTCTGGATCCTATGTCCAGCTTGCTTGTCCCCTTGTTTCCAGTCTGCTCTGGATCCTATGTCCAGCTTGCTTGTCCCCTTGTATCCAGCCTGCTCTGCATCCTATGTCCAGCTTGCTTGTACCCTTGTATCCAGCCTGCTCTGGATCCTATGTCCAGCTTGCTTGTACCCTTGTATCTGGCCTGCTCTGCATCCTATGTCCAGCTTGCTTGTACCCTTGTATCCAGCCTGCTCTGCATCCTATGTCCAGCTTGCTTGTACCCTGGTGTCCAGCCTTCTCTGCATCCTATGTCCAGCTTGCTTGTCCCCTTGTTTCCAGCCTGCTCTGCATCCTATTTTCCAACTTGCTTGTACCCGTGTATCCAGCCTGCTCTGCATCCTATGTCCAGCTTGCTTGTACCCTTGTATCCAGCCTGCTCTGCATCCTATGTCCAGCTTGCTTGTACCCTGGTGTCCAGCCTTCTCTGCATCCTATGTCCAGCTTGCTTGTACCTTTCTATCCAGCCTGCTCTGCATCCTATGTCCAGCTTGCTTGTCCCCTTGTTTCCAGCCTGCTGCATCCTATGTCCAGCTTGCTTGTACCCTTGTTTCCAGCCTGCTCTGGATCCTATGTCCAGCTTGCTTGTACCCTTGTATCCAGCCTGATCTGCATCCTATGTCCAGCTTGCTTGTCCCCTTGTTTCCAGCCTGCTCTGCATCCTATGTCCAGCTTGCTTGTTCCCTTGTGTCCAGCCTGCTCTGCATCCTATGTCCAGCTTGCTTGTACCCTTGTGTCCAGCCTGCTCTGCATCCTATGTCCAGCTTGCTTGTACCCTTGTGTCCAGCCTGATCTGCATCCTATGTCCAGCTTGCTTGTCCCCTTGTTTCCAGCCTGCTCTGCATCCTATGTCCAGCTTGCTTGTTCCCTTGTGTCCAGCCTGCTCTGCATCCTATGTCCAGCTTACTTGTCCCCTTGTTTCCAGCCTGCTCTGCATCCTATGTCCAGCTTGCTTGTTCCCTTGTGTCCAGCCTGATCTGCATCCTATGTCCAGCTTGCTTGTTCCCTTGTGTCCAGCCTGATCTGCATCCTATGTCCAGCTTGCTTGTCCCCTTGTATCCAGCCTGCTCTGGATCCTATGTCCAGCTTGCTTGTCCCCTTGTATCCAGCCTGCTCTGCATCCTATGTCCAGCTTGCTTGTCCCCTTGTATCCAGCCTGTTCTGCATCCTATATCCAGCTTGCTTGTACCCTGGTGTCCAGCCTGTTCTGCATCCTATGTCCAGCTTGCTTGTACCCTTGTATCCAGCCTGTTCTGCATCCTATGTCCAGCTTGCTTGTACCCTTGTATCCAGCCTGTTCTGCATCCTATGTCCAGCTTGCTTGTATGCTTGTGTCCAGTCTGCTCTGCACCCTATGTTCATCCTGCTTGTACCTATTGTGCCCAGTCTGATCTGCATTCTATGTCCAGCCTCCTTGTACCACTGTATCCAGCCTGCTTATGTCTAGCCTGCTTTGCATTCTAATGTCCAGCCTACTTGGACTCTTGTGTCTGTCTACCCAGCCTGATCTGTATCCTATATCCAGTTTGATTGTACCATTGAGTCCAGCCTACTTGCCATCCTATGTCCAGCTTGCTTGTACCATTGTGTCCAGCCTACTTGCCATCCTATGTCCAGCTTGCTTGTACCCTTGTGTCCAGCCTGATCTGCATCCTATATCCAGCTTGCTTGTACCCTGGTGTCCAGCCTGATCTGCATCCTTGTGTCCAAGCTTGCTTGTACCCTTGTGTCCAGCGCACTCTGTATCTTTATGTCCATCTTACTTGTCCCCTTGTAACCGGCCTGCTCTGCATCCTATGTCCATCCTGCTTGTACCCTTGTGTCCAGCCTGCTCTGCATCCTATGTCCTGCTTGTACCCTTGTGTCCAGCCTGCTCTATCCTATGTCCTGCTTGTACCCTTGTGTCCAGCCTGTTCTGCATCTTATGTCCAGCCTGCGTGTACCATTGTGTAAAGCCTTCTCTGCATCCTATGTCCAGCTTGCTTGTCCCCTTGTTTCCAGCCTGCTCTGGATCCTATGTCCAGCTTGCTTGTACCCTTGTGTCCAGCCTGCTCTGCATCCTATGTCCAGCTTGCTTGTCCCCTTGTTTCCAGCCTGCTCTGGATCCTATGTCCAGCTTGCTTGTCCCATTGTTTCCAGCCTGCTCTGCATCCTATGTCCAGCTTGCTTGTACCCTTGTGTCCAGCCTGCTCTGCATCCTATGTCCAGCTTGCTTGTCCCCTTGTTTCCAGCCTGCTCTGGATCCTATGTCCAGCTTGCTTGTCCCCTTGTTTCCAGTCTGCTCTGGATCCTATGTCCAGCTTGCTTGTCCCCTTGTTTCCAGCCTGCTCTGCATCCTATGTCCAGCTTGCTTGTACCCTTGTATCTGGCCTGCTCTGCATCCTATGTCCAGCTTGCTTGTACCCTGGTGTCCAGCCTTCTCTGCATCCTATGTCCAGCTTGCTTGTACCTTTCTATCCAGCCTGCTCTGCATCCTATGTCCAGCTTGCTTGTCCCCTTGTTTCCAGCCTGCTCTGCATCCTATGTCCAGCTTGCTTGTACCCTTGTGTCCAGCCTGCTCTGCATCCTATGTCCAGCTTGCTTGTCCCCTTGTTTCCAGCCTGCTCTGCATCCTATGTCCAGCTTGCTTGTTCCCTTGTGTCCAGCCTGATCTGCATCCTATATCCAGCTTGCTTGTTCCCTTGTGTCCAGCCTGCTCTGCATCCTATGTCCAGCTTGCTTGTACCCTTGTGTCCAGCCTGCTCTGCATCCTATGTCCAGCTTACTTGTCCCCTTGTTTCCAGCCTGCTCTGCATCCTATGTCCAGCTTGCTTGTTCCCTTGTGTCCAGCCTGATCTGCATCCTATGTCCAGCTTGCTTGTTCCCTTGTGTCCAGCCTGATCTGCATCCTATGTCCAGCTTGCTTGTCCCCTTGTATCCAGCCTGCTCTGGATCCTATGTCCAGCTTGCTTGTCCCCTTGTGTCCAGCCTGCTCTGCATCCTATGTCCAGCTTGCTTGTCCCCTTGTATCCAGCCTGCTCTGCATCCTATGTCCAGCTTGCTTGTCCCCTTGTATCCAGCCTGTTCTGCATCCTATATCCAGCTTGCTTGTACCCTGGTGTCCAGCCTGTTCTGCATCCTATATCCAGCTTGCTTGTACCCTGGTGTCCAGCCTGCTCTGCATCCTATATCCAGCTTGCGTGTACCCTTGTATCCAGCCTGCTCTGCATCCTATGTCCAGCTTGCTTGTACCCTTGTATCCAGCCTGTTCTGCATCCTATGTCCAGCTTGCTTGTACCCTTGTATCCAGCCTGTTCTGCATCCTATGTCCAGCTTGCTTGTATGCTTGTGTCCAGTCTGCTCTGCACCCTATGTTCATCCTGCTTGTACCTATTGTGCCCAGTCTGATCTGCATTCTATGTCCAGCCTCCTTGTACCACTGTATCCAGCCTGCTTATGTCTAGCCTGCTTTGCATTCTAATGTCCAGCCTACTTGGACTCTTGTGTCTGTCTACCCAGCCTGATCTGTATCCTATATCCAGTTTGATTGTACCATTGAGTCCAGCCTACTTGCCATCCTATGTCCAGCTTGCTTGTACCATTGTGTCCAGCCTACTTGCCATCCTATGTCCAGCTTGCTTGTACCCTTGTGTCCAGCCTGATCTGCATCCTATATCCAGCTTGCTTGTACCCTGGTGTCCAGCCTGATCTGCATCCTTGTGTCCAAGCTTGCTTGTACCCTTGTGTCCAGCGCACTCTGTATCTTTATGTCCATCTTACTTGTCCCCTTGTAACCGGCCTGCTCTGCATCCTATGTCCATCCTGCTTGTACCCTTGTGTCCAGCCTGCTCTGCATCCTATGTCCTGCTTGTACCCTTGTGTCCAGCCTGCTCTATCCTATGTCCTGCTTGTACCCTTGTGTCCAGCCTGCTCTGCATCCTATATCCATCCTGCTTGTACCCTTGTGTCCAGCCTGATCTGCATCCTATATCCATCCTGCTTGTACCCTTGTGTCCAGCCTGATCTGCATCCTATATCCATCCTGCTTGTACCCTTGTGACCCTTGTGTCCAGCCTGCTCTGTGTCCTATGTTCAGCTTGATTGTACCCTTGTGTCCAGCCTGCTCTGCGTCCTATGTCCTGCTTGTACCCTTGTGTCCAGCCTGCTCTGCATCCTATATCCATCCTGCTTGTACCCTTGTGTCCAGCCTGCTCTGCATCCTATGTCCATCCTGCTTGTACCCTTGTGACCCTTGTGTCCAGCCTGCTCTGTGTCCTATGTCCAGCTTGCTTGTACCCTTGTGTCCAGCCTGCTCTGCACCCTATGTCTATTGTGCTTGCACCCCTGTATATAGCCTGTTTGTACCCTTGTGTCCAACCTGCTCTACATCCTTATGTCCAGCCTACTAGCATTATTGTTTCCAGCCTGCTCTGCATCCTTATATCCAATATGCTCTGTATCCTTATGTCCAGTCTGCTGTGTATCCTTATCTCCAGCCAACTCGCACCCTTGTGTCTATGCTGTTGGCAACCTTTTTAGGCTTTGTCTATTGTAGGGGACTCACCAGCATGTGATTGTTTATCCAGGAAACAGCTGAAACGGGAATGGCTGTGGGTGGAGGAGACTGGCAGCACAGACGTTTGCCATATCTGATGCTGTAAAGCTCCGCTCATCATTATTGCTCAGATCGGCTCTATTTAAAAGTTCCTTAAGCCCCAGAGTGAATAGAGTAAAGTGGCGACATGTATAATAAATCACAGGGAATCCTGCAGCGACACATGCCTGCAGCTTATTCTTCCTGGGAAATGGCCTGTCAGGTTTACAGGCGACTTCCCTACAAGGGTAACTGTAGACTCCATCATGCTCCGGGCGTTATCGTACTGGAGCTCCTCATGAGTGATCGAAGACTGGAGATGAATTCCTAAGTGTCCTGCATATAATGAGCGCTCAGCGATTCATGCGGTTTTATTTTAAGGAGGAACAGTTATAAATGAAAGATAACAGGATGTCTGTATAGCACAAATTACACCAGTAAAACAGCTGAAAGGGTTAAGCAAGCTTGCCTTGTATTGGCATATTAATTGACAATGACAGAACTGGCGGTGATTGGCAGGAAGGAGGTGAGCCTCCAAAAACCCAGATAAACAGAGATGCTGTCTAACCTTGTCTTGTAGAGGTTCCTAAAATAGCACAACATTCAATGGCTTCCTGATTGGAGCACTCATTAAACCGGACCTTCAGCATCATTTAATATAAAGCCCAAATCCTTAAAAAAACTATTCCCTCAGCAACTAAAGTCAATAGATTTTTAAGTTTTTAGTCACTAAATTTTTATCCTTTCCCCACTGGGATGCAACACTGTTTAGGATTCTAGGATACGAAGAGGAGAGGGGGCAAAAGTGCAGGGGGCGGGGTTAAAGCTGTGCAAAGCTTTGCACAGACAGAGCAGAGTCGAGGTGCAGGTAGGATGATTTTTAATGTGAGCAATCTGTCTGTACAGGGTAAGGGAAACATACAAGATAGGCTCTATTTCAGGGTGAAGGTCGGGTTTAAGGAGCTCATTAGCCTGCAATTATTTTATATAATATATAATTATATTAATATTATAATATAATGACCATCGACTATGTGTATCACCAAATGTCTAAGAAAGAGACGGCTGTTTTGTGGAGAATACGGAGATGGTGTTTAGTTTCTTGTGGTTTTGTCTAGTTTCTCATGGCCTGTTTTTTTTGATCACCAAACACAGGTTTTTTTTTTTTTTGCTCACTACAGTTCATCATAAACACTATTTTGCAATTTCATCATTACATAACACTTTGGGTTTATAAAAGATGGTCAGCCAGCCTTAGGCCCTTATTTATGAAGGAATAGCGACAGGTAGCGACTGGTGAGCGGCCGGTAATGACGGGCCCCGCCACGTGAACGCCGGCTCCCCACCACAATCACACATTTATCAAGCCAATCCTGCTTAGCGACTGAGATAGCGCCATATAGCGACTCATTCATCATTATTCCAGCCTCAGCCCACAGCGCCAGCATCCGACCTTGAACAGCGACAGGTATGACCTCTCGCTACCTGGCGCTCTCCAATGCATTTCAATGGAACAATCTTTAAATATTCATAATTAATTGTTATTAATGTTTTTTTTTTTTTTTTTTTAAATGTGAAAAATTCTGTGACCACTTCTGCAATGTTAGATTTTTTTTTAAGGTAAAAAAAAAAAAAAAAGAAATTTGTGCAGAATTGATATTACAGGTCTGATATTAATGTATTCATATTACTAAATTATTTTAAAAACTTGTTTTTTTTGGTTTCCAAAAATATGGTTGTTAAACTACTTTTAACACATCGCCGCCAGCGCTCTGGGGTTTAAGCATGCATTTCACAGCGCGAGAATTTTTTGAGCGTGATTTGTTAATGATTATGGTGGGAGCCGGTCGCTAGGGCCAGTCGCTATCATGCGCTCCCATACAGTGCCGAACCTGTCAAATAGCGACTCCTCACCCAATATTCAACATTACGGCTGAGTCGCTGTCAACAACCGAACAACGGCCAAGCACAGCGACTACTAGCGGGCGCTCTGAAAATGCCGCTACAGTCGCTCAACTGTCGCTACCTGCCGCTATTAATGAATCGGCCTCCCCGTCTCATATGTGAGTGGATAGATGATGCAGAAACCTGTATGTTATGAGACTCTTGGTTTTGCTTGGATGTAGCTTGGATGTAGCTTGTAACTATATTAAACTCACCAGATGTCCCACTATCAGTGGAAACATGCCACTTTGAGGCATTTTGTCTCACTGTCCTCCCAAAACCTCTGGGGACTCTTTAATGTTCCACTTTGATAACATTGGACTGTCCCACCAAATCCAGGACGTGTAGTCAATTTAGACCTTACTCCTGCTCATTGGCTGAAAGAAAGTAGTGGAATGTATGGAATGGCTGAGCCTAAGGTCAATCACCAACATCCTTTGTGGACCAAGGATATCTAAGTTGTTATTTAAAGTGGACCAAAGCCCACCCTGGAGTCTATGAATGGCCGTCGTGGGCATGCTCCCTGTTAAAGGGTAGTGGGGATTAAAGACACAAAGAATAGATGGAGATAAATAAAGACATTAAAAAAAAAAATAAGGAAAGAACTGAGAGAGAAAGAACAAACAAAAGGATAGAATTAATGATAGAAAGAAAGTGAATGAATGACAGAAACAAAGATTTACAGAGGTTACAATTTACAGAGGTGGATTGGCAAGAAAGAATAAGAGCAAGAAAGGGAAGAAAAAAGAAAAAAAGGAATGGCAGAATGAACAGATACAAGAAAGAAATAAAGAATACACAGAAAGGAAGTAACATATATATAGATAGAAGATAGATGGATAGATAGATAGATAGATAGATAGATAGATAGATAGATAGAAGGAAAATAATAGAAGGAAAGAAAAAAAGAAATAAATAAAGGAAAGGAAGAAAGAAATGGAATGGCAGAAAGAACAGATGGAAATGAATAGAAGGAAAAGAAAAAAGAAAAGAAACAAAGAATAGATGGACTAACAGAAACGTTCTCCCAATGGCCAATCGGCCCCTTGCTGACAGTCCTTAGTCCTGGTTACTGCAACGGCCTTGTGTCCTGCATAGACCCAGAGTATAGGGAATGAGGTGGGCCCCCAAGGTGCAAGGCCCCCGGCAGCTGCCCAGGTATGCCCAGTACTGATGCCGGCCCTGATGTAAATAGTGAAAGCCATGGAGCTCTCTCATAGAAAATAGTAGGCCCAGAAATCTCCAGAGCACAGCTGCCATGGGAGCAGGAACCTGTTACATAGGAGATGGGATACACAGTGCGCTTTGTCTTGTTGAGCTATTGCCCGGCCATAAAATGACGTGTTCTGCATTCTTCCTCTGAACTACATGGAGAGATGGAGAGGTCAGGAGGACTCTTCTGGTAAATGTGTTTTGCTACATTTGCACTTCCCACAACCTAAAATAAGTGGAAAACAAATACTGCAAACTGCTCAGCTAGAAACTCAGTTCTCAGCTGGTAGAAGGATGCCCGGGATGCCATTGCTATTGACCTCCCGCAGCCTGACTCCCCTGCTGCTCCTACACATCTGAGGGCCATTACTGTTACCCAACTCCAGACTATATTTTCTATTAAGGTAAGGTCAAGAGGGGGTTAGAGCCATTTAACCAGGGGTGTAACTTTAAGCATACCTCCCAAGTGTCCCTGATTTGGAGGGATTGTTCCTCTTTTGAATCCATGTCCCCCTGTCCCTCGTTGTTCTCCTTTGCTCCCCTTTGAGATGCAGATCTGCATCAATAAATGATTCCTTTGCCTCTTCAAAGTGTTTTGCTTGTAACGGTTGCATCCTATGTCCTATTAATCAATGAGGGGGTGTGGCTTAATTTAACAATTGTCCCTTTTTCCCACCCTGAAAAGTTGGTAGGTATGACTTGATGGGGTGCAGGGGGTGCGACTGCACTGCCTCCCAGAAGGTCAGGAGGGTACCATTATTGTTGCTCATCCAGTCTTTTATTATATTTGTGCTCACTTGGCATCATTTATATAAAGGAAGCACCGCGTGTCTCTGCTGTTTCAATCATTAGTTATCTAACTGCATCCAACTAAGATGAAAGACAGAAAAAAGTTTACTGTATGAGCTGTGAAAGGGCCACATTTAATGTTTGCACCAGGGCCCGTCACATTTAGAGGCCGATTCATTAATAGCACCAGGTAGCGACAGATGAGCGACAGTAGCGTTATTTTCACAGCGCACGCTAGTATTCGCTGTGCTTGGCCGTTGTTCGGCTGTTGACAGCGACTCAGTTGGTGTGCAGTAATGTTGAATACGGGGTTAGGAGTCGCTGTTCCACGCTGACACGCTGACATGCTGTTCCACGCTGACAGGTTCCACGCTGTATGGGAGCGCATGACAGCGAATGGCCATAGCGAACGGCTCCCAGCATATTCATTAACAAATCACGCTCAAAAAATTCTCGCGCTGTGAAATGCATGTTTAAACCCCAGAGCGCTGGCGGCGATGGGTTAAAAGTAGTTCTTTAACCCCCAAACAACCATATTTTTTGAAAAAAAAAAAACATGTTTTTCAAAACATTTTGTAATATGAATACATTAATATCAGACCTGTAATATCAATTCTGCACATTTTTTTTTTTTTTTTAACCTTAAAAAAATATCTAACATTGCAGAAGTGGTCACAGAATTTTTGACATTTAAACAAAAAAAAAAACATTAATAGCAATTAATTATGAATATTTAAAGATTGTTCCTTTGAAATGCATTGGAGAGCGCCAGGTAGCGAGAGGTCATACCTGTCGCTGTTGAAGGTCGCTCACTGACGCTGTGGGGTGAGGCTGGAATAATGACGAATGATTCACTATCTGGCGCTCTGTCAGTCGCTAAGCAGGATCGACTTGATAAATGTGTGATTGCGGAGGGGAGCCGGCGTTCTCGTGGCGGTGACCGTCATTACCGTTCGCTCACCATTCGCTACCTGGCGCTATCCCTTGTTAAATAAGGGCCTTAATCTTTCATTTTTTGTCTGCACACATATCCTGCCTGTGTCGGTTCATTTAAAATAAACTCCCCGGACATCACACAGACACCCCAAACTCTTTGTAGGTGGGCACACCTTTAAAGTGAACCAAAACCCAGGATTTTGACTATCCCCTAGATCGCCACAACCAACTCATCTCTTCCTAGTCCTACGGCTCATGCGCGGCCGCTCGTCCAATCAGCGCGCTCGGAGCGGCTGACCTCACAGCATCTAAGCCAGAGGTTCCAAGTGCGCTAGCGGCTGCATCCCCCACTTCCCCTTTAACAGGCCGATCACACTGGGTTTGGGTCCACTTTAAGAGACTCAGCAATCAGCTGCTCTGTCCTCAGTTGTGTTTTCACTGTTCTACTTTTCCTCTGTGTCCCTTTGTTTTGCACACCCCTTCCTTTTTTATTTCCTTTCCACATTATCTCAATCTTCTCATATTCCCTTCTTTTTTTCACCCTTTCCACGTCTCCTCTACTCTCCTCTTTTTCAATCACCTCTTTTCCATTTTTCTTTTGTTGTTTTCTCCTTTTCACATTTCCTCCATATTTCTCTCCCTTCCACATTCCTTCCATCATTTTCTTTTTCCGAATTTCCTCCATAAATAACCTCCTTTACACCTTTCCTCCATCTTTCTGTCCTCGAGGTTTAATATGCAGATCTGTATCAATAAGTGATTCATTTGCCTTTTGAAAGTGTTGTGTATATATATATATATATATATAGAGAGAGAGAGATAGATAGATAGATATATCTATATATATATATTTAGATATATATATCTAGATATATATATCTATATATATATATTTAGATATATATATCTAGATATATATATCTATATATATATATATATATATATATATATATATATATATATAGTTATATATATTGTTATAACTGTTACAATCTATCTCCTATCCAGCAAATGTCCCTCTTTGTCACCCTGAAAGTTGGTGGGTATATATATATATATATATATATATATATATATATATATTTATATATGATATATTTATACAGTAGCAGTAATTAGCTTGCTGCGTAATTGTTTCATGCCTAATTACTAACGCAGGAAGAACTAGGCCTATGGAAAATGTCACTGAGCTTGTGGAATAAAAACAAATAATAAATCAGCATTTCTAAGTGATACAGAAGCAGCGGCCTGTCACAAAGCAGGAAATTAGAACCCAAAGGAGGGGCGATAAGGTCCATCGAATCTCAGAATAGAAGCACCTAAAGAAATTATGCTGCTTGGCAGCCAATCAACTGGCTTTTCGTATTCAGCCGAACCCGAACCCAAACTGGCTGATGTCTGTGCTCTGATTCAAAGACCCGAAG
The DNA here is from genome assembly GCA_027917425.1 of Gastrophryne carolinensis. Lineage (NCBI taxonomy): Eukaryota > Metazoa > Chordata > Amphibia > Anura > Microhylidae > Gastrophryne > Gastrophryne carolinensis. Next base: position 58,175,049 of record CM051237.1, read on the forward strand.
TTGCGAACTTCAGCACAGATACGAACTTTGCAGTTCGGGTTTACTCATCCCTATCTGCAGGAGGCAGAGGGAGAGGCAGGAGGAGGCAGAGGGAGAGGCAGGAGGAGGCAGAGGGAGAGGAAGGAGGAGGCAGAGGGAGAGGCAGGAGGAGGCAGAAGGAGGGTCAGGAGGAGGCAGAGGGAGAGGCAGGAGGAGGCAGAAGGAGGGTCAGGAGGAGGCAGAGGAAGAGGCAGGAGGAGGCAGAGGGAGAGGCAGGAGGAGGCAGAGGGAGAGGCAGGAGGAGGCAGAGGGAGAGGCAGGAGGAGGCAGAGGGAGAGGCAGGAGGAGGCAGAGGGAGAGGCAGGAGGAGGCAGAGGGAGAGGCAGGAGGAGGCAGAGGGAGAGGCAGGAGGAGACAGAGGGAGAGGCAGGAGGAGGCAGAGGGAGAGGCAGGAGGAGACAGAGGGAGAGGCAGGAGGAGGCAGAGGGAGAGGCAGGAGGAGGCAGAGGGAGAGGCAGGAGGAGGCAGAGGGAGGGTCAGGAGGAGGCAGAGGGAGAGGCAGGAGGAGGCAGAGGGAGAGGCAGGGGGAGGCAGAGGGAGAGGCAGGAGGAGGCAGAGGGAGGGTCAGGAGGGGGCAGAGGGAGAGGCAGGAGGAGGCAGAGGGAGGGTCAGGAGGAGGCAGAGGGAGAGGCAGAGGGAGAGGCAGGAGGAGGCAGAGGGAGGGTCAGGAGGAGGCAGAGGGAGAGGCAGGAGGAGGCAGAGGGAGAGGCAGGAGGAGGCAGAGGGAGGGTCAGGAGGAGGCAGAGGGAGAGGCAGGAGGAGGCAGAGGGAGAGGCAGGAGGAGGCAGAGGGAGGGTCAGGAGGAGGCAGAGGGAGAGGCAGGAGGAGGCAGAGGGAGAGGCAGGAGGAGGCAGAGGGAGGGTCAGGAGGAGGCAGAGGGAGAGGCAGGAGGAGGCAGAAGGAGGGTCAGGAGGAGGCAGAGGAAGAGGCAGGAGGAGGCAGAGGGAGAGGCAGGAGGAGGCAGAGGGAGAGGCAGGAGGAGACAGAGGGAGAGGCAGGAGGAGGCAGAGGGAGAGGCAGGAGGAGACAGAGGGAGAGGCAGGAGGAGACAGAGGGAGAGGCAGGAGGAGACAGAGGGAGAGGCAGGAGGAGGCAGAGGGAGGGTCAGGAGGAGGCAGAGGGAGAGGCAGGAGGAGGCAGAGGGAGAGGCAGGAGGAGGCAGAGGGAGAGGCAGGAGGAGGCAGAGGGAGGGTCAGGAGGGGGCAGAGGGAGAGGCAGGAGGAGGCAGAGGGAGGGTCAGGAGGAGGCAGAGGGAGAGGCAGGAGGAGGCAGAGGGAGAGGCAGGAGGAGGCAGAGGGAGGGTCAGGAGGAGGCAGAGGGAGAGGCAGGAGGAGGCAGAGGGAGAGGCAGGAGGAGGGAGGGACCAGCTCTCCTGTGCCGCTCTGCTGAGCTGATTGGGGAACGGAATGAAAAAAAGAGACCTGAACCTGTAAGCCTGATATCTCGCCCAATTCTGCTTCAATTTAAAAAAGGAAAACAGTTTAGGACAGCGCCAAATGTAACCCGACACAATGGTGTAACAATGACTTTTACCTGCTGTATCCCTTTAATAAAGTCCACCTGTGGGTAATGTATTCTCAGTATAAATATAGTTGCTCTTTGAAGGCCTTGGACAAACAAACAGAATCATGGAACTAAGGAACACAAGATAGCTCAGGGATACATTTGTGGTGATGTGTATTGCAAGGTTAGGTTATAAAAACAATTCCCAAGCTCTGAACATGTCACCGAGCACGCTGTTCAATCCATCATTATAAATGGAAAGAGTATGGCACCACTGCAAACTTACCAAGACATGGCCGTCTACCAAAACTGACAGCCAGGGCTGTTCCTATGGGACCGTAAGCAGGGTGATCACCCAGGGCACCAAGCTATTGGGGCCACCATTGTCTCAGCCATTCTGATCTCTACAGATTATTCGGGACCACTGTTAGTGATAAAGGCCATAAGACAGGCCCCTCATCCTCCGATATTGGGCTCAGCAGGATTGGTGAGGGGCAGAATATTCACCTTTCTGCACTGAGCACTATTTTGCCCAGAAACTGCCATGCTTAGAGCCCAGACAAGGAGAACACTAATTAGAAAAGCCCGGGATGCCCAGGATCACTATGGAGGAGCAGCTGAGACCATAGCTCAGGTGGTGGAATGTACGAACAGGAAAACTAGTCATGTAGCCTACCAATTTGGCCCTTATGGAATCGCAGTAGAAGAAGCTATTTTCTAAAGCAAGCCATAAGTTTGCCTTAAAGTGGACCAACACCCTGCTGGATCGGCCCAGGAATCTATAAGATTCACAGGCCGATCCGATCCCTCCCTGCGGGGCATCCAAAATCGTGATGCCCCGCTGTGTGAAACCCCCCAGGACGCCCGCTAATCCTACTTTATCCCGGTCCAACGGCGCATGCGCGGGCCGTGGCCACATCTCGCTCTTCTCTCTAGCAGGGTGCGTGCCGGAGCCGGCCATTTGTGAATGGCTGGCGCGGGTGCACTCCCTGTTAGAGGGAAGCACGAATTGCGTCCGCCAGCGTGCTCGGAGCTGCTGTGGTAAGACGTCTCATTGACGCGCATACCACAGCGGCTCCGAGGGCACTGATTGGACGAGCGGCTGCACATACGCCATAGGAGCGGGGTGAGGTGAGTTTTATCAGGAAATCTGGGGGTGCCCCGGGGAAGTGGACCAAAACCCAGGATAGTCAAAATCCTGGGTGTTGGTCCACTTTAAGCTATATAGGGGACACAGCAAGCATATGAAAGAAGATGCTCTGCTCAGATGAGACCAAAATTGAACTTTGTGGACTAAATGGCAAACACAGAAAGCTAACACTGCACATCACCCTGGACTAGAGTTGCCTGGCCAGTATTTTCTTTTTTTAACTTTACTGGCCACTGGCCTGGGGGGTAACAGTATTTGTTTTTTTACTGGTAATTGGGGATGGGAAAAGTATACCGGCAATTACAATTACCAGTAAAAGACAAATACCAGCACCGCCAGGCCAGTGGCCAAAGACATCAAAAAAATAAATACTGGTCAGGTGGCAACCCTACCCTGGAGACACCATCCCGATTGTGAAACATGGGGGGTGGCAGCATCATGCTGTGGATAGGGTTTACTGTGGAATGACTTGCTGTAATGCCAACACTCACCATCCAATCTGACTGAGCTAGAGCTGTTTTGCAAAAGAAAATGGACCACCGGTTTAAAGTGGACCAAACCCATGCCGATCGATTTCCTCCCCCAGGGGCATCCAAAATCAGGGTGTCCCACAGTGTGAAATCCCCGGGTTACCCCATACATTTATTTTCTTTCCTGGTCCAGCCGCGACCTCATCCCTGCTATCCCTCTAGCAGGGCGCGTGCCCACGCCAGGCATTTGTGAATGGCTGGAATGGGCACGCTCTCTGTTAGAGGCTGATTCACTACTAACGCCAGGTATCGGCAGATGAGCGTCTGTATAGCGGTGCTTAGAGTGACCACTAGTAGACGATGTAAGCGGGTATCGGGCACTGTAACAGAGCACCTCAGTCGCTGTAGTAACCTGGCCGGCATTGATGAATGTGATGTATGTTGGGCGCTCCAACACCAATACAGCGCTGCAGGGAGCGAGAGGTAGCGCCAGCTCAATGCGACCGACTCTTGGCTTCTCATCATACAAGACATGCACAGCGTTGTAGCTCTAAATCTGGTGCCAGACGCTGTGTGATTAAAGTCTGTATTTAAACACATATCCACCAGTAACAAAGCGAAAACACATGGAATGACATTGTTATAACACTGTGACATTAACACTTTAGTGCCAGACCTGTAATGACAATTCTGCATAAAAATCTAAAAAGTCTAAAAAGGTTTCTAAAAGTGTTTGTTTGCAGCCAGGAGAGGTCACACAATGATTGGAGCAAAAAATAAAAAATGTCAAACATGCTGTTTAAACACAAGCAAATGAACGGCCATTGAAATGTATGGGAGAGCGACAGTGAGGGAAAGGTAATACCTGGCGCTCTGGAAGCTAGAGCACTGGCGCTATACACTGAGCCACCTGTAATAAAACCCCGGGTGCTACACCAGATTCACTTTCTTAAATGTGGTTTTGTGTACAGCGCCCGGCGTTCACCAGACGCTGCCTGCCGCTACGAGGCACTACCCTGCGCTATCCCTTCTTGAATAATCCCCTTAGACGGCATGACATCAGCCGCTCCAAGCGGGCTTTTTGGACGAGCGTGCGTAGCACCGAGAAGAGGTAAGTTGGCATTGGCGATCTGGGGGGGTTTCACACACCCCGATCAGGGTGCCCCAGGGGAAAGGACCAAAACCCAGGATAGTCAAAATTGGAGATTTGCAAAGTGATAGAGACACCCCAGCAGACCAGAGCTGTAATTGCAGCTAAAGGAGGCCCTAACTCAGGGGGGGCTGAATACATACACTGGAAAGTGGCATACACTTTCCAGTTTTTTGGGGGGGAAAAGCACCTATAATTTTCTTTACACATCACAAATACTTGTTACCTTGTGTTGCTCTATCGCATAAAATCTCAATAAAATACATTTAGGTTTGTATGTGAAAAGGGGTTATGAATAGTTTTTTAAGGCACTGTAAATATCTGCTGTGGGGGTCGGATTCTTCTTTTAACTGGTGTAAACAAGGCTGAAGATAAATGGCTAAAGCCACAATCAGCTGAGACATCTGCCGCGGTTATTCTTACCCAGGGATGACATCAGGTGGATGCTATCCTGCCCATTGGGGAGAACACGTGATTTCCTGGGTCCGGAAGGCCGCTTACTGGAGGAAGCTGTGAAAGTTCAGCCCAAGGCTGTGGACACATCTGTAAGGTTACAGCATTTCTCATTCTGCAGCTGTGCTCAGCTTTGTCACACTTTGCGGGGAGTTCTTAGGAACCTTAACCTTATATATGATTAATATGTTGGCATTGGATGAAGCAGTCAGGGTTGGCTGGACGTGTAGACTCCTTTGTGCATCTCTAGTGGACCTGCCTGAAAATTTGAAATGACCGATTTCGAGAGCTCAAGTCAAACAAGGCTTAAAGTGCACCAACACCCAGGATTTTGACTATCCTGGGTTTGGTCCACTTCCCAGGGGCCCCCCGAACGGCCTGCGCATGCGCCGTTGGACCGGAAATCAGGTAAGGTTTACCGGCGTCCACACAGCGGGGCATCCCGAATTTGGATGCTCCGTGGGGAGGGATCGGATAAGATTCCCAGGCCGGCTGGGTGTTGGTCCACTTTAAACGGGACCTTCACCCTATCTTATATGTTTCCCCCACCCTGTACATACAGATTGTCCTCATTAAATATCATCCTACCTGCACCTACTGCATTTTCTGAGCCTTTTAACATCCAAGATGGCAGCTTGTGGTGTCTCAAGCTGCCTGCAAAAAGGAAGTGTCTTCTGACTATGCCGCTCTGCATTCTGGGATTGCTGTTCTTTTCCTGACTCCAGCTCTGCTGTCTTTAACTCTGCCCCCCTGTGCTTTTCACCACTCTCCCCTCCTTAGTATGTGATGCTTCTGAGCCAAGATGGTGGCACCGTATCCTGAGCAGAGTTGCAGCCCAGTGGAGGAAAGAATAATAAGTGACTTAAAATATATTAATTTTAGATGCTGGGGAATAGTTTTTTTAAGGGTTTAGGCTTTTCATTGAATTATGCTGAAGGTCCGGATTAAAGCAAACCAATAGTTCCAACATGGGGCGTTCCGATTGCTGATACCCCCAAACGCATAACCCTCACTGCAAGCCCTGTTTGCCCTTAGCTGGATCAACACCCTTACAAGAAACAGTGCTCATATTCATCTCACCCCAGGGCAATTCAGATTGATGCACATAAAAATTAATATACATTTTTGTAACTCCTGCCATGTGTGATTCTTCCTCCTTGAAGGCGTTGTATGAATCTGCCAGTGGCCTTGGAAGAGGAAGTGCTGCCGGGCAGGGGAGGGCTTATCATTTTTAGGGGCCTCATGCAAACTTGTGTCTGGGGGCCCCAATCAAAATAATACGGTTAATACGGTTGAAAAAAAGACAATGTCCATCAAACTCAACCAAAGGTGTTGGGGTAGGGGAAGTTATTTTTTATTTTATTTTTTTTACTGATAGCAGTAACTATTAATGATATTTTATTCTAAATGAGCATCCTTTATTGGAGCTGACAGCGTTTGATACTGTAACAAGCTTCTGTGGGAGGCTACTGCACAGATTTAGGCCCTTATTTAACAAGGGATAGCGACAGGTAGCGACTGGTGTGCGGCCGGTAATGATGGGCCCCGCCACGAGAACGCCGGCTCCCCACCACAATCACACATTTATCAAGCCAATCCTGCTTAGCGACTGAGATAGCGCCATATAGCCACTCATGCCTCAGCCCACAGCGCCAGCGTCCGACTTTGAACAGCGACAGGTATGACCTCTTGCTACCCGGCGCTCTCCAATGCATTTCAATGGAACATTCTTTAAATATTCATAATTAATTCATATTAATGTTTTTTTTTTTTTTTTTTTTTTTATGTGAAAATTTCTGTGACCACTTCTGCCATGTTAGATTTTTTTTTTAAGGTAAAAAAAAAAAATAATAACTTTGTGCAGAATTGATATTACAGGTCTGATATTAATGTATTCATATTACAAAATGTAATTAAAAATTTTTTTTTTTGGGTTCCAAAAATATGGTGGTTTGGGGGTTAAAAAGCTACTTTTAACCCATCGCCGCCAGCGCTCTGGGGTTTAAACATGCATTTCACAGCGCGAGAATTTTTTGAGCGTGATTTGTTAATGAATATGGTGGGAGCCGGTCGCTATGGCCAGTCGCTATCATACGCTCCCATACAGCGCGGAACCTGTCAAATAGCGACTCGGAACCTTGTATTCAACATTACTGCACAACGACTGAGTCGCTATCAACAACCGAACAATGGCCAAGCACAGCGACTACTAGCGGGCGCTGTGAAAATACTGCTACAGTCGCTCAACTGTCGCTACCTGCCGCTATTAATGAATCGGCCTCTTATAGTTCTTATGGTAAAGAATGATTGTCACCTCTGGAGACTGAATTTCTTTTTCTCCAGTCGAAGGCAGTGCCCCCTTGTCTTTAGAGAGGATTTTACCTGAAATAGTGCTTCTCCATATTTTTTGTATGGGCCATTTATATATTTATACAAGTTACTCATGTCCCTCCTCAGTCGTCTCCTCTCAAGGCTAAACAGATTTAATTCTAGTAATCTTTCCTCATAACTAAGATCCTTCATTCCTCTTATTAGTTTGGTGGCTCTCCTCTGCACCCTTTCCATAGTCAGAGCGTCCTTTCTATGCCCAGAACTGGGCGGCATATTCCAGGTGAGGGCGCACCAGTGCCTTGTAAAGAGGCAAAATTACATCTCTATCCCGTGACTCCAGGCCTCTTTTAATGCATGATAATAGCTTGACATTTTCTGTATAACACAATATCAAAAAGGAACAAAACCCACAGTCTCAATTTGGGATGCCCTGCTGTGTGTATTCCCTGGCATTGCCCATAAACCTTTTACTTGTTCTTATAGCACATGTGTGTGGGACGCTCAGCCAGCTCGCATTTCATTAAGATTTTCTTTGCCACTCTAGTGACTAGAAAATCTGAATGGCGCGTGTGCCGCCCATCGGAAAACGAACCCAACTGGCCAGTGGTGTACACGGTAAGAGTAGCTGTTGAGGGAATGTGGACGTAGTGAGTATGGACATTTTTGCTATGCTGCTTTGCGGTAAGAGCCGCTCTGAATGAGAGCATGAGCTGTTTCCTGGTTGGTGGGATTGCTTGAGAAGCGCATTTTTATGCTGACCTGGAGGATTTCACACCGCGGATCATTCCAAGTCAGGATGCCTTGGGGTTGAGGATCAAAATCCAGGATTATGAAGTTCCTGGGACCAACCACCCTTGTGCGCTGAGCTGGTTCCAGGGCTGGCTGCTTCCCTTTCCCCGGGGCATTCTAAATTCGGAGAGCCCTGTGATCATGCAAAAAAAAAACTCCCCTTTGCAATGGGCCCGCTATTCATGTTGCCAAAACTCCATCATCTTGCAGCTGAGACATGCTCTGGCACCCAACCATTCAAATAGCCTTAGGACGGGAGCGCGCCTCAGACCACAGGGAGACTGGGGATGGGGCTGCTCCCCTTCCTGTATGCTGGGTTCTGTCTCCAACAGCGCTGTACAGTATGTTATGTATTAACATGCACAGCATACAGCGCTGATTGGACAAGAGCCTGCACATATGCCGTGGGCCCATCGTGATAGCCCCTTTTATTTTGGCGATCCTGGGCTGGGCATCCTAAATAAAGATGCCTGAGTTAAACAGACCTAAACCTGGCATGGTCAATATCACGGTTTTAGGTCCACTTGAATGTAGTATATGGGCCACGGAGCCCATAGGCTTTAAACTGGTTTCATGCTAACAGTCTCTGAAATGCTCTGAAATGCTAGAGAAGCTTTCTCATTATTTTCAGGTTTTGTGGGTGACTATCTGTGGCCCAGATCTGGGAAACTGCCATAGCGCACCACAAGCAGTGGAGCATACATGTGTATTACTGTAAGATGCGGCTGCCTCCAGTGTGTGCTCTGGAGATCTGGTGCCCCCCTGACAGAGGGGGGCCCATGCAATTACATGGGTTGTATGGTGGTCAAGCCTGCCACTGCTGCTGGGTTTCCTGACACTTTGCATTGTGGGTTACAGGGCCGGCGACAGCACAGGGCAGACCTGGGCAATTGCCAGGAGCCCAGGCATCTTTAGGGGCCCACTCAGGCTCACACTTGGCCATGATATTATTTTACAGTGGGCCCGAACCACTAAATGCTGGTCTCAGCAAACGGGGAATGATCAGCAACACTGGAGATGGTGGCATGGAATGGAGGGCAATTGATGGAAGCTCAGAAGGTGGTGAGAACCATGTGACAACTGAGAGCAATGATGGAGTCTTTAGTGGCAGCGGAGGAAACAGTAAGAGCTGATGGGTGCTTGGTGACAGTAAATAATGCAAAAAGGACTAGAGGATGATTGATGGCTATAGGGAAGGCAAAAAGGACTAGAGGATGATTGATGGCTATAGGGAAGGCAATAAGGACTGGAGGGTGATTGGTGGCTATAGGGAAGGCAATAAGGACTAGAGGACGATTGGTGGCTATAGGGAAGGCCATAAGGACTGGAGGATGATTGGTGGCTATAGAGAAGGCAATAAGGACCAGTGGATGATTGGTGGCTATAGGGAAGGCAATAAGGACTAGTGGATGATTGGTGGCTATAGGGAAGGCAATAAGGGTTGGAGGGTGATTGGTGGCTATAGGGAAGGCAATAAGGACTGGAGGGTGATTGGTGGCTATAGGGAAGGCAATAAGGACTGGAGGGTGATTGGTGGCTATAGGGAAGGCAATAAGGACTGGAGGGTGATTGGTGGCTATAGGGAAGGCAATAAGGACTGGAGGATGATTGGTGGCTATAGGGAAGGCCATAAGGACTGGAGGATGATTGGTGGCTATAGAGAAGGCAATAAGGACCAGTGGATGATTGGTGGCTATAGGGAAGGCAATAAGGGTTGGAGGGTGATTGGTGGCTATAGGGAAGGCAATAAGGACTGGAGGGTGATTGGTGGCTATAGGGAAGGCAATAAGGACTGGAGGGTGATTGGTGGCTATAGGGAAGGCAATAAGGACTGGGGGGTGATCAGCAGCAGGAGATGACCCATTTGTGGCAGCGGAGCTGAAAGGTTACATTATGTGATATACTACTTTGGGGGAACACGATGACTATCCTGCCCAAGGGCCCCCACAAACCTAGAATTGTCCCTGGTGGGTTATGTCGGTTAAAGCGGACCTTCACCCTGAATAAGAGCCTATCTTATATGTTTCCCCCACCCTGTACATACAGATTGCTCACATTAAAAATCATCCTACCTGCATCTACTGCATGTTTTGAGCCTTTAAGGCCTTAAGGTCCGGGTTAAGTCCAGGCATCAATGTTATTTTTGGCAACAATGGCCGTTTTCACAGGATTTTTCATTTGTTTTTAAACTATTTTTTAGAGGCTTCTCACGCACCCCAGACTCTCTAGAGACACCACACATACATCCCATGCTGCACTAAGCTGTTAATCGGCTTCCAGCTCCATTTCTGATTTGGTAACAGCAAAATGCCCTGCCTCAGTTTGCCCGCTGCCAAGAGCATCCTGTGCGCTATTAAATACCGCACATTTTGCCACACGGTGAAGAGACTGCAAAATGCCACCAGAACATTAGATGTTTCCTGCAATCGCCAGCACAAAATAGCTGAGATCACCAGCTATTACAGTTTAGGACAGTGACACTTTTGGACAAAATACGGGCTTGCCCTATAGTATAACTTTAAGGACCCGTAAGATCCTAGCATGGCCGGAATCAATTCCATGCACATTCAATTTATACATGTTCTTGGTGGAAATAAACTGACTCTGATTCCTAAATGTACCATGTTTTAAGCAATTGTTTTGCACTGGTCTCTCGACAGCTGTTGTCATGAGGCTCTATTCCAGCGATTTGTCTTGATCTGCAAAAATGACTCAATCTCAGCTGTTGGTGACCCCCGTTCCCATCAGGGACCCTACATCCAATTTGGAGGAGCTCATCTGCATTAATTTGAAACTATCACAGATTCTCTATACAATGCAAGTGATGCTTGTTTATTGGGATGGTGGCTTGGATATCCCAGGGTCTCATAGCAGTTTTATAACTGTATGAGCTGCATCAACATTTAGTTGTTGTGTCCATAGCTGGTAATGAAGATACATTGCTCTAAAAGACATAAACACAATATCTACCCTATACATGTAATTCTGGCTGGATTTAGGTTATGTGGGCAAGAAAGTCTCAGTAGGCCCCCTTTCAGTGTATCGTATGCCAAACGTCATCCTCAAGCTCCACTACCACCAAAAGGTTTTTTTGAGCATCTACACTGCCTTCTCCACTACCATGATCGTTCTCTAGGCCTTGCCGGCTTCCCGTCTGCCACCGATTGTCCTCTGGTCTTTGCCAACTTCTCCTCTGATGCTGATTGCTCTTCAATCTTCACCACTTTCTCTAATGACGCTAAATGCATTAGTAATAATCACCCCCTTTCTTCCTATACTCAGACTTTCAATGGCACAATAAAACAGTTGGAATGGTGGAGTTGTAGAGGAAACTCACAGCTAATTTCAACAGAGCAAAAGTCTGTGGACCCTGGCAGTTCAGGTGCACCCCATTGTAGCTGGAGGGGGCTGGGAATTGTTTTTTGTTAATAAATACTTGTAGGGAGCTGGTATTTACATCCAAAGTGTCCTACTTTGTTTGGCGTTTCCCTCTTTTTACCTACTGGGATGAACTGCTGATATCAGGTTGCGTAGTACATTCCTATTTGAGGGGTTAGGCTAGTCCCTATTCTGTCCTAGTCATTCTAACCTCTAACCAAATATATAATTATACAATGATTTGTTACATAGTACAACATTCTTGGTCATTGTTAACCATTATATCTCATTAAAATACAGGAGGATTTATCCAAACCTAGTCACCTCATTCTGTATGTAGGGGCCATGCCAGTTAACTAATTAGAACCCATACATATAGAGTAATAAGACATTAAGCTATTTTGTGGTTTCTACCCATGAAAGTGCATAGGCAGTGCATTGCCCTAAACTAGACTCAAGGTGGCAGTAGTGGCTTTAGGCCATAGACTAATATGGGGAAATAGACTATAATGGGGATTGTTCTAGAACAGTAGTCCTCAAACTTCCTCCTCAAGGGCCGAGACAGGCCAGATTTTGCAGCTCTCCATGCTACTCCACAGGTGAATTAACTGGTGCTCAGACAGAGCTATAGCCCTAATTATTACATCTGTGCACCAGCATAGAGAGCTGCAAAACCTGGCCTGTCTCGGCCCTTGAGGAGGAAGTTTGAGGACTACTGTTCTAGAAGGTGAAGGTAAGAAGGGTGGTTAGTCATAACAGGATGCTGAGTAGAAACATAGTTGTAACTAGAAAGGTAGTGATTGGTTCGCGGGTTTAGAGAGCAACCTATCAGATGTCGTACATGAGGCCAAACATAGAATGTTCTGGAAGGTAGTGAGAAACCATATATGGAAGCACCGTTGCGTGAGGGCTACATATATATATATCGTCACCACAGTGGCAGAAGAAAATGACATTGTAAGATTATCATAACAATCATCATTTCATATGGGATTAATCACATATAATGAATATGCTGGGGCAATATTCTGATTATTTTACCTATAGATGGCCGGAGTGCAGATTTCTAGCATTTCTGGAATCTTAGCCAACCTATAATAGCTCAGCGTCCTAATTACTGTTTGTTCATAAAGTGACCCCAGTAGCTTTCTACAGGGGGAAGGTGTGATGGGTATTTTAGTAAATTGTGGTTGGTTCCCAGTGGTACTGCAAATGTGATAGAAGAACAAATCTAACATATGACTTGTTTTGGTACTACTCGGGATATATTTTTAAGAAGTGGAGTTTTTTTTTTTTACTTGCAGGTCATATTTTCTAATTTATGAAAGATCTTTCTTACGGGGAGGCCGATTCATTAATAGCGGCAGGTAGCGACAGTTGAGCGACTGTAGCAGTATTTTCACAGCGCCCGCTAGTAGTCGCTGTGCTTGGCCGTTGTTCGGTTGTTGATAGCGACTCAGTCGGTGTGCAGTAATGTTGAATACAAGGTGACAAGTCACTATTTGACAGGTTCCGCGATGTATGGGTGCGCATGATAGCGACTGGTCAGAGCGACCAGCTCCCACCATATTCATCAGAAAATCACGCTCAAAAAATTCAAGCGCTGTGAAATGCATGTTTAAACCCCAGAGCGCTGGCGGCGATGTGTTAAAAGTTGTTTTTTAACCCCCAAACCACCATATTTGTGGAAACCAAAAAAAAAAAAAAAATTTAATAATTTAGTAATATGAACACAATAATATCAGACCTGTAATATCAATTCTGCACATTTTTTTTTTTTTTTACCTTAAAAAAATTATCTAACATGGCAGAAGTGGTCACAGAATTTTTCACATTGAAAAAAAAAAAAAAATTAATAACAATTAATTATTAATATTTAAAGATTGTTCCATTGAAATGCATTGGAGAGCGCCAGGTAGCGAGAGGTCATACCTCTGGCGCTATCTCAGTCGCTAAGCAGGATTGCCTTGATAAATGTGTGATTGTGGTGGGGAGCCGGCGTTCTCGTGGCCTTAGTGTTATATCACCTGTTGGGTAAGAGACTTGTATGCTGGCCAATGCTACCAAAGAGAAAGATAATAATAATAATTATAATAATAAAAAAAAGGAAAGTCCAAATTAGTGGACTTCCCCACAGACTTCAGATCAGCGATAACCAGTGTGGTACAAGGTTCCCCTGCAGTTATCTGAATACAGGTTCTGGGTTTCAGTTGGTTGGAGGTGTAAGGCCCTGTACAAAGCTCAGCCAAATTAACCGCAGAGAATAATACTTACATGCCGGAAGCTGGATGTGGGGTACCCTGTTTTAGATCCTGGGGCTGGGTTATCAATGATCATGACTGACACCAGAGACAGTTGAATTGTAAGTTGGGGAGACTCATTCCACACTGAAGAGGAAGACCATAACTGTCAGCATATTAGATATACAGACCAATGCAACCACTTAGGAGGATGAAGCTGGACATCTGTCAAATAGAGCAGCAACATATAAGAAATAGACAAGATGAAATATAGATTAAATAGATGTAACTTTATTTTTTATTCTCAAAATTCCATTCCGTTTTTTTACAATGGGAGAGAATTCCAGAGATTCTTCGTAAGCGGGACTCTTTATCTTTCAGTGCCCTTTTTTTTGGTGGAGTCAGTACTGTGGCTTCCAGTCCACCATAAGTGGTGGCAGGAAGAGATGTTCTTTATACTCACAGTGAACGTAAATTGTGGAACTGATTTGCTACAGAGAGCTTAAGTCCTAAATGTCATTTAATGACGTAACACATAATTTACAAAGATGCATCCAATTTGAGATTACATGACCCACCCCATCCTTCCTCTACATGATACCTACTTTATTTTGAAACAACATCCATAAATAGCAAGACATTGTGTGGCCTTGTTAATGAGAAACGTCTAAAGCATGAACTGATTTTCTTCGATACACTTGAATTCATATGATTATTACCACTTTGTGGATAGATTTCTCAAATGAAACTGTAGCGGTACATGAAGGAGAAATACATTTGTAAATAAGATGTCCTTCCTCCACATAAGAATTTTTTTCAAGGTCACTAACCTTGACTTTGCATTTCTATGAGCATTTCATGCTGTAAATGGATAACCAGGATAGATAGAAATCTTCTAGCTATATTGGTTGATTAATTTAGTCTTAATAATTCATTAGTCAATGCCCAATGCAGCTGTAGCAACATATATTAAGTATACAACACGCTAAATGGAGCATGTATATTTAATGAATTCGGACCCTCGGTGAACACCATGATGCATTGCATTATCGCTTCATGATGCCAAAATGCACAATGGCATTAAGGCATAGACCCAGTAGCCTGTAAATAACATCTACTACTTTAAGGGTTTATTTCAACAAGAGGGAAAAGAAAAGAAAATAGCAAAGTCTTGTATTGGAACCAGACCTTTCTGAGGCTATAGGACTAAACCCATTGGGGAAACCAGAACTAGGCTGTTCTGAGTTCTGAGATCATTCTTAGACTAGAGAACCAGACCCTTCAGGGTTTACAGAACTGGACCCTTCTGGAGCTACAGGTCTTCACTCTTTTGTGGCTAAAGAACTAGAGTTTCTGGGGTCTATAGGGCTAGACCCTTCTGTGGTTATAGGACTTTATACATTTAAGCTACATGACTTGACCCTCCTGGAACTACAGGACAAGTCATTTTCTAGAATACAAGACTAGACCTTTCTAGAGATTGACCCTTTTAGGCTACAGGACTAGACCCTTCCAGGACTAAACGGCTAGCCGCTAGACCCTTCTGGAACTACAGGACTAGACAACTCTTACAGGATTCACAACACTCAACCCTGTTTGCCATCAACCAGTCCTGTTATCCTAAAATCTAGCTAAAACAGTGGTTTGGGTTGGCACCCATCTGTAGAACTATTGTGTCTCTGTTTATAGAGATACAAAGAGAGGTGGCAGACACTCAGACCAATTCATAACTAACCGAGGTGCATGTGAGCAGGGCAATCAGAAAAAATAAAATTTAAAGGAGCCCCAGCACACAACCCTAGCAACCAATCCTTTAAGGTGTCTGTAAAATCTGGTTGGCACACATGTTCAGATGTATGGTAAAGCTGCACCACCAAACATCACAGTGCTTCTGTGTAGGTGCTGTCCTAACTGAAATCTATGAAAGCCCCTTTGGGACATGCAATGGATAAATTGGGAGAATCTTTTCTCAGGTTGTCCTTCCTTCATTGCAAAGCATAGGGGGTCAAAAGCCTCCTCCATACATGTGCAGTCCTAACTATTATCTATGAGATCCCCCTTTGGGACATACATAGCAATGGATAAATTGGGAGCAGGTTTTCTGAGGTTGCCCTATACAGCTAAAATACACCCCCCCCCCCCCCATGTACAAAAAAGAATTGAAAGGTGGCAGCGGCTCAAACCAAATTCTAATCTGAGAGGTACCTATGGACTGGCAGATGAAATAGTCAAATCTTAAAGGAGCCACTTAAAGCAAATAAATTAGTATTTCTAATCAGAAACGGTTACCATCAACAGTTAAGTGTAACTCAGGTTATTTGGCAGATGAGTTATTTATGAATTTGAAGGAGAATTCACTTAGGCTGGTGAGAGTTTCCTGTGAATTAATGGGGTTGGGGGCATGCTGTGGAGCAAGAGATTACTTATTTGACTGTTGGCTGCATTCATTAATCTGAGTAATCTCTTATAGATTGAGGGGGTTTGATAGATTAAAGGGGTTAATCATATGGACTGAGCGGATTTTAAGTGTTGGAGGTTTTCTGCGAGCATTTGACTTTAGGGGCACAAAATGGATAAATCTCAATCCTAGTCCATGAAAATGGGAGAAATTTGGTTTGTTGCGAATGTGAACCAGTAGTGTGATACATGGCTGCGTCTTGGAGATGTGATGACTTTCTATTATTTTATAAACTGTCTATATTTTTTGTTTAATTATAGCCTCTTTAAAAAAAATAAAGAAAAAAACTCTTAAAACTTGTCCCCTCCAGTACATTTCTATTTCTGTTTGTGTTCGGGAAGACCATATTCTTGTTGTATTCACGCAGCAATTTTCCAGTTATAATGTTCCTCTGGGGGGCTATGATGTGAGTTTGTGCAGTCTTGTTCCATAACAAGTTATTATTATATCAGGGAAAGCAGTCAGTTGTAATAAGACGCACCGGCCTGCCTGTAAACGTGGCTGGACTTGCTGCTGCCAGCAGGATAATAAAATCGAATAAAATGTTGACATGTCTCTTTAAAGCTGAAAACATATCACTATAGAATTATTGACTACAGGAGCCCACCATGCTGTGGATTATCCTGTTCTTAAAGAGAAACATCAGGGGAGGTTAAAAGCTCCCCCAAACCTCACTGATTTGCTGCCCCCCCCCCTCTGGTTTTACTTTTGAGCAGTATTTACTCACCTCGCTGGGGGATCCACCTTCTGGGTCCCTCGGTTTCCGGACGACCTTCCGATGGGCGAAGCTCAGAATAATCCATACACAGACAAACCCCAGAATAATCCATACCCAGAGAGACCCCAGAATAATCCATACCCCAAAAAAAAACAAGAATAACCCATACCCAGAAAAACCCCAGAATAATCCATACACAGAGAAATTTTTGAATAATCCATGCCCAGAGAGACCCCATAATAAGCCATACCCAGAAAACCCCCAGAATAATCCATTCTCAGAGAACCCCCAAAATAATCCATTCCCAGAGAAACCTCAGAGTTATCCATTCCCAGAGAATCCTCAGAGTAATCCATTTCCAGGGAAACCCCAGAATAATCCATACGCAGAGAACCCCCGAAGAATCCATATCCATGGAAACAACAGAATAATCCATACCCAGTGAAGCCCCAGAATTATGCATTCCCAGAGAAACCCCAGAATGATCAATAAACATGGATGCCCCAGAATAATCCATACCCAGAGAAACACTAGAATAATCCAACCCCAGAGAAATTCAATCCCAGAGGAACCCCAGAATAATTCATTCCCATAGAAATACCAGAATAATCCATTCCCAGATAAACCCCAAAGTAATTCAATGCCAGAGAAACTCCAGAATAATACATTCCCACAGAAACCCCAGAAAAATGCATTCCCAGAGAAACCCCAGAATAATCCATATCCATGGAAACAACAGAATAATCCATACCCAGTGAAACCCCAGAATAAGACATGCCCAGGGAAAACCCAGAATGATCAATACCCATGGAAAACCCCCAGAATAATCCATTCTCAGAGAACCCCCAAAATAATCTATTCCCAGAGAAACCTCAGAGTTATCCATTCCCAGAGAAACCCCAGAATAATCCATACCCAGAGAACCCCCAAAGAATCCATATCCATGGAAACAGCAGAATAATCCATACCCAGTGAAACCATAGAATAATACATGCCCAGAGAAACCCCAGAATGACCAATACACATGGAAACCCCAGAATAATCCATTCCCAAAGAAACCCCAGAATAATCCATACCCAGAAAAACTCCAGAATAATCCATACACAGAGAAACCTTAGAATAATACATGCTAGGGAGACCCCATAATAAGCCATACCCAGAGAGACCCCAGAATAATCAATTCCCAGATAATCCCCAAAATAATCCATTCCCAGAGAAACCCCAGAATAATCCATTCCCAGAGAAACCCCAGAAAAATCCATTCTCAGAGAAACCTCAGAGTAATCCATTCTCAGAGAATCCTCAGAGTAATCCATTCCCAGGGAAACCCCAGAATAATCCATACCCAGAGAACCCCCGAAGAATCCATATCCATGGAAACAACAGAATAATCCATACCCAGTGAAGCCCCAGAATTTTGCATTCCCAGAGAAACCCCAGAATGATCAGTAAACATGGAAGCCCCAGAATAATCCATACCCAGAGAAACACCAGAAAAATCCAACCCCAGAGAAAGTCAATCACAGAGGAACCCCAGAATAATTCATTCCCATAGAAATACCAGAATAATCCATTCCCGGAGAAACCCCAAAGTAATCCAATCCCAAAAAAACTCCAGAATAATCCATTCCCAGAGAAACCCCAGAAAAATGCATTCCCAGAGAAACCCCAGAATAATCCATATCCATGGAAACAACAGAATAATCCATACCCAGTGAAACCCCAGAATAAGACATGCCCAGAGAAAACCCAGAATGATTAATACCCATGGAAACCCCAGAATAATCCATACTCAGAGAAACAGCAGAATAATCCATTCCCAGAGAAACACCAGAATAATACATTCCCAGATAGACCCCATAGTTATCTATTCCCAGAGGAACCTAAAAGTAATCTATACCCAGAGAGAACACAGAATAATCCATACCAAGAGAAACCCCACAGTAATCCATTCCTATTGAAACACTAGAATAATCCATACCCAGAGAGACCCCAGAATAATCCATTCCTAGAGAAACCCCAAAGTAATCCAATCCCAGAGAAACTCCAAAATAATTAATTCCCAGAGAAACCCCAGAATAATCCATTCCAAGAGAAACCCCATAATAATCCATATCCATGGAAACAACAGAATAATCCATACCCAGTGAAACCGCAGAATAAGACATGTCCAGAGAAAACCCAGAATGATCCATACCCAGAGAAACCCCAGAATAATCCATTCCCAGAGAAACAGCAGAATAATCCAAAGAAACCCCAGAATAATCCATTCCCAGAGAAACCTAAAAGTAATCCATACCCAGTGAGAACCCAGAATAATCCATACCAAGAGAAACCCCAATGTAATCCATTCCCAGAGAAACACCAGAATAATCCATACCCAGAGAGACCCCAGAATAATCCATACCCAGAGAGACCCCAGAATAATCCATACCCAGAGAGACCCCAGAATAATCCATACCCAGAGAAACCCCATAATAATCCATTCCCAGAGAAACCCCAGAATAATCCATACACAGAGAAGCCCCAGAATCACCAATTCCCAGAGAATCTCCAGAGTATTCTATTCCCAGAGAAACTCCAGAGTAATCTTTCAAATTGAGCAGATCTCCCCTGTAAAAGTAGAATAGTATGATCGAAACCTGTCACCCCTGATTCTTCTTCATTCCAGTAAAAGGCAGAAACAAGTTTGGCTATGTATTTAATGCAGAGTGTATAAACACCCCCCCTCCTTGCCATTTAGCATAATTATGTGGATTTTTATTATTGGAACATTTTGAGTTATGTGATGTTGAGGGTCTGGTGAGCCAGGAGGGCTGCTGTAACATATCTGGACACGGGTGGCATTACTCATTTGACATTTACTTCTTCAAAGCCTCTCTGGTGCCATGTTAAGCCTTGAGAAACATGGCTGTAAGGGGTCCAGATCCAGCGTAGATCTCTGCTGAAAGCTCCAAAAATGTTATTCATACAAAACAGCTCAGAGGAGAGAAGTGCTGGAACAACTATTGGCAGCTTTAAAAAGTATGCAGGCAGCCAAAGCATCAGGTATGTAGCCTTTGGGACATTTAAGTGGACGTTTGGCCAGTAATAGTGTAGCTGCTTGTATCCAGGTTAAAATAAAATTTTACATGAACATGGTTAATTTGGTTTGATTTAAATTTGTCCGTCTCTTTTTTTAAAGTGAGACGAAATCCAACCTTACTATACTGGGTAAACCACACACTCACTATGGGCCATCTGAATATCTGCCGGGGTAAGTGCGTAGGGTGAGGGTAGCAGGGGATATGTCGAGGTGCTTCAGCCTAGAGCATTGTGCGGATTATGCCAGAAAATATTATATCACCTCTCTCCACTGTTCATCATCGCCAAAAGGGCTCTATTTCAAGTGCCATCTCATATCCCAGTTGATGAACGACCCCATATTGATTCAGTTCACACCTAAACCAACCTGGTCAGCCACAGCCGGAGCTGCTAGGCTAAGCCCCGCTGGGAGGCTGTGGTTACAAGGAACTTCAAAGTATAAGTGCAGACACCCTGGTGCTTGTACTTTTTAAAGAATTACAAAGATTCTGTGTACTTGAAGCTTAAACCAAACACATATTCATATTACGAAAGTAATAAGGTATACCAGGGTTTCTCTTGTGCCATTTTTGGGCGGCCGGGTTCTGAACTTGGGTTAGAACCATATCATACAGCAGTGTTTGGACATCTTGGATATGCAGCACCTGACTGAGCTCAGCGACACCAGAACCATCCTCCCATGGCTTTCCAGCAAATCCAGCAATATAACTCTGCGCTTTAAAAGTCCAAAATAGTCTCATATATTTCAATCAAATCATGGGCATGTAGTTCGATCCAACCACACTTGTGAGGCAGATACACCGGCTTCTGTATCCAAACCACTAGTACGATTAGGAGATAAGCCATGTGACCTCGTAATTTAGTCTTTGAGCAAACTTTTTTCGGGCAGTTACTCACAGCATATATCAACCCGATTGTGCTGGAACTCGGACTGGGCGGACGGTCAATCAAGGTACCGGAGAGCTAACCAGCGGAACCGGAGAATCTACTTAGAATAAAGGTAAGTGACTTATCCATTTATCCTTTTTGGTATGGTTGATGTATGCTAGTGAGTAACTGCCTGAAAAAAGACAGTTTACTCAAAGACTAAAATACGAGGTCACATATGGCTTATTTCCTAATCTTACTATTAGTTTGGATAAGGGAGCCGGTATAGCTTTTGGACCACGAGCTGTGATTTGATTGAAATATAGGAGACTATTTAGGACTTTTAAAGCACGAGTTATATTTACTGGACTGTATAACAGTGCAACATTTATATTAAATGATATATATTGGCTTTTGAACCAGGAGCTATACCCTGCTGCTTGAATTAACTGTGTAAACCTTAGGGCACACAATTTATTATATAGTTTGTTTGAAAGTTTTTGTGTACTTTGCAATGCCACTTCCTGCCCGCCCGCCTATATTGCAATGCCAGGTGCCAGGGAGCCATGACATTGGTAGGGAGACTTAGCACTACATCGCTGAACAAGCAATAATTTTTTTTTAATTTCCAGCCAGTGGACATGGCCGCTCTCCAGAACGATAGTGGGCAGCATTTTATATCAGCATAATTTCACTTCAAATCACAATTCTGCAATACACATGTGGCCACAGGGGGCAGAGTTATAGACCACCAGTCAAGACCTATGATGAGTCTACTGTCAGAGAAATCGGGGTAGTGCCACAAGTCAGTGCCAGTTTTCTGCTGCTAGGGGCTGCTGCCAGGTTACAGGAAGAGACCGGGCAGATATGACGAGAGTAAGCTGCTGAATCATGTTTTTTATATTTTGCCTGGACAGTCCCTTTACTACTACAAATAATAGGTTTAGTTTTTGGTGTATAGCAATTATAGAACAGGACGGGGGGGGGGGTGGATGTGAAAACATGTGTTTCTGTTTATTGGCTATCGGCTATTACAGTCTTGGCTGCCCGGCCTCAGTGACTCACACTCCCATTAGAGACCAGCCTTAGCTCTCATGGTCTCGGGGTGTTTGGCTGGTCCTGCAGTATGAGTTCCTGTGGTTGGAAACAAAGACATTTTTCTTGTCAGAACAGTAAAGTTACTGGTGTCTGGTGACACTAACACTGCAATTATTTCTAACAAGAGGGATATTTGTATTTACAACATCACGAGAAGCTCTGTCGCCAAGAGCTTTCAGTAGCTATGGTAGCTATGTGAAGGGTGATTTTGCTGTATATAGACAGGCAATATAATGTCTGAGATGTCTCCCACAACTTAAACTGGAATTAAATACGAGAGTTCTGAACCAGTTGTCAGTAAGACAAGATAAGACATGAGAAAACATAAGTCGGACTGAAGGACCTTGGGTTCACCAGAAGAATTAATTCTTGGGGCCCATCAGAGAATATTATCCGTGGTGCTCTCCAGAGGAAATCATCCTTGGAGCCCATTCTTCAGTTCCAATACATATATGTTGTAATGATATAAAGTATAATGTCACTTGACATTGTTTCAGTCTTGGATCTCTTGTGCTGCCCTAATTGTGGTCCTAAGGAAGTGCTTGGGGCCCTCCAATCTTCTGGTCTTCTGGTGGGCCAGTCCGATTCTATCTGGTATTTTAGAATTACTTGATATTTCCTTAGAAAAATTGGTTTAGTTCCAATTTAAATGTATGCCAGCAAATCTGGTGTAGTATTGATGGATAGTTATTCTGACTCCCCCAGATGGCAGTAATGTGAATTCTGTAGACAGCTCCATGTTCCCTGTGTGTGTCTGTGATGGATGTTTTCTTTACTCTATAAGGCTTGGCAGATAGCTTACTCGGTTGTTCTTGGATCATGTGGTTACATTTCAAAAGCTTTATTTCAGTACAGAATCTTGTTACAGCAGACATGTTCGTTCAATACAGCTGGAAACTTGTGGTGTAATCCATACAGCAACAACAGGTAAAAGGACTGTAGCTGCAGAAGGTAGCAGCATGTGTGGACTGCTTGGATGCCAGATAAGAAATGGCAGAAAGGGAGGGGAAGAAGGAAGGAGTTACTTGCATCAGAGCAAGACTAAGGGAGCCTGGAAGGGACAAGGGGAATTAAAGTGGACTGAAACCGAGTGGGATCGGCCCTGGGAATCTTATAGATCCATTCCCTTCCCCCGGGGCATCTAAAGTCAGGATGCCACACTGTGAGAAACCCCCCAGATCCTGCTATACTTACCTTACTTCCCGGTCCAACAACGAATGCGCGGGCCGCATCCCCGCTATCACTCTAGCAGGGCGCATGCATGCTCCCTGTTAGAGGGGAGCGGGGAATGCAGCCGCCAGCGCGCTCAGAGCCGCTGTGCTAAGACGTCAGCTTAGACGTCCATAGCTCAGTGGCTCCAAGTGTGCTGATTGGACGAGCAGCCACGCATGCGCTGTAGGACCGGGATGAGGTGATTTTATCTGGGGGGTTTCACGTAGCGGGACACCCCCGATCGGGGTGCCCCAGGGGAAAGGACCAAAACCCAGGATAGTCAATATCCTTTGAAGGCACACTGCCGAGCCTATGCAAATAAACATATATTAAACTGTTACCCCAGGTAAAATAAAACACACGTCGTGGGACAGGACAATAGTGGAAGTGGATCTATTACCAGATTTTTTCCTATGCTGGTGATAGGTCTTTGTCCCTGGTGTATCAAATTTTGGGATGCCTCACTGGTTTAAACCCCACAGATCACCCTCAAAACGCACCTTTCTTCTGGGCCAAGGGCTGCTGTGCAAACTCTCATCCAATCAGGGCTGTATTCCATGCATATTAATGCGTGGCCTTTAAGCTACTACTGTGCTGATCCTGTGATCTGACCTTGATTGGCCAGTAGTCACAATAGCTGACCCTGACCTAGGTGCCCCTTGCCTGTGATAGCATTTCTCTCTTAGGGTATCCTGTATCTCCACAAAATGGGGTTGAAAAAAATGCACCACTCTGTAAGTAAAAATGTATGTCATTTCTTAAAGGAGCACTATCGCGAAATTGTGTAATATTAAAAATCCATTTAAACACGTTGGCAAATGAGAGGAGGTATCATGGATACTCCCAAACTGAATAAAACTTCCACCAACCTTGTAGTTTATTCTTTCATAGTAGGAATAAAATCCAGGTTTAGTCTATCAGGGGTGAGAGAGCCTGTCACCCCAGATGTCCATTTCCTCCCATTAAAAGGGAGATATGCAAGCCTAGCTGGATATCTCTCGATGCCCGGTGACACCTCCTCCCGCCATCCAGCATATTTATATGGATTTTTATCATTGGGCCATTTTTTGCGATAGTGCTCCTTTAATTAAAGTGCCCTTTTTACCCTTACCCAAGACATTTTTCCCTGACTTAGCCTGACTACTTGCCTTGATTACCCTTCTGTGTGTCACTTGGTGAACGGACTTCCTGTGTATGACATCAGCAAGCCTCCTGACCTGTCTCTAGCCTTGCTCTGGACTATGGGGATGTACTATAGGTGTAGCATCTCAGAATCAACACACAGCTAAGTACAAAGCTAAAAAGGTATGGCATCTCTCTGTGGCTCTATATTAAACCCTGTAGACAAATGTTTGTGGAAAGCCTGGTAGTTCACAGAGCTGATCTGGGCTATTTTTTAGTATGCTACCCAACTCTACATCCCCCCCCCCCCCCCCCCCCAAATGTTACACTCACTCAATGTGCCATTTGCTAATATCACCGGCAATCAGTGATAATGGCTCCCTGTGTAGTTGTGCGTTTCCAACTCATCTCAGGAACAAAGAACGACAATCATGAAGCCCATTACCGCCATGTACAAGGCTGGCTGAGTGCTGCCAGGCTGTAGATGATTGAGGATGTCGAGACCTGAAGGCCAAGAGCGCCCCGGGAGCATATTACACTGTGTTACCCCACCGAGAGACTGATAGGATCCTTCTGTCCTTTGAGTATGGCATATATATAGATTTATTATTTTTATTATTTAGTGTATTTACTGTGTTTAGCACCAACATATTCCACAATGTTTTACAATGTACTCACACGCTAAAGTCACACACTTACACATACTATAGTGAATTAAGTCAGACCCCAGTTAACCTTCCAATACTATGCAACGTGAGTTGTAGGAGAAAACTTCAGCACCCAGAGGTGCATAAACACAAGAACAAACTACTTAGCAACAAAATGGTAGAAAAGTTAGCAGCCGAGAGAAATTTGTTAAAGCACCTGATATTTATATCTGTGGGTCCTAGACACTCCTCGATGGCATATGTACAAAAATGGGGTGCTGCGAGATGCGAGATAAGTGGAAACGAGGTAAGTGAATGGGGTGATCTGGGGGATTTCACGCAGCGGGCCGATTTTGGATGCCCCGGAGGTAGAGGGAAACCGATCGGCCAAGGAATCTTATAGATTCCCAGGCTGATCGAGCTGGGTTTTGGTTCACTTTAAGGGTGTGGAAAGCCAAAGGAAAGAAACCATTCCGAGACTTTGTTCTGAGTCTGAGCAGATCCTCCAGGACTGGTAAGGGTGCTCCAATTATTCTTTCTGCAACGTTGGTTGTTCTTTGGAGTCTACACTTGTCTCTTTTAGTTTCTCCCTCAAACCAGACAGAAAAGGAAAAGCATAGTACGGAACCTATTGTAGGGGCCTGGGTATAACTAGGGACATGCCAGTTAACTAATAAGAACCCATTCATATAAAGAAGACATTAAGCCTTTTTGTGTATAGGCAGTGCAGTGCCCTAACTTAGACTCAAGTCGGATTAAGCCATAGACAAACATTGGGCCATGGGCTTTAATGGGGATTGTTCCAGAAGGTGAGGTAAGAAGGGTTATTAGTCATAACAGGATGCTGGGTGGAAACATAGTAGTGATTAGTTAGAGGGTTTAGAGAGCAACCTATCAGATGTCGGACATGAGGCCGAACATGTGATGGAATGTTCTGGAAGGTAGTGAGAAGGGATATAGGGACGCCCCAATCCCAAAGTCACGTTGTTCTTAACCATTCTTGAACTGTAAAGGAGCAGGAATCCTAACTCCTAACTAATTGTGCCTGTGCTGTGATTATGGACAGAATCCAGAACTGTAACTGGATGGATGTATTGTACCTGTGCCATGTTTGCTGTTTGCCTGTGGATGAAATAAAGAGGAACTCTGCTTTCATCTCCTGGACTAGTGTTCATCCTTTCCAGTGGCAACAGTGAGTACTAACCTCCCCTGCAACTGTACCTTAACCCTTTACCCTTTACTCATGCACACACATAGAGCACCCTAGGCCCAGAAGAACCTGCTCCCTGCCGTCCCCACTGAACACCTGGTGCGTGAGGGCTACACTATGACTGCATTAAAGCAGAGCACTAACAACCTTTTTGAACTGTCCCATCTTCTTCAGCTGCCTTGATCCTATTTGTCCACCGGCGGCTGATGCTGCCGTTGTCTTCTGTTGAAGTATGGAGTCTACGTGGTGCAAGTAATTCTCCCCTAACCTCAAGCTGCTTTTCACTCTCTGTTCACACAGCCAGTGCTGCTGCTGGGCTTGGAGAAGACAGGGGCGAGAAGTCACTCACCCCAAGCACTGAGATTCAATATATTAATAGAAGTCAACAGCAGCGACAGTCACTGGTAAAGTACATTCTGATGGTCAGACAGGAATAAGAAGAACTAGGATAAAAACTTTGTTGGAGAAACTGTACAACAGAGTTCCAGCTTGCTCTATGCTGGAGTGACTTTTCCTAGATTTACTGCAGTTTATAACTATGACATGATACTAGATGGCGCTGTGACCAATGATCAGCTGTAGATTCTATGCATTTTACTGCTGTGTTGTATTTCCTGTGTTCAGTTGCTCTATGACTGGTACTTCTTTCCTTTTTCTATCTGTGTTTAGCCACCATGTAAGGTGACACTTTCTTACTGCATTTGTGTTCCAGTAAAGCCAGTTCCTGTTATAATAGTGTCTATCTGGATTACAACTCTGCTGTACCCAGCACTCACACTGTGCAACAGACCTTATGTGGGCAAATATGTCAGATTCCACCCTGGTTTTCTGTGCAATATTAATCCAAATACATGAACCCAGATACAATTTTTCCTCTACTCATAACTTTTACCTGTCTTCCTCTCATGGTTCTCCACTTCTCTGTTGTGACCTCCCCAATACTATTTGCCACTCATCAGCCCTTCAAGCCTTTAAACGCTACCTCAAAACCCGCCAATTAAGGAAACATCAGACAGTCAGTCAGAAGACACTTCCTGTCTGCAGGCAGCCTGAGACTCCATGTGCTGCCATCTTGGATGTTTAAAGCCCCAGATGCAGTAGATGCAGGTAGAATTATTTTTAATGTGAGTAATCTGTATGTACAGGGTGGGGGAAACATACAAGATAGACTCTTATTCAGGCTGAAGGTCCGGTTTCATATTGACCACTTCTGAACTAAACCCCATTGTCTTCTTCACTGCTTAGCCTTAAGATTGTACAATTTTGAAGTGGACCAAAATTATCTTGGGTTTTGGACCTTTCCCCGGGGCACCCCGATTGGGGGAGCCCGCTGTGTGAAACCCCCCAGATCGCCGAGCACAACTCACCTTTTCCCAGTCCTATGGCGCATGTGCAGCCGCTCGTCCAATCAGCGCGCTCGGAGCCACTGACATCACGTCGTCTAAGCCGCATCCCCTGCTACCCTCTAACAGGGAGCATGCCCGTGCCAGCCATTCACAAATGCCTGTCGCCGACACATGTCCCGCTAGAGGGAAAGGGGGGATGCGGCCGTGGCTCACGCATGTGCTGTTGGACCGCAAAACAAGGTAAGTGTATTGGATGACCTGGGGGTTTCACACACAGTGGGAGGGGATCGATCGGCCCGGGAATCTTATAGATTCTCAGGCCCATTGGCATGGGTTTTGGTCCACTTTAAGGGCAAGGATCTCATTTCTGCATCTTTTTATCGCAGAGTCATTTTGCATTTCTGTTGCCACTTGTAATAGTCTATTTATTATATGTCCTGAGCTGTCTGTAAATTTTACTTTGTACAGTTCCAGGGCGGATAAGGGAGAATAACATATAAATATTGGTAATGGTTGTTTTTAGCCTTTCTTTGTGAATCCAGAAAAACAGCCCATGTGGTTGCTATGGTTGTGGCATAATGTATTTATTCTAAGTGTGCCATACACTCCACTTCGATCTTCATGACATGTGGTAATCTCCAGTAGAGGGTGAACTTCTGCAGAGATGAATATGCAAAAAAGAAAGCCCCTCCCGGTCCATATATACATGGGACCTCCCACCAATTTCCCAATAGGCTGGCCCGCCCTCCCCCTTCTCTTCCTGTCTTTCTGCATGATGCACTTCTCGGGGGCCATTTTGGTTTGCTGAGCTGCGCTCCTGGTGGTAAGGGCCGGATGGCCACTTCCTTAGCTTATGTGGGGGCCCCTCTCTAGCGGGGGGCCCCACTGATTGGCGGGCATGTGTGTGTGTCTATTTGTTTTTGGTTATCGCATGTCTGGAGCTGGGATATATATATATATATATATATATATATATATATATATATATATTTATATATATAATTATGTATGTGTTATTGCCTTATATATATAGGGGATTGCACTTATGTTGCCTGTTTTGTGTGTTACAGATTGCATTGTATATGTGCATATTAAGGGGTTCCTCCTGGTC
The DNA here is from genome assembly GCA_027917425.1 of Gastrophryne carolinensis. Classification (NCBI taxonomy): domain Eukaryota; kingdom Metazoa; phylum Chordata; class Amphibia; order Anura; family Microhylidae; genus Gastrophryne; species Gastrophryne carolinensis. Next base: position 58,203,425 of record CM051237.1, read on the forward strand.
CTGGGGTCCCTAGTGTAAAATTGATCACCTCAAATCCTCCCACCAGGACTTTTAAGGGGCATCCCGGGTTGCTTAGGCGTAAATTCCCTGCGGTCTTGCAACTGACCACAAAAATCACCATATGGAGGCTCCGCAGGATACTGGGCTCGGGCTCCCTCTGGGACAATCTGGGCCATGTGTGGGGTGTGGGGTATCCCTTACGGGGGAGAATGTGCTGATCTGTATACCATGCGCACAAAAGGACATAACGCGGCAGTCTGGTACCCAGCCTTCTGGGTCGGCTCCTCCCGCTTCATCGCCTTCCCCTCCCCGCCTTATCTGTACCCCAAGTGACATTGGTGCCAGCGGGGAGTCGCACTCTGATGTTTGGGCTAGGTTGGCCAGCATCGAGAAATGTATTGCTAGCACGGTGGGCAAGAAGGCCCAGGCTAAAAAGAGACATTTGACGTCGGCCCAGCCCTTGTGGGATGTTGACGACGATTCCGTTGATTTGTCAGATTATTCCCCGTTAGAGGAGGGGGAATTGTATGAAGAAACAGAGGCTGACTATGTTCAGTCTGGGGATGCCGATGTCGGGCAGACGCTGGGGGATGTCGTAGATACGGCCACTGAATTTTTTGGGGTCCGCAAGCCCGTCTGGAATTCCCTACCCAGGGTCACTTTGATGCGCTGATCCTTAGAGAATGGTAGAGGCCCAGTCGGCTTCCTGGTGTTCCTCAGGCATGGGATAAGGAGTATCCTTTCCCGATGGAGACGGTTAAGCGCTGGTCTTCTCCTCCCGAGGTCGACGCACCAGTTTTAGGTTTGACTAACTCTTCTGTGCTGAACACCCCTGCAGCCACTTCCCTTAAGGATGGCGAGGATAAGCGCCTTGATCAGATGGCGTGCCACGCATTTGCCAGAGTGGGCTCGGCCCTGCGGCCTGTTTGTGCATCTGCCCTGGTGTCGCTTGCTACCAGGTCTCTTATCAGGGACTGACTGAATGACGCTCAGTTTGATCCAGCTTGCGCTGAGTTCGCTACCCTTAAGAGATGTGAATTCATGGATTTTGTCTTGGCTGCTATGGAAGATTCTATTGTCGTGTGTAGTAGGACTTCAGCCTTACTGGTGGCTATGCGCAGATCGGTCTGGCTCCGCCAGTGGACGGCGGACGTTGGGGCCAAGAAGTCGCTCACAGCTCTTCCCTTCTTGGGTACGCGGCTGTTTGGAGATAAATTGGATGCTGTTGCTAAAGGAGGTAAGTTACCTCCGCGGAAAAAACAGCGCCGTCCCTTTCGGGGGGCTGGCTCGTTCACCCCTTCCTTTCGAGGGGCCAGATCGGCTAGGGGTTTGGCCTTCTTGGGTGTCAGGGGCTCGTCCTGGAACAGGGGTAGAGGTCGGGCACGTCCCACGGCTGCCTGGGGTTCCAAGCCCAAGCCTGCCGTTAAACCGGCTCAGCAATGAAGGGGCGCCCTCACCCGCAAGGGTGGGGGGACGTCTGCGGCTCTTCTTCCAGGTCTGGGCCCGGGAGGTCACAGACAATTGGATCTTGGAAGTGGTCTCCTCCGGGTACAAACTGGAGTTCGAGTACTGGCCGCCCCCAAGATTCTTAAGGTCTCGGGTGCCCTCGGACCCTCAGGCTGCACAGGGGCTCCTGGTAGCAGTGAAAAACCTTCTGGACATGGGGGTTATATGCCCGGTGCCTCCGTAGGAGAGAGGCAGGGGTTACTACTCCAACCTTTTCACGTTTCCCAAAAAGGAGGGTTCCGTGAGACCCATTCTAGATCTCAAGGTTCTCAACAGGTTTATCAGAGCCAAAGCGCTCGGCTATCAATTCCCTTCGCCAAGGGGATTTTATGACATCCATAGACATCAAGAGATTCCTCCGATTTGCGGTGGAGGATCAACATTTTCAGTTTGTAGCCCTTCCCTTCGGACTGACCTCGGCGCCGAGGGTCTTCACCAAGGTCTTGGCGGGAATAATGGCTCTGCTCAGAGCTCAGGGCATTCGCATTGTGCCTTATCTGGACGACCTGTTGATCTCAGCATCTTCCCTCCATCAGGCGGAGCTGGACACCCACCAGGTGGTGTCGACCCTAGAGAGGTTCGGGTGGGTGATCAACCGCCCCAAGTCTTCTCTCTCTCCGTCTCGTGTGATTTCATTTCTGTGCATGAATCTGGATACCATTCTGGCCAGAGTGTTTCTGCCCCAGACCAAGGTGTAGGGGATTCAGGGTCTGATCCACCTTTTTCTGGCCAATCCTTGTCCCTCTATCCGACAGGGGATGAAACTGGTGGGCTTGATGGTATCCTCCTTCGAGGCGGTACCGTTTGCACAGTTTCACATGAAGATCTCTTCAACTTCACCTATTGACGCATTGGGACCGGTGTCCGCAGTCATTGGATCAACCTTTCAGGATGTCTCTCAGGGTTCGGCAGTCCCTTCGGTGGTGGCTGGAATCGAGCAACCTGTTGAAGGGCAGATCCTTTCTGGTCCCTTGTTGGGAGACGGTTACCACGGATGCCAGCCTGTCGGGCTGGGGAGGTTATTGGAAAACTCATCAGTTCAGCGGGGTGTGGGGTCCTCAGGAGGCTCACACCCCAATCAATGTCTTGGAGCTCAGAGCCATCCGACTGGTTCTGGCTCGGCTGACCTCACATTTACAGGGTCTACTGGTTCAGGTTCGTTCAGACTACCGAACGGCGGTAGCTTACATCAATCACCAAGGAGGGACTCGCAGCAGGAGTGCCCTCAGGGAAGTCTCTCTGATCCTGCACTGGGCGGAGAGCAATGTTCCTTGCATTTCGGCAGTCTACATTCCGGGAGTGGAGAACACGGAGGCGGATTCCCTGAGCAGGGGATCCTCTCGCCAAGGAGCGTGGTCTCTCAACCCCGAGGTTTTTCTGGATCTTTGCCGCAAGTGGGGGACTCCGGAGGTGGATCTCTTTGCTTCGAGGCACAATCACAAACTTCCGGCCTTTTTGTCTCTTTCTCAGGATCCTCTATCTCTGGCAGTGGATGCCTTGTCCCTTGCTTGGAAGGAGCTGGGTTTTCTGTACCTGTTTCCGCCCGTCTCCATGCTGGGCAAGGTAGTTCGCAAACAGGTTCCAGAAGGGGCACCAGCGATTCTGGTGGCTCCAAGGTGGCCAAGAAGGGTTTGGTACGCAGACGTTGTAAGGATGGCCGTAGATCAGTACCGGCTTCCCTTGTTGCTGGATCTGCTATCTCAGGGTCAACTACTTTACCCCAATTTACAAACGCTGGCTTTGACAGCTTGGCTGCTGAAGCCTTCATTTTGAAAGAGGAAGGTTTGTCTGAGGCTGTTGTTCAGACCTTGATTAGGGCTAGGAAGCGGTCCTCTTCTGGCATTTACTATAGGACTTGGAGGTCCTATATTGATTGGTGTGAGGCTAGGGCCTTGCCTTGCAGGGTGTTTTCGATACCCAGGATTTTGGAGTTTCTTCAGCATAATCAGGATCTTGGGTTCCAGCTTAGTACTTTGAAAGGACAGGTTTCTGCTCTGTCGGTTTTCTTCCAGAGGTCTTTTGCCTTACACCCGCTGGTTAAGACCTTTTTCTAAGGGGTCGCGCATGTGCGGCCCCCTCGGAAGGCTGGGGTTCCTGTTTGGGATTTGAATTTGGTTCTTTCGGCTCTTCAGGGTCCTCCTTTTGAGCCACTACAGGATATTGCTCTTTCGGTTCTCACTCAGAAGGTTGCTTTCTTGGTGGCTATTACCTTTGTTCGGCGTGTCTCTGAGTTGGCGGCTCTGTCGATTCAGGCCCCTTACTTTGAGAGACACCAGGATAAGGTGGTTTTTCGTTTTAAGCCGGATTTCCTTCCTAAGGTGGTGTCTGCTTTCCACCTCAATCAGGATATTGTTCTCCCTTCCTTGTGTCCTAAGCCTAACAATGACAAGGAGAGGGTTCTGCACAATTTGGTTGTTGTTCGCTGTGTGAAGTACTATTTGGCGACTACTTCTTCCTTCCGCAAGACGGACGCTTTTTTCGTGGTGCCCTGCGGGCCCAGGAAAGGTTTGGCGCCTGCTAAGTCTACGATTAGCAAATGGATTTGTCAGGCCATTGTTGGGGCCTATTCTGCTAAGGGGAGGACTCCCCCTTTTAGGGTCACTGCGTACTCTACTCGTGCGGTTGGTGCGTCCTGGGCTTTTCAGCACCAGGCTTCTGTTGAACAAGTTTGTAAGGCTGCTACTTGGTCTTCCGTTCATACTTTTTCCAAGTTTTATAAGGTTGATGTGCGGGCTTCAGCGGATGCTGTTTTTGGCCGCAAGGTTCTGCAGGCTGCAGTGGTTTGAGTTGGTACATTCTTTACTGTTACTGCAGAAGTCGAGCAGACAATAACAATAACAGGCCAGACACATATAAGGTTATGGAAACAGTCCTTTGCTTAGTAGGGAATTAAATTAATAAATGACAGAGCAGAGTTGTTAGTCGGGGGGGGGTGGAATCGATCTCCTGGCTACCCGGCGCACACGTAACGGCATCGCTGAATACACAATGGTCATGTTAAACATAATTTGACATCGCTGGATAACTCCTGATACAAAGTGAGAATGTCAATCATGGGTGGCGTGGGGGGATATAAATATGCAAATTATGTCATTCTTTGAGGCTTCTTGACCTTGCATGATTGATCCAGGGATTCTGACGGCTTAATGACAGGAAATATTTATTTAATTGCCCAGCGGGAGACGTGTTTGGCTTTCAATGTAATTGTCGGTTTGCAGCACTATCGCGGCATGCTAAAACAGTCTAATCTCATTAGAGATACACTGCTAAGACTTTGCTAAAGACCACCAGGCAAGGCTAAATGCTCCCTGCAAGCTGTTTTTCTGCTCATTCCTGTAATCATGGCTTTGGTTTAAGGAAATCGTCTGAAATCTCTTAATTTCCTAGATTACAGGATGCCGAGGAAAGGATTTCAATTTGGGCTGATATTTGTGAATATGGATGGTACTAGGCCAGATTGAAGGCGATATCAACTCATCAACATTGAAATTGCAACAGCAATAAAGGAAAAGTCTTGTAATTATAGAAATAATAGAAGTGATAGGAATGTTAATGATATGCAAACAACTAAAACATGGAAACACAACATTCAAAACATCTTGTTTTTTTGAGTATCAAGGATGCATCAAGGACTGGCATGAAGTTCCCTTGTGAAGGCCTATTCATGGCATTGTCCATGTGGTCCTCAGACCAATCTTAGGCTATCCTTGCGCCCAAGACAAAAGCAGAGGAGTAGAGATGGGCAAACCTGAACCGCAAATTTAGGGTTTGTACCGAACTTTGTGAGTTAGGGTTCACAAACATGAACACGGACTTGGCACCCAGTCCAAACACAAAAAAGCTGGTTGGGTGGGCTGCTCAACAGCCCATCAACCTGCTTCACCTAAGGTTGCAGCAGCAGGACGCCATCACCGATGAGAGGGAGAGGATCCTGGGTTAAAGTGAGTTACAGTAGGACTGCTACAATTTTAACAACTGGTTCCAGGGAGAACCTTCTGAATCCCACCCCTGAGTGGAGGTACTGGGACAGTGCAGACAGAGCAAAAAAAAAAAACTTACCTTTTTCAATTCTCAACTCTTTCACCCTTGTCAGTCCAAAAGTGTAGGCAGAGCTGTCACTTTGACCCCTACTGCCAATATCATATGGCGTCTGGCACTGGATGAAGATGTCGGTGGTGAGTATTGTGTAGAGTGATTAAAATGTTGTTTGTTTAATTGTTTTGTGTTTTTATTTATTTGAACTCTTTGTGAACTAATTAGTAATCAAATGGTGGTGCTGGTGGGGGTTACAAGTAGGTTGCACATACCACACTCCTGGTTTATGGAAGAGCCTGGTGCCCATTGGTGTAGGGAATGGTAACTTGCAAAGGTCAGGGGCCAGCCACTTGGCCTCTGAGCCCTGGGTTACCAGCCCCTATGTCTGTTGCGTGGAGATAGTCCTGTCCTGAGTTTTGGCCCTTGCCATAGGGCACCTCGACCGAGGGTGCCCCGCTGTGTGAAACCCCACTGATCGCCTGAATGCATGCACAGCGTCTCGTCCAATCAGCACACTTGGATTCACTCACGTCAGCTCATCTAAGCCTTCGTCTAACGTGAACGGATCCAGGCGTGCTTGCGGCTGCATCCCCTGCTACCCTCTAACAGGGAGCGTGCCTGCGCTGGCCATTCACCAGAAAGGAAGGTGAGTTTATGGGCAACCTGGGGGGGTTTCACGCAGGGGGGGGGGAGTGAATCAATTGACCCAAGAATCTTATAGATCTCAGTGGGTTTTGGTCCACTTTAAAAAAGGTCTGAACTATTTATTATGCTCTTTGGGTTTGGCTAGACTGAATCGAACTGCCTATATCTGGGTCGAATTGATCCTTGACCCGCATCCAGAACGCAGAACGCATCGATGCCCTTGGAAATACCGTTGGCTGTCACATGAGGGATTGTTTTTAATGGGGATCTTTAACTGTAGGGGCATTCTGTACTTTTTAGCTTTGCTTTAGGTATGCCATGTGATGTGGATTTACCCCTTTAGTTCATTGTGCTGAAAATGAGGCAAATTACAAACTTTGCCACATAATAACGTTAAGAGGAATTTTCAACTAAGAATGGCTGGAAAGAAACTTTTCAGTGAGCCTAAAAGTCATCACTGACGGTGGAATTCCCCCTTAAACTGGATGCAGAGCAGTCACTCGCCCTCTAATAAGAAAATAGCGGCCTATGAATAATGATTATTAATCAGGGTGCGCCATGTTTCATTACACTTCCTGTAATTATTGCTACAAATCTAAACAGCCGCCAGATCTATCAGACGCGCAATTATTGTGTTTCTTCAAGGAGCTTTAATCATCATTGCTATGAGCATATTACCCAGCATCCCCATAAAATTGCCCTTTTCATTTATGCCTGCTTGTTAATTATGCTAATAGACTCGACAACTTCATAATTACCAAACCAATAAAACCAATGACTCTTCTGCATTCCACAGGCTCAGTCATCGCTTGGAATGTATTGTTTTATGTATATGCGGGGCTTGCGGAACTGCTCGGTTTAAGAATGGTTTTAGAAGATGTTAATTTAGGCAATTAATAAGATGCTAGTTTCAATAAGTTCGCAGCAGATACAAACGGTGGCAGTGGTGTGAAAAAGTGATTCGGTAGGGAAACCAAAAAGATTTGAGAACTCGCTGAACTTTTCAGAGCAGGCTAGAAAGAGAGGGTCACACATGCCAATGTGGTTTGCCCATGTGAAGCATGTGAGTAGGATAGAACTAATCAGTTACAGTGCTGAAACTGGGCCAGACCAGAGAAAATTTAGGGGGGAAACCCTATAGGGAGCTTGTGACTAAAAATGAACAGCATGTTGGACCAAAAACAGCATGGTTTTACTGAGGACAGATCATGTCAGACTAATTTTATTCATATCTTTCAATAGGTCGATTCAACATCAGGTAAAAATGGTCACTGTAGAAAAATAGAAGTTCTATTTCCTCCTGGTGCTAAATTACTCCTAAGATATACAATGAAAGTGAATGGCAGTTATCTCTAAAAAAATGGGTACTCACCACTTCGGGGATCCTCTTCTACGGCTGCTGTGGAGCAACCTATCAGCCTCCATGGCCTGGCTTCTCACTGTCACGTGGGCGCATGATAACGAGAAGCCTATTAGTGCTGGCCATGGAGGCTGATAAGCAGTTTTTTTACCGATGTAATGCAAAGCTGAGTAGCCCGGGTCGTGGTGCTGCACATTAAAGACGGAATATGGTCATTTCTGACCATAGCTCCTCTTTAAGTTGAAGGTCACTAAAGTTTACACTCTGATAAAAAAGAGACATTCTTCCTCTTTAAAATGACATCATTTTTGTTAAAGGTGACTTCGTTCATTTCATAAATATGTTTTTAATGGGTTAAAGAAGAATTATTACTAACTATAGGTGCATAACATTTATATTTTGGTCAAAGGCAAAACAACAACTTTGTTAGCTTTTGCAGCTGCAGCTTGGCGCTGGGCGCTGCTGCTCAACTTATTGTTGATGAGTGCACATACTGTAGGCCCTTCACCAGCTGTGCTGTTCGCACAACTGTTCCCTATTTAGTGTATCGGTAAATACCTGGCATGACCTAGGTGCATTACGGGGAAAAAGCTTACCTCATTCTGATAGGCAGTTAGATTAGATCCCTAGTGCATGACATACTAGAAACTGAAGCTTTGCTTGTCTTATATTCACTGCTGCACTATCACCTTGTCCTTTAAAGCAGGAGTGTCAAACTAATTTTCACCAAGGGCCACACCAGCATTCTGGTTGCCTTTAAAGGGACATTTAATAACAAACACAAAACAAAATGCAATATTATTTTGCCCAGGACAGATGAAGGCACAGAATTATTTTGCCCAGGACATATAAAGACACAAAATTATTTTGCCTAGTACAGATAAAGACACAGCATTATTTTGCCCAGGACAGATGAAGACACAGAATTATTTTGCCCAGGACAGATAGATACACAGAATTATTTTGCCTAGGACAGGTAAAGACACATAATTATTTTGCCCAGGACAGATAAAGACACAGAGTTATTTTGCCCAGGACAGATAAAGACACAGAATTATTTTGCCCAGGACAGATGAAGACACAGAATTATTTTGCCCAGGACAGATAGATACACAGAATTATTTTGCCTAGGACAGGTAAAGACACATAATTATTTTGCCCAGGACAGATAAAGACACAGAGTTATTTTGCCCAGGACAGATAAAGACACAGAATTATTTTGCCCAGGACAGATGAAGACACAGAATTATTTTGCCCAGGACAGATAGATACACAGAATTATTTTGCCTAGGACAGGTAAAGACACATAATTATTTTGCCCAGGACAGATAAAGACACAGAGTTATTTTGCCCAGGACAGATAAAGACACAGAATTATTTTGCCCAGGACAGATGAAGACACAGAATTATTTTGCCCAGGACAGATGAAGACATAGAATTATTTTGCCCAGGACAGATAAAGACACAGAATTATTTTGCCCAGGCCAGATAAAGACACAGAATTATTTTGCCCAGGACAGATGAAGAAACAGAATTATTTTGCCCAGGACAGATAAAGACACAGCATTATTTTGCCCAGGACAGATAAAGACACAGAATTTTGCTCAGAACATATACCGAATTTTTTTAGCCCAGGACAGATGCTGAATTATTTTGGAGGACAGCCACAGAATAATATTGCACAGTGCAGATACGGGGGGTGAATTATATCTCACAGGGCAGCCCTCTCTCTCCCCCAGAACATTAAAAAGGCACTTGCCACTTTTATAGATGGCAGTTCTGGGGGCAGGGGGGGCACATAAAAAGACCTGGAGGGCCGCATCTGGCCCCCGGGCCTTGAGTTTGACACATGTGCTTTAGAGTATCCTTGGACAAAAAAGTTCTAGCAGTTGTTTGTACAGGGCCCACATTTTTGCAGCTGCTGCTTGGCACTGGATGCTGCTGCTCAACTTATTGTTGACAAGTACACATGGGCCCTTCTCCAGCTGTGTTGTTCCCAACTGTCCCCTATTTAGTGTATATGTGAAGACTTGGCATGGCCTAGGTACATAACCGTACATTAATCATTATTGCATTTTATCTACTATTTGTTTATGTCATGTAATAAGGACCTTGGAGAACCCCTGAATAATTCCATAGCTGATTGTGGTCATGTCTGGACCCTGCCAAGCCTTTCCTATGACATTCAAATTTTCTATTTCTATTTATTGACACCAATTTGCATGGAGATTTGGCAGAACTTAGCTTTACAAGATTTATTAACTCACAGACGAGACAGCTGATGCCCATTCAGGGCATTTGTGTAGGGACACCTGTAGCGGTTGCACTGCTTGAATATTAGGCAGATTAATGAATAGCACTCACACAATGATGGCCGGCGCATTTTAGGAATGGGAGGGAGATGCTCAACAAAGATAACTCAGAGAGGGGGCCATTTTGGAAAGGATTCATGAGCAACTTTTTCACACCTGAAACGAGGATTAACAGGGTCAAAGCCAAGGCTGACCCATAGGATGCCACAGATGATCAAGCTGAAATGCTTCTTGTCAAGGAAAAGAGGGATTCTCTAAAAATCTGCCTCAATGTACTATATGTATAATAAGGGGAGGATTTGGTTGTGCTTTCCCTATAGTGTGAGGCAATAATCAGATGAATTTATAAAGTCTTAAAGCGGACCAAAATCCACATTTTTAACTAGCATCCCTTGAATTTATTCCCCTTCATGAGGACTACCATTTGCCAATTTTTAGTGTTCATACTTCACTTACATCCCAGATAATGACGCCTGTTTTAGCTGTAAAGCTCCGCCTCCTCCATTCATTGCCACTGTTGTGTGTTGTGATGATGTCATTGCCCCACCTATGTAATTACTGATAACCTGCCATCTCACACAGAGAGGGAAAGAAAAAAATCAGTGTTCCAGGACGATCCGAAGAGCAAAAATATCCATTTCTAATTCTACACCCTAAGACTGACATTCCATCCAATTCCTATGAGCAAGTGACATGTCACTCAACACGTGAGCTCCATAGCAGCCATGCAGCAGGGCCGTGCCTCTGATTTGAGCCGTGTGGGATTGCTGTGGCCTTATTTAAAGCAGAACAAAATGCAGACATTTCACTTTGTTGTTCCCCTGCTTTCGATTCGGGATTCCTTGCTGTGTGATACCCCCTAAGAAGCCCCAAAAAACTCACCTTGCCATGCTCCATTGGCGCATACACGGGCCGTGGTCCAATGTGATTCAGTCGACGCTGGTCTCCATTGATGACACTCCTTGGTGCAAACAGCAGGGTCTTTATTTGAAAACTTCCATTCATGACAAACAGCAAAGTCCAGTTACAGGCATAGTCCATAGGTTACAGCAATCAGTTATAATCCATAGGCTATCTCTCTACCTCCACTACATTAACACTTCCCCTCTTCACTAGCTCCAAACTTAAGGAAAAACTCTAGAAGGGGTTTTCCCTTATATAACCTCTGTATTGTTGCCTTACCCAACTATGTTGCGAGCCTCAACCAATGGCAGGGCAGTTAATGTTGCCAGTGCCACCTGGCTAAGTCTCTATTTATCTAAATTAAGAGGAACGCTAGACTATTTCATATTAGTTAGGTTAATTTCTTAGGCAACACTGCCATCATGTGGATTCATGATGTATTGATCCCCAAGTTATGCATCTAACTTGTTTTATTAAAATTTCTATCACTATCAGGGGCATATTCCACTGACAGGGCTCTAATGTTTCCTATGTGTAGTGTTGCCCATGGTTTCCAGCCGTCACATATAGGTAAAAAAAATTAAACTAAGGATATGACCTCTTTGTTACTAGCACAGAATGGAAAATTTGAAGGGGCTTTTTTCAAACTAGTGAGTCTTCATTTTACTTTAACCACATGTAGAAACATTGTGGATGTTGTATGTATAAATATAGATCCCTGCACGCAGGCCGCAGGCCAGTGTCTCCTATCTGAGGTGATTGTGGTTTTCCTGATGCAGCTTAGACTCCCGCAGTCCCCCCAGCGCTGCACCCGGCCCACCATTATAGAGCAGGATGTATTCCCTATGGGAGCTCAATCCCGGGCCACACACGCTGCTCACAGAAGAGCTGGCTAGGTGTTCTCTCATGTTTTATGCACATTCAGCCATTTCCACTGCCGACTCACTTTCTTCTGTCTCTCTTCTGATGTTCCTCACTTGTGGTTTCTCTATTATGAAACTAGTTTGTTTTTCTCTTTCCTCCAGCATCTCATTCTCCCCTGCTTACTCCTCTTCCCCTGAAACCAAATGTATTTTTTTTAGTATAAATATATATATACACTTTCCTTTCCTACATACCACACAGCTCAACAAAGAAAAGTACAGGCATTAATAAATGTATCAATCTTCATATTGGTGATTAAACCGAACCTTCAGCATCATTTAATGAAAGGCCCAAATGATTAAAAAACCTCCCCAGCATCTAAACTTAATATATTTAAAGTTTTTAGTCACATATTATTCTTTTACCCACCGTCTGCAATTCTGTGCAGGTCTTGAGGATACAGAAATCGCCATCTTGCCTCAGAAGCATCACATACTGAGGAGAGGAGAATGGGGGAAAGTTAGGGGGGGGGGGCACAGACAGAGCAGAGCTGGGGTCAGGAATAGGACAGCAATCCCAGAATGCATAGCGTCAGAAGACACTTCCTGTTTGCAGGCAGCCTGAGACTCCTTGGTCCACTATCTTGGATGTTAAAAGCCTGGAAAAATGCAGTAGATGCAGGTAGGATGATTTTTAATGTGAGAAATCTGTATGTACAGCATGGGGGAAACATGTAAGATATGCTCTTATTCAGGGTGATGGTCCAGTTTATTACCTCAAACTTTTGCCAGAGAGGTGATTATTCATTCTTTTCATTCTTTCACTTTTTCTCGTTTACTCTGTCTCTTCTTTCTCAGCTCTCCAATTTATATCTTTTGTTTTCACTACTTTTCTCCCTTTTCCCTCTGCTTCTGTCTACCTTGATTCCTTCATATCTATCTTTGGCTCTCTATATCCCTATATCCCACGGGTGTAGCTAGAGGGGGCAGGGGGTCGGGGGCACATTCTCTGGGTGCAGCAGGTCAGGGGGAGCAAAAGGGGGGCCAGAACACAGGTGGGGGGAACCATTTTGAATCTTTGCCCCGGGTGCCACAAAGCCTAGCCACTCCTCTGCTATGTCCTGCTCTCTCTCTCTTTTATTTCTCTTTCTTTCTTCCCTCCCCTTACTTTCAATTCATTTCCTATCTCTGTCTGTCTTTCTTCTCTCTTTGGCTTTGAATTCCCTTCTTACTTGTCTCATTTCTTTCTCTCCATCTTTCTTTCTCTTTTTAATTCCATTTTTGTGTGGCGGCTTCACAGAAAATGGAGAGCAGCGCTGGCAGTGGGTGAAGTAAGCGGGTTTTTTTTTTGTAACCCCCCTCCATCCTGCCTCAGCACCAGGAGAGTGGCAGGTCAGGGGGTTTATTTTTGACTTTTGAATTCTGCATTAAAGTGGACCAAAACCCAGGATTTCGACTATCCTGGGTTTTGGTCCTTTCCCCTGGGGCACCCCGATCGGGGCAAGCGCATTCACAAATGCCTGGCGTGGGCCTGTGCCCTGCTAGAGGGATAGCGGGGATGCGGCCACGGCTCACGCATGCGCTGCCAGACCGGGAAACATGGTAAGAGTATGAGAGTGGGTATGAGAGTGGGTTTTGGTCCACTTTAAGCAAGCCACCTCCCGGGATGTCGGGCAGGTGACTTGCTGCCCCCTGCCTTTTGAACTGGTATAAGGGTCCTTTGGTTCCTCAGTCGGGAGAGAGAGGCAAAATCTGGACATTTCCATAAAAAAAAAACATGCAGGAATGCTTTTTTCACAGTGCTGAAGCGACTATATTCTCTCATGTTTTATCTTTCTCTCTCATTCATTTTTCTCTTTATGCTTCCACCTTCTTTTTCCAATTATCTTCCCCCTCTCTCCCGTTTCTCTCTCATTTGTTTGCCTAGCTCTGCATTCTTTATTTCTCCTCTTATTCCTCTTTATTGACCTTCACCTCTTCTTTCTCACACTTTTGATGTATTTTCTTGTCATCTCTTGTGTCTCTTTTCCTCGCTCACTTTTACCTTCTTTTTTTGTCTTTTTCTTCTACCTTGCTCCTTTTCTCCTCCATATTTCTCTTTCTATATCTGGCATGTGTTGTTTCTGCAGTTTTTTTTACTTTCACTATTCATAATGCAGCCTTGCACATATTGTGCCCCCCTGTCCAGCCTGCTGTACAGTATGACATTATCACACCAATGACACTGGGGACTCCCCTAGGCCACCGCTGAACGCACCTTCAAGGGCCTCCTCATCATCAGAAGGTCTTGCATTCCTTTTGATGGGCCAGTATGTGGTCTGCAGTTGCATTCAGGGGCCACACACACAATCCTTTATGACGATTAATATATTATTAGTAGAAGTCTCAGATGTTTTGTATTCTATTGTTTTCTATTTCCTATGCTCCGTCTGAAAGTGTTGCACATAAAAGGCCCAGGGAAAAAGAAGGAGAATAAAAATGTGTACCACCACTTAGTCGATAAGTATTGCATAAGGTAAACTTGCAGAGAGATTAGGGGATTGCCATTGTTCATCTCCTTAAGTAGTCCAGGAAACACCAAAAAATAAGCTACAGTTCCTTTCTCATATGCAGGTTTGATCTTGTGCCAGAGAGGATACAGAGGATTATGGGATTAACGATGACTTGTTCCAGTATATGCAGAATAGGACATAGTGGTTGAGGTTAAGAGGCAGGCCCACACATCCAGGAACGTCTGCCAAGGAAACCATTTCCAAGGTGCCACATGGAAGGCTCCCAGTCCTAGGAGGAAAAGATAAAAAGTAGCTAATAGATGAATGGAAGCAGGAGTTCAGCTGAGAGAATAGGAGAAGTTCACCAGATCACTGGACCAGAAGCCTCCTAAACTAAGTCATTCCAGTCTGAGATATTACATGAAGAGACAGTAACTGGTGGTGTCCAGACCACCCCCTTGAGTTCTAACTTGAGTTCTGGTCACTCTTAGCTTCAGACACCGTAGCAAGACAGACACATGTTTCGACATATGTTTCATAAGCTTCTAGTCCCTGCTAGGAACTAGGCACATGGATTGGAACTAGGCACATGGCTTATCTATTAACTATTTCTGTTTCAAAGTGAGGAATCTTCCATCTCAACTGCTGTTTATGAATGACTGCTAGCACATATGTATGCCTTATAGTACTAAAACTCTAAATTCACCTATATCAGCACTACCTGGAATATATATATATATATATATATATATATATATATATATATATCAGTCCTAGATACATGTCTGCCCTGTTTAATTAGGACAGGCCTCACCTGCCTTACAGATGGCTGCTCTCTTACAATGGACAGACCCATAACAAATCGAAGAGTGGACTTGAATCATTGAAAGTACTTTGAGACCTTTCTGCTGTTCATCTCCTTAAAGGAGTAGTCCAGGAAACACCAAAAAAGAAAACAAACAAGCTACAGTTCCCTTCCCATATGCAGCCTTGATCTCATGCCAGAGAGGATACAAAGGATAGAGGGACTAACAATGACCTGTTCCAGTATATGCAGAATAGGTCATAGTGGTTGAGGTTAAGAAGCAGGCCCTCCCACATCCAGGAACCGCTGCCAAGGAAGACAATTCCAAGGCACCACATGGAAGGCTCCCAGTCTTAGGAGGAAAAAAGAATAAGTAGCTAATAAATGAACAGAAGCAGGGGTTCAGCTGAGAGAATAGGAGAAGTTCACCCAGAACCAGAAGTCTCCTAAACTAGGTCAATCCAATCCGAGATATCGCATGAAGAGACACTAACTGGTGGGGTATAGAGGCAGAGGTTTCTACACCAGGTCTGGTGGGGGTCCAGACCACCCCCTTGGGTTCTAACTTATTTGAGTTCTGATCACTCTTAGCTTCAGACACCATAGAAAGACAGACACGTTTCGACATATGTTTTGTAAACTTCTAGTCCTTACTAGAAACTAGTATATATATATATATATATATATATATATCAGTCCTAACTCTCCATAACAAATTGAAGTGTGGACTGGGAACATTGAAAGTACATTGAGACCTCTCTGCTGTTCATCTCCTTAAAGGAGTAGTCCAGGAAACACCAAAAAAACATACACGCTACAGTTCCATTCCCATATGCAGGCTTGATCTCGTGCCAGAGAGGCTACAAAAGAGGGCTTCCAGTCCTAGGAGGAAAAGAGAAAAAGTAGCTAATAGATGAACGGAAGCAGGGGTTCAGCCTCCTAAACTAAGCCATTCCAATCTGAGATATCACATGAAGAGACACTAACTGGTTTGGTATAGAGGCAGAGGTTTCTCCAACAGGTCTGGTGAGGAGGGGGGGGGGGTCCAGGCCACCCCCTTGGGTTCTAACTTATTTGAGTTCAGGTCACTCTTAGCTTCAGACACCATAGCAAGACAGACACTTGTTTCGATATCTGTTTCTTAAGCTTCTAGTCCCTGCTAGGAACTAGGCACATGGTTTATCTATGAACTATTTCTGTTTAAAGGTGAGGAAACCCTCATCACAACTGCTGTTTATGAATGGCTATTAGCACGTATGTATATCTTATAGTACTAAAGCTCTAAATTCACCTATATCAGCACTACCTGAAATATATATATATATCAGCCCTGTTTAATTAGGACAGGCCTCACCTGCCTTACAGATGGCTGTGATTAAAAAAAGCTGGCCTTATAAATGAATGATGGGGCTGTCAGAGATAAGATCCCCCCTCTCTCAGGCTTTTGCATCCTCTTTGATCGTCATACTGCTGAAAACCAGCAATAGCTATGATTAAACACTAAGCTGCCATCAACCATCATTTTTTATTTTTGTTTTCCTTTAATTTGTAAATGATAATAAATTTAATGACTCTTCCTAATATAAGTGCTCA
The DNA here is from genome assembly GCA_027917425.1 of Gastrophryne carolinensis. Classification (NCBI taxonomy): domain Eukaryota; kingdom Metazoa; phylum Chordata; class Amphibia; order Anura; family Microhylidae; genus Gastrophryne; species Gastrophryne carolinensis. Next base: position 58,219,939 of record CM051237.1, read on the forward strand.
TGTCAAGACTGGATCTGGAAATTAATGATCTGATGGGTTCCTCATACAGTAACGCCAAGATAAAAATAAATTGCCAGCTGCAGCCTGATGTCAGCACTAAGCGGGATTTCACCTGCGACACAGATGGATGGAGGGATTAAAAGAGCAACAACTAGGCCTCTATTGTACCAGAGCTATGAGCTGTTATTAAAGGAGAACCCCCTTCAAACAGGAATTTGGTAACTCAAAGTTTAGAAAGTTATCTTTATTATCTTAAAGTGAAGAGATGTCTCTATATGATCTCAAATTAGAGAGATGTCTCTCTGCTATCTCAAAGTGGAGAGAGCTTTCTTTATTATCTCAAAGTTAATCTGATAGGTATCTTTATTATATTTGTTATGTAGAAGTCTTATCATTATTAGTGTTGAGCAAACCCGAACCAGGATTCGTACTGAACTAGTACGAAAATCTGCAAGTCTGGGTTCCCAAACCCGAAAACGGACTTCAGCCAGAAGTTCGCGTTCCAGTTTGGCCCGAACAAGGAAAAACTGGCTGATGGGTTGCTGAGCAGCCCATCAACCAGCTTCACCTAAAGGATGCATCAGCAGGAAGCCTGCTGTACCTCACCTGAGCCCCATGATCCTGGTCCTGTTGTCAGCGGCATTCCTTTCAAATGCTCCTCAGACAGTGCCACAGAAAGATGGCCACCGTTACCATGAGTGAGGGCACTTAGAGTATCAGCACTGTCAGCTGGCACTAGGAGTGCCCTCACTCATAGGAGCGGTGACCATCTTTCTGTGGCCCCTGCTGTGGACCATTTGAATTGAACGCTGCCACCAACGGGACTGGGATCATGGGGCTCATGTAAGTTGCTTCCTGCTACACACTCTGCACCCCGCCACACCCACCATCACAATTTTTTTTTACACCCCGGATTCTGCCTCAGAGGCAGAATCACCCCCCAATCAATGGGGACCAGGTTCTTCAAAGTTCGGCCGAACTTGCCAAACCCGAACATTGGGGGGTTCGCTCATCCCTATTTATTATCGCATGAAGTAAAGAAGCCTCTTTGTTATCCTAAAGTCAAGGGGGGACTCTCTGTACTGGCAAGGTGAATAGATGTCTTTCTATTCAAGGTGGTACAATATTTCTCTATAGTCTCAATGTGAAAAGAGGTCTCTGTTATCTCATGAACATAGGTTTATCTAGAATCCCAAAGTGTAGGGTGGTTACACTTTTATCTCAATATATATAGAGGTCTTTCTGTTATCTCAAAATGAAGTGATGTTTCTCTGTTATGTCAAGATGAAAGAAGATCTATAAATAATGTAAAAGTAAAGTTTCTATATTAAGCCAACATGAAGAGAGGTCTTTCTTTTATCTCAAAATGTAGGGAGGGTTCACTTTAATCTTAAAGTGAGGATGTTCATGCAGAAGAGTAAACCCTTTGCTGTAGTGAAGAGGTTGCCACTATATCATTTTAAGTCTGGACATTTGTTTATGGGGAAGAGGAGTTCTTCCATCTAAGTGAAAGGGTTGACTATCTGCCACCAAGGAAGACTAGTACATTCAGAATATTATTACAACACCTAGGAAAAAGCTCTCTTTCAATGGGCAGACCCATAACAAGTTGAATTGTGGACTTGGAACATTGAAAGTAGAGCTGACCCTCTATTACTGTATCTCAAAGTGGAAGAGCACTTTATCACTGAATATCCTCCTTAAAGTGGACCAACACCCTCCCATGATCGGTCCCACTGTGTGAAACCCCCCAGAAACTCCTAAATCCCTACCTGCTCCTCGATCCAGCGGCGCCCGCTGCCGCACCCGTGCAGTCCGTTTTGTGGTTGGCCGGCGCAGGCGTGTGCCCTGTAAGAGTGACGCGTGGGAGGTGGCGGCGGGCGCGCTCTCTTGTCCGTCGCTGCCTCCCGCTTTTCCGTCGGCGGAGATTGGCTGCAGCGGTCACGTGGGAGCGGGGAGAGGTGAGTTTTTGGGGCTTTCTGGGGGGTTTCACACAGCGGGGCACCCCCGATCGGGGTGCCCCACCGAAGTGGACCAAAACCCAGGATAGTCAAAATCCTGGGTGTTGGTCCACTTTAAGGATAAATTGTCTACTTCCAGGGGTGAACTTGGCTTCTCTGCTGCTTGAGGTGAACTATAGAAGGTCCCTCACCCCCTGTGTGGTTTGTACCGAGCAAGAGGTCTCTCTGTTATCTCAACATGAAGATAGGTTTCTCTATCATCCCAAAGTGTATAGTAGCTACACTGTTATTGCAATATATAGTAAATAGATGTCTCTGTTCAGAAAATTAAGGAAGGATTTTCTATCATTTAAAATTAAGGAGAGGTTTCTCTATTATGTCAAGATGAAAGGGAAACTATTAATTATGTAAAGGTAAAGTTTCTCTATTATCGCAATGTGAAGAGAGATCTTAGTTTTATCTCAAAATGTAGGAAAGTCTCACTTTTATCTAAGTAAGAGCTGGCCCTCTACTAGTGTATCTCAAAGTGGAAGAGCATTTCATCACTGAATATCCTCCTTAAAGCAGACCAAAAGCAATAAATGGGATAAAAATTGTTGTGCATCGCTTATCTGATTCTGCAGATCTTTCCCCGGGGACTGATGTCACCTTTCCCCATCCATAGCATCTTGCGCTGCTGGAGCACTATCATGATAAAAATCCATATAAATTTGCGGGAGGAGAGGTCCCTTATACATCCGGCATCAAGAAATATCCAGCCAGGCATTATTTTTAACACACAGAGGTGACATATTCTGTCACCCCTGATACACTAAACCTGCCATGCCTGGATTTCATTTCTACCAGGAGAAGAAAACAAAAAGCTTGGTGGGAGTTTTATTCAACTCGGGTGTATAAGTGATCCCTCCACTCATTAGCCGTGTGTTTATATGGATTTTTAATATTACACAATTTTGAGATGGTGCTGCTTTAAAGTGGACCAACACCCAGGATTTTGACTATCCTGGGTCTTGGTCCACTTCGGTGGGGCACCCCCGATCGGGGTGCCCCGCTGTGTGAAACCCCCCCTAACCCCCCGAAAAACTCACCTCTCCCCGCTCCCAGCGCCGACGTACAAGCGAGGATCAGGAACGTCTAAGCGGCAGCCGCCGCCGCCGCCTCCCTCGCGTCACTTTCGGCGCGCGCGCACCCGCCGGCCATTCGCAGACGGCCGGCGCGGGCACGCGCACGCCTACAGGAGCGCGAGGGAGGCGGCGGCGGCCGGCCGCCGCCGAAGATAAGGTAAGGAGTTTGGGGTGTTTGGGGGGGTTTCACCCCGCGGGACATCCCGATCTCGGATGTCCCGCGGGGTGGGGGGTGATCGGCCCGGGAATCTTATAGATTCCCGGGCCGATCACCCGTGGGTGTTGGTCCACTTTAATCAGTCAGCACACATCTGCAGAAGTATGCTTAAGCTGCACCACCAAGCACCAAGGTGCCTCTGTGGGGTGCAGTCCTAACTCTAATCTCTGAGAGCCCATTTGGGACATACAATGCAATAGATAAATTGGGAGCAGGCTTGCCTGTGGTTGCCCTATAACCTCGAGTGCAGCCCATGGGGTGGAAGGGTCGAAGACCTTGCAGTACAGCCTAGATCCCATACCCCATGTGCTTGCACAAAATCAAAAGATACAAAGGAGGGATGGCAGCTGCTCAGACCATTGTATAACTTACCTGGGAGGTGCACATGAGCAGGGCAATTAGGATACACAAGTCTTAAAGGAGCCACAGCTCTTAACCCTGTTAGCTTGCAGACAAACCTATAATCTATCTCTAAATCTGGTTAGAAACAGAGGTCTTGGTCCACACACATCTGCAGAAGTATTCTAAAGCTGCACCACCAAACACCAAGGTGCCTCTGTGAGGTGCAGTCCTAATCTCTGAGATCCCCCTTTGGGACATACAATGCACTAGATAAATTGGGAGCAGCTAACCTCAAGTGCAGCTAACAGGGTTGAGTGCCTTGCCACCTTTAAGAATTGTGTATCCTAATTGCCCTGCTCACGTACACCTCCCAGGTTCGTTATAAAATGGACTGAGCAGCTGCCACCCCACTGTGGTGCTTCTTTAATGTCACACTGTCGCCACTACCGATTCCCCTACAGGCTGTTGCCCTCCCTTTTACGGCGCCTGAGGCAGCCACCTCGCCTCATTAGAGGTGCACCCCTAACTCCTCCCATAACCCCCCAAAATAATGGCAGGCTAACTGGAATGTAAACTTACTGTCCATGTTGCGTCTATGCAAAAAAACATCATATTGTGAAGAACAGGGAGTGATGTGAGTGCTTTCAGGTACTATGTAAATGTTGGCTTATATAAATGTTAATATGTATAATAATAGTGTGAATGTGGCGGGGGAGTGTAAGCCCCTCTAGAGAGGAAAGTGATGGGACTTGCGTATACTAATCATAGTGTGTAAATTTGAAAAAAGCCTTGGCGTGTGCGCTCCTCTGGGATAGTCACTGCTATACCTTCCAATGAGCACACCTTTAGTCTTCAGTAACATTTTCTTTAGCTGCTTGTATCTATGAGAATAAACCCAAAGGTAGAATATCACATTAGCATTAACGCACTTTGTTTTGTTTCCAGGGTAACATGTGGCAGAATCGGGCCCTATGCGTGGTGCTGACTTTGTGGCTTGTTGTCTCGTTCACCACAGCACAGAGTGGAGATGATACCCTGGCAGATCTAGGCTCTGGATTTCTTCCGGCCACCCAACATGACCAGCCCAAACAGCCCCAACACCAGGCGCCCATCACTAATAAGTGCCAGATGACCTTTGTCACCCCTCGCCAGGAGTCATGTGCCAAGAAGGACAATAGTCGCAGTGTGAAGGAGGAGGTGCGCTATCTCAATGACCTTCTGCAGGACAATAACAGGGTCCTGCAAAGCTTGAGGTACACCGTCAATGCTGATGCTCAGGATAAGGGCTACCAGGAGGTCATATCAGAACATAACAAAGGAATTCAAGAAGACAACAAGGAGTTCTATGGAACATTTAACAAAGTCATACATGAGCTCCATACACGAATGGATGATGACGCAGATATTCCAGATGAGAAAAAAAAGTAGGACTCTAGTTATATTGTTTTTATTACTTACTGTCTTGCAGGGTGGTATTTAAATGCAGGGCAGAGTCCTTAAAAGACTTAAAGTGGACCAAAACACACCCTGGAGTCTGGGAGGCTCCAGGGCAGGCATACTCGCTCCCCCCGGGGCATCCAAATTCGGGGTGGCCTGCCGTGTAAAAGCCAAGAGGTTGCCCGGAAACTGAACTTACCCGGTCCAATGGCTCATGCGCGAATAGTGGCTGCATCCCTCATATCTTTAGCAGTGCGTATGCCTGCGCCAGGCATTTGTGAATGGCCAGTGCGAACACACTCCCTGTTAGAGGGTAGCGGTGGATGCATCTGCCAGCGCGCTTTGCAGGATGAGAGTCTGCGCATGCGCTGTATTACCTGTGAATGGTGAGTGAAATCGGGCAATCTGGGGGGGGGGGGGCTTCACACAGCGGAGTATCCCCGATCAGGGTGCCCCGGGGGCAATGACCAAAACCCAAGATAATCAAAATCCCAGGGTTTTGGTCCACTTTAAGATGAAAATCCAAAAAAGACCCCTATTCTGGTTCTATATAATTATTGGTGCCTTTCTGCTCCTTTCTGAAAATTACTGTATGCTAATAAAGGGTTCTGCAGTCCATCAAAATTGGACAACCTCCTCTAACATGTTAAGAGATAGTCCGGGTAAGCGCAAAATGTGAGTATAGTACTTGAATTCTCAACCCCAGCCTTTAAAACTGATGAGAGGCAGTCTAAACTTGAAACTGATGACCCAAGGTGACATTGGGGGTCATGCTAAATATTTGGTGAAGCCAGTGTGACTTGCGGTGTGTATTGCAACCTGTATCCCGGTGAGCTTTTTTCTACCTTTGTTCCCCCAAATTACCTGTACCTGTGATGAATCATTTTTACAGATTAGGTGCATAATTTTTCCAATGAGGTAAGGGTAGTTGTTTGTAAGTTTGGAAATAAAAGAACCCTATGCAGAAAAAATTATAAAATCTTTAGCATAGCGCATAGGATGCTGTTATTTGCTAACTTTAAAAATTAATCCTTACATCACTGGAGCTTGCAATCCACACTGCAATATACACCAGAAGTCACACTGGCTTTACCAGACAATGAGCATGACTCCCCATGGTTCACATAACACTATGGGTTATCGGTTAGGCTATGCTATATGCATTTTTGCTTCACCCAGTGAATTATACTAATTTATTAGAGAATGTCATTCAAGAACCCCCTGCCTAACCTTGCATCTTCAGCCTGGATCATTCCTTTTCCATATGTACCGGATGAGCCCCAAAAGAGCACTGTAACAGTTCACTAGAGCAAGGGGGTCCCAACATACCATACACATCACCCAGGGGCTACTTGATAAAATGGAAAAATGGAAAGTGGTAGTTTATAAAAAAAATGTTGGGAACTCTTGCAGTGGAGCATCTGAAGGTAGGGGCAGACTGCGGACAGCCCACAACTATAGCATTGCAGGGACAGATCATGGACAGTGGTGGACATGGCATATTATAATGCAATAGTACATAGTACTATAGTATAGTACTGAACTTGTAGTATTATAGAGGTAGAGGGGGGCAGGTACATGTCCCACTATTGACATGATGTAGGGTAGAAATGGCAAACCTTTTAGGGAGTGCCCAAACTGCAACTCAAAACTTTTTTTAAGTGCCAAACTGATGGCTCTGGTGCCAGGGAAAGATGACGGGTGCCCACTCTGGCACAGGTGCCATAGGTTCACCACCACTGCTGTAGACCATAGCTTTGCAGATTCAGAACCATGGACTGGGGCGCCTTGGCTGGTGGGGTACAGTGCACCAACCGGAGAACTCTTGCACAGATTCTAGGTGGGACCTACATCTAGTCCAGCTTGATCCAAAGCAGGGTAGTCCCAGCTTTCTCTATGGCCAGTGTAACCTCTGGAGGTATCTCAAGTTGTTTGCCTCTACTTTACCTGTTTTGGTATTTGTCCCACTACCCCCTTTACTTTTCTTGGCACTTAGGGCAAAAGGTTGAATGAGTAGCAAAAAAGAAAGTCAATAATGCTGAATATGGCCAACTAAACACTCACATTTGCCTGCTCCAATGGCACATGCGCGGGCTCTCATCCAATGAGGGCCACCCACTATGACTATGTAATTTGGCAGGTGGTTCTCATTGTTTTCAGTGGGGAGCACGCGCTGCTGCATGCCCTCCACATTAAAGTCAATGAGAGCCTTTTGCCAAAAGAGGTAGACAGAGCAACTGGCCCCCCATTGGTTGAGGGGCGCTCAGCCAATGGGGGCCAGTTGCTCTGTCTACCTCTTTTGGCAAAAGGCTCTCATTGAATTTAATGGGGAGGGGATGCAGCAGCGCATGCTCCCCACTGAAAACAACTCATGCGGAAGTGGTGAGTTGTTTAGGGCTTTCTGGGGATTTCACACCGTGGGACATTCCCAACCAGGATGCCCCCCAGGGAAGGGAACGAAACCCTGGAAAATGAAAATCCCGGGTTTTGTGCAGCTTTAAAGGGGGTGCAGAGCGGAGATGTTAAAGTGGGGATATTTCAAGTTTTTAAGTCCCCCCACCCCAATGAACCATTTTCTGATAATAAAAAAAAAAAAACAGCACTGCCATTTAGGGTGAAACCTCAATTCTTGGAATGTTATGTCAGTTTTTGATGGTAAGAAATCAGAAGATGTGGGCAAAAGGAAGCGATAACTTTGCACCATAATTTGTGTGGTCAAACCCAAAAGAAGTTCCATCACTCCAACATTTTTTTGGTTCCTAGTATCCTAGTGAGCTGAGAATATTTTGATTTTGCAAAAACGGTTATATTACCTTCCTGGCTTTTCCTTCTATCTGGAACCCTTGTACATCACATTAGAATTAAGATGCATCCAACCTTCTTACAGGACATCTTGTGGAGCCCCTAGTTCAATCTATGTTTGCTCGGCATTCCATTATGCAATTTTTTGGTTCCTAGTATCCTAGTGAGCTGAGAATATTTTGATTTTGCAAAAACGGTTATATTACCTTCCTGGCTTTTCCTTCTATCTGGAACCCTTGTACATCACATTAGAATTAAGATGCATCCAACCTTCTTACAGGACATCTTGTGGAGCCCCTAGTTCAATCTATGTTTGCTCGGCATTCCATTATGCAATGCAGGTCTTTTAAAAATCTATGTATCAGGCCAAACATGGAGGCAACAAAGAGGTATCTTTTTAACTGATGAGGCCAGTTCTGATCTAGGCCTGGTTTTACATTAACCTCTAAATAAGAATCAATGGGGATTTAAATCACTGTAAATGAAGTGACATAAGATTAAAAAATCCGCAAATGTCCTGATATTGTCCCCAGTAGACAACTGTCTTGTCTTAAAATATATGCTGCACTTTATCAACCTTGAAAAAGCTGAGGCTGAAATGCATAGGCCGCAAACAGATGACACCCGAGGGAGGTCAAGCAATGCTTCTCATGGGATTTTGCTATGTCCAGCAATTAGCCAGGTCAGATATCATCATTGTGCTGATAGTTGGGGACAATGGTGTTTAAATCACATTAACAGCCTCGTTGGCAGAATGATGAATACTCATGTACATGGGAAAAATAGGTGACAGCATGGGAAGATGTTATGTCAGTTCCTGCAGCCTAATAGAACCGATACAAGATGCTTTGTGGGGCTAATGGCATCATTTTGGTGGAGAGGGGGCAGGGCCCATTTTATCGTTTGATGAGAACTACTATACAACTGAGATAAAGAGTCAAAAGTACTTCAGGTACAAAATAAAAGCTCTAAAAACTTTATGTACTGTAAGTAAAAGCACAAAACACTTAAAAATATGGAAAACATTCCAAAATATATTATAATAGTAATATAATTCAAAAACACTAAATACAATAACATTTAAAACAATACAATACAGTTACATAAAATTCTGCTCATAATTATCAGTGTGATTATTAATGAAAATCACCCAAAATTATATATATATATATATATATATATATATATATATATATATATATATATATATATCATATTTTTTGCTTTACAAACCACACCTGACCATAAGACGCACCTAGGGTTTTTGAGGAGGAAAATAAGAAAAAATATTCTGAAACAAATGGAGATGAGGGCACTCCAGCATAAATATTCCAGCCTGAATATAACAGCCCCCCCTAGTATAAATATGGCACCCCATCCCAGCCTGAATATAATGCCCCCTCTAGCATAAATATGTCACCCCATCCCAGCCTGACTATAACAGCCCCCCTAGTATAAATATGGATATGACCCCCTACCAGAACATTACTGTACCTTTCTTATAATTTGCCTGGGAGGGGAGCAGCCGCTGATAGTGTGTTTCCCCCTGCGCTCTGCCTGTGGCTTCCCATGCACTGCTACCTGCTGTACCCATATCTCCATCCTGCTCCATGCTGCACCCACATCTCCATCCTGCTCCATGCTGCACCCACATCTCCACCCTGCATGCTGCACCACCATCTCCACCCTGCTCCATGCTACACCTTCATCTCTGTCCTGCTCCATGCTGCACCCCCATCTTCACCCAGATCCATGCCAAACCTCCATTTCCACCTTGCTCTATGCTGCACCCCCATTTCCACATTGCTTCAAGCTGCACCCCCACCTCTGTCCTGCTCCATGCTGCACCCCCTTTTCTGCCAGACTCCATGCTACACCTACATCTCCACCCTGTGCTATGCTACACCCCATCTCCACCCTCCTCCATGCTACATCTCCATCTCCACCCGCCTCCATGCTACATCTCCACCTCCAGGGGCGGGCTGGCCATAGGGCATACCGGGCAGAATCCCGGTAGGCCGGCAGCAAAGAAGACTGCAAAATGTATAGTATTGTGTGCGTATTTCACCTGTCAGCAAATCTTTAGTTGTCCAGGGCTGAGCGGCTGCTTTTCAGGTTCCGTTTTTTTTTTTCTTTTGCCCTCCCTGCTTTACTGGGCTATGATAGCTCCTCAAAAAAAGCAAGCAGGCGGCACTGGACAACCTAAAGATTTGCTCTCAGAGGAAGAAAGCCTAGCAGCCAATCGTCTGCCCTGCAGCCCGAGGAGGGGGCGGGGCCAGGAGGAGATGTTGGAGGTGAGCAGTGCTGCATGGTAGATGGTGGCAGCCCGCCCCCCTCTCTCCCCAGCTCATCCTGCAGCAGCTCAGGCTTTCCTGTCCCCTCCTCTGCGCAGTACAACACTGTCAGCTGGAATCCAGACATCAGCAGCAAGACCAGGTACAATGTACACAGCCCCATTTACCTGCACCCTCCCCTGCCTGACACATGGCCCAATTCACCTATAACCCCCAGTCTGACCAAAGGCCCCCATTCATCTCTGCCTCCCAATCTGATACACACACACACACACACACACACACACACACACACACACACTCTGGACACCATGTACTGATGGATGCTGCACATGGCTGCACTGAGGGATGCCCCCACTGTGTGTGATCTGTACTGAGGGATGCCCCCACTGTGTGTGAGCTGTACTGAGGGATGCCCCCACCGTGTGTGAGCTGTACTGAGGGATGCCCCCACCGTGTGTGAGCTGTACTGAGGGATGCCCCCACCCTGTGTGAGCTGTACTGAGGGATGCCCCCACTGTGTGTGAGCTGTACTGAGGGATGCCCCCACTGTGTGTGAGCTGTACTGAGGGATGCCCCCACTGTGTGTGAGCTGTACTGAGGGATGCCCCCACCGTGTGTGAGCTGTATTGAGGGATGCCCCCACCCTGTGTGAGCTGTACTGAGGGATGCCCCCACCCTGTGTGAGCTGTATTGAGGGATGCCCCCACCGTGTGTGAGCTGTACTGAGGGATGCCCCCACCCTGTGTGAGCTGTACTGAGGGATGCCCCCAGTGGCTGTCCAGAGGGATGCTATTTAATGGTTGTAATGGAGTGATTCTGCACACTGTCTGTAATGGGGGGATTTTAGCACACCATTTGGTTCAGAATATTTTCTTTCTAATTTTTGTCCTATAAACCCCGGATGTGTGTTGTGGAACGAAAAATTAGGTGTATATATAATGTAACATTAAGATACTATACTGGGCCAGGAAAAGTGCAGCAGGGCCGGTGCTCCCCAAAAAGTCCAGGGCCGTTTTTTATTCCCAGTCCGCCCCTGTCCACCTCCACCTTGATCCATGCTGCAACCCCATCTCCACACTGCTCCATGCTGCATCTCGATATCCACCCTGCTCCATACTGCACTCCCATCTCCACCCTTCTCCATGCTGTACCTCCATCTCCACTCTGCTCAATGCTCTGCAGCATGTAGTTTGACATGTTTTCTGGAATATGTACACTTGGGTCCAGTGTTGCCTGTCTATCTCCACCCTGCTCCATACTGCAACCCTATCTCCACCTTGCTCCATGCTGCATCCCCATCTCCAACCTGCTCCATGCCACACCCACATCTCCACCTTGCTCCATGCTGCACCCCCATCTCCACCCTTCTCCGTGCGGCACACCCATCTCCAACCTGCTTCATGCTGCACCCCCATCTCTAACCTTCTCCATGCTGCACCCCCATCTCCAACCTACTCCATGCTGCATCCCCATCTCCAGCCTGCTTCATGCTGCACCCCCATCTCCACCCTGGTCCATGCTGCACCCCAATCTTTGCCCTGTTCCCTGCTGCACCCCCTCTCTTCACTGCGCCCCTTTATGATGACAGCCAGGACTTCAATTCAATAGAATTGTATTATTTTTATTATTAATAATAATAATAATAATAATAATAATAATAATAATAATGTAATACATATCATATATGCTCAACAGCAATTTCTTGCAACCCAGAAAATAGACAGGCAACACCGGACCAAATGTACATATTTCAGAAAGCATGTCAAACTACCATAATCATGTATCAAGGGTTCAAATGTTCCATAACCTTAGAGAAACCAAGTATCAAACCAAGACTCAAAGTACTTGAGAAATACTCAGATATCTAGGTGGGAGTAATGAACTGCGGAGAGGAAATAATCCCAAAGAGTCCCTGCAGGGGATGAAGGTTATAGAATTGGAAAGCAATCCCTCTGAACAAGAATCATTCAATGAACATACTCATACTGTACACAAGATGGAATTGGGGAGTGGGGAAAACCAGGGCACCTCAAACTGAAAAAGTGTTTTAATAATATTATCATTATAGTTATCACAATTCTTGTTTTGAGAGACTTTCTAACGCTTAGAACAATGAGAGTAAAATAATGATAAAAGCTTAACATAATATAAAATTATTATGACTCTGTAACGATGTAACAAATGTAATAGAATAAAAATTATAACATTTTTAAAGAATACAAACAATAGTTTAAAAAATAAAAAAATAGAGTTTTCCTTAAAGGGACCGTAAACCCAACAGCAAAAATCAGCCAGCAAGCAGCTTAAGTGGTGCCTGACCCATGTGCCTCTCCTCCAATTCCTGTTGCACAGTGTAGAAGCAGTAGCAAGGATTCAAAGTTTGCCCTCTTTAAAATTGTATTCCTCCAGGACTGAGCAAAAAAGTGGTCCTACATCTACTCTGTCCCTTGAAGTTATCAGTGTAAGCAAGAACAGCAATCCACAGTGGTCCCACAGAGACTGCTCATGACTCATAAAGCTGCACCATGACACCTAAGATCAGCCATGACCCAGAAATTGAAGCAAAGAAATCAGTTTCACCTAGAATACAAGAGGTATTTAAATACAATAAGAGATTTTCAGGTGGTTTAAATGACTTATTTACTGTTCTAAAGGGGATGAGGAGGGAGAAAGTTAGTTGCCTGGAGAGGGAATTACAGTGATGATTACAGTGTAAGGTGAACAAAATAACCAACTCAGTGCTTTATTTTTTTCTATAGACTGCAGAAAAACTTTCAGATGATGGATCAGCTGCTCGAGTCGACCATCCTCTTGGCTCAGAAGTTGGACAAGGCCTCCGAAGATCTGGACCACCTACTGGAGAAACAGTTAGAGAGGTCCACCACTATGGTGTACAGAAACAACCTCAAATCATGACCTTGGCCTTTGCAATGGACAAGCTAGTCTAGAAAATAAGACCAACCTGCTCTTCTTCTGGATAAGATAACTCTCTTACAGAAATAGGGAGATGGTTGAATGATTAAGAAAAACCTTTCCACACATTAAAAGAGCAGCTCATAGACAAGCTCAGTACGAGATGCCACACCTCCTCTGTGACATCAAGAAGACAAGCTCAGCCTATGCAGATCAGCAAACATACCAGCAGAGCACTGAGTCTCAGAGCTACTTTTCTATGAAATGCAGCAGAGGAGGAATGTCGGGAGAACCTCTAATTTTGGTCTAGCAGTTAGATGAATGCTCTTCGTAAAAGGGATAGGGGATTTTTTCACATATTCCGCTCAGGTTATGCTTTGTGATATTATGAAAATTGCTTTTTATCTGCATTTTATAGAGCCAAATATTTACACTGTTGCTGAGGAGACTGCTATTGTATCACTCATCAGTGTCCACCGGCGATCCCAGTTTACACAGCACTCCTGTCAAACATTGGGTTCCCATCCAGATGGCCTTCTCATTGCCCTTTCTAAAACCACAATCTATTGACAGAACTGCACCAAGCAGGGGCAACAGTTGGGTCAGATCTCACAAGTGTAACCACTATCATTAAGTTAGTCTTTGAAATTTTACCGTAAATAGTAGATGATCATATTTTAAACATCATTTTCACTATTTGGAGAATGCCATCTCACTGGTGGTGATCTTGGTAAAGCACAACCCTTTCCCCTACTAGGAAAGCTTCTTTACACCCATGTAGGTGCAAAAGAAATTGCTTTACAACCTATAGCCTATTGCATATCTTATACTATACTTTAGTCTATACTTGCCTAAATAAAACATTTTTGCCCCTGATTAAATGTTGAGGTGGTGTAAAACAGTGCCTTATTATAAAGCTCAGCTCGGGACAATACAAGCAGTGGTGTCCATGCAGCATTTTCATTCTGAGTTAATTTTTTGCAAACGGCAAAACGTAAACCATCCTATTTTGTACCTAAAAAGCAGCTTTATCCACCTGTCCCCCTTTCTGTTTTCGTTTAAACAGCCTCTAAAATGCCTAGAGATCTCTATGCAATAAAAGGTATTGAATAAGCTATACAAACAACCTAATACAACATCCTGGTATATCTCATTGACTTAACCCATAACTACAAAATAATTTTGTAATATATAATATACATTTACACTATATTTTTTCTTATGGCTTCACTCCTACAGCTTCTTAAAATCAAGTTATAAAATGTCATTTTGAATATACAATGTTTGTGTCAGGACTGACATTGGTGGAGCCTTGTATGGTCTGTCTGTCTTTTAAATCTGATGCTTTTCTTGTTAAAGTGGACCAACACCCAGGATTTTGACTATCCTGGGTTTTGGTCCACTTCGGCGGGGCACCCCGATCGGGGGTGCCCCGCTGTGTGAAACCCCCCAGAAAGCCCCAAAATCTTACCTGTCCCCGCTCCCACGTGACTGGACGGTCCAATCCCCGCCAACGTCCAGGCGGGGATCAGGAACGTCCAAGCGGCTGCCGCCGCCGCCGCCTCCCTCGCGTCACTTTCGGCGCGCGCGCGCCCCCGCCGGCCATTCGCAGACGGCCGGCGCGGGCGCGAGCACGCCTACAGGGGCGCGAGGGAGGCGGCGGCGGCCGGCCGCCGCCGAAGATCAGGTAGGGTGTTTGGGGGTTTTTTGGGGGGTTTCACCCCGCGGGACATCCCGATCTCGGATGTCCCGCGGGGTGGGAGGTGATCGGCCCGGGAATCTTATAGATTTCCGGGCCGATCACCTCTCGGTGTTGGTCCACTTTAAGTCTGTTTGTCTGTTGTGCTTATTTGGCACTATTTTGTTGTTTTTTTGGTGTCTCCTACCCTCTCACAGGTGTATCCTATGCTCTTCTTTAGGTCTTCTACTAATTTCTGCAGTCTCCAATGTCCAGTGTAAGTCCGTCTGCTACACTGCTGTGCCGTGTCCTGTCGCCTGTTTGCCCTCTATTTTCTTGTTCTCCTACCCCCTCACGGGTGTTTACAATATCCTTCCATAGGTCTTTTTACACTGCTATACTGCTGTGCTGTGTCCTGTCGCCTGTTTGCCCTCTATTTTCTTGTTCTCCTACCCTCTCACAGGTGTTTACAATATCCTTCCCTAGGTTTTTTTACTCTGCTACACTGCTGTGCTGTGTCCTGTCCTGTCAAGTCTGCAACTTCCACAGATTTGCCTAGGACCTTGTGCAATCTCCACCACTTGGAGCTCAGCTGAAGACATGCGTTGGTTACAATCTCCACCACTTGGAGCTCAGCTGAAGACATGGGTTGGTTACAATCTCCACCACTTGGAGCTCAGCTGAAGACATGGGTTGGTTACAATCTCCACCACTTGGAGCTCAGCTGAAGACATGGGTTGGTTACAATCTCCACCACTTGGAGCTCAGCTGAAGACATGGGTTGGTTACAATCTCCACCACTTGGAGCTCAGCTGAAGACATGGGGTGGTTACAGGCTAAACTTTACACCCTCTGGGTAGTCGGCAGCTTGCCACTTGGTGGCATAGATGAGTAGTCTGTCCTTGTGCGTTTTGGTGACTAGTCTGTGACCTGCCCGTCTGCTCCCAGTATGTGACTCTGCCTGTCTGTTCCTGGCATGTGACTCTAACTGCCTTGTTCCTATTCTGCACCCCAGTTTGCACCTCTGTTCATGGTCTTTGTCAGTTGTTTAAATATTATATTAACACATGAAGTCGCACTACCCGAAGTTTTAGACAAGAGGTCAATTGTATGGGTGCTAAAGAGACTCAATGGTCCTCTTACCGGGCCACAGTACACACAGTATTTCTTGTAGAGCAACCAGTAGACCGGAACTTGATACTTGCTAATAAAATGGATTTATTTTAGTAGTGCAAAACATAATTTCGGTGAATGCAGCATTTCCATAGAAACATTGATCTCAACCCCATACAATGGGGAGGATGCAGTTAAATAGACTTATTCTTACACAGAGCATACAGAAATATATGACAATAGACAGCACTTGTATAATACATTAGAAGGTTGTGGCAGGCATAGTCCTGGCCTTGATATGGAATCAGGTGCCTGCAAACAATAGGTTAACCAGTATCAAGAATAAATCATGCAAGTATCAAGAACAAAAAATCACTTACAAGTGGTAAGATCCAGCAGGACCCTTGCCCAATGTCACTTGTTTCCCTGAGACCTCTAGTAATCACAATAAGATTAGCCTCTATGGAGCTATTGGCCTCTTGGCTAAGGGCCACCTTTGTTTCCCATGTCCCACTCTCAAAACCAGGAAATTCATGAGTGGCCAGCAATCTAATTTGCCTGGGCCTGACAGCTTTACAATATAAATAATATGTTTATTATGGATTTTTTTTTTTTTAGAAAGATGACACATTTGATGAACATGAGTTGTTAATGGTTCAGCAACATATTTCTGTAGTAAAAGAAGCAGATCTGAAAACTCATGTAATCTGTGTCTATTAGTTGAGTCATTCATCTAATTGGAGGCTAAATGAGGTTGTTTGCATACGTTAGCAAAACGCATTAGAACCTAGGAGGAAAGGCCATTAAAACTGTCTAGAATGCTGTGTATACTGTAATATGTTTACTTCAACAGTTACTTAAACAGTTCAAAATCCCACAGCTGCCCTTGGGAGGTGATGCTTCAACCAAACCCTGGGCATAGCAAATTGGGAGAGTGTCCAGCTGGAGGTCTGCTCTAAAGCTGAAAACCAGACTAAAACTTACTGTATGTTCCCCATCTTGCTCCTCAAGCATCCCACAGGACCATTGGTGGCCATAAAGATTTGTTGGATGGGCGTGTGCAGCACAGGTCGTGCCGCTCTAGTGAACCCTGTTTCTCTGGTTCACACATCGGTGACAGACACTGCTGTGTCCCTGTGGCAGCCAGGAATGGCTGCATGACAGAAGATAATCTAAGACCTGCCATGGATTTTTTCCCAATTCTCAAAATTGGAAGACTGGCTTGGAAAGACTGGAGGCTTTGTTTAAAGCAGCCCCCAGAAAACCTAACAAGCCTCGGTCCTAAATTAAACTTACCTACCCCTCCAGTGAACACCAAGAGGAGTACTCCTATGGGACGGAATGAATTGAAGCAAAGGTAAGTTTCTCTGTAATGTGTTTGTGGCATGAGGAGGTAAGGTTTACCCTTATCCCTGTAAGCCAGTACCCTGCAGGAGGTTTACTTCAAAGAAGACCCTTTCCCTCAATTTGTGCTCCCACCTGTCTGTAAGGCCCAACACTGAAGAGTCACTTACCCTTACTTATGTTGGTCAAACTGATGTGGACGAAGGAATGGTCTAGCAGCTCTAGCAGGGCCACAAAAAAAGGCTTGGAGGGCTGCATCCTGCCCCCGGCATTGAGTTTGACATATGTGGTCTAAGCAATCAGTTACGACAAGTCTACCAGCTTAAAGTGGACCAACACCCAGGATTTTGACTATCCTGGGTCTTGGTCCACTTCGGTGGGGCACCCCCGATCGGGGTGCCCCGCTGTGTGAAACCCCCCCGAACCCCCTGAAAAACTCACCTCTCCCCGCTCCCAGCGCCGACGGACAAGGAATCTGACAGCCCCGGACAAGCGGCTCCTCCGCTGCCGCCTCCCGCGCGTCCCTCTTGTCGCGCGCGCGCCGGCCATTCACAGACGGCCGGCGCGGGCGCTCGCACGCCTAGGGGGGGGGCGATGGAGGCGGGGGCGGCCGGCTGCCGCCGAAGATAGGGTAAGGGGGTTTGGGGTGTTTGGGGGGGTTTCACCCCGCGGGGCATTCCAATCTCGGATGTCCCGCGGGGAGGGAGGTGATCACCCGTGGGTGTTGGTCCACTTTAAAACGCAGAGGTGCTGCTCCTGGTTGGGGATCGGGTGCCAAGTGCTCAGTAGGAGACTTTCTTTTTCTTTGAACCAGACCAACAGCCTGGCACAGTTGGAAAAGAAAGCTAACCGCCATTTTGGAGCTTCGTCTCCCAGCACCTCAGCCATGCTGCTGCCTGGATTCAACTGACATAACTGACAATGTGCAGAAACAGGAAGCCCAGCAGCACATCCTGTTTGCAGATGGCCTGAAAATGCATAAGCCACCATTTTGTTTCTAAAATTTACTACAGCAGGAGTTAGAAAAAGGTCAATGTGCAGCAATCTAAATAGACTAAAACTCACCAGGGCAGGCATACTCAGTCCCTCCAGGGCACTCCAATCGTGGGTACCCCGCTTTGTGAAACCTCCTAAGTCGGCCAGAAACTCACCTTCGCATTAAAGAAGCTCCTGGACGAAGGGTCTCGAGCAGATCCCAGCTCGCTGATTGGACGAGTGGCCATGCATGCGTTGTAGGACTGGGAAAAGGTGAATTTTGTTCGGGCGACATGGGGAGTTTCACACAGCGGGGGCAAGAACCAAAACCCAGGATAGTTAAAATCCTGGGTTATGGTCCACTTTAAGTCATTTTTGACTGTTGCTCCGCTTTAAATATCCAAATCGGGTCCAGCACTTGGAAACAGTTGAACTAATAAAAATCGGTCACCACTGTTATATATACTGTACAGTTATAAATATCAATAATTATAACTGTCCTTTCCCTGGGGCATCCAGATTTGGGCTACCCTGCTATGTGCACCCCCCAGATCACCCACACCCACACAACTCACCTTTGCCATTCCAACTGCAGACCCTCATCCATTCAGCGCTTTATGGTATGCATACTAATGTACAGCATAAATCGCGGTTTCAGGAGAACGTGGCGCGAGAGTGCCAGAAAGGCAAGTATGGGCTCAGGCCCCTCTTTGGTGCCCCCCTGACCTGATGCACCCGTGGGAACCTACCTGTGGGCACATAACATATATAAGTGTATCAAGTGTCACATGTATAAGATATAGTGAGGGCAGATAGAGAAGGCGTTACACATTTGTAATACAGTTACATTTCTGACTGTAGCATTTTATTCCTGTGTGATACATCCGATTACTGATTACACAGTGAAATAACATCACATGCAGCCTGCTCTGAATTCCACGTCAATGTCCCTGAGCAAGATGGATTAGATTAGTTTATTAATCCTATTTCTATCAGGGCCCCTATGTTTTCTGCATTTACTATGGGACTTCACACATACTGATGCATCTTATCTTTACAATACACTACACATATTATAAGTTCTCCAAGGAATTTCACTCTGTACTCAGTGCCTTGAAAAAAAAGCAAGAAAAAAAAAGGTTATCTGTCTTATTTACTCAGAAATTCATCTTTTCGCTCTATATAAATGCAAATATATGCCGTGAATTTACTTCTGTTATGAAAGTCCCGACAATACCGGCATCTCAATGTGCAGTGTGTACTCGCATTGTGTTATGTATTCATAGGCAGGGGTTGAAGGATGGACTGTCAGGAGGGGCTAAGGGTTTGAATTGTGGAGCCATTGTGAGTACGCCGGTTAGAAATCACAATGCCGGAAAGTTAAAAGTTGTTGAAATACAAGTGCAAAAGAAGCAAAAGTAAGTGGAAGACAAACAGTCCTTATGGGCCAAACATTTGGGACAAGTTCTATTAAAGCTGATCTCCTGTGGGGGGTGTTCTAGTGAGTATCCTGTCCTGACTCTTGAAGACTTACCAAGCTTGCATCTGTCAATTACTCCCTATAGCGCTGATTATTGTGTTGTCATGAGATCCTTCTGCTTAGTTTATTGGCAGAGAACCCCTTTAGTGCTATCTGTTGAATTATACGACAAAGCTCAGAGAGTCCAATATTGGGATGGGAGATAATAATTTGGGATGGACTATCTCTCACTATTGCTGTGACTGTTTCTATTGCAATCAGCTGTGATTTCTAAAGCAGTCATGTGCCTGTTATTGAAGTTTAGATAACTTACAGTACAATGTGATGTGTTCATCGCTTTGTGGGATTGGATAGGCTCTCTAAAGATTGTCTCCTCTGTACCCACTGCTACACTAAGGGGGGCACAATCCTGCCACAAACTACTTTAAAGTGGACCACAACCCACGGCAATCGGCACGGGAATCTATAAGATTCCTTGGCTGATTGATTCCCTCCCCCCGGGGCATCCCGATTTCTGTGTGAAACCCCCCAGGTCGCCTATACACTTACCTTCTTTTCCGGCATGCGCAAGCCACGGCCGCATCGCCACTATCCCCCCCTAGCAGGGCGCGTCAGGCATTTGTTAGATGGTAGAAGGGGATGTGGCCATCAGCCTAAGTGTGCTGACTGGACGAGCGGCCCAGCATGCGCCGTAGGACCAGGAAGAGGTGAGTTTGTTTTGGCGACCTGGGGGGCCCATGATGGATTAAAAATTGTTTATAACAGATTTAAACCTGTCTATGTTGTGAAGATGCACACACCTCTGGCCTGGTCTCTGGAGAGATTTAGGAACCTCTTTGCTTATATTACATTTTTGTACAGTGGCAACTGAAAGTTCTGAATGTTCTCTATTACTACATAAATGTGACTTCTGCTTTGCTTAGGGCCATTGATTCAGTTCACGGACAGATATCCTGACATTATCCTTTAGAATTTGCTGGTAAAATTCAGAATTGATTGCCCCAATAATTATGACAAGCTGTCTTGTCCCAGCAAAATCGACCCACGCCATGACACTACAACCACTGTGTTTCAAGCATTGAATTCGGCTTTTAAGCTGGAATGTAGTGTTTTTCTTTCTCCAGACATAAAGCTTCTAATTTAAACCAAACATCTCCATTTACAATCCTGCCATGCACACCCTTGTTGTTCAGTTTGTTCCTGATGAGGTAATCATTAACATTAGCTAATGTAAGAAAGATGTTTAATTGCTTAGAGGTTACCTTGTATTCCTTTGTGGATTTGCAAGCTATTATATGCCTAGGTTCTGGTGTGATCTTTGTTGGTCTGCCATTCCAGGAGAGAGGATAATAATGGTCTTGAGTTTCCTCCCTTTGTACACCACCCGTCTGACTGTAGATCAGTGGAGGCCAAAAGCTTTTGTAATCTTTTCCAGGCATAAGAACATCAACATCACCTCTTCTAAAGTCTTCAGAAATCTCAATTTTATTCGTGCCACTTTCATAAACTTATATTGTGAAGACCAGACTTTTATAGATCCAATGCCTTAAATAATCATGTTGCCCACTCACACCTGACATCATCTGGCCATATCATTGATCAAAAACACCTCTAGTTTCACCTTTAAATTATTATCCAACCTTAAAGGTTCACCTACTTTTGCCATTCACATACATTTGATATTGCATCATTTTCCTCAAAAAACAATGACCAAGTCTACATCAAATTTATGCAGAAATATAGATCACACTGAAGGGTTCAAAACATCAAACGCTGTAGATACGAATATCCCTGACCTCAGGTCTCTCACTTACTGTACATTCCCATCCATCAATAAGGAGGTCAACAATTTCATCCAACGCTTTCTGAAAAAAGACAATATAGAGCTCCAGAGGTTTGATTAAAGTTAGATTTGATATATTAATAGAGATATTTTTAGTAGCTGTTTAAGATTCTGGGCAGAGCAGGTTAAGCCTTAAGGAAGCTAGCGGTTTCCAACGAGTTAGGGTGTATAAATTGGGTCCAGTAGATAATACCTTGACTAGGACCATATTTGATCATAAACCAGCTCTCTACCCCAGAGAATTGTCCAACAGGTCTAAAAACAATGCAGATATTTGCAAGTATTACTTATCTTGGTGGGCTATTTGCTCACTAAAGCCGCAATATCATTGGTTTTTTTTCTTATGCCTCGTATAAGCAGTGGTTACAGGCTAATGTTATAGTTGAGGCTGGACCACAACAACATAGCAATATTGTCACTTTACATGAATGTAAGACAAGAATAAAATATATTTTTGTTTGCAGAGATCATGTGCCCTGTATTTCTTCCATGGACTTTGTATACCGACTGGTTCTGTCCTCCTTAATTTATTTTCATAAGGCCTCAGAAGCCCCAACTCCTCTGAAGGCCCAAAACCTCTATACGTGTTTATTCTGTGTGTGTGTGTGTGTGTGTGTGTGTGTGTGTGTGTGTGTGTGTCACTTCAGTGCTATGGTTGCTGTTGGTGACCCTATTGGGGGATAATGCCCCACTTTCATTTTGATCTCCAGGGAAAGCAAGATTATATAAATCCAGATGAGCAAATTACCAGGGATAACCCTCTGGTCCCAGAGATGATTGTCTCTGCAGACTGAAGGTGAGAATGTTTAAGGCATTCTAAGTTATAATCAACTGGACAATCAGGCAATTCAGGTTGGCTTCTAACTTTTTCTGCTGTTTGCCTTTTTACACGCATCCCATTCCATTATGCACATATAGTGGCAGCCGATTGAAGCATGAGTAAAAAGGTCAGCAATCAAATGACCTAGAAATCTAGGCAGATGGCTATCAAATGAGGCGGCTGGGGCTAAATCTAGCATAACATGTGTAGTACTGTGGCAGATTGCTGAAGTGTAGCCAGGAACTTGTCTCTGAGTAGACAGCAGGTAATCAGACATATCAATCGTAATTCCAATGGCAGACAGCAAAAGTGTAGTCAGGAAATGGTCCATATCAGGTAGGAAATCAGGCATATCATGAGAGGTACCAGTGCAGGAGCCTGAACCTATACAGAAGCTGGTGTCAGATAATCTGGCATATAATACATAGTGTAATGCAATCAATTCCATCTAGTGAGGAATTGAACCCGGGCACCACGACGATCCGCAATTATATCATCGTAACGTGTTTCGGGCCGCAGAGGCCCATACAGTCTTAGTCTTAGTATGACTAAGGCCCTTCACGGCCCGAAATGCTTTACAATGGTATCATGGCGGATCGTGGTGGTGCCTGGGTTCGATCCTTCACTAGATGGAATTGATTGCATCACACTCTGGCGTTTTTTATATATTGATGAATTAAAAGTTTGGAAGTTAATGGAAGCTGGATCAAATGTTGAGTTTGAAGAAATGCCAAGTGGACCTTCTCTTTACGGGCTTCTTTGTGGATGTGGTGAGCTGGCTTGATTCTTTGTGAGATTATATATAATACATAGTACCATGGCTAGAGGCTGAAATGTGAACAGGTAATCAGACTTATCAAGTCCTATAGCAGTAGGCATCATATGTAGTACCATGGCTGGATGCTGAAGTGTGGTCAGATGATGGTCTGACTGTGCAATATTGTCAGCAGTTCAGCACTAGTAAGGGTGGTTAGATGAAGGTAACTGAAGTGACAGAAACAAGGCTCAGGACAAGCTCAAACAAGCTGGAGCCACAGACCAGGACTGAAAGTGGACTTCCAGTCAGCTTAGTAAGTTACTCCTCTACACCTCCTCTCACAATCAGTGATGTCAGCTATTTGAGAGGGCTTAATGCCATGCAGATGTTATAGCAATAGTAGGATGTATAGCAGGAATAACAGGCAGATTCTATGTTAAAGAATTGCATGGGAGTGGCCACAATTTTACCAGCCCTGCTTCCGAATTACACAGTCCCACACTCAAAATTACCCCTAAATCTCTTTGAAATAATGATTTATCTCTAGCCAGAAGTAAAAATCTATCAGCTGTAATAACTCATCACTGCTCAGAAAGCACTCAAAACATTGTATCCACATTGTAAACAACTCTGCTGCAGACCAGGCTATTGACTTACATTGATACATAGTTACATTCATCCCCTCCAGCAGCTGGTGATTCAGTGTGTGAAAGTCAATGGCAGTTTTCTCACCTGGCTCTGAATCGATCCCTTCGTTTTCTAGAAGCTCTTGCTGTATGTGAAACTGTAGTAATAATGGGTACGTGGCTTTCTGGTTGCCATGGTTATATATTATGTTTTTCATTTTACATCAGCAGTGAGCTAATATTTTCAGGAGCAGGATTATCACAGCTACATTTGTAACAGAAATTAACATATTTTTTTCTGCTGATTCAGCTTTCCCGGGAGCAGTCAGGCAGCTTGTACATCTGCAGTCGCAGCGTGTAAGCTTTGCAACAAGAATCAAATATTGTATTATTACATGTGTCTCTTTACGCGCAGATGTAGTGTGGAGCACAGTGACAAGTGACCGTCCTCTCAGCAGCTGCAGGATTCAGGCAAAAATGTTGGAGAAGAATACCTAACATTTGCTGTGGCCAGCCCCTACAATATTCACCCCCCTCCCTTCGGCTCCATCAGAATGTTTCTCTACTCTGCTCAGGGCTGTATTCACTCTTAGGCAACCATAGGCCTGTACCCACTTGCTGTGGGGGCACTATGGAGTGTGCTATTCCTGCTATATATAAAAAAAAACCCTGCTGGCACTTTAATGCCCCCTCATGAGCACCCCCCATCCATAGAAAGACACATTGTGTGTGTGCTTTCCCAGGGGTGAGAGGGCGCAAAGTGTTAAATGTAGTCTACCACCAGAGCCTCTCCCAGCAGTTCACAGTCCTGATTTTCCTGCCTCCAGGCTGTGGTCATATGACTATTGTGTATCAGGAGCCTGGGAAGCCAGTAATAAGTATAGGATTCTTCTCTCTCCCCCTCCACACCCACTGTCTTTGTTTAACCCTTTGCATCCTCTCTCTCTCTCATCCCCATACTGTTTGTATGTAGCTCTTTGCATCCTCTCTCTCCTCCCCACACTATTTGCATTTAATTCCTTGCACCCTCACCCACCACACTCACACTGTCTGCATTTAAACCTCTTGAACCCCCCTCCCCGCAACCTGGATACCAAATATGGCCCTGACTCTGCTACTAATCTCATGACTTTATTTTATTTCCTGCAAATTGCTAACAACAAATTTTGGCTAAACAAAGTTTGCCTGCAAAGAAGATTAGGTGCTTGTGGTTAGTAAAGTATTCATTTGGAGGCTACTAAAATGTAGCCTTTTTGACATCTAGGTGCAGAATGTGATGGATATAGAGAGTATAGGATCCTCAGCTAGGTGCTGCTAAAGAGGGAGATTTAGGAGAGTCAAGGCCTCAGGTAAGATTCCATGCTCATTCAAAGCTATAGAGTTGGTCAGGGAGAGGTTAGAGGGAATCAGGGTGTGAAAGTAGACCACAACCCACCCTGGAGTCCATGAGACTCCAGAGCAGGCATACTCGCTCCCCCCAGGGTATCCAGATTCGGGATGCCCTGATGTGTAAAGCCCCCGAGGTCGCACAAAAACTCACCTTCTCTCCTGGTCCAACAGGCGCATGCGTGAACAGCAGCCGCATCCCGCTATCCCTGTTAAAGGGTAGCGGGGGATGCAGCAGTCGGTGCGCTTGGATACACTCTCCTTAGATGAGCTCTTGAAAGAAGGGGCGGGAGTGGATCCGAGCGTGCTGACTGGACGAGAAGCTGCGCCCCCAGGGAAGGGTGAGTGAGATTGGGCGATCTGGGGGGTTTCACACAGCAGAGCATCTCCGATTGGGGTGCCCCAGGGACAAGGACCAAAACCCAGGATAATCAAAATCCTGGGTTTTGGTCCACTTGAAGAACCTGTCTGAGGAAGTGGGACCAATCTTGGTTGCTATTCCTAGACTAGGTGAGACAGCCTAGGAGAGGGTAGCTAGACTATGGGAAATGCTCTATTAAGACTACACAGTCTAGAGCAGGGGTTCCCAACCAGTGGTACTTGGTGGTTTTCCAGCCCCTTACTGGTGGTACTCAAGGCCACTGGGGCGAAAGTGGGGTGATGTGGGAGCTGAACCCCCCACTCTGCCAACCTAACCTGGTGTTGAGGCAGAACAGAGGTTCCAAAGAAAAAAACTTCCACCCACCCCGGCAAGTAAATGAGCAGGAATGGCAAAGCAGGAGTTCCCGAGCAGCACGCACCCGCACAAGGGACTCGATCTGATGTTCCAGTAAGTAGGCGGGTGCCAGACAGCAACCAATCAGTTACTTGGCTGGACTATTATTTTAAAGGAAAAAAAATACTGTATCTGGGGCCTCCACCAGATTTTGTGCCCAGGGGCCTCCACCACATTTAATCCCGCCCTCCGATATTCACTTGCATGAGAGCAGTGAAGGAGCACAGAGAAGGTTATGCTGCCCAACTTCCGGCTTTGCATGGAATGGTTGGCTTCTAATAGACACCCCTGGAAGAGCAGCAGGTCCATGCAGTTGGGGGTGAGCCCTGGTCCAAATATTAAATATGCACCCCAGCATTGCTTATACAGTAACCTTTTTCCCATCACAAGCAGGAGGCCAATTTCTAAATTAAATTAGATACAATAATATAACTAAACACTGACACAGCAAATACAAAACTGCCCTCCCAGCAATGAGGAAATAATGAAATGTATACATTGTTGCAAAGCAAATATGTGTCACAATTTACCAGCCCCCAAAATCTAATATGAAGAGCAGGGCCGGCTCCAGGTTTATGTGGGCCCTTTTGTGGTGAAGAGTCACGTCACATCACCGAGGGATGTCCCAAATCTGCACCAAACCCCTTTAAGCCTGACCTCGGAGTCTAAACGAATCTAGATTCTCCTGATTTTGGATGCCCCTGTGTGTGACCACCCTCCCTTTGTTCATTTCTTTCCTGGAACTGGTGAATGCACTGTGGGATCGCCAGTTTGAGTTAACGGCCAAACCCGGGGGGTTCTTTCACAAACAGGGGCACTAAACCCCTTTATACCTGACCTTGAAGTCTAAATGAATTCAGATTTGGGAAAGGACCCCCTGGTTTGCTGATAACTCAAACTGGTGATCCCCCAGTGCATTCGCCAGTTCCAGGAAAGTAATGGACAAATGGGGGGGGGGGGGCGTCACCCAAAATCAGGAGAATCTAGATTCATTCAGATTCCAAGGTCAGGTATAAAGGGGTTGAGTGCACTTCAAAGTAGACCCAAACTAGAGTTTTGGTCCAAATAGCATGATCCTTAGGGGCAATCTGGATTTGGGACAGCCCTTGGTGATGTGACTCTTCACCACAAAGGGGCCCACTGTGGGTGGTTGACCCCCCCCCATTTGTCTATTACTTTCCTTGAACTGGTGAATGCACTGTGGGATCGCCAGTTTGAGTTAACGGCCAAACCAGGGGGGTTATTTCACAAACAGGGACATCCCAAATTAAGATGCCCCTGTAAAGTGGACCAAAACTCAGGGGTGGAATTGCTTGCATAGTGGGTATGCCAGCGATCCCAGGGGGTTTCACACAGTAGGGTATAACAGATTGGGATGCTCCAGGGATAGGAAATCAGCTGGGGTGGGCAACATAAAAGCAGAACAAAACCCAGTACTTCCTCCCCTGGAATCAAGATGGACCGTTGTGTGGAACCCCGCCATTTGAGGAGATGTGGGCACCAGCTGTGGTCCGACCCAACTTGCTGGGTGCTGACGCCGGCCCTGATGAAAAATGCAGCGTTCCAAGCCCCCCCCCAAAAAAAAACTCAAAGGCATGCAAATCCCCCCCCCAACAAACGAATAAGCAGAGTGTGTGAACATCCCCACAGCTCAGTCAGTAAAGTCCAGGCAGCAGCATTGTTGGGATGCTGGGAAAGGAAGCCTCCGGGTTGCTCCAAGATGGCTGCGAACAGAAGAAAATCGTTAAGGTGGTGTTTCAGCTTTGAGTGGATGCAGGAGCAAATGTAAGTGCTGACAATGATTCAGTATCATGCATGCAGATGGGGCAAGGGAGTTTTTTTCTAATGTGCACGGCTGTTAGTCCGGTTTAATATGCAATTTGTGTACAGAGCCTCCCAGTCCCAAAACCTAATATGCAGTGTGTGCAGAACACCCCAGCCCCCAAAACAGCCTAACAACACCAGAGTCCTTCCAGTGGCGAGTGCTGCGCTTCAATGCGAAGGGTAGCGTGCACAAGGCATGCTCCAAAAAGGCATGGCTTGGTAAGTTTGATGTGGAGGATCTTAAACCAGACCTTCACCCTGAGTGAGAGCCTATCTTGTATGTTTCCCCCGCCCTGTACATACAGATTGCCCACATTAAATATCATCCTACCTGCATCTATTGCGTTTTTTAAGCCTTTTTACATCCAAGATGGTGGCCCATGGAGTCTCAGGCTGCCTGCAAACAGGAAATGAATTCTGACTGGGCCACTCTGCATTGTGGGATTTCTGTACTTTCCTGACCCCAGCTCTGCTCTGTCTGTGCAAAGCACAGTTATAACCTGCCCCCTGCACTTGCCCACCCCCTCTCATCTCCTCTCCTCAGTATGTGATGGTTCTGGGGCAAAATGGCGGTACCCATATCCTGGAGTTGTGAACAGAGTTGCAGCCCAGCGGGGGAAAGAATAATAATCTGTTGACTAAAAACCTAAAATATATTAATATTAGATGTGGTTAAAGTGGACCAACACCCAGGATTTTGACTATCCTGGGTTTTGGGCCTCTTCGGTGGGGCACCCCGATCGGGGGTGCCCCGCTGTGTGAAACCCCCCAGAAAGCCCCAAAAACTCACCTCTCCCCGCTCCCATGTGACTGCTGCAGCCAATCCCCGCCAACGGACAAGCGGGAGGCAGCGACGGACAAGAGAGCGCGCCCGCCGCCACCTCTCGCGCGTCACTCTTACAGGGCGCGGGCCCGCGCCGGCCAGTCACAAACGGCCGGTGCGGGTGCGCGTCCTGCTAGAGGGACGCGCGGGAGGTGGTGGCGGGCGCCGCTGGATAGGGGAGCAGGTAGGGATTTAGGGGTTTCTGGGGGGTTTCACACAGCGGGGCACCCCCAATTGGGGTGCCCCGCAGGCCCGATGCTGATCTTATAGATTCCCGGGCCGATCAGCATTGGGTGTTGGTCCACTTTAAGGATTTGGGCTTTTCATTAAATTACGCTGAAGGTCCGGTTTAAGGGGCCCACACAGAGCTCAGACGCCAACCCATCCAAGACCTTTGAGATGAAATACAACAGATATTCCAAACAAGGCCCTGCTCTCACCCATCATCAGATCCTGTCCTCCCAAATGCTCTCCTGATTTAAAGCGGACCTTCACTCTGAATAAGAGTCTATCTTATATGTTTCCCACATCCTGTAAATACAGATTGCTCACATTAAAAATCATCCTACCTGCATCTACTGCATGTTATGAGCCTTTAAACATCCAAGATGGCGGCTTATGGAAGCCGCCATCTTATCAGGCAGCCTGCAAACAGGAAGTGCCTCCTGACTGTGCAGCTCTGCATTCTGGGACTGCAGACCTTTACCTGACCCCAGCTCTGCTCTGTCTGAGCAAAGCACAGCTATAACCCGTCCCCCTGTATCTTATCCCACTCTCCTTTCCTCAGTAAGTGTGATGCTTCTGAGTCAAGATGGCGGCGCCCGTATCCTAAATTCCTGAACAGAGTTGCATCCCAGTGGGGGAAAGAATAATAAGTTAGTGACTAAAAACGTAAAATATATTAATTTTAGATGCTGGGGAACCGTTTTTTAAGAGTTTGGGCTTTTCATTAAATCATGCTGAAGGTCCGGTTTAAAGGGCAAAAATATCCACAGTCCAAGATATTGTAAAAAGCCATGCAGGTTTGTACTGGCCTACAGGGGGACAGGAGAATGCCCCCAATGGGCACATGACCTCAGGGGATTCCTGCCCTGGGCACCTTGGGTCACATGTGCTCTCAGCCTTGGCACTTTATCTATTGAGTGTCGGGGAGCAGTATGGGCAGCATTTTCTTTGCTTCAGTCATTTTTAAAGCCCCAGCTCCACATAAGCTATAATGCACTAATGCTGGATGCTAATGCTGTTCTGGAGCACTGGCATATCTATTCACACACATGGTTTGACATAATGTCTGTGTACATAAGCTTTAAAAATATACAAAGGCAATTTACATTTAACTGTCTCCTGCCCAATTGTATTGCCATCCCACTCTGCCACTATGTAACTGCCACATCATGCTACTAATGATACTCACTAGTGGGCAGGGGTGGCCAAATATCACACTGGGCCTTTACTGACCCTGGCAAGCCCACGACCTGCTGAGCCTTGCCCAGACGGTCATTAAGTACATTTATCAGCTGAGGCTTTAGCATTGCAGAGACACATAATGGGCAGAGGTGGATATGACTACTCTTAAAGCAATGGTACTGAACTTGTACGGGACGATGCCGTGGTAGATGTTGGTATGGTCCACGACCAGTCAGCCCCAAAGCAGTGTTGCCCACCTGGAATTCTCCCTGTGTTCCCTATGGTCAGTCGGCCCGGCCAGTTGGATATGTGTGGACTGGCATCAATGAAAGGACTGGGAGGGTGGGATAAGCGGAGGTAGGTCCTATAAGTCATTATGTTGTTCCTTCCTCACTGTAGGGACACTAATGGGCAGAGGTGGATATAACATCTTAAAGCGATGGTATTGATGGGATCAACCCGGGTCCTTTACTGGCCCTGGCAAGCCCACGACCTTCTGAGCCTTGCCCAGACGGTCATTAAAGCGGACCTTCACTCTAAATATGAGTCTATCTTATATGTTTCCCACACCCTGTCCATACAGATTGCCCACATTAAAAATCATCCTACCTGCATCTACTGCATTTTATAAGCCTTTAAACATCCAAGATGGCGGCTTATGGAAGCTACCATTTTTGCAGGCAGCCTGCAAACAGGAAGTGCCTGCAAACAGGAAGTGACTGTGCTGCTCTGCATTCTGGGACTGCTGACCTTTCCCTGACCCCAGCTCTGCTCTGTCTGAGCAAAGCACAGCTATAACCCGCCCCCCTGTACCTTATCCCACTCTCCTCTCCTCAGTAAGTGTGATGCTTCTGAGTCAAGATGGCGGCGCCCGTATCCTAAATTCCCGAACAGAGTTGCAGCCCAGTGGGGGAAAGTATAATAAATTAGTGACTAAACATGTAAAATATATTAATTTTAGATGCTGAGGAATTGTTTTTTAAGAGTTTGGGCTTTTCATTAAATCATGGTGAAGGTCCGGTTTAAGTGCATTTATCAGCTGAGGCTTTAGCATTGCAGAGACAGATAATGGGCAGAGGTAGATATAACCACTCTTAAAGCAATGGTACTGAACATTAATATTGTATGGGAAGATACGGTGGCACATGTTGGTATGGTCCACAACCAGGCAGCCCCAACGCTGTGTTGTCTACCTGGAATTGTTCCCTATGGTCAGTCGGCCCCTGATAGTTCGAAATGTGTGGCCTGGAATCAATTAAAGCACTGGGAGGGTGGGATATGCAGAGGTAGGTCCTGTAAGTCATTATGTTGTTCCTTCCTCACTGTAGGGACACTAATGGGCAGAGGTGGATATAAGCACTCTTAAAGCAATGGTACTGGACATTAATACTGTATGGGAAGATACGGTGGCAGATGTTGGTATGGTCCATGACCAGTCAGCCCCAACGCTGTGTTGCCCACCTAGAATTCTCCCTGTGTTCCCTATGATCAGTCAGCCCCTGCCAGTTGGATATGTGTGGCCTGGCATCCATGATCTAAGGACAGGGATGGTGGGATATGCGGAGGTCCTATAAGTCATCACGTTCCTTCCTCTCTGAGCTCCACTTTTCACATCGTGAACGTGAGACCTTTGTATTGCTCTGGTCACGTGTCCATCCATTAGGGTCAATTCAGAACCAGTTGAGAATTCTCACTCCTCTTAGGAGAGAAAACTGCCATTCACTTTCACTATTGGATGTAAATTCTCACCTGGCTTTGAGTTTTCTCCCGTAAAAAGGGGTGAGAATTCTCACCTGGCTCTGAATCATCCCTATTGATTTCATTACCAAGTAGAACGTGGGCCGTACAATGACATGTTTGGCACACTGTGCTATTATTTCCCAGAAGCCTCTTCTTCAGTAATCAAGCATTTTGTTGTGAGAGTTTCGAGGCACTTGAGTTACTTCAATGACAATTTCGCACTGGTGAGCAATTTTCTCTTCATCTTGGTCAGAGAATCTTCTGGTAAACAGCTTTGTTGATTGCATGAGTGCCCGGGGATTTATTTTGCCACCTTTTTAAACGCACGTGAAGACAAAACTCTCATTAAGTCAGAATGTAAATGTGTTTTCACTAATTGTATGAATTAAAGATCAAATGAATTAGGGATTGGCCTTATTATTCCCTCCCAGGTAAATCATACCCAGCAAAGCTAAGGCTGAAAGTGCTTAAATGATATTGAAGATACACTGTCCAAACTATGAGGAAACCTCCTAAATACCCCTGGTGGGGGCTGTTTATTTGTCATGGGGTAATTTGTCTAGTTTGCTCCAGCAGAAGCAAAGCATCATTTTCCTGCAACATTTTCAGAAGAAATAATATCACTATGCACAATAATGGCCGCATATATAAAGAATTGGTTTATTGAGGCTAATATTGGACTATAATCCTCTGGATATGGTTGTGCTGTAGATTTTATGCATTTTGGGCTTGCGGGTTGTGTCCCATGTGTGGTCAAGAGTTCCAGTCCTTGATGCATCCCGAATTGGGATACCCCACAGTGTGGAACCCAAAGTCTCTGGCCGTGTCTGTGTGCCCTGTTTGTTTGTCCCCTTCGCTCACCTCTAGCCGTACACGCACCTGCACCCAGTCCTCCTGAATGGGAGGCACGGTCACACCTTGGCTGCAAGGTGGGCCGGGGATGTGGCTGGCGGCGCCCCTCAGCTGCTTAGCCATACAGGCAGCTTAGCCAACAGCGGTGCCGAAGGGAGTCGAGTAACAGCGAGTGCGCCGCTCATCCAATCAGTGCACTCGCTCTCGCCCGAGTCTGTGCTGTGAGAGTGGAAGGAAGGTGAGTGAAACAGGGCGACCTCGGGGGGAACATAGTGGAAGATCCCAATTCTGGGCCTTGCGGTCCTCCACAGTTTGTGTCTTTATATGTATTGGGCCAACAGACCTTCGAGTGTCTAAGCTGTGTGTGTCTTGGGCCTACGGCCCTTCATTGTTCATTGTCGGTCCCATAGCCTGCACTGGGGCCCAACTTCACTAGAAGCCTGCACAGGGGCCCAGCTCTGCTACAAGCCTGCACTGGGGCCCAACTTCACTAGAAGCCTGCACTGGGGCCCAGCTCTGCTACAAGCCTGCACTGGGGCCCAACTTCACTAGAAGCCTGCACTGGGGCCCAGCTCCGCTACAGGCCTGCACTGGGGCCCAGCTTCACTAGAAGCCTCCACTGGGGCCCAGCTCCACTAAAAGCCTCCACTGGGGCCCAGCTCCGCTACAGGCCTGCACTGGGGCCCAGCTCCACTAAAAGCCTCCACTGGGGCCCAGCTCCGCTACAGGCCTGCACTGGGGCCCAGCTCCGCTACAAGCCTGCACTGGGGCCCAGCTCCGCTACAGGCCTGCACTGGGGCCCAGCTCCGCTACAAGCCTCCACTGGGGCCCAGCTCTGCTACAAGCCTGCACTGGGGCCCAGCTCCGCTACAAGCCTCCACTGGGGCCCAGCTCCGCTACAAGCCTGCACTGGGGCCCAGCTCCGCTACAAGCCTGCACTGGGGCCCAGCTCCGCTACAAGCCTGCACTGGGGCCCAGCTCCGCTACAAGCCTGCACTGGGGCCCAGCTCCGCTACAAGCCTGCACTGGGGCCCAGCTCCCCTACAAGCCTCCACAGGGGCCCAGCTCTGCTACAAGCCTGCACTGGGGCCCAGCTCTGCTACAAGCCTGCACTGGGGCCCAGCTCTGCTACAAGCCTGCACTGGGGCCCAGCTCTGCTACAAGCCTGCACTGGGACCCAGCTCCGCTACAAGCCTGCACTGGGGCCCAGCTCCGCTACAAGCCTGCACTGGGGCCCAGCTCCCCTACAAGCCTCCACAGGGGCCCAGCTCTGCTACAAGCCTGCACTGGGGCCCAGCTCTGCTACAAGCCTGCACTGGGGCCCAGCTCCGCTACAAGCCTGCACTGGGGCCCAGCTCCGCTACAAGCCTGCACTGGGGCCCAGCTCCCCTACAAGCCTCCACAGGGGCCCAGCTCTGCTACAAGCCTGCACTGGGGCCCAGCTCTGCTACAAGCCTGCACTGGGGCCCAGCTCTGCTACAAGCCTGCACTGGGGCCCAGCTCCGCTACAAGCCTCCACCGGGGCCCAGCTCTGCTACAAGCCTGCACTGGGGCCCAGCTCTGCTACAAGCCTTCACTGGGGCCCAGCTCCGCTACAAGCCTGCACTGGGGCCCAGCTTCGCTAGAAGCCTGCACTGGGGCCCAGCTTCGCTAGAAGCCTGCACTGGGGCCCAGCTCCGCTACAAGCCTCCACTGGGGCCCAGCTCCGCTACAAGCCTGCACTGGGGCCCAGCTCTGCTACAAGCCTCCACTGGGGCCCAGCTCCGCTACAAGCCTCCACTGGGGCCCAGCTCCGCTACAAGCCTGCACTGGGGCCCAGCTCTGCTACAAGCCTGCACTGGGGCCCAGCTCCCCTACAAGCCTCCACAGGGGCCCAGCTCTGCTACAAGCCTGCACTGGGGCCCAGCTCTGCTACAAGCCTGCACTGGGGCCCAGCTCTGCTACAAGCCTGCACTGGGGCCCAGCTCTGCTACAAGCCTGCACTGGGGCCCAGCTCCGCTACAAGCCTGCACTGGGGCCCAGCTCCGCTACAAGCCTGCACTGGGGCCCAGCTCCGCTACAAGCCTGCACTGGGGCCCAGCTCTGCTACAAGCCTGCACTGGGGCCCCAGCTCCGCTTCAAGCCTGCACTGGGGCCCAGCTCCGCTACAAGCCTGCACTGGGGCCCAGCTCCGCTACAAGCCTGCACTGGGGCCCAGCTCCACTACAAGCCTGCACTGGGGCCCAGCTCCGCTACAAGCCTGCACTGGGGCCCAGCTCCCCTACAAGCCTCCACAGGGGCCCAGCTCTGCTACAAGCCTGCACTGGGGCCCAGCTCCGCTACAAGCCTGCACTGGGGCCCAGCTCCCCTACAAGCCTCCACAGGGGCCCAGCTCTGCTACAAGCCTGCACTGGGGCCCAGCTCTGCTACAAGCCTGCACTGGGGCCCAGCTCTGCTACAAGCCTGCACTGGGGCCCAGCTCCGCTACAAGCCTGCACTGGGGCCCAGCTCCGCTACAAGCCTGCACTGGGGCCCAGCTCCCCTACAAGCCTCCACAGGGGCCCAGCTCTGCTACAAGCCTGCACTGGGGCCCAGCTCTGCTACAAGCCTGCACTGGGGCCCAGCTCTGCTACAAGCCTGCACTGGGGCCCAGCTCCGCTACAAGCCTCCACCGGGGCCCAGCTCTGCTACAAGCCTGCACTGGGGCCCAGCTCTGCTACAAGCCTTCACTGGGGCCCAGCTCCGCTACAAGCCTGCACTGGGGCCCAGCTTCGCTAGATGCACTGGGGCCCAGCTTCGCTAGAAGCCTGCACTGGGGCCCAGCTCCGCTACAAGCCTCCACTGGGGCCCAGCTCCGCTACAAGCCTGCACTGGGGCCCAGCTCCGCTACAAGCCTGCACTGGGGCCCAGCTCCCCTACAAGCCTCCACAGGGGCCCAGCTCTGCTACAAGCCTGCACTGGGGCCCAGCTCTGCTACAAGCCTGCACTGGGGCCCAGCTCTGCTACAAGCCTGCACTGGGGCCCAGCTCTGCTACAAGCCTGCACTGGGGCCCAGCTCTGCTACAAGCCTGCACTGGGGCCCAGCTCCGCTACAAGCCTGCACTGGGGCCCAGCTCCGCTACAAGCCTGCACTGGGGCCCAGCTCCGCTACAAGCCTGCACTGGGGCCCAGCTCTGCTACAAGCCTGCACTGGGGCCCCAGCTCCGCTTCAAGCCTGCACTGGGGCCCAGCTCCGCTACAAGCCTGCACTGAGGCCCAGGTCACCTGTTCGTGTCCTGTGTACATCTGTCCTGTGTTTCCACTCCCCAAGTCTGTGACTATCAAGGGACTACCCGGGGTTTGCACAACTCCACCCTTAGGAACACTGCTGAAGAATTGGTTGGATTACAGGCTCTTTGAGTAACGGACCACCCACGCTCTGGGTGGTCGGAAGCTTGCCTCTTTGGTGGAGCAGGGTTGACTGATGGGTGGTCTGTCCTTTGTTCTTCTGTTACCAGTCAGCTAACTAGCTTCTTTTGTCCCCAAATAGTGACCTCTGACTATGGCCTCCAGGGAGGAGAGCCACCTCCCTGTCTACAGTTCTGATCACTAAACCAGAAATTTCCCAACACAACTTGAATGCTCACCGATGTTATTCACCTGGGTATGGCAGGTGACCTGGGAAACATCGTAAGTCTGATTGGGAAACCCCAGAAAAGTGGAGTTTCCCTTATTTGCATTTAGCAGCATGCTCCCTAAATACTTCCAGCATAAAATAATTAAATGCAGCTAATATCTGACTTGGGTAGAAAGCCTTGTCTGCATCAGAACAATTTCAATAAAAGGGACGACAGACCCTCATGGAAAAGCACATTTGTTTAACTGCATTGATGGCTGAAGCCTCTTCATTGGACCGTAAATCATTTCAATGGGCTCTTCATAAACTGATTGATTGCATTTTACACATGACTATGACCAGACCATAAATTACACCCATCGTTTATTGGCCCCATGAAACAGCGGAATTGCGGAAAAATAATCACAATAGACACAGAGACGTGAATGTCTGTTGCGCCCTCTGGTGTTTATAGTGCTTCTGATTACACAGGAAAAAATGACGGATGCTGCACATTGTACCTCTAACAGCTCCTTCAAGTCTTTATAAAATATAAAGAGGATGAGGTTTAAGATCCCTTCACCTCATCTTTCTTGCATTGTCTTCCAATACTGTAATGGAACAAAAGTCGCTGTGTTGCGCTGCATTTTGCACAGGTAAAGTATACTGTATTCCTTCTTTTTACCTTCTAGTGTGGGTGCGTGCTGCTCGGGAACTCCTGCTTTGCCATTCTGGGTGGGGGGGGGGGTGGGGGGACTGGTCCAGCAAAAAACAGTCTTCCATCATTGAGCTGCCAGCGGCTGTGCTTGGTCTGACGGCGCCTTTGCTGCTCTAGACTGTCCGTCCTGCCCTGTGGTGGCTTTGGCTCTTTGGCTGCAGGTTTTCATAAGAAAAAGTCCACATTTGGTCCACTTTAATGCACACCATAGATCTCTGTTTGACCATAGAGAGCGGGGAGGGGACAGCACCCCCAGTTAACCCCCGGCTGAAATGTGTGCTTCCACACCTAGCGCCCTAATGTGCATCGGTTGAGCGAAGCCGGGGACCCCCAATCCAACAGTGCATGTGCAGGTGTACAGCCAATAAGCACACTCAGCTCTGTTCAGCTTCCCTTAGTCGACGAAAGGTCTTGTTGGCTAATGGCGGCTGATGGCAGCACCTCCGCTAGCGTTGATCTGGGGGTGTACTTGTGCCGCCCAATCAAAAAATGCCTGGTTAAAGGTATAGCGGAGTGCAGCCACAGCCCGCGCATGTGCCGTTGGATCAGGGTATGTCCTAAGGAGAGGGAATCAGGCAGCTCTGGCGTCCGCATTTGGTCCACTTTAATGCATGGCATAGATCTATGCTTGCCCATAGAGAACAGAGAGCGGATGGTACCACCAGTTACCCCCTGGCTGACATGTTTGCTCCAGCATCTAGAGCCCGAGTGTGCTTCAGTTGTGGTAAACCGGGGATGCAGCTGTGGCCAGCACATGCACTGTATGATCCCAGCAAGGTGAGTCTAGAGTCTGTTCTCGGGCCTGTATTCTTCTGTCTTCTTCCTCGTGCCTGTGTTTTGCCCATGGGGCATCCTGATTTGCCCGATATGTGAAATCCGCCTGCTTGTCACACACACACCTAACCCAGCACGGGTACACCCAGGGAAGCCGGGGATGCAGCTGTGGCCAGCACATGCACTGTATGATCCCAGCAAGGTAAGTATGCATGTGATCCCTGTGGGTGTTACACAGCAGGATGCCCCAGGGGTATGGAATCGCCATAGTGGTGATTGTTCCAGAGAGATGATTGTTTCTCTATAGAGCACCAGTAAATCAAGGTATTATTATCTAAGGCTGGTCCCGGATACCTCATTGCCAAATGTATTGCTTATTACATCTTCCATTTGGACCAACTGCTTCTTATAAATATTTTCTGCTATTATCTATAGCCAGCACTATGGCACTTACCGTAAAATGTATTCCGCATTTTAAAATAAATGTAATGGATGTTCTTCCCAAACCTCTGTTGCTGTTTGAACTGTCCTATCTTGGACACAATGCTATTGGATGCATACTGTATCCCTGGCCAGTTGCTGCGCTTTCTCCTTGCGGGTTATTATTCCAGCCATTACTGGCCGCCATTCGCTGATATCACTGTGAGCAGGGAGCTGTAATACATTAAATGGATGTCGCAATAGCCAAATCATCACTATGGTATTGCTTTAGTAAATGGCCTTTATAGGCTGATGCTATTGGGATGCCTCCTGTCCAGTTTCTGAGCTTGTCATCATGTTTGGTCTGTCATGGGTTAATATCACCATGGACCAGACCCCCCCCCTCCTTCCAAACATCATTAACTCTAGTGCAAGAGCAGCAAATCCATGAATTTATTTTGAAACACATTGCACCGGGGTGTGTGCGGGGTCACTGCACTTGCCACTTCGTCATTGCCATTTGCGCTTTGTTATCAGATCATCATTTTGGACCGGCTGCTGTTCAGAAATTTTCTGCTTTTATATTGAGAGTCTCATGGGTTATTAGCACTATGGATGGAAGCCCCCCGCCCCATCATTTATCACAGCACAAGAGCATAGAGAATGCACATGCACAATGTAGACATCTACTCTTGCTGTAGACTGTTCTGCTACAGGGACCAGTGTCAGACTGGGGTGTCTGGGCCCCACCTGTAGAACTGACTCTGGGGGGCCCACCCCACATTGGATGCAATTATCATCCTAAATACAAGGCCTATGCACAGAAACATTATGCCAAAATTGGTTTCGGCGATGAAGGCCATCAAAGGGGCTCACTGGGGGATTCCCTGGTGAACTTATGGGCCATTACAGGATTGAAAGGGGCAAGCCAATCTGGTGAAAAAACAAGGGACCATTACTTTCCGATCCAACAGCCTGTGTGTTGCATACCTCAAACAGAAACAGAGACAATTTGTAAATTAAGCCACACCCCTTCATTAAGGGAGCGATAGGAGATACATTCTAATAGGTACAACAATATAAACCCATTGAATAGGCAAATTAATAATTTATTGAGGCAGATCTGCATGTTACACCTCAAAGAAGGACAAATGAGAATGAGGAACAGGGGGACTCAAAAGAGGGTCAGTCTCTCCAAATCAGGGACACTTGGGAGGTATAGGCCCTTATTTAACAAGGAATAGCAACAGGTAGCGACTGGTGAGCGGCCGGTAATGACGGGCACCGCCACGAGAACGCCGGCTCCCCACCACAATCACACATTTATCAAGCCAATCCTGCTTAGCGACTGAGATAGCGCCAGATAGCGACTCATTCATCATTATTCCAGCCTCAGCCCACAGCGCCAGCGTCCGACCATGAACAGCGACAGGTATGACCTCTCGCTACCTGGCGCTCTCCAATGCATTTCAATGGAACAATCTTTAAATATTCATAATTAATTGTTATAATTTTTTTTTTTAAATGTGAAAAATTCTGTGACCACTTCTGCCATTTTTAATAATTTTTTTAAGATAAAAAAAAAGAAAAAGTACAGAATTGATATTACAGGTCTGATATTAATGTATTCATATTACAAGATTATTTTAAAAACTAGTTTTTTTTGGTTTCCATAAATATGGTTGTTTGGGGGTTAAAAATTACTTTTAACCCATCGCCGCCAGCGCTCTGGGGTTTAAACATGCATTTTACAGCGCGAGAATTTTTTCAGCGTGATTTGTTAATGAATATGGTGGGAGCCGGTCGCTCCGACCAGTCGCTGTCATGCGCTCCCATACAGCGCGGAACCTGTCAAATAGCGACTCCTCAACCAATATTCAACATTACGGCAAACTATCAACTACCGAACAACGGCCAAGCACAGCGACTACTAGCGGGCGCTGTGAAAATGCTGTTTGTGACAACTCATTTGTTGTGGTCTGCAAGCATTGTGTTTAGGGTCAAGGCAACTAGACTCCTCACCTCAATCCACCTTACATCTGCCCATTTCTTTCCACCCCACCTCGAATATATAAAGCTTTAAGATTATAGCTTTCCTGCAGTGATTAGTTTGAGTTTTAGATTTTATTGCAGCCCCCAGAAGTGGAACAATAAGATGACCTGGCCCTCAAACCAAAAACCAGGGCCAGATTATGAGGGGGGCGCAAGGCGTGCGCACTTGGGGGCCTCCACCACTTGCCCTGCAAAGGGGGCCTCCCACAAACTTTTTTGTTTTTGCAAACCTGCAGCCAAAGCCACCACAGGGCAGGACGCAGCCTAGAGCAGCAAAGCCGTTGTCAGCAACGCTACAGTGATAGATGCAGAGCTGGGAATAGGCAGCCGTTCATGCACATAAGCCACCAAGCACAGCCGCTGGCAGCTCAATGCAGGGAACTGTTTTCTGCTGGCCCAGCTGGGCGACTACACTACCCTGGTCCTCTTGGCTGCTTCTCTAATTAGTGCTCTCCTTGTCTGGGCTGTCAGTGCAGGTGGGTGGCCATGTCTTGGTAGGTTTGCAGTTGTACCAATTGAACAGTTGTAAATAATTGAACAGTGCTTTTTATAACCTAACCCTGCAATACACTTCTCCACTACTTTATCCCTGAGCTTTCTGGTGTGTTCCTTGGTTTCCACGATGCTGTTTGTTCACTAATGTTCTTAAAACAACCTCTGTAGCCTTTACAGAACAGCTGTAGTTTTACTGAGAATAAATTACACAGAGATGACTTCTGAAAACAACTGATCACACTGGATTTTTTTAGGGGCAGCACAAATATTTGCTTCTTGTGTTGCTCATATAAAATCTCAATAAAATACATGTAATTCTGTGGCTGTAATGTGGAAACATTCAAGGGCTATGAAAACATTTTCAAGACACTGTAGCTATGTTGTTTCTAATTAGTGTGAATTTTGTATGCTTGAAGGGTTATATATGCCGCGTATGTAAAGCATCATGTGACCCCCTAATTGCTCATGACTACATTCTTTATGCTCCAGTATTTACTAGCCAAAGTGCCGTGTACACTGTGCTCCTAGATGAGCCGGATTATAGACGTGTACTTGGCAAAGTGTGGAGCTTTTGTGCCTCCCTTGACAAATTCAGCCCTCCAAGCCCTTTTCTCATCATGATGGTGGCTTGCCAGAGCTGAAGCTATTGAGATGCCTCCTGCACAGCCAATCACACATGCAGCGAGCAGCCACCTCTGGGATATCATAAGATGAAAATTATTTATTTACTCACGTGAACTTTTGCTTGCAAACTGTTATGCGTAATGCATTGCAATAGAGCACTGCAATCATTTCTCCAGCTATATATATGTAGTCCATCTTTTAGACTACATAGGCTTGGCTCGTTGCTTACAGTTATTTCTGGGCTGCGTTTGGATATGAGCATCAAAGTCTGGGGCCAAAAATCAGCCCTGGATTTTACCAGCCCCTGGCCGTCCCGAAACTTCACTGCTGTGATCTCCCCTAACCATGATGCCGAGGCTATAGCATTGGGGACTGGGGTTCCTTGGCTTGTGGGTACAGGGGGCTGAGAAGGAGACTAAGGGGGCAGGGATTAAATGTGAGGGTTAAAGCAGCAACCTAACTAGCCCCAAAGCAGTGCAGACCACCGGCATTGTCCCAGATGTCCCCATGGCCAGTCTGCCCCTGGTAACAGCAATATTGTTGTATCTTATTAATACAGTACAATGGAACAGCACTGGCTCCAGGTCTATGTGGGCCCTTGGACGAGAGGGTTTCAGTGAACCTCATTGCGCTGTGTTGTCTCATATGTGACAGGGGACACGGGAAACTGTTGTACACTTCTGCACATGTTAAACCGGACCAACACGCGTTTCTTCTTTAACGCTGTTTTTTCTTTGCTTCATTAAACTGGACCAACACCCGTTTTTTCTTTAACGGTTGTTGGTCCCGCTGTCAGTTAACAACAACAGGCTCGGGGGGCATCCAGAATGCTGGAGCCCGATGGCTAATCGCGGGACTCCTGGCTCGTAATGAAGGTGAGCATTACGGGCGTTCGGGGGGATTATGTGCGAGGGGGGCTTCAGAATTCTGGATGCCCCCCCCAAGATTGTTGTTATTAACTGACAGCGAGACAAACACTCATTAAAGAAATGGTTTAATGAAGCAAAGAAAAAAACTGCATGGATGGGGTATTGAATGGCACTAAGCTCATTACTATTTGCATATTCACAGTACCTATGAACATCTTGGTATTGCCCCCCCCCATACTAAACTCTAGGGGAAAAAGAGGTGATTTGTAAGGCAGCTCTGTCCTAATTGTCTGCACCTTCTCTTCTCGAAACCTGTGTTTCTGAGCCACAATACATTGGTAAAGTGCTAAAGCTGTCTGCTGAATGCCCCATACCACAGCTGCCCTAGAATGTTTGACAGCATCAAATGAGCTGTGTCACTGTTACCTGCCGGTATTGGTTGTGCAGCTGTCAGTGTACACTAAAATACACCCTAGGCCCTGGTACTTGCCCCGTTATGCCATGTGCTGGCTCTGGCCTTGATTAGGAGTCTTTTGTGCAGGTCATGAACCGGGTGAAAAATCTGCTCAAGAGTGGCTTGGCCTTAGGTTGTGGACAGGCAGCAGACTGCATATGGTGAAGGAACACAGGAGAGGTCAGCAACATGGACCACAACTCAAACATGGTCAGGACATGCAAAAGGTTGTCAACAAGGATCTTCAGAATAAAGTAAGCATGACTGGAACAGCAGGGTAACCTGTGCTGTTCCTAAATGCAACTTTTATATAAGCTGCCTCTTATCAGCTGAGATGCTGGGTCCACCGGCATCTCCTGTTTCCAGGCTATGCGGATGTCATGGTGTAATGACAGGTGTAACCTTGTGACACTAGGAGGCTGATTTATTAATAGTGACATGTAGCGACAGTTGAGCGACTGTAGCAGTATTTTCACAGCGCCCGCTAGTAGTCGCTGTGCTTGGCCGTTGTCGGTTGTTGACAGCGACTCAGTCGGTGTGGCGTAATGTTGAATACAAGGTGACGAGTCGCTATTTGACAGGTTCCGCGCTGTATGGGAGCGCATGATAGCGACTGGTCAGAGCGACCGGCTCCCACCATATTCATCAAAAAATCACGCTAAAAAAATTCTCGCGCTGTAAAATGCATGTTTAAACCCCAGAGCGCTGGAGGCGATGTGTTAAAAGTAGTTTTTTAACCCCCAAACCACCATATTTTTGGAAACCAAAAAAAAAAAGTTTTTTAAATAATTTAGTAATATGAATACATTAATATCAGACCTGTAATATCAATTCTGCACAATTTTTTTTTTTCCCTTAAAAAAATTATCTAACATGGCAGAAGTGGTCACAGAATTTTACACAAACAAACAATTAATAACAATTAATTATGAACATTTAAAGATTGTTCCATTGAAATGTATTGGAGAGCGCCAGGTAGCGAGAGGTCATACCTGTCGCTGTTCAAGGTCGGACGCTGGCGCTGTGGGCTGAGGCTGGAATAATGATGAATGAGTCGCTATATGGCGCTATCTCAGTCGCTAAGCAGGATTGGCTTGATAAATGTGTGATTGTGGTGGGGAGCCGGCGTTCTCGTGGCGGGGCCCGTCATTACCGGCCGCTCACCAGTCGCTACCTGTCGCTATTCCTTCATAAATAAGGGCCTAGGTTTCTTAGTCACAATATGGTAGGACAACATGCCAAGGGCCCAACTAGAGGTACAGCAAGGAGTAGGGACTCCAACATTGAGCAAGTACATTGTGCCACATGACACCTAAAAACACCAGTAGGCCTAACACGTGTAGTGGTCTGGGCCAAACTTCAGGCCCTACAGCCCCCCCCCCCCCACCTCTCCAGCCACCATGACCAGATTATTGGGTCGATTTGGCGCCAGGTGAGAAAACTCTACTACTTTTTAGGAGATAAATCAACCATTCACTTTCATTAGGGCTGATTCAGCATTGTGAGCATTGTGAAGTTCAGCACTATTTTTTGCTGTACAAATTTTGAAATGCTAAAAATAGTGCCGACTTACACTAAGGAAAAAAAATCATTCTGACATTTATTCTCTCACAAAAAAAGTGAGAAAAAAAAATCTCACGGTGCCGATTCAGCCCTAATCTACCTTGTAAGTGGTGCTGAATCTGCCCCAAGGTGGACAATACAAGTGAATGGCTGTTTTCTCTCTTACAGAATAGTAGAGTTTTCTCACCTGGTGCTGAATTTACTATTATAAGAGGAATTTCTATTAAAGCGAAGGCCGCTGTGTAAGCACAAGCCTGAGTTAGTCACCGCTCCACTGGACCTTATGCTCACGATATTTCTCCAACATGCTCACTCAGGAATACAACCTGAAATCATTTTTGGGCAGAAATAAATTAACAGCGCTATAAAAATAAATGATTTTCCTCATCTCATTATGACGAGCCCGTTACACACCATCAGCTCGGCATGACCTGATGCTATGGAGGTATCTCCTGCTCTGCTGCCCATAATCCTTGGAGTGTCACAAGTTAGCGGCACAGAGGATTTTTCCATCTAATTTCCTATAGCCTTTAGAAAATGGGGCCCATTTAATGACTCTACGCTATTATATATCAGTTGCTACGAGTTACTGCAGTGTTGGACCAGATGCTAATATGGCATCTCCCACAGGGCTGTATTTACCATTAGGCAACTCTAGGCCTGTGCCTAGGGTGGCCAATTGCAAG
Source organism: Gastrophryne carolinensis (assembly GCA_027917425.1). NCBI lineage: Eukaryota > Metazoa > Chordata > Amphibia > Anura > Microhylidae > Gastrophryne > Gastrophryne carolinensis. The sequence goes on from CM051237.1 coordinate 58,264,704, forward strand.
GGGGGGGGGGGGGTGCTATGGAGTGTGTTATTATTGCTATAGATAAAAAAAACCCTTGCTATCCCCTTAACCCTTGCTAGCCCCTTAACCCTTGCTAGCCCCTTAACCCCTGCTAGCCCCTTGACCAAAACCCAAGCCCCATTGTCGCTGGATTTCCTCCCTCCGTGGCATCCAGAATCTGGATTGCTCACTGTATGAAACCCCATAGGTTGCCTGGAAACTCACCTTCTTTCCCAGTCCAATGGCACATGCGTGAGCTGCTGCCACGTTCCCACTATCCCTTTAGCAGGGTGAGTGCCTGCGCCAGGCATTTGTAAATGGCCGGCGTGGGCACGCTCCATGTTAGAGGGTAGCAGGAGATGCGGTTGCCATCTGCCATTAGACCAGCTCCTGGCTGCAGACGCACGGATGAGGACGAGCACGCTGATTGGACGGACGCATATGTCGTAGGACCGGGAAGAGGTGAGTTTGTTTGGGCGACCTGGGGGGTTTCACACAGTGGGGCACCCCCGATCAGGGTGCCCCAGGGGCAAGGACCGAAACCAAGGACATTCAAAATCCACATGCACAAAAAGACACGATGTGTAGGTGTGCATGGGGGATAAATGTAGGGGGCCAGGGTCTCTTCCAGCTGTTAACAGGACCTGATTTCCCTGCCTCCAGGCTGTGGTCATGTGACTTCTGTGTGTTAGGGGCCTGGGAAGCCAGTAAAAAGTATAGGGCTCTGCATTTAACCCCTTGCTCCCTCTCCCCCCTCCTCCGCATACACTGTCTCTATATAACCCCTTGCACCCTCACCTCCCCCACACTTGCACTGTCTGCATTTAAAGTGGACCAAAACCCAGGATTTTGACTATCCTGGGTTATGGTCCTTTCCCCGGGGCACCCCGCTACGTGAACCCCCCCCCCCCAGATAGACAAAGCCATCTCATCTCTTCCTGGTCCTACGGTGCATGCGCGTGCGCTCATCCAGTCAAAGCGCTCAGAGCCGCTGACATCACATTGTCTAAGACGAGCGGATCTGAGCGTGCTGGCAGCCGCATCCCCCACTTCCATCTAACAGAGAGCGTGCATTCACAAATGCCTGGAGCGGCCACGTGCCCTACTAGAGGGATAGCGGGGAAGCACCCACGGCTCGCACATGTTGGACCGGGAAACAAGGTAAGTCTATGGGCGACCTGGGGGGTTTCCCACAGCGGGGCATCCCCATTTTGGATGCCCCAGGGGGAGGGAAGAGATCGGCCTGGGAATCTTATAGATTCTTGGGTTGATCGCTAAAGGTTTTGGTGGGTTAAACCTCTTGCAACCCCCCCCCCAAAAAAATATGACCCTGATCTCCCACACAGCCAATCAGAATGAAGCAAAGAAGTCCTCAATAGATTCTTATATAATAATGTGCTGAGAACAATTTTCAATGTTTCTTCTGAAGCACGACCAGCATGTTTTTTTTTTAAAAGAGCTGCAGAACACTTCATAGTAAATAACTGTATGAAGGACACAGTGAGTAAATGCACGTTATCAGCGCCCCTGGACTTCCTGACTCTGCTCCAGGGAAGAATTGACTTTAGACCTGATTTAAGTTCCCAACAACTGAAATGTTTTGTGTGATAAAAATGTATCTGCTGTGTGTCTGCAGTTTATGTGGAATGTGCTCTCCCGCTGCCAATTCCATTCACTTCTACTTAAAGCGGACCAAAAGCCACATTTTTAAACCGAACCTAGCCAGAGCCCTTCAAAAACTATTCTGAAGCATTTAAATTTAAAATTTAAATTAATATATTTTATGTTTTTAGTCACTTTTCCCCACTGGTTTGCAACTCTGTTCAGGACTCTAGGATACGGGCGCTGCCATCTTGCCTCAGAGCTTCACATACTGTGGAGAAGAGAGGGGGCAATAGTACAGGGGGCGGGGTTATAGCTGTGCTTTACACAGACAGAGCAGAGCTGAGGTCAGGAAAAGGACCGCAATCCCAGAATGCAGAGCAACACAGTCATTCACACACTTCCTGTGTCTTGGATGTTAAAGGCGCATAACATGCAGTAGGTGCAGGTAGGGTGATTTTTAATGTGGGCAATCTGTATGTACAGGGCGGGGGAAACATATAAGATAGGCTCTTATTCAGGGTGAAGGTTCAGTTTAACTAGCGTTCCCTAAATTGTTCCCCCCAAGAGCAGAGCAGCATCAGTTTGTTGTGTAAAATAGGTGTTGGTCCACTTTAAAGTGGACCAAAACCCAGGATTTTGGCTATCCTGGGCTTTGGTTATTACCCCGATCGGGGATGTCCTGCTGTGTGAAACCCCCCAGGTCGCCCAAACTCACTCACCCTTCCTTGGTCCTACGGCGCATGCGCGTGCTCGGATCCGCTCCTGCCCCTTCATCTAAGAGCTCATCTAAGGTGAGCAAGTTGGCGGCCACATCCCCCGCTACCCTTTAACAGAGAGTGTGCCCGCACCGGACATTCACAAATGCCTGTCGTGGGCACACACACTCCTAAAGGTATAGCGGGAGTGCGGCTGCTGCTCACGCATGTGCCGTTGGACCGGGAAAGAAGGTGAGTTTTTGGGCACCCTGGGGGGTTTGGCACAGCGGGGCATCTCAAATCTGGATGCCCCAGGGGGAGCGAGTATACCTCCTCTCATAGACTCCAAGGTGAGTTTTGGTCCACTTTAAGGAAGCCTGAATGAAGTGGGGAGCACAGCACTCATCACAGCATGAGACTTGCTTACTATTTCAATACACTTCAGTCAGCGATAAGACTTTTTATTATGCAAAATGCGTCAGTTGTTAAAGGAACTTTCATCAGGGATTCAGTAAATTTCTGACTGGACTTCTGATGTTTTTTTTTTAGAGACAAAGGATTCCATTTAAAGGGCTTGTCCAGGGTACGTGTCACAACAAATCACTATTTGGAGCACATGGAGCGCCAGGCGCTGTGTGATTAAAGTCTGTTTTTGAACACATATCCACCAGTAACAAAGCGAAAACACATGGAATGACATTGTTGTAACACTGTGACAATAACACTTTAGTGCCAGACCCGTAATGACAATTCTGCATAAAAAGTCAGTTTCTAAAAATGTTTGCAGCCAGGAGAGGTCACACAATGATTTTAGCACAAACACGCTGTTTAAACACAAGCAAATGAACGTCCATTGAAATGTTTGGGAAAGCGACACTGAGCGAAAGGTAATACCTGGTGCTCTGGAAGATAGAGCGACAGCGCTATACACTGAGCCGCCTGTAATAATACATCGGACGCTACAGGGCGCTGTTAGAGGCGCTCACCAGATTCCCTTTCATACATGTGGTTTTGCGTGCAGTGCCTGCCGTTCACCAGACGCTGCCTGCCACTACGAGGCGCTACCTGCCGCTATCCCTTCTTAAATAACCCCCACAGACGCTCAAATTGCAATATGTGGCACTAGTCTTAAATTAGCCCCCTCATCTCGTATCCAGCCCTCAATGATGGGGTGTGACTTAATTTAACAAATGTCCCCCCTTGAAATTTGGGAGATATGATATCCACATGTTAAACAAAGGTGGTTATGAATAAACAACATCCAGGGGCTGTCCGAAGGAGAAAGGCCAAATCTCAACAACAACAGCTTTATTCAGCTGCACACTCGGATACATTCTCCTCATGGCAAGCAAGCAATTAAACTGACTAACAGCCTGGCACAGTTGGAAAAGAAAGCGGCCATTTTGGAGCTTCCTCTCCCAGCATCTCAGCCATGCTTCTGTCTGAATTCAACTGACCTAACTGACAATGCACAGTAACAGGAAGCACAGCAGCACTTCCTGTTCGCAGATTGCCTGCAAAAGCATAAGCGGCCATTTTGTTTTTAAAATTAACCACAGCAAGAGTTAAAAAAAGGTAAATACATTTTTATGTTCAGCAAACTAAATTATCCTGGGAAGGGGGCATATGAGCACTGTTTGTTGTGTTGGTTCGAGTAATTTTTGACCGTTGGTCCGCTTTAAAGAGGACAACACACATGACTTTCCTGTGTGTTGTTACTCTCTGCGGTGGCATCCCGAATTGTGCACCCCCCCAGGTCGCCCCATTTCACTCACCTTCCTTCCGCTTCCATGGCACAGACTCGGGCAAGAGCGGGTGCGCTGAGTGGCTGCGCCAGGCATTTGTGAATGGCCGACGCGGACATGCTCCCTGTTAGAGGGGATACAACCGCCAGCTGGCCTTAGACGAAGACTTAGGGCCTTATTCATGAAGGGATAGCGTCAGGTAGTGGCTGGTTAATGAGAGGTAGCGACTGGTGAACGCCGGACACGGCACGCAATTACACATTTATCAAGCAGAATCTGTTTAGCGACTGGGATAGCGCCATGTAGCGTCTTATTCATCATTATCCCAGCCTCAGCAAACAGTGCCGGCGTTCAGCCTTGCACAGCGCTAGGTATGACCTCTCGCTACCTGACTCTGCCATACATTTCAATGGACGATCCTTTCCTTCTCTTTGAACTGTGTTTTTGTTGTTGTTTTTTTTTTTTTTTAATCTCAAATAATTCTGTGACCTCTTCTGGCATTGAATAAGCAGTTTTTTCACATTTTTTTATTTTTTATATATTTCTTCAGAAATGACATAGATGCTGAAAAACAGACTTTAAACACACAGCCTCTGGCGCTCTGGGCTTCAGAAAAGCATTTTTCAGCGCCAGAGATTTGTGAGGCTGTTTTTTTGCTGAATATGGTGTGAGTCGGTCGCTATGAGCAGTTGCTACCATGCGCTCCCATACAGCGCTGTACTGGTCAAATAGTGACTGCTCACAATGTATTCAACATTACTGAAAGCAAAGGATGGGGGTTCCACATACCCCCAAAAAACCTATTTGTACAGAAGCACCACTAACAAGCAATGAAAAATTATATGATCAATTTTATTCATGTATCAACATTAATATTACAACAATCCTATACAAACATCTTAAAACACCATTAAAAACATATATACACCGAGAATTGTAAAGAGGAGGGGGAGACAATGGGGGGCAAGACCAAACAACCTGTGATCGCTGCTCTACAGATAATTAAAGGAGCCCTCTAAATAGTAACCTATGTGCTCTCTAATCAAATGGACATGATTGGGGGCCTGCTGCATAATGACAAAACATACAAAAAATGTATTAATAAAAAACCATTAATGTGATACACTCTATAGTACCAATGTACAACCAAACCAATAAATTATTTTTATCCAAAAGGCGCATAGAACATCAATACAATAAACACATACAGTGTACCCACAGAGCATCAATGAGCTCCTAAACATCAAAAACCACAAATATTGTGAACAACTTAACTCAAACTCAAGCTCTAAGGCAAATGTGCCTATTTAAACAAAGGTGAGGACCTACCAATTGGGGAATGAAACATAAATACAATGTGGCAAAAAATGCACGCAGGCACGCACATGAACATTCAACATTACTGAACAGCGACTGAGTCGCTATGAAGTAGCGACCCACGGCCGAGCACAGTGACTACTAGTGGGTGCTCTGAAAATGCCTGCTACAGACGCTCATCTGTCGCTACCTGCCGCTAATGATGAATCAGCCTGCCCGACAATGTGACACCAGCGGCTCAGAGCGTGCTGATTGGACGAGCGGCTGCGCATGCGCCATAGGACGGGAAGAGGCAAGTTAACTTTGGCAATCTGGGGGGTTTTACTCAGCGGGGCACCCCCCATCGAGGTGCCTGGGGGAAAGGACCAAAACCCGGGATTGTAAAAATCATTGGTTTTGGTCCACTTGAAGCCCTTCCTCAGAAATCAGAAAACACACCTATGACCTAGAAACAACTGTTCTGATGCCACCAATAAATTAAAGTCAACAAAACTTACAACTCAGATTGTTTCCTGCAGAGATAATAAAGCTTTGTGGCTAAGTAGGTTTCAAAAGAAGATCATCAACAAAGAGACGTCACCTGACCTCAAAATAGTAAAAATAAATAAATAAATAAATAAATAAATAAATAAATAAATTATAATAATTAAATAAATAATATAATAATAATAATAATAATAATAATAATAATAATAATAATAACAATAATAATAATTAATAAATAATTAAAAAAAAAAAAAACCTTCCTGCATCCCCTACTGATTCAAGTGAACATTCAAGGCAGAGATTTTGCTTTTGGTACTGTACATTGATATTGTCAATTTTACTTGGCGCCTTGAAAGTAAATGCTGCTATTGACCTATACTACTACATTTCTGTTAATCATGGTGGAGGAAATCACATGCATTGTGTCACATTGTCACATGCAAGTGCACACATGGGCGCATGAGAGTGTGTGCATGTGCCTTTGGGAGTGCATGCATGCCCATATGGTAGTGTGCATGCGCAGGTCTAGGGGTTCAATGTCTCCAAGCAAAAGGGGGAGAGGGAGAGAGGTGTCTGAAGCAGGATCTCAAGCTCTTACAGACCCCACCCATTATGCTGATTATTATGCAGCACCACAGCTCCAAGGGCCACACCCACTTTCTTCAGAAGAGAAATCATATGGTGAAACTGTAAGCCTCGATGTCTCTGCCTTTTGTTGTTGAATTTTTAAATGGAAAACACTTTAGGACAGTGCCAAACGTAGCCTGACCCAATGGTGTAACAGTTGCCTTTGCATTTAATATCACTTTAATTGTCTTCAGGTGGGGGGAGGAAAGACGACAAAGCACCTGCTGGCGAACATGAGCAAACACTGTCCCAAAATCCAAGTAGGACAGTGCCACCAGCTGGCAGGCTAGCGGTAATGCAGAAAGCAAGCCTTTTCTTGCCAAATAAATATCTAGACTCCATAATTGTGCCTGCAGGCTGGGAGTAAAGAGCTTGTTGTTTTATTTTCAGGAGCCAGGACTGTTCCTTCAAAGGGTTTTGACCTCAAAGTAATCGCATTTCAGGTCACAGAAGTCATAGAAAGCTCAGACCAAACGCATATATCATGTTTTGTCTGCATTGTGCTGCTATGCAGTGTTGGACTGGCCCACCAGAACACCAGAGGATCCTCCAGTTGTGTCCCAGGCATTGACCCAGGGCCACTATCAGGGCAGTAAAACATATCAATGGCTTATCAATTGCTTATCTGGAGTAAGTCACTTGTTATATGGTCAATAAACATCATTGTTTTTATTATGCAACAATCTAATTATATTTTAGCAGGGTGGGCCCCCAAAAATGATTTCCTCTAGTGGGTCCCAAGGATGATTTCCTCTGGTGGGTCCCAAGGATGATTTCCTCTAGTGGGCCCCAAGGATGATTTCCTCTGGTGGGTCCCAAGGATGATTTCCTCTGGTGGGTCCCAAGGATGATTTCCTCTGGTGGGTCCCAAGGATGATTTCCTCTGGTGGGTCCCAAGGATGATTTACTCTGGTGGGTCCCAAGGATGATTTCCTCTAGTGGGCCCCAAGGATGATTTCCTCTGGTGGGTCCCAAGGATGATTTCCTCTGGTGGGCCCCAAGGATGATTTCCTCTAGTGGGCCCCAAGGATGATTTCCTCTGGTAGGTCCCAAGGATGATTTCCTCTAGTGGGCCCCAAGGATGATTTCCTCTGGTGGGCCCAAGGATGATTTCCTCTAGTGGGCCCCAAGGATGATTTCCTCTGGTGGGCCCCAAGGATGATTTCCTCTGGTGGGTCCCAAGGATGATTTCCTCTGGTGGGTCCCAAGGATGATTTCCTCTGGTGGGTCCCAAGGATGATTTCCTCTGGTGGGCCCAAGGTGCTCCAGTCCAACTTTTCTGCTGTATGTAAAATCATCTCAATAAGGACCTCCAGTCAAAGTAGATTTCAGTTCAGCCTGCCCTATATGTATGGGGGCATCCTCACCTGGACAGCTCCACCGACACTCCACTTCTGCATTCCCTCCAAAGTCCATGTGACCTCCAGCAGCATAACAGGTTCACCGGGGCACAGAAGCAGTTATTTTTAGAGCTGCCTAGTCTTGGACTGGTGGTGGAGAATGCATATGGGCATCCCAAGCAGCTGAGCAGACCTCCATTTTTTTGACTGGGGGTCTGCTTTAAAGCAAGTACACAGACAAATGTTTTCACATCCCAATCTTGGTTACACTGCAGGCTAGGGGTGCCAGAAATAATCGATTCTGTCAAATATCACAATATTTCATTAGATGATACTAGTATCTATACTTTCTAGTATTGATTCCCACTTCCCCTGCTACAGTAAAAGAAAAGTAAAAAAACACTCACCTGACCCCTTGTTCGATCCGGCCGGGTCTCCTCTTCACCCCCCTGGGCTCCTCCGGCTGCAGGAGAGCGCTCGGAATAGCCCCCCCCCGCGCTGACGGCAAGTCCTGTAAAAAGACCTCTCCCCCAATGGGCGCTGCCATCTTTATGACTAACCCTGTCACCCTGTGGGCGTCATCCCGGGCTCCGAGCACTTCAGATGCACGTCAGATGCAGTGATCGCCGGCCAGAGGAGGAGAGAGGCAGGAGAACCTCTGATCCCCTGCCTCCCCCCTCCCCTCCCCAGCAATCACGGCATCTGTCATTGGATCGGCAAGGGACACAGGAGCTGCCAATCGGAGGTGATTAAAGAAAAAACATTTTTTTTTACTAAAGACATTTTCTCTATGTGTGGTGTTTTTTTTTACTGTTAACCCTTCGTGAACTGGTAAGGGATCTATGTGACCCCGATACCAGTTCGCAAGGCTCTGGATCTGGCAAGTCACCTGCGGCAAGCGGGTTACTTACCATTATCCCTGAGCCCCCCATTATCTGCCTCCCCAAAGGCCAGGGGGCCATTAGGCTATGCCAGCCTGTAGCCTGCTGGGCCAGGGGCCACCAAAGCTGGCCCCTGCGCCTTGTTCATCAAGCCCCCATAGCTGGTGCCCGGGCTGGTTATGCTGGGTAAGGGGGACCTCACGCCATTTGTTTTTAACCCTTAAAATTCCCAAAAATGGGGTCCCCCTCCCCAGGAAGAGAGACCCTATGTCATTCTTTTTTTATTAAAAAAAAATGTAATTGAAAAAAAATCGCAATATATCGTCTTTGAGACAGAATCGGGATATATCGTATCGTAATACGTGTATCGTATCGCCAGATTCTTGCCAAATCCCACTCCTACTGCAGGCACTGAGCACCCTCAGCTCCATTATAGTTGCTTACTACTGGTCACCACACTTTTACTATAATCGTCTATTGGAACCTATTCATTATTCACACACCTATGCAGGATGGCAAGAGTTACTAGAACCATGAACAGGGCATTTTCTCATCTCATCGGCTGTAGATTTCAGTTACAATCTGCTGACATCACGTTGGCGCGCGCACGCACATACATTACAAGCTTCGCTAGAAATGATGCTGTCAAGATGCACGCTGCTCGGCTCCTTACAAACAAGAGCTGAAGTTATTGCTGGAATGGCGTGAGTTAACTCCAGCAAAAAAACACACATATATATATATATATATATATATATATATATATATATATATTTTTTTTTTTTTTTTTTTTTTCTCGCAATATTTTTTTTTTCCTAAGCTTTTCAAATCTAGGTTTTACTAAATATTGTGACAGCCACCTCCAGGCTCTACAAATCGCACATAGCCAGCTCTGTTCCAGTCTGCAATCATCTGTCATGGGTTAACATCGCTATGGACAGTGTACTCCCCCCACCCCCCTACTCACTGCCTTGCTTGACTTGTAAAGGAGCGTGTGACAGGTTGGGTTGCTCCTCCTCCTCCTCATCCATCCATGGTCAGATGTAGTGATGCCGTATCCAGGCTCACAAAGTACCACCAATTGTTTAGGAGTCCTGACAGCGCAGCAGCCGTCTTCTCCGCTGACAGAGCGGCAGTAACAGCATCAGCTTCATCTGGAAACTTTTGCTCAGGGTTGGGATCTACACTTTGCTGGGATCAGCCTCGTCTGTTGTGGATGCTTTAATAACCTTCACTTCTACTGTATTAATATTCTAATATATTGGACTTGCAACACATGTGGCTCTAATACAAGGTAAGCTATGAAGCCATTTCTCTTGAGTATTCAATGGATATAATATACTGTACTATATAGAAAACCTTATTTCCTAGCTTTTATGGAAGCGCTCCTAATATTTACTGGGCAGGTTAGTTGAAAAATTAAATGGGCTGTTTATCTTGTTTACTGAGTGAGTACAATGTAGCATACCTACCAACTTTTTAGGGTAGAAAAGAGGGACATTTGTTAAATTAAGCCATGTCCCCTCATTGAGAGATAGATAGGAGAAGGTTAAAACAGTAAAAACAATATAAACACTTTAAATAGGAAAATGAATCATTGATTGATGCAGAGCTGCATGTTAAGCCTCAAAGGGGGGCAAAGGATAACAACAAGGGACATGGGGACACAGGCTCAAAAGAGGGACAGTCCCTCCAAATCAGGGACACTTGGGAAGTATAATTGTAGTATTATTCTTATATTGAGTGGATATTCTTCTAATATCCACTCAATATGTAAGCTATAGGGAGGGATGTTGATCCTGTTGATTGGATGAACCCCCCCCCCATCATACTTTCTGGGCATACAAGGGTTATACTGCAAGGTTTTGTCCTGGGACTCATTCTTTTTAATACATTTGTTAGTGATATAGGAGAAGCTTTGGTGGTTAAAGTTTGCCTGTTTGCTGAAGACACAAAAGAAAGTAAATAGGTTGATATTCCTGTAGGTGTCTGTAGCATGAAAAAAAGGTTTAATTGGATGAATAAAACTACAAAGCCCATCATGTATTATATTGCAGACATAGTTGTGTAGATTGAAGTATTTTTTATGTCATTCAATGAGTGAGGGAGCGGAGAAGAATCAGGGGTTTCCCTTACCTGTGTGTCTCACGCAATTATAGGCAGATACACCTATAGGATAGGCACCTATAGGATGCACCTTAGATATGAAAAATTGTTTGGTTAAGATGGCCTCAGTTTTGTTTAATACGTTTGTAAGTGATATAAGAGAAGGTTTGGTCAGTTTCCCTGTTTGCTGATGACACACAAGTATGTAAATGGATTGCAATTCCTGTTAGGTGTCTGTAGTATGGAAAATTATTATTAAGGGGGTAATTTACTACACTCGCACTTGTTTGCCAGTTTACGCCTGACTGGGTACACCATGTGTGCTGGGAGTGTGAAATAACAGGGCAATCTAAGTTATTTTTTGCAGGCAAATGTATCTTTGTCGGTCAAAATGTATGGCATCTACTAGTGCACAGGGTTCTCTTGGCAGCAGGCGAACTGAGGAGGCACAGTTTGCTGTTACTAAACCAGAAATTGTGTACATAACAGCTTAGGGCAGCATGGAATTCATCTCCGAATATATGTGTGGTGTCTCTGGAGTGTCTGGGGTGTTTGGAAAGCCTCTAAAAGAGTTTTTTTTTAAATCACGTGAAAATCATTTTATTCATTTTTTCTCCAATACTAGTTATCTATCTGACCTTCTTGTTCGATGTATTGGTGATAGATATAAAAATTACATAAACAGCCATTCTCGCCAAAAAAAAACATTGATTCCTATGGGGTTCGCCAATGAAGAGCCGTTTGCCAGCATTCGTCCGATGAAGACAAAGGGTCTTAAGACTGCACTGCCTTTGCCTGGCAAACTAGCGAATAGCCGGCAAACACGGGGAGGCCGATTCATTAATAGCGCCAGGTAGCGACAGATGAGCGACTGTAGCGTGATTTTTTCAACGCCAGCCAGTATTCGCTGTGCTTGGCCGGCGTTAGCTTGATGACAGCGACTCAGTCGGTGTGCGGTAATGTTGAATACGGGCTGGGGGGTCGCTGTTTCACAGGTCCAGCGTTGTATGTGAGCGCCTGACAACGAATGGCCAGAGCGAACGGCTAGCTTCATATTCATTAACAAATCACGCTCCGAATGTGCTGTCGCTGTCCATTCCTTGTTTAAACCCCAGAGCGCTGGCGGCGATCTGTATTAACTAGTTTTTAACCCCTAAACAACCATATTTTTTGAATGCAACATTATACATGTTTTTAGAATCATTTTGTAATATGAATACATTAATCTCAGACCTGTTAGATCAATTCTGCACACATTTTTTTAAAATTTTTTTTTTACTTAAAAATAAATCCTAACATTGCAGAAGTGGTCTCCGATTTTTTGACATTAAAAAAATAAAAAAAAAATTAATACCAATTAATTATGAATAATTATAGATTGGTCCATTGAAATGCATTGGACATCGCCAGGGAGCGACAGCTCATACCTGGCGCTGTGAGGGAATTTGCAGCGGCGCTGTTCGGTCCAGGCGGCTTCATGATGAATGCCGCGCTAGCCGTCACTCTCGCCGGCGCTAGCCTCATTTTGCTTGATAAATGCGTCATTGTGACCGCCGCCGGGCGTACTTGAGTCGGTAGTCGCCGTTAGCTGCCGCTACCTGGCGCTCGACAGACACTACCTGGCGCTATCGCTTGATGAATAAGGGCCATAGTAAATCACCACCTAAAAGTCTTTTACTTGGGTAGAGGGAATACCCTATCTGAGTGTTGTATGGGAAGTACTGTGTTACCTAAGAGGTTGGGAGAGAAGGTTTTAAGGATAGTGATTGATATTGATTGGATACAACTCAAAAATCCATTGCACTCCCTGCAAAATCTATTACAGGCATAGAAATGGTGTAACCAGGGGTTCTGTGCCGGGGCCAAGAGTTTTTTATATGTGTGTAAGTTTGGTTGGTAAAGTCTGCCTGCTTGCTGAAGACAGAAAAGTATGTAAATGGGTTGATATTAATGGAGGTGTCTGTAGCATGGAAAATGTTTCTTGAATGTAAAATGTACTTGGGTAGAAGAAATTTGCTGTCTAAGTATTGTATGAGCAGTTTTGTATTAGCCAGGAATTAGGAAGAGAAGGATTTAGGGACATCAACTGGTACTGATCAGATAAAACCTCTAAAGGTCTAAAAACTAGAGGTGTCTGGAAAGTGTTTCTTAAAGTAAAACCATATGATTGGGTATGAGGAATCCTCTGTCTGGCATCGTATGGGCAGTTTTGTGTTAACTACACACATGGTGTACCTCAAGGTTCTGTCCTGGGATCCATTCTTCTTAATATGCTTGTAAGTGATGTAGAATAAGGTTTGATGAGTAAAGTTTGCCTGTTTTATGATGACACAAAAGTATGTAAATGGGTTGATATTCTTGGAGGGGTCTGGTGCATGGAAATGTTTCTTGTATGTAAAATCATGCACGGGGGGGGGGACATAAATCCTCCGTCTGAGTATAGTATGAGCAGTTCTGTGTTAGCCAGGACTTTGGAAGAGAAGGGTTTAGGAATATTTATTTCTGAATGCTTCAGACAGTGGAGCCAGGCAATTGGAAAGCAAGAAGTGTGCTTCATAACGAGAGGTATCGCTAGTAGAAAGAATTAGATTTCAATAGTGAGACCCTCATCTGAAATACGACGGTCACTTCTGGAGACCTCCCCTTTAAAATGTCAGCTAGAACAGGTTAAAAATAGGGAAAACATCAGGAAAGTCTTCAAGAACTTGACATACACAACCTGGAAGAAAGAAGGGGAAGGCACCATGATGGAAGCCATTAAATACTATATGTAAAAGGTTTAGGAGGGGAGTTTTTATAAGAAGCTAAGTACAAGGGAGCACAATCTGACACAGTTGGTCAGTGATAAAATCAGGAGCAATGACAGAAGATATTATTTTACTGAAAAAGTAGTAAGTGCTAGGAACACACTTCTAGCAGAGGTAGTTGGAAAATGTACAGTGTCTGGGATGCACATATATCTATCCTAAAATAGAAGAAGGAAAATAAATAAAATAAAAGGCAGACTAGATGGAACCAGTGGCTCTTGTCTGCCATCAACCTATTCCAGTCTCATTGTGTTCAATTTACAGGTATTTTCACCATGTCAGCTAGATGTAGTCATTCTCATCTCATTCTCTAAATAGGTTGTAGGAATGCTAATCATACTGTATATACTGCCTTTGCAAATTCTAGGGGCAAATTTGAATAATAGGTAAAATATAGAGATTGTAAATATATATATATATATATATATATATATATATATATATATATATATATATACATGCAGATAAAATGTAATAGAAATGTTGAAGGAACATTCACTATATTCACATGCAGGTATGCTTACTTTATTCACTGGCTGGGAAAGTTGTAACGATGCCCATACTATGTTCATAAGATAAGGTAATTATTTATGTTGTTAATCAGACAGGGTGCTCATTAGGGTCAGGCTACGTTCACACCTGTCCCCATTACTGTGCTTCACTGCATAAATAGTCATGTAATGTATAGTATTCTATATGGACCCTTTTGCCCCTCTCCATTTCAATACAGGGCAGTTGTTGCGCCCCAACCGAACTGCATAGCGACCAGATTCCTATTCCAGCCTATGGAAGTTCTAAACTGCAAAACTTAAATTGTGTAGTGTGAACATATCCTTATTATTTACTTATGTCTATATGTAGAGATACCAAATATATTTTATGTATTGAAAAATACTACAGTAACAAGATATATCATGGTAGTAAAAAATGTCATCAGGTTTGCGGAGCAGCATGTTTTTTATTAGATGGTTACGTCGTAGAGAATGGAGATGTTCATTCCATTCATTAGGTGAGTAGGCTGTAGGGATGTTCATCATATGCATTAGGGGGGTAAGTTGTAGGGATGTTCATCATATGCATTAGGGGGGTAAGTTGTAGGGATGTTCATCATATGCATTAGGGGGGTAAGTTGTAGGGATGTTTATCATATGCATTAGGTGAGTAAGCTGTAGGGATTTTCATCATATGCATTAGGTGAGTAAGCTGTAGGGATGTTCATCATATGCATTAGGTGAGTAAGCTGTAGGGATGTTCATCATATGCACTAGGTGAGTAAGCTGTAGGGATGTTCATCATATGCATTAGGTGAGTAAGCTGTAGGGATGTTCATCATATGCATTAGGTGAGTAAGCTGTAGGGATTGTTCATCATATGCATTAGGTGAGTAAGCTGTAGGGATGTTCATCATATGCATTAGGTGAGTAAGCTGTAGGGATGTTCATCATATGCATTAGGTGAGTAGGCTGTAGGGATGTTCATCATATGCATTAGGGGGGTAAGTTGTAGGGATGTTCATCATATGCATTAGGGGGGTAAGTTGTAGGGATGTTCATCATATGCATTAGGGGGGTAAGTTGTAGGGATGTTCATCATATGCATTAGGGGGGTAAGTTGTAGGGATGTTCATCATATGCATTAGGGGGGTAAGTTGTAGGGATGTTCATCATATGCATTAGGGGGGTAAGTTGTAGGGATGTTTATCATATGCATTAGGTGAGTAAGCTGTAGGGATGTTCATCATATGCACTAGGTGAGTAAGCTGTAGGGATGTTCATCATATGCATTAGGTGAGTAAGCTGTAGGGATGTTCATCATATGCATTAGGTGAGTAAGCTGTAGGGATGTTCATCATATGCATTAGGGGGGTAAGCTGTAGGGATTGTTCATCATATGCATTAGGTGAGTAAGCTGTAGGGATGTTCATCATATGCATTAGGTGAGTAAGCTGTAGGGATGTTCATCATATGCATTAGGTGAGTAAGCTGTAGGGATGTTCATCATATGCATTAGGTGAGTAAGCTGTAGGGATGTTCATCATATGAATTAGGTGAGTAAGCTGTAGGGATGTTCATCATATGCATTAGGGGGGTAAACTGTAGGGATTGTTCATCATATGCATTAGGTGAGTAAGCTGTAGGGATGTTCATCATATGCATTAGGTGAGTAAGCTGTAGGGATGTTCATCATATGCATTAGGGGGGTAAGTTGTAGGGATGTTCATCATATGCATTAGGTGAGTAAGCTGTAGGGATGTTCATCATATGCATTAGGTGAGTAAGCTGTAGGGATGTTCATCATATGCATTAGGTGAGTAAGCTGTAGGGATGTTCATCATATGCATTAGGTGAGATGTTCATCATATGCATTAGGTGAGTAAGCTGTAGGGTTTTTTTTATCATATCCATTAGATGGGTAAGCTGTAGGGATGTTCATCATATGCATTAGGGGGGTAAGCTGTAGGGATGTTCATCATATGCATTAGGTGAGTAAGCTGTAGGGTTTTTTATCATATCCATTAGATGGGTAAGCTGTAAGGATGTTCATCATGTGCATTAGGTAGGTAGGTTGTAGATATGTTGAACGTATTCATAAGGAGAGTGTGTTGCTATCTAAGCTGTAGGGATGTTCATCACCTCTATTTAGGTTCACCAGTTGCGGCAGGTTACCTTACCTGCCCCTGTACCCCTAACGGTCAGGGGGGGCCGGAAAAGCCTGGTGCCCATTGGTGCAGTACCAGACCTGTGCTGAAGGGCTGGTGTTTTTCTGGCATGGCCGGGGGACGGGCATTTGGCCTCCAAGCCATGGGGACCCCAGCCCCAATGCCTGGTGTGCCGTCTGGTAGCCTTGGAGAGGGTAGATGCCACATTCACCACAGACACAAAATAAATTCACATGTATTTCCATTTGGCTGCAGGCGCAAACATAAATTCACATGTATATTTGGCTGCAAAACACAAACATGTACCGCAAGTCATTAATACACATGCCACAAAAGCATCCATCACGAGTGAACTTGCAGTAGTAGTAGTAGTACAATTCCATGGGCAACATACAAAGATGGCTTCTAACACACACTCGGCATGGGGCATGCTTCCTCGCAGACCTGCCTAAACCAGTTCATACAGGTTCTTGTCACTAAAAAACCCTCTGAGGACTGGATTTGGGATGCCCTGCTATGTAACTCCACCTGGAATTGCCATATTCTTACCAGCCCCACAGGGCTTCTCAGGCCATGCTCAGTCTGCGCCAGGTATGATGAAATGCCTGCTGGTGGATGTGTTCACGGGGCTGAAGAACCACTGAGGGCTGCAACAATGATAAGCATGCATTGCTGCACAACAACAAGTGGGATCTGGAGAAACGAATTGGGAGAGGGGCAATATTTTATAGTTTTGGGTTGCATTAAAGCTATGGCCTAAGTTAGGCTCCACACTCTACACTCTACACTTCTGCTCTTTCCCACTTTTATGTCCTGTACTGCCACCTTGAGTCCCTTTTCAGTACTGCACTGCCTAACTATATTCTATTTTAATCTATCCATCTGAGTCTGACTGATACACACTGACTACAGAGGGGCTCTAATCCTTACTAGGTCTAACTATTTATCTATTTGTGCTGCCAGCCCTCCTAAACCAAATCTAACCATGACGTGATAATACACTCTACATCATTCTAGACACTCACAGCCAAATAAAAACCTTCTTAATCCTTAAAGGGGCTTTTAAGTAATAAATAATCTGCCAGCCCATAAAAAGCTCAAATGAACACCCTTCCTTTCATATCTAACCATCTCCATGATATTGCCTCTCTTTTTATTATTTTTCTCTTCCACATATATACCCCACCCCAATATTAGCACAAACAAAGGGGTGACTGTTGGAAGGACAAACTTCCAAGCCACTAGCACCAACAGCCAGGGAAAGGAAAATAGTTCTAAGAGTAACAGAGTATCCAGCAGTGAGAGGCTTCCTCTGTTACTCCTATAATAGTAGTAGTGTATCCAGCAGTGAGAGGCTTCCCCTGTTACTCCTATAATAGTAGTAGTGTATCCAGCAGTGAGAGGCTTCCTCTGTTACTCCTATAATAGTAGAAGTGTATCCAGCAGTGAGAGGCTTCCTCTGTTACTCCTATAATAGTAGAAGTGTATCCAGCAATGAGAGGGTTACTCTGTTACTCCTATAATAGTAGTAGTGTATCCAGCAGTGAGAGGCTTTCTCTGTCACTCCTATAATAGTAGAAGTGTATCCAGCAGTGAGAGGCTTTCTCTGTTACTCCTATAATAGTAGAAGTGTATCCAGCAGTGAGAGGGTTACTCTGTTACTCCTATAATAGTAGTAGTGTATCCAGCAGTGAGAGGCTTTCTCTGTCACTCCTATAATAGTAGAAGTGTATCCAGCAGTGAGAGGCTTTCTCTGTTACTCCTATAATAGTAGTAGTGTATCCAGCAGTGAGAGGCTTTCTCTGTCACTCCTATAATAGTAGAAGTGTATCCAGCAGTGAGAGGCTTTCTCTGTTACTCCTATAATAGTAGAAGTGTATCCAGCAGTGAGAGGCTTTCTCTGTTACTCCTATAATAGTAGAAGTGTATCCAGCAGTGAGAGGGTTACTCTGTTACTCCTATAATAGTAGTAGTGTATCCAGCAGTGAGAGGCTTTCTCTGTCACTCCTATAATAGTAGAAGTGTATCCAGCAGTGAGAGGCTTTCTCTGTTACTCCTATAATAGTAGTAGTGTATCCAGCAGTGAGAGGCTTTCTCTGTTACTCCTATAATAGTAGAAGTGTATCCAGCAATGAGAGGGTTACTCTGTCCCGCCTATAAAAGTAACAGTATATCTAGCAGTAAGAGCGTTACTCTGTGCCTCCTATGAAAGTAACAATGTATCCAGCAGTGAGAGAGTTACTCTGTTTCTGCTATGAAAGTAACAGTGTACTCAGCAGTGAGAGGGTTACTCTGTGCCTCCAATAATAGTAACAGTGTATTCAGTAGCGAGAGGGTTACTCTCTTCCTCATATAATAGTAACAGTGTATCCAGCACTGAGAGGGTTACTCTGTGCCTCCTATAATAATAAAAGTGTGTCCAACATTGAAAGGGTTACTCTGTGCCTCCTATGATAGTAACAGTGTATTCAGCAGTGAGAGGGCTACTCTATTCCTCATATAATAGTAACAGTGTATCCAGCGGTAAGAGGGTTACTCTCTTCCTCATAAAATAGTAATAGTGTATCCAGCAGTGAGAGGGTTACTCTGTGCCTCCAATAATAGTAACAGTGTATTCAGTAGTGAGAGGGTTACTCTCTTCCTCATATAATAGTAACAGTGTATCCAGTATTGAGAGGGTTACTCTCTTGCTTCTATAATAGCAACATTGTATCCAGCATTGAGAGGGTTACTCTCTTCCTCATATAATAGTAACAGTGTATCCAGCAGTGAGAGGGTTACTCTGTGCCTCCAATAATAGTAACAGTGTATTCAGTAGCGAGAGGGTTACTCTCTTCCTCATATAATAGTAACAGTGTATCCAGCACTGAGAGGGTTACTCTGTGCCTCCAATAATAGTAACAGTGTATTCAGTAGCAAGAGGGTTACTCTCTTCCTCATATAATAGTAACAGTGTATCCAGCAGTGAGAGGGTTACTCTGTGCCTCCTATAATAGTAACAATTTATCCAGCAGTTACAGGGTTACTTCCTTTCTCATATAATAGTAACAGTGTATTCTGTAGTGATAGGGTTACTCTCTTCCTCATATAATACTAACAAAATATACAGCAGTGAGAGGGTTACTCTGCACCTCCTATAATAGTAACAGTGTATTCAGCAGGGAGAGGGTTACTATTTTCCTCATATAATGGTAATGGTGTATCAATGGTGTATCCAGTAAAAGAGTTACTCACTTCCTCCAATAATAGTAACAGTGTATTCTGCAGTGATAGTATTATATGAGGAAGAGAGTAACCTTAACAAAATATACATCAGTGAGAGGGTTACTCTGCACCTCCTATATTAGTAACAGTGTATTCAGCAGGGAGAGGGTTACTATTTTCCTCATATAATAGTAATGGTGTATCCAACAGTGAAAGGGTTACTCTCTTCCTCATATAATAGTAACAATGTATCCATCAGTCAGATGGTTACTCTGCACCTCCTATAATAGTAACAGTGTATTCATCAGTGAGAGGGTTACTCTCTTCCTCATATAATAGTATATTATATTATGTATAGTAAATGTATACAGCAGTCAGAGGGTTACTCTGCACCTCCTATAATAGTAACAGTGTATTCATCAGTGAGAGGGTTACTCTCTTCCTCATATAATAGTAACAGTGTATTCATCAGTGAGAGGGTTACTCTCTTCCTCATATAATAGTAACAGTGTATTCAGCAGTGAGAGTGTTACTCTCTGCCTTCTATAAGAGTAACAGTGTATCCATCAGTGAGGGGACTACTCTCTTCCTCCTATAATAGTAACAGTGTATCCAGCAGTGAGAGGGTTACTCTCTTCCTCATATAATAGTAACAGTGTATCCAGCAGTGAGAGGGTTACTCCCTTCCTCATAAAATCGTAACAGTGTATTCAGCTCTGTAACTATTATTTGAGAAATAATGTAACCTTACTGCTGGATATGCTGTTACTATTATGGGAGGTATAGAGGAACCTGCTACTGCTGGATTAACTGTTACTATTATATGAGAGTAACCCTCTCATGCTGGATACACTGTTACTATTATAGGAGGTGCAGAGTAACCCTCTCACTGCTAGATATACTGTTACTATTATAGGAGGAAGAGAGTAGTCCCCTCACTGATGGATAAACTGTTAATAGTAACAGTGCAGTGCTGAGAGGGTTATTCTGCACCTCCTATAATAGTAACAGTGTATCCAGCAGTGAGAGAGTTACTCTCTTCCCCAAATAATAGTAACAGTGTATCCAGCAGTGAGAGTGTATTCAGTTGCGAGAGGGTTACCCTCTTCCTCATATAATAGTAACAGTGTATCCAGCAGTGAGAGGGTTACTCTGTGCCTCCTATAATTGTAACATTGTATCTAGCAATGAGAGGGTTATTCTGTGCTTCCATTAATAGTAACAATGTATCCAGTAGTGAGAGGGTTACTCTCTTCCTCATATAATAGTAACAGTGTATCCAGCAGTGAGAGGGTTACTCTGTGCTTCCAATAATAGTAACAATGTATCCAGCAGTCAGAGGGTTACTCTGTGCTTCCAATAATAGTAACAATGTATCCAGCAGTGAGAGGGTTACTCTCTTCCTCATATAATAGTAATGGTGTATTCAGCAGTGAGAGGGTTACTCTGTTCCACTTATAATAGTATCTTCGTATCCAGTAGTGAGAGGGTTACTTTGCACCTCCTATAATAGTAACAGTGTATCCAGCATTAAGAGGGTTATCTATTTGCTAAATATGTTATCTATCTATCTATCTATCTATCTATCTATCTATCTATTATCTATCTATCTATCTATCTATCTATCTATCTATCTATCTATTATCTATCTATCTATCTATCTATCTATCTATCTATCTATCTATCATCTATCTATCATCTATCTATCTATCTATCTATCTATCTATTATCTATCTATCTATCTATCTATCTATCTATCTAGCATCTATCTATCTATCTATCTATCTATCTATCTATCTATCTATCTATCCTATCTATCTATCTATCTATCTATCTATCTATCTATCTATCTATCTATCATCTATCTATTTATCTATCTATCCAGCATCTATCTATCTATCTATCTATCTATTATCTATCTATCTATCTATCTATCTATCTATCTATCTATCTATCATCTATCTATCTATCATCTATCTATTT
Source organism: Gastrophryne carolinensis (assembly GCA_027917425.1). Classification (NCBI taxonomy): domain Eukaryota; kingdom Metazoa; phylum Chordata; class Amphibia; order Anura; family Microhylidae; genus Gastrophryne; species Gastrophryne carolinensis. The sequence continues at coordinate 58,286,159 of CM051237.1, forward strand.
ATCTATCTATCCAGCATCTATCTATCTATCTATCTATCTATCTATCTATCTATTAATTCAGTATCTATCTATCTATCTATCTATCTATCTATCTATCTATCTATTAATTCAGTATCTATCTATCTATCTATCTATCTATCTATCTATCTATCTCCCATATCTATCTATCTATCTATCTATCTATCTATCTATCTATCTATCTATCTATCCAGCATCTATCTATCTATCTATCTATCTATCTATCTATCTATCTATTAATTCAGTATCTATCTATCTATCTATCTATCTATCTATCTATCTATATCTATCTATCTATCTATCTATCTATCTATCTATCTATTAATTCAGTATCTATCTATCTATCTATCTATCTATCTATCTATCTATCCAGCATCTATCTATCTATCTATCTATCTATCTATCTATCTATCTATTAATTCAGTATCTATCTATCTATCTATCTATCTATATCTATCTATCTATCTATCTATCTATCTATCTATCTATCTATCTATTAATTCAGTATCTATCTATCTATCTATCTATCTATCTATCCAGCATCTATCTATCTATCTATCTATCTATCTATCTATCTATCTATTAATTCAGTATCTATCTATCTATATCTATCTATCTATCTATCTATCTATCTATCTATCTATCTATCTATCTATCTATTAATTCAGTATCTATCTATCTATATCTATCTATCTATCTATCTATCTATCTATCTATCTATCTATCTATTAATTCAGTATCTATCTATCTATCTATCTATTCAATTCAAAAGAGCTTTATTGGCAGGTCCAAAAAAAACAAACATTTAGCATTGCCAAAGCAAAAGGGAATAACAAATGGGTGGGTGTTGGGTTATAGGGGCAGGATTGGGTGTACAATGGTCCAGTGGTGTTGGGAGTTGGAGAGCTATAGAGGCAGTAAGGGGTTGGGCTGGATTAAGGGGCAGTATATGGGTTTGAAATCCATAGATTCTAATTGTCCTTTTAGTTGGGACAGTATAGAGGTGGGGTATAGGGGCAGTATAGGGGTATATCAGTCCATTGTGTCTCATGCTCCTCTCAGTTGATGGCAGGTGGAGACATATAGGGAGCAGTATAGGGGTTCAACAGTCCATGGTCTCTTATGTTCCTCTCAGTTGGTGGCAGGTGGAGACATATTGGGCGGCTATTTGCAGGGTGGACATCTATCTATCTATCTATCTATCATCTATCTATCTATCTATCTATCTATCTATCTATCTATCTATTTATCTGTATCATATTTTATTTTCTATCAATCTGTCTATCTAATATAATGATATATTTCTGGCAGTGAAGGGGTTCCCTTGTGGCTCTAGTAACACTTGGGTGTGTTGTCTTTTGCAGGGGGCTCATCAGCAGCACCAGGGAGAGATCGCCACCTGGTGGAGGGCCGGCCAGCACCGAGGACAGCTCCTGAGAGAATAGAGAGGAGAGAGCAGCATGTGGCGGGCTGTCGCGGGGGAGCGATCAGGTTAGGGGGAGATCCTCACCTACAGGAGGTATGTCCTGCTTCCCGCCACTCACCTCCCTCCTCTGCTGCCTGACTGCTGCCTGCTGCACCGGTAAGTGCACCTCTGCATGGATTAAGTAAAGTTATGTTATTATTATTGTTTATTTATAAAGCGCCATCGTGCTCCGCAGTGCTGTACAAAGTATGAGTTACAGGAGGGTGGGAGGAGCAACAGATTTATAATACATAGGGCATTAGGAGTCGTGTATAATGGAAATAGGCAACACATGCATATTATACATAGAGGGTTCAGATCAATCAGATGCAACAAAATACATGAATACAAGAATACATTAGGAGTGAGCTTCCAATCTAAAGAGTGAGAGAGGAGATGAGAGGTTGGGTCACATGCAGGGCCGGCGTCAGCACCCGGCAAGGTGGGGGAGCTGCCGGGGGCCCCCACCCTCTGGAGGGCTCACTGACAGGGCCGACCTTTGGGATGTGTGATGGCCCTTGATTCCAGGGGAGGAAGTGCTGGGTTTTGTTCTGCTTTTAAGTTGCCCCTCCCAACTGATATCCTATCCCTGGAGCATCCCAATCTGTGATACCCTACTGTGTGACACCCCCTGGGATCACTGGCATACCCACTATGCAAGCAATTCCACCCCTGAGTTTTGGTCCGCTTTACAGGGGCATCTCAATTTGGAATGCCCCTGTTTGAAACTGACGATCCCACAGTTCACCAGTTCCAGGAAAGTAATGAACAAATAGAGGGGGGTCACACACAGGGGCATCCAAAATCAGGAGAATCTAGATTCGTTTAGACTCCGAGGTCAGGTTTAAAGGGGTTTGGTGCGCTTCAAAGTAGACCAAAACTAGAGTTTTGGTCCAAATAGTATGATCCTTAGGGGGCATCCAGATTTGAGATGTCCCTCGCTGATGTGACGTGACTCTTCACCACAAAGGGATCCACTGAGACCATGCCGCCCAAGGGCCCACATAAGCCTGGAGCCGGCCCTAGTCACATGCATCACAAAGGGTATGTACCAAGCTTGGTAACTAGTGCTCTGAAGGGTGACATGAGTGTGGTCATGGTGGAACGTAGTTTGGATAGCCCAGATATTAGGTTTGTCAAATAAATGAGTTTTAAGGGTGTTTTTGAAGGTTTTAAGGGTCAGAGAGTGACAAATTATATGGGGAAAAGAATCCCTGAGAAGTGGAGCGGCACATGTGAAGTCCTGTAAGAGTAAAAGCTACATGCGGAATTACTTTTACTTGTGAGGCAAGACAAAAAAAGGTTACGGAGGAATTGACCTGTCTTTTTATGTTTTGCTAGTAGGTTCTTTACTCTAAAAATCAATATTTTTTTTAAAGGGAACTCTCCAATCATATACAAATGTGGTATAATAGCTATTCACCTAAAAAAAGAAAACTTAGGGGTTTATTCATCAAGGGATAGCTCCAGGTAGTGCTATGTAGCTGCAGGCAGCATCTGGTGAACGCCGGGTGCTGTACGCAAAACCTCATTTATGAAGGCGATTCTGGTGAGTGACTCTAACAGCGCCATGTAGCGTCTGATTCGTCATTACAGGCGGCTCAGTGTATAGCGCCGTGTTCTAGCTTCCAGAGCTCCAGGTATTACCTGTCGCTCTCCCATACATTTCAATGGACGTTTCTTTTCTTCTGTTTAAACAGGGTTTTTTGTTTTTAATATTTTTTCTCCTCTTAAATAATTGTGTGACCTCTCCTGGCCTAGAAAAAGTCATTTTTTGATTTTTTATATTTATATGTAGAATGGTCATTACAGCGCTGGCACTAAAGTATTAATGTCACAATGTTACAACAATGGAATTCCATGTGTTTTCGCTTTGTTACAGGTTAAATCACACAGCGTCTGGCGCTCTATCCAGACCAAATCCAGAGCGCCGACGCTGTGTGTGTTTTTTTTGTTGCATATGGTGTGAGTCGCTGAGAGTCGGTCGCACTGAGCTGGCGCTATCTTTTGCTCCCTGCAACGCTGAACTGGTGTTAGAGCCCCCAACATACATCTCATTCATCAATGCTGGCCAGGTTACTAGAGGTTTTCTAAAATTAAGGGGGAATTCATTAGCAAAACAAAGCGGAAGGCCGCTAAACTGGTCCACCAGGGCATCCCAAATTGAAATGTGTTAAACCACAAAAACTCACCTTTGCCGACAGCTCCCACGGCCATGTAAAAAGAGGCAGCCACATCCTTTAGCAATTCTTGGTTTCGGCGCACTTCCCCACCCAGCCATTCAGATAGGGCTGGGGGGGGGGGCAGAGCGCTCCCCAATCTATAGGGAACCAGGGATGCATACGCCACTGATTGGACAAGCTGATTTACTGGGGATCTGGGGATTTTCACACAGCGGGGCAAGGAACAGGTTTTGTTCCACTTTAAAATACACTTTAAATAGACTATTTGTGGCACCTCTGATATTTATTTTATTAGCATAGTGTTCCTTAGATGTCTGGGGGTCATCTCATACAATTTGTCCGCTTTAGTTGCTCTCCTGAGACCAGAGAACGCAGCCCTGTTCCACTTCCCGCCCTCCAATAGACTAAGGGGTTTATTCATCAAGGGATAGCGCCAGGTAGCGCCTCGTAGCAGCAGGCAGCGCCTGGTGAACGCTGTACTGGTGTTAGAACACCCAACATACATCTCAATGCCGACCAGGTTACTACAGCGACTGAGGCGCTCTGTTACAGTGCCCGATAGCCGATCACAGCGTATACTCGCTCTTAGGCCCTTATTTAACAAGGGATAGCGCCAGGTAGCGAATGGTGAGCGAACGGTAATGACGCTCACCGCCACGAGAACGCCGGCTCCCCTCCGCAATCACACATTTATCAAGCCAATCCTGCTTAGCGACTGACAGAGCGCCAGATAGCGAATCATTCATCATTATTCCAGCCTCACCCCACAGCGCCAGCGAGCAACCTTGAACAGCGACAGGTATGACCTCTCGCTACCTGGCGCTCTCCAATGCATTTCAATGGAGCAATCTTTAAATATTCTTAATTAATTGCTATTAATGTTTTTTTTTTTTTTTTTTTTTTTTTAAATGGCAAAAATTCTGTGACCACTTCTGCACTGTTAGATATTTTTTTTAAGGTAAAAAAAAAAAAAAAAAAATTTGCAGAATTGATATTACAGGTCTGATATTAATGTATTCATATTACAAAATGTTTGTAAAAACATGTTTGTTTTTTTTTCCCAAAAATATGGTTGTTTGGGGATTTAAAAACTACTTTTAACCCATCGCCGCCAGCGCTCTGGGGTTTAAACAAGCATTTCACAGCGCGAGAATTTTTGGAGCGTGATTTGTTAATGAATATGCTGGGAGCTGTTCGCTATGGCCATTCGCTGTCATGCGCTCCCATACAGCGCGGAACCTGTCAAACAGCGACTCCTAACCCCGTATTCAACATTACCGCACACCGACTGAGTCGCTGTCAACAGCCGAACAACGGCCAAGCACAGCGACTACTAGCGGGCGCTGTGAAAATAACGCTACTGGCGCTCATCTGTCGCTACCTGGCGCTATTAATGAATCGGCATCCCCGCTCCTCTGTACAGACGCTCATCTGCCAATACCTGGTGCTAGTAATGAATCAGCCTGTAGGATGGGATCTGGGTTTGGGAGGGCACATTTTTGGGGAGCACAAGGAATACTGAGGGGCATAGGGGCAGGCCATCAGCCTCCTGCTGCTGCTTATGCTCCATGGAGATTCCAGGGACTACCAGCCTTGGCATGCCAGGCTGGTAGTCTCATGAGGGTGGACACAAAATGTTTGTTAGCTTTGTCCAATGTCAATTATTTGCTGATCCGAAATATTAGGAAGTTCTGTTTCGTTCAAATATTAATTCCAGTCCTTGGATTCTGTGACCTGACAAAATAAAAGGGAACGAAAGCACATGCAGTGCTTAGGACAACAGTGCTTATAGCCCTGGTCATGCTCTGCTATGAATTGGGGGTTGTTGGGGTCCACATATGCTCTTGGGTGTAATATGAGTCTGCTCACACTCTGCTATGAATTTGGGGTGTATTGAGGTCCATTCATTAGATGATATTAATTTGGGTACTATGAAGGGTCTCCGTCATACCTGCCAATTTCAATTGTTAAATTAAGCCACGTCCCCCCCTCTGCTTGAGGGATGGATAGGAGATAGGGTGTAACAATTATAGCAATAGAAACACTTTAATTAGGTAAATTAATCATTTATTGCTACAGACCTGCATGTTACACCTCAAAAAAGGACAATATGTAAATAGAAACATAGAAACATAGAAAGGTGACGGCAGAAGGAGACCATACGGTCCATCTAGTCTCCCCCTTATGTGTATACTGTATGTTCTCTTTATCTTAGGATAGATGTGTGCTTATCCCAGGCATGTTTAAATTCAGTGACTGTTGATTTTTCAACTACCTCTGCTGGAAGTTTGTTCCAAGCATCTACTACTCTTTCTGTAAAATAATATTTTCTAACATTGCTCCTGATCTTCCCCCCGACTAGCTTCAGGTTGGGCCCCTTGTTCTATCATTAAGCTTCTTCTTAAAAACACTTCCCTCCTGAACCTTATTCAATCCTTTCACATATTTAAAGGTCTCCATCATGTCCCCTCTCCCTTCTTTCCTCCAGACTGTACAAATTAAGTTCTTTAAGTCTCTCCTGATAAGTTTTAAGTTAGTCTTTCTACCATTTTTGTTGCCGGCCTTTGGACCCGTTCTATTTGAATAATGTCTTTTTGCAGGTAAGGTCTCCAGAACTGCACACAGTATTCTAGCTGTGGCCTTACCAGGGCTCTATACAGCGGCATCACAACCTCCCTCTTCCTACTGGTGATGCCTCGAGCTATGCAGCCGAGCATCCTGCTTGCTTTTCCCACTGCCTGGCTACACTGTCCACTCATCTTGCAGCTATCAGTAATCAGTATCCCTAAATCTCTCTCCTCCGAGGTCCTGGCTAACACAGTGCTGCCCATACGGTACTCAGAGCAGGGATTCCTTCTACCCAAGTGCAGGATTTTACATTTAGAGACATTAAACTCTAGTTTCCACCGTTTTGACCATCTATCCATGTAAATGAAGCCACGCCCCTCATTGAGAGATGGATGAAGCCACACCCTCTGAGGAATGGATAGGAGATACACTTTGAATAGGCAAATGAATAATTTATTGATGCAGATCTGCATGTTACACCTCAAAGAGGGACAATTGAAAACAAAGAGGGACAGGGGGACATGGACTCAAAAGAGGGACAGTCCCTCCAAATCAGGGACAGTTGGGAGTTATGGGTCTTCGTGTATTGTATTAAGAATTCAGCTTTTCTAGTGGGTCCGAATAACCTCTAAGATTATTGGGTTTATGGTCACACTACGCTAATTATATCCTGCTGTATTAATATAATTAAGGAATAATTAGGAGCGCTAATCAGGAGAATCCTTTTTTTATGTTCGTCTTGTGTCTGGTAACATCCATCCCAATGAATGGCAGTCCCAGGGTGACCTTTCTGATGTGTTTTTTAGACATTTCAGAATCCTGACACACATCTTGTGAAACAATAAGAATTCTGACAAGATCCCCCGCTTGGGGACTCTGGTCCTGTCAGAAGCATCTGCTTAGTGTGAGTGTCCAAGTAGAATAAAAAAGATTAGACAGCATATGTCAGACTGTGAAGTTACCGCCTTTCCTTCAGCATGGGATGGACTCACTGCCCTGTTTAAAGTGGACCAACACCCAGGGGGGAACGGCCCGGGAATCTATAAGATTCCCGGACTGATCAGATCCCTCCCCGCGGGGCATCCGAAATCGGGATGTCCCACGGGGAGGAACCCCCCAGGAGGCCCACAATCCTTACCTTACCGGCGATCCAACGGCGCATGCGTGAGACGCGGCCGCGTCTCTCGCTTCCCTCTAGCAGGGCGCGCTCCCGCGCCGGCCGTTTTGTGAATGGCCGGCGCAGGCACGCTCCCTGTTAGAGGGAAGCCAGAGACGCAGCCAATGACAGCTCTCTGGTATGCGCGTCCAAGCGGCTTTGGACGCGCATACCAGAGCGGCTCTGAGCGCTGTCATTGGCCGGACGAGGTCACGTGGGAGCGGGGAGAGGTGAGTTTTTGCGGCGATCGGGGGGGGGGGTTTCACACAGCCCACCTGAGTGGACCAACACCCAGGATAGTCAAAATCCTGGGTGTTGGTCCACTTTAAAAAAAAGTCTGGGAACGCCACATGAGATGTTCAGACTATTTAAAATACAACACTTTATTAAATGCTTACTAAAACAATCCTCCCCTCCTTATAGGAGAACAGACTTTGAACTTAGATGCATACGCGATCATTTCAGGGGCGGACTCATCTCTGGTATATACTCAGTTCTGGCCACCCCACCAAACCCGATCAGGCACGCCTATATGGCAAGATGGGAGTCAGAATTGGGAGATACAAAGCCCCCAGAAGCTTGGTGAAGCATTTGGGGCCAAACTAAGAAAGTATCCAGTAACGCTCTAGTGCTGGAAAACGCATACAAAGTGATGTTCAGATGGTACTACACCCCTGATCGGATCAATAAATTCTCCCCTTCAGAATCCCCTTGCTGCTTCAGAGGCTGTAACGTCAGAGGTGACATGATGCATGTCTGGTGGGACTGCCCGGTAACTAGAGACATATGGGATAGGGCCTATAAAGTTCTATCAGAAGTCCTCCATACACCATTGAACAAGAACCCCTGGGAAGCCCTTCTGTCTCTGAAAATGAGCACATTCTCTAAATCAGGATGGCATTTAGCCCTCCATATTTTCGCAGCAAAGCCACGATAGACAGGTGTTGGAAAACGCCCTCCATCCCTTGGTCAGAGATACAAAATAGAATATCTGACACCCTTTGCAATGAAAAAATAACGGCAATAGTAAATGATTCCTATGATAAGTTCAGGAAAGTGTGGGACCCATGGGTGGAATATATAGACCTGCAGAACTCCCGGGTTGACCCGGTCTTCCCGGTGTAATTAATTCCCCCCCTCTGGACTATCCTGAAGAACACCAATACACCATCCCTGGTAATCTTACTCAAGCCACTTCCCCGCCTCCCCCCCCCCCCCCCACACGCTCCAAACCCATTTCTTCCAACTCTAATCTGTTTGTGTTATTCTTTAAATCCGTCTATAATGTTTGATATCAGCAAAGACAGCACTTTGGACCAAAGCAATGATTAAGATCAAGGTTTACCTTAGAAGGTTTAATCAGCAACCAGTTCAACTAAATTTCAGTTAAATATTCTTTTATATCCTTTTATCCGTCAAATCCAGGACACCAGCGCACGAAATCAGACAACGAGACCCATAATAGTCAGCAGAGAGACTATAAGCTTTATTTCAGTTGACAACAGTTTAAGACACATCTGTTATGCAATGTCATAGCATGTGATTTTTGATATGCTGTCTTTTGTACTTGAAAACCTTAATAAAACCTTTGTAAAAGGAAAAAAAAGTCTGGGAAGGAGTTAAAGGCTGATTCACTACTAATGCCAGGTATTGGCAGATAACAGGCTGATTCATTACTAACGCCAGGTAGCGACGGATGAGCGTCTGTAGCGCAGATTTCAGAGCAACCGCTAGTAGTCGCTGTGCTCGCCCATGGTTCGTTGTTTCAGAGCGCCTCAGACGCTGGTCGGCATTGATGAATATGACGTGTGAGTCACAGTACTACGCTGTATCATTGAATGTAATATTTATTCATGCGAGACAATGTATCTTCCATTATAACAACCCGGGGTCTTGAAGCTATTTTAAATCAGTGTTTCCAATAGCCATTGTTATTTTTACCCCTATATTATTTTTCACCCTTCTATGCCAATTTATGGCTTGATTATTGGGACTAAAATCATTTTTCAGGCTCTTAACACATTTTTTAGTGATTAACTGTCACTATAGAAAAAATGGGGATCTTTTTTTCTTCCCCCCTTTTTTTCCAATAAATCTTTAACTAAATTTCTGAGCATTCATGCTCCTTAATCTGGTTTTGTAAAGGCTTAATTGACTTTTGTAAAGGCTTAATTGACTTTTGTAAAGGCTTAATTGAATGGGGGAGGCATGCATGACGTCAGTATTTAAATGTGTATCATGGGAGCAGAAAGTTATGTCATGAATAAGGGCTGAGTCTGTGCCCGAAACGCGTTGGCATTCAAGTTGCTCCCTAATGCTTTATCTTGACTTGTATTCGTGGATGGAATTCTTTTAAAAGATTTTGTATGGAATAAACGTGGATATCATATCCTTTTAAAGCGGATTAAGGCTGGCGTACTAATTGATCCTCAGTGCGACTGACACACCACATTCATCAAAAAAATAGCCTCAAACAGCGTTGGCGCTCAAAATCATGTAGTTGTAGACCATAGCGCCAGAGTCTGTTTTTGAACATGTATCCACTAGTAACAAAGTGAAAACACAGGGAATTACGTTGTTATTACATTGTAACATAGACAATTTAATACCAGACATGTAAGGACAATTCTGCATAAAAATATTATTAATCAAAACAGTTTTCCAAAAATGTCATTTTCTAGGACGAGATACATGTCAGAATGTTTTGAGATTTAAAAAAAAAAAAATTGGGATCAAGAAAGGGATTTAAGGATCTTCCATAGAAATGTATTGTAGAGAGCCAGGTAGCGACAGGTAATACGTGGCGCTCTGCAAGGCAGAATGCTGGTACTGTACGCTGAGCCTGGGATAATGATGAATCGTACGCTACATGGCGTTGTTCTAGTCGCTCACCAGATTCGGCTTCATAAATGTGTAATTGCGTGCTGTGTCCGGCGTTCACCTGTCGCTACCTGACGCTACATGCCGCTGTACAGGCACTACCTGTCGCTATCCCTTCATTAAAAAGGCCTTAAGTGTCTGTATAGCGGCGCTTAGAGCAACCGCTAGTATATGCTGTAAGCGGGCATCGAGCGCTGTAACATAGCGCCTCAGTCGCTGTAGTAACCTGGCCCGCATTGATGAATGTGATGTATGTTGGGCGCTCTAACACCAGTGCAGCGCTGCAGGGAGCGAGGGTAAGCGCCAGCTCAGTGCGACCGACTCTCGGCGCTCCACGCCATACTTATCAAAAAAGGACACACACACAGCGTCGGTGCTGTACATCTGGTCGCTATAGCATAGAGCGCCAGACGCTGTGTGATTAAAGTCTGTTTTTGAACACATATCCACCAGTAACAAAGCGAAAACCCATGGAATGACATTGTTTGATGACACTGGAACAATAACACTTTAGTGCCAGACCTGTAATGACAATTCTGCATAAAAATATAAAAAGCCAAAAATGTTTCTTAAAGTGGACCAACACCCAGGATTTTGACTATCCTGGGTGTTGGTCCACATAGGTGGGGCACCCCGATCGGGGGTGCCCCGCTGTGTGAAACCCCCCCGATCGCCGCAAAAACTCACCTCTTCCCGCTCCCACGTGACCTCGTCCGGCCAATGACAGCGCTCAGAGCCGCTCTGGTATGCGCGTCCAAAGCCGCTTGGACGCGCATACCAGAGCGCTGTCATTGGCTGCGTCTCTCGCTTCCCTCTAACAGGGAGCGCGCCTGCGCCGGCCATTCACAAAACGGCCGGCGCGGGAGCGCGCCCTGCTAGAGGGCAGCGAGAGACGCGTCCGCGTCTCGCGCATGTGCCGTTGGATCGCCGGTAAGGTGAGGATTGTGGGCCTCCTGGGGGGTTCCTCCCCACGGGACATCCCAATTTCGGATGCCCCACGGGGAGGGATCTGATCGGTCCGGGAATCTTATAGATTCCCGGGCCGATCCCCCCTGGGTGTTGGTCCACTATAAAGTGTTTGTTTGCAGCCAGGAGAGGTGACACAATGATTTGAGTAAAACACAAGCAAATGAACGGCCATTGAAATGTATGGGAGAGCGACACTGAGCGAAAGGTAATACCTGGCGCTCTGGAAGCTAGAGCGCCAGCGCTATACACTGAGCCACCTGTAATAATACATGGGATGCTACATGGCGCTGTTAGAGTCGCTCACCAGATTCGCTTTCATAAATGTGGTTTCCCGAACAGCGCCCAACGTTCACCAGACACTGCCTGTCGCTACGAGACGCTACCTGGCGCTATACCTTCTTGAATAACACCCATAGTGAACACCAGTGGCGTAACTTGCGATGTCCCCGGGGCCCAGGAGGTCAGAGGGGCCCCATCATTGTTGCTCCTCCACCTTATTTATCATATTTGTGCTCACTTGGCATCATTTAGAAAAAGGAATAAAACATGTGTTTGCTGTTTCAGTCATTAGTTGTCTATCTGCTCCCAATTGAGTTATTATTTCCTTGACCAACCATTTCCTCCTTCCCTCTCTACTTCTTTTCTCCATTTCTCCTTTCTATCTTTTTCCCCCTCCTCTCCCTTACTCACTCCTTCCTCCTATTGTCACCATTTCTTCCTTCCTTACATGGTTTTCCCCCTGCCTTTCTCTCTCTCTCACTCTCCTCTTTCTCGCTCACTCTTCTACTGCCTCCTTCCTTTTTTCTTTTGCTCCCTTCCTCTTTCTTATCCACTTTCCTTACTCTCGTCTCCTTTCTTTCTTCAGTCGTCACTTCCTTATCTCCCTTCTTTTCTTCCCTCCTCATTTCTCTTCTTACTCCCTTCCCTTTCTCTTTACTTCTTTTCTCTTTCTCTTTTTATTTCTTTATCATTTGCTCCCCTTTTTCTTTCATTCCTTCCTTTCTCTTTTCTTTCACTCTCTATCACACTTTATCTATACCTCATATACATTCTTTATTTCTTCTTTATTCCTCTTTTTTCTCTATCTCTCTTTCTTTCCTTCTTCATTACCTCTCATCCCTTCTGTTTTCTTCCTTCTTTCACTCACTCCATTCTTTTTATTTTCCCTTCTATCTTTTCACCCCTTTTTTCCATTTCTCTTCCTCTCTTCCTCACTTTTGCCTTGCTTTCTCTTTTCTTTCCCACTTTCCCCCCCCCTCTCTCAATTTCTTTCTTCCTTTTTCTTCTTTTATTTCCTATCTCTTTTCTTTCACCATCTCCTCACGCCATCCCTCTATTTTCTCTCTTTCTACCCTGCTTTTGTTTTTGTCTCTTTTTCTTTATCTTCTTTTTTTTTTTTTGCCTCCCTCATTCTATTTCTCCTGCTTTTTTTACTTTTCCTTTTCAGTTTGGGCATGTAATGTGACACAAGGGGCCCACTAAGACTCTGTTATCCAGGGGCCCACAAAACCCTGGAGCAGGCCCTGTCTGGAGGGGCCCATCATTACAGCGCTTCTCCTTTTAATCTCCTTTTAATCTGACTCCACTCTACATTTTTTCCTCTTCCAAAGGAATCTTCTCCTCTTGTAAAGTTATTTCTGCTTTCAGAGACACCCGAGGAAAATAATGTGAGTGATGTCTCCTCGCTCAGGATGTACTTATGACAATTTCAAATGTTCCATAATTCAGGATTGAATTTGCCTGAGATACGGGCAGAACTAGCGAGGGAATACTTACAAGGTACACGGCCCTCAAAAGTGGATTAGAATGAAAAATGGAGAGAAAAGAAATAGACTAGAAAGTTCCCAAATCATTATTACAGTGATATAGTCATAAAACCTACTGTATAACAATGATATATATTTGGAGTTTATTAACAGGTAATTCTGAGTAATGGCTGCGTATGGGTTCATTTGCATATTGCACCACTGGTGAGAAACTTTGAGGCCGATTCATTAATAGCGACATGTAGCGACAGTTGAGCGACTGTAGCGGTATTTTCACAGCGCCCGCTAGTAGTCGCTGTGCTTGGCCGTTGTTCGGTTGTTGATAGCGACTCAGTCGGTGTGGCGTAATGTTGAATACAAGGTTACGAGTCGCTATTTGACAGGTTCCGCGATGTATGGGTGCGCATGATAGCGACTGGTCAGAGCGACCGGCTCCCACCATATTCATCAAAAAATCACGCTCAAAAAATTCAAGCGCTGTGAAATGCATGTTTAAACCCCAGAGCGCTGGCGGCGATGGGTTAAAAGTAGTTTTTTAACTCCCAAACCACCATATTTTTGGAAACCAAAAAAAAAAAAAATTTTAATATAATTTAGTAATATGAATACAATAATATCAGACCTGTAATATCAATTCTGTACAAACTTTTTTTTTTCCCTTAAAAAAATTATGTAACATGGCAGAAGTGGTCACAGAAAAAAAAACAACAAAAAAAAAAAAAAACATTAATAACAATTAATTATTAATATTTAAAGATTGTTCCATTGAAATGCATTGGAGAGCGCCAGGTAGCGAGAGGTCATACCTGTCGCTGTTCAAGGTCGGACGCTGGCGCTGTGGGCTGAGGCTGGAATAATGATGAATGAGTGGCTATCTGGCGCTATCTCAGTCGCTAAGCAGGATTGCCTTGATAAATGTGTGATTGCGGTGGGGAGCCGGCGTTCTCGTGGCGGGGCCCGTCATTACCGGCCGCTCACCAGTCGCTACCTGTCGCTATTCCTTCATAAATAAGGGCCTTTATGTGCTGTACTGATGTATATTCCTGTCCCACAAAGGAAATCCTGTGTAGAGGGTTTTTTAAGAACGGATAGCGCCAGGTAGCGGCAGGTGAACGCCGGGTGCTGTACGCAAAACCACATTTAAGAAAGTGAATCTGGTGAGCGCCTCTAACAGCGCCATGCAGCGTCACATGTATTATTACAGGTGGCTCAGTGTAAGAGCCAGTGCTCTAGCTTCCAGAACGCCAGGTATTACCTTTCGCTCACTATCGCTCTCCCATACATTTCAATGGCCGTTCATTTGCTTCTGTTTAAACAGCGTGTTTGACATTTTTTTATTTTTTCTTTGCACTCAAATCATTGTGTGACCTCTCCTGGCTGCAAACAAACACTTTTAGAAACTTTTTTGACTTTTTATGCAGAATTGTCATTACAGGTACTAAAGTGTTAATGTCGCAGTGTTAATGTCATTCCATGTGTTTTCGCTTTGTTACAGGTGTATAATATGTGTTCAGAAACAGACTTTAATCACACAGAGTCTGGCGCTCTATGCTATAGTGACCAGATTTAGAGCGCCGACGCTGTGTGTATGTCCTTTTTTTGATAAGTATGGTGAGGAGCGCCGAGAGTCGGTCGCACTGAGCTGGCACTACATTTCACTCCCTGCAGAGCTTTACTGGTGTTAGAGCGCCAAACATACATCACATTCATCAATCAATTCATCAATGCCGGCCAGGTTACTACAGCGACTGAGGCGCTCTGTTACATCGCCTGATACCCGCTTACGATGTCGCTGTAAGCGGCGCTATACAGGCGCTCATCTGCCGATACCTGGCGTTAGTAATAAATCAGTTTCCAGGACACAAGGGTTATTCTTTTCACATGTAGGGGTAGAAATTAGGAGGTGGGATTGCCCCAACCTTTGTAATGCAGCTGACCTGAAAAAGTCTAGTCCTAATAAGGAAATAATTGGGAGGCTAATTTATTATTAAAGGTGCGTGCGGCACTTGAGCACCTCATCTGGGATGCTCAGCAGCGCCCGCACCGCAACGCCGGCCCTATCAGCTGTAGCGCTTCCGTCCAGGCAGTGTTCACAGTGCACGGCTTTTATATGCCTATGCGCTAAGCAACACCTAGCGCCGCCGGGGAGTGCTGCAAGTATCTATAGAGGAACATCAAACTTTTTCTGATGTTCCTCTCTAAATATCCACCCCCCTCCCTCCCTCACTGCCTTTTGGATGTTGCCGTTACCTAAAATGCAGACTTCATTCCTGACCCCTTTCCGCCCCCTTTAGCCGTCCCATAGTGAAGGCTGCAGGCTTAGCTGTACTTACCTGTAGCCGTCCTCTCTTCAGATGTCCCGCGCCACTCCTCAGCTCTCACGCCCTTCTACTGTGAGTGTCCTTTCAACCTGATCTACAGCAAGATCTGACTGGTGGTGCAGTGCGTGTCGGGATTCCAAGATGGCGCTGCCTGACGGAGGATGACGGGGGAGCGGAGGGATGCCGAGTGTGATGCGACCAGAGAGGTAAGTTTAAATAAACTATTTTCTAAACTGGAGGGGCAGGGGGGCGTGCAAGCCAGGTCTGGGGAGTTTTTATTAACTCCCCATGACCTGTATGTAATGTAACAGAGATCTTATAGATTCCTGGGCCCATTGATTTCCTCCACCCCGGAGGAGGAGGATGCCCTGCTGTGTGGAACCCCCAGGTCACCCATAAACTCACCTTCTTTTCCGGTCCAATGGCACATGAGCGAGCCAAGGTTGCATCCGTGTGCCTGCACCAGGCATTTCTGCATGGCCGGCGTGGGCACTCCCTGTTAGAGCTCGAGCGGATCTGAATCTGGTGAGCACCTCTAACAGCGCCATGTAGCGTCACATGTATTATTACAGGTGGCTCAGTGTATAGCGCCAGCGCTCTAGCTTTCAGAGCATCAGGTATTACCTTCCGCTCAGAGCTTAGATGCTCTGGATCTGGTCGCTATAGCATAGAGCCCCAGACGCTGTGTGATTAAAGCAGGGTGGATTTGATTTAAATCTAACTGATTTAAATCACGATTTAAATCACGATTTAAATCACTAGTCAGTAAGGCTTGATTTAAATCAGTGATTTAAATCAAAGTTTCTACCTAAACTAGTCCTTGCTATTTTAACATGCAAGTAGATGAAGATTTTTAGAATCCCTTTTTATATTACTTTTTTCTCCCCAGTTTAATGGGTTAATCATTCATATTTGGACACCACTGTTCTGTTGTACTTAGGAAGGAGAAAAATAATCCTGACCTTAATAACAATTTAAATAGATTTATTCAACTGAAACAATAACAACATTACAGCATAAGTTATTTGCTTAAACAAACATCCATGTTTTGTTAACTAATTTGGCTAAACAAAATATATATATATTTTAAGAAACTTAGACTGTCAGCCCAGCCGACACATGAAAAACTTAAATACTACTGTCCCTGCTGTCCTCTGTAGCTCACTAGTCATAGGTTTGTAGAACAATAGGATTAAGGTCTTTTTCTCAACTCTGTTCATGTTGTAACATTTTTGCTGTGAAGAAGAGGCTGGGACCTCTGCGGAGTCAAATTCAGTTTTGAGAACTGCGTAAGTAAAGCGAGCGTCTGTGATAATATAGGAGAGAAACTGCCCACTAATCCTACAGAAACCTCTGGAAGAGCATGGCATTGTGAATGTTACACATATACAGCCTTTATTCTACTGAGTCAAACAACTCAGCTTTATCTCATGATGGAAGAACCTTTGGATGGTAAAATATTTTCCTCAAAAAGCAGTTTATTGAAAAAAAATCCGATTTAAATCAAAAAAATCCGATTTAAATCCAAAAAATCCGATTTAAATCAAAAAAATCAGTTTTTTTTTATTTTTTTAAAAAAAACATTGATTTTT
Source organism: Gastrophryne carolinensis (assembly GCA_027917425.1). Taxonomy (NCBI): domain Eukaryota; kingdom Metazoa; phylum Chordata; class Amphibia; order Anura; family Microhylidae; genus Gastrophryne; species Gastrophryne carolinensis. The sequence goes on from CM051237.1 coordinate 58,303,077, forward strand.
ATCCACCCTGGATTAAAGTCTGATTTTGAACACATATCCACCAGTAACAAAGCGAAAACACATGGAATGACATTATTGTAACATTGTGACATTAACACTTTAATGCCAGACCTGTAATGACAATTCTGCATAAAAATACTTTTTCTAGGCCAGGAGAGTTCACACAATTATTTGAGAGAAAAAAAAAACTAAAAACCCTGTTTAAACAGAGGAAAAGGAACGTCTATTAAAATGTATGGGATAGCGACAGGTAGAGACAGGTAATACCTGGCACTCTGGAAGCTAGAGCGCCGGCGCTATACACTCAGCCACCTGTAATGATGAATCGGACGCTACATGGCGCTGTTAGAGTCGCTCACCAGATTTGCTTTCATAAATGTGGTTTTGCGTACAGCGTCCAGCGTTCACCAGATGCTGCCTGCCGCTATGAGGCGCTACCTGGTGCTATCACTTGATGAATAATCCCCACAATATAAAGGGCGTGGCACAGAAGGGTGATGGGGCACAGGTTATGGCGGAGAGTAGCTTGGACACTCAAGGGGAAGGTTTTTAAGAGGCAGAAAACCACATGCTTGGACTCTCCTACAACTTGCCGAAGTACAATCTGAGTTATACCTTTATATAAAGAGGACCAACATTCATATTTCTAACCCCCACATTATTTTGGGATTTGGGATACCCACAGTGTAAACCCACCTAAGTTCCTGTATACTCACTTCAATTGGGGAGGCAGATTCATTAATAGCGACAGATAGCGACTGTTGAGCGACTGTAGCGATATTTTGACAGCGACCGCTAGTAGTCGCTGTGCTTGGCCATTGTTCGGTGGATGATAGCGACTCAGTCGGTGTGCCGTAATGTTGAATACAAGATGCTGAGTCGCTATTTGACAGGTTCGCTGTTGTATGGGAGCGCATGATAGCGACTGGACATAGCGACCGGCACCCACCATATTCACTATAAAATCAGCCTTAAAAATTTCTAGCGCTGTGAAATGCATGTTTAAATCCCAGAGCGCAGTAGGCGCAGTAGCCCAAAAAAAATTTTTTTTTAAAAATCCCCAAAAAATACATTTTCAAAGGAAGAAGTGTTCACAGATTTTTTATTTGAAATTTAAAAAAAAAATATTAAAAAATAATTAAAATACATTCTGCCATTGAAATGCATTGGAGAGCGCCAGGTAGCGCGAGGTCATACCTGTTGCTGTTCAAGGATGTTCGCTGGCGCTGTGGGATGAGGCTGGGATAATGATGAATGAGTTGCTAGGTGGCGCTATCTCAGTCGCTAAGCAGTATCGGCTTGATAAATGTGTGATTGTGGAGGGGAGCCGGCGTTCTCGTTGCGGTACCTGGCTTTACTGGCCGGCTCCCCAGTCGCTATCTGTCGCTATTCCTTGATAAATAAGGCCCTAAGATGCCATGGCACATACACAGTACACTACATCACATTCATTCATTTATGTGTTATTTTATTTACTCATTAAGAACTCTACTCTATTATTCTGGAGTCCACTGGAGTAAATCATTCTTGGGCCCACCCTTCAACGTCTTCATAATGATGCAAGGCCCCTCTTAGACACTGTTTGATGCTTAGACCTTCTGTACTGCTCAGGTGGTGGCCTTGGATCATTGCCTGGAGATGACCAGAGGATCCTCTTTTCCTCTTTGGGGGCAGCCCCAAACCAGTGCAGATTAGATATTTCTCATATTCCCCAGCCTAAATCTACAGGCCCCCATCTGCGAAGCTCCTTTCAAAGGGGGACCCGAAACTTGTCATACAATGCAATGCCACACCCCCTTTTGGTAGTGTAGTGGCCCGCACTGAATGCTGCAACAGCTGCTACACAGCTGAGGGTTTGTCACAGGTTCACCACAGTGCTTGAGGTACATGTGCCATGCAATTGTAAGTATTGTCTCAAGTTTGCCCCTAGTGGTCACATAATTGTCATTACATGTTAGGCCTACGCCACATATTGTAAAGTGTTTATTTGCTCTTCTACCTGTCATTTAAGCTGATGCAGAGTGAAGTCTATGACTCCTCTGTCACCTGACCATACCGACCAATGGCAGGACAGAGGAAGCCAGCTCCTCCTACCATCCTTGCATGGTCAGGCAGGAAGCCCTGTACCTGGGGGAGTCTGGTGTTGGCACCAGAAGTGTGAGCATCTCTGCTCCCCTGTTTCTTCACCTCGGCCATCCTGCTAGGCCTGAGGCCCTGTCTCCTCATCCAGACCCCCTGCAAGCTGGAGGAATCCCCCCACGTCAGCTACCTACTCCAGTGGGACCATCTTCTTACAGTCTGCGCCCATTGTCTGGTGGAACTAGAAGTTAGAGGGTCACCCCGGTCCACCATAGCTACACTGACTTCCAAGTCAGCTCCACTTCGCCATTGCCTGATCCTCAGAGCACATGGCAGCGTCTCCTTCAATTCCAGCGGTCTCTCAGACGTGTCCTTCCAGCTAAAGCCTCAGACTCCAGGATCAGGTCTGTAAACTCTTCTAAAGTCTTCTAACGTTATCCCCAGCTAGTATTACTATTCCCAGCACCTCTACAGCCCTAAGGCTTCAGCATAGACTCTCTCACTCTGCATCAGTAACCACTAAAGTCCTGTTTAAAGTTACTAAAGTTACCCTGGTTGCATCCAGAGGAAAGGACATTTACTTGGACACTTGTTCCAGCAATAAAAGCGACGTTGTTTATCCGAACCCTGGCATTGCTTTCTTCAGTGGGTGCCTTGACTAGGATACAGCGGGAACTGCAATGGTTAACTAGCCCTGGGGGTAAGACTACCAGCCACCAAACCCTCGAGCCATACACCGTGACAAGTGTACTCCATAGGCTATCCCCAGGGGGTTACTCCAGTAGCAATGTGGCTGCTGCACGTGTTCCACTTTTTCTGCGTCCCCTCTCAGACAAAAAAAAAGTTGGCAGCGACTTAAACAGCATAAATAAAGACAATTGATCACCGCGCTGCACAAAACAAATCTTAAACAACACTAATACATGCTACAACGTGCAAAACTCCTTATTCCATAAAAAGTCCTGAGATAGATTTAAAACAATAATAATGCACAGAGCAGTTCGTTATGATGGAAGTAGCACAGCTTCAATGACGGTGTGAATACTAGGATAATCCCCAAAAGCATGCACACTTCAACACGTGCCCTCCACCTCTCTCATATACTCTTACCAACAAGAATATAAGGTCATGCCATATGAGCCATTATAATCTCCACCATAGATTCTGGAAAAGTATGTGTTGAAGTGTGCATGCTTTTGGGGATTATCCTAGTATTCACACCGTCATTGAAGCTGTGCTACTTCCATCATAACGACTTAAACAGCATACCTTCCAACTGTCCCTCATTTGGAGGGACTGTCCCTCTTTGGAGTCTATTTCCCCTGTTCCTCATTGTTCTCCTTTGTCCCTTTTTGAGGTTTAATATGCAGATCTGCATCAATAAATTCATTTGCCTATTCAAAGTGTTTATATTGTTGTAACTGTTACATCCTATCTCCATTTAACAATTGTCCCTCTTTCCGACTCTGAAAAGTTGGAAGGTACGTTAAACAGGGGTATAGATCCTTCCTTGCGACTGAGAACAGAGCATGCTCAAGTCTGCTTGGCTAGTACATGGTGACCTTCAGCTCCGTCCCAAATGGGGAGGCCGATTCATTAATAGCGCCAGGTAGCAACAGATGAGCGCCAGTAGCGTGATTTTCACAGCGCCAGCTAGTATCCGCTGTGCTTGGCCCGGGGTTTGCTTGTTGACAGCGACTCAGTCGGTGTGCGGTAATGTTGAATACGGGCTTAGGGGTCGCTGTTTCACAGGTTCCGCGTTGTATGGGTGCGCCTGACAGCGAATGGCCAGAGCGAACGGCTTGCTGCAGATTCATTAACAAATCACGCTCCGAATTTTTTCGCGCTGTGAATTCCTTGTATAAACCCCAGAGCGCTGCCGGCGATGGATTTAAAATAGTTTTTAACCCCCAAACAACCATATTTTTTGATTGTAAAATTATACAGGTTTTTAGAAACATCCCGTAATATGAATACATTAATATCAGACCTGTAATATCAATTCTGCACAAAATCATTTTTTTTTTTTTTTTACCTTAAAAAAAAATCCTAACATTGCAGAAGTGGTCACAGAATTTTTGGCCTTTAAAAAAATAAAAAAACAATTAATAGCAATTAATTATGATTAGTTAAAGATTGCTCCATTGAAATGCATTGGACATCGCCAGGGAGCGACAGGTCATACCTGGCGCTGTGATGGGATTAGCAGCGGCGCTGTTCGTTGCAGTCGGCTACATGATGAATCCTGCGCTAGCTGACGCTCTCGCCGGCGCTAGCCTCATTTAGCGTGATAAATGCGTCATTGTGGCCGACGCCGGGCGTACTTGAGTCGGTAGCCGCCGTTAGCTGGCGGGACCTGGCGCTCGTCAGACACTACCTGGCGCTATCGCTTGATGAATAAGGGCAAAAGGCCTTCACCATTAGGAGCTTTGGCAAATGGCAGCACAATAATCTAGGCTGCAATGATCTTGAAATATAACAGTGCAGTGCATCGTGCATAACAATAGAACAAACCTAAACACTAGCCATACAAAAAAAAAGCAATCAATACTTTAATTACCATTCGCTGACCTTCCTATATTGCTTTCTGCTTATAATAAATGCTTGATACTGAATAAATGTTTCATAGGAATATACCCAACAAGCAGTCATAACCTGAAGAAACAACATCAGCAGTACATAGGGCTTTAGAATATATACTCATTAAAGAACTTGGTTGTGGGGAAGCTCACTGCCCCACATTCCAAAATTTGCCAGAATGTTTATACATGTATGAAGGGTTATGGACAAGATGAGTATCAGCAAATCAGAAAGGTTAGAACCCTCTCAAAGGAGTAGCCATGAGAGAGAGAAAATAACATTTAGTTGGTGTAGCGATAACCCTTATCGCCGGAGGGCGTCACCGCCCGAGACGTCCTTTCCCAATGGTGAGAGGTGCTGCTGGAATTCCAGAGTCGTCCGTGAGGAAACAGGAACAGCCCTTACAAGGGCTAGTGAACTGTAATATAGCGTTTCCCCCAATAAGAGACAGAACTCAGTATTGAGGGTGAAGGTGAAGTGTTTTTATTAGTGCCACTCTAGGCCTTATATACACAAGTCTCCATGCAATGGGACCTCCCCCATGGACCTCATGACAAATACACAGACCAACTCTGCCGGTGACGCAATCAGCAAAACAATAGGCGTCTGTAATACACTCAATCAGAACAATGCCATTGCCTGTGACGTAATCAATTAACACAAAGGCAGTTTATAATACAATCCAAACTACAATGACCTAATTAAGAAAAGGCCAGTGAATGGCCCGGTGGGCAACTGAATAGTGATGACATCCAAAAGACAGAGCGTCTGTCACAATGCCCCCTTTTTGTGGAACACCCGGCAGACCCGGATTGACCCTGTTCGGGTTAACGTGGGGCTGTCCGGACTCTTGTTATGGGCAGAGTTCTGTGTAAGGACAAGTCTGCACATAGTGAGTAACCGGACTAAACATTGACGTGGGCTGTACATAGGAATCGGTCATGGGTGGGGTCCAAACACTGGGATATTGTGGCGTTGGTGAGTTCAGCACCAAAGTCCTTGGTTGGATGTGTGCACAGGTGCTTTGCTTTCTTATAGCTGGCCCAAGTTTCAATCTCTTTCCATGGAAGCTGATCGGAGAATCCACAATCTTCTGCACATCTACATCATCGTAAAAGTAGACAAAACCATAACCCTTAGAAACGCCAGAGGCATCCCTAATAATTTTGACACTCTTTACAGCGCCATACTTTGAAAAAACATCCTTAATTTCAGGCTGATTAATCCGACGGCCAATGCCCCCAACAAAAATAGTGTTTGGCATACGTTTCCCTTCTGGAAGGACGTAACCTGATGGCTGATCCTCTTCTTGGCTTCTTGTAACAGACATGACGTGATGCAGACGAAACCCCTGGGTCTCCCCGACCAGTGGGCTGGAGTCGGCAGCTCGGGCTGGAGACCGGGTTGTAACAGGGTTGACGCTGGCTGGTCCAGAGGTAGCGTAGGCAGAAGTCATTGGTCCTAGATCATTTCCCAATAGTACTTCTGCTGGTAAGTTGTCCATAACTCCCACCTGTACCCTGCCGGATCCAGCGCCCCAGTCAAGATGTACTCGGGCGGTGGGGAGTCGAAACACAGCTCCTCCCGCCACCCTTACTGCAACGGTGTGTCCAGTGCGGTCTTTGTTCTTGACCAAATGAGGTTGAAGCAAGGTAAGTGTGGCTCCGGTGTCGCGTAATCCTTGCGCGGTGCGCCCATTGACTCGTACCTCCTGGCAATGGTGCTGTCGGTTATCTTGGATGGCCGCTTGTACGGGATCAGCTTCATACAGTACCCCCAGGTACTCTTCCGAACTGCTCTCAGCTTCCAAACAGTGTGCCACAGGAGTACGGGAGGTGGAAGGTTGCTTTTGCCCCCACGTGTTTCGGGGAGGCTCTAGGGCGCAATCACTGCGATAATGTCCCCATTGTTTGCAACGATGGCACTGAACTGTGGAGAGGTTCGGTTGCTGCGCTGGCCTATGTGGCCCAGAGTCACGAGTTGGCGCTGAAGCCACAGGTGCTTGAAATTTGATGGGAGGTTGTGGTTTTGGAGCGGACTGTTCTGTCCGGCGAGCATCAGTGTACTCGTCGGCTAGACGAGCAGCCTCAGGTAGCGTTAGAGGCCTCCGGTCACGTACCCACTCTCTTAGCTCTGGTTGCAGGGCATTGAGAAAATGTTCTAGTAAAAACAACTGTAGTACATCCTCAGCGGTCGTGGCTTTGCATCCAGTGACCCAGTGTGATGCTGTACGATGGAGGCGACATGCCCACTCCGTGTAAGAATCCCCTCCCTTCTTTTGGGATTCCCGAAATCGTCGCCTGTAGGCTTCCGGGGTGACAGCGTACCGGGCTAACAAAGCCTCCTTTACCAGATGGTAGTGTGGTAAGTCCGCATCAGGGATGGCCCGGAAAGCATCGGAAGCTTTCCCAGATAGTTTCCCTGATAATATGGTGACCCATTCCTCCGTGGGTACCCGGTGTAAAGCGCACTGGCGTTCAAAATCGGCCAAAAATCCGTCAATCTCGTCGTCACTTTCCTGGAAGGACTTAAATGCTGCAAATGGAATCTTTCTCCCCCCAGTGTAACTGAGGCTGAGAGGCTGCTGGGTTGAAAGTCGCCGATCTTCCCTTCGCTTACTGGCCTCTGCTTCCGCTGCGGCGAAGACTCGGTCGATCAGTTCCTGTGATGGATTCGGGCCATAGACCGACAATCTGTTCCGAACCGCTTGAACAAGAGCAGCGTCTTCATCGATCTCTATATTGGTTTCGGTCCTCACTGCTGCACGATCCATTTCGATCAGCTTGGCTATCAGTTCCCGACGTGGGCGGTTGCTAGCTGACCTTCCCCGGCTCTCGAGTAGATTCTTCAGGGTCAGCCTTTTCAACTTGTCCTACTGACTCTCCATCAGGGTAGCACTCTCTCTGGGTACAAAGGACCATCCGACCGCTTGCCACCAATTGTAGCGATAACCCTTATCGCCGGAGGGCTTCACCGCCCGAAACGTCCTTTTCCCAATCGTAAGAGGTGCTGCTGGAATTCCAGAGTCGTCCGTGAGGAAACAGGAACAGCCCTTACAAGGGCTAGTGAACTGTAATATAGCGTTTCCCCCAATAAGAGACAGAACTCAGTATTGAGGGTGAAGGTGAAGTGTTTTTATTAGTGCCACTCTAGGCCTTATATACACAAGTCTCCATGCAATGGGACCTCCCCCATGGACCTCATGACAAATACACAGACCAACTCTGCCGGTGACGCAATCAGCAAAACAATAGGCGTCTGTAATACACTCAATCAGAACAATGCCATTGCCTGTGACGTAATCAATTAACACAAAGGCAGTTTATAATACAATCCAAACTACAATGACCTAATTAAGAAAAGGCCAGTGAATGAACCCGGTGGGCAACTGAATAGTGATGACATCCAAAAGACAGAGCGTCTGTCACAGTTGGGTTACTTAGTAGTCCCTCTGTAGGTTATAATGGTAGCTGATAGGAAGAGTTAATTGCTCCATCAAAACTCTTGATGACAGTGTTGCCTAAGAAATGGTAGAGTTGGGTAGAAATCGATTACATGTGATAGTTAGATAGTTCCAGTTTAAAACAAGGAGGATACAGTAAATAGAGGAAAATACAGATATCATCTGCAACACTAAGAGGCTGATTTATTAATAGCGGCAGGTAGCGACAGTTGAGCGACTGTAGCGGCATTTTCAGAGCGCCCGCTAGTAGTCGCTGTGCTTGGCCGTTGTTGTAGTTGATAGCGACTCAGTCGGTTTGCCGTAATGTTGAATATTGGGTGAGGAGTCGCTATTTGACAGGTTCCGCGCTGTATGGGAGCGCATGATAGTGACTGGCCCTAGAGACCGGCTCCCACCATATTCATTAATAAATTACGCTCAAAAAATTATTGCGCTGTAAAATGCATGTTTAAACCCCAGAGCGCTGGCGGCGATGGGTTAAAAGTAGTTTTTTAACCCCCAAACAACCATATTTTTGCAAACCCCAAAAAACAAGTTTTTTAAATAATTTAGTAATATGAATACAATAATATCAGACCTGCAATATCAATTATGTACAATTTATTTATTTTATTTTATTTTTTTATTTTTTATCTAAAATGGCAGAAGTGGTCACAGAATTTTTCACATTCAAAAAAAAAAAAAAAAAATTAATAACAATTAATTATTAATATTTAAAGATTGTTCCATTGAAATGCATTGGAGCGCGCCAGGTAGCGAGAGGTCATACCTGTCGCTGTTCAAGGTCGGACACTGGCGCTGTGGGCTGAGGCTGGAATAATGATGAATGAGTCGCTATATGGCGCTATCTCAGTCGCTAAGCAGGATTGGCTTGATAAATGTGTGATTGTGGTGGGGAGCCGGCGTTCTCGTGGCGGGGCCCGTCATTACCGGCCGCTCACCAGTCGCTACCTGTCGCTATTCCTTCATAAATAAGGGCCTAAGTGTTCTGCCATTGGCTAGGTGCAGATACAGGTACAGGAAGGTACAGGAAAAGAAGGTGATATAAGGAGGAACCCTAACTTTAGAAAGTGTTCTAAGTTATTATCCAAAGACAGGAAGATCTTTGTTAATGTAAGCGATAAGAGACACCGCATGAGGAGGGAGATAGCAAAGCCAGCTCTGCAAACCAGTGAAGCTGAGGGAGAGACCCATGGCAGCCCTAAAGACTACCTACAGTCAAGGAGTGGGAATTAGGTCCAGTGGTGACCTACTCAACAGCTAAGGAGGTGAGGCCCTTATATCAAGTTTGGCTGGAATATCTGATGTATCTAATGATGAGGAAGAGTACCATTGTTTGTCCTGCTTATGGAGACGAAGATAAAAAGACCCAACTTTTGCAGAAAATCCATTAAAAGTCCTACCATACTGCAGGCCCCAATCCATAAAGGATCATAGACTTTCGCAGGATGACTATCTAATAAAAAACAGGACCTCACCCCTCTGCAGAATCTAGTCCATAATAGGCCCTGCTGCTAGGCTCACATAAAGGGCATTGCTCATATGCAAGATCTGTGACCATTCCAATCTAGGGCCCTGGTCTTCTGCAAAATGTATCACTATTCAAATGCATTGACCAATTTGCTAGCTTGGGGGGGAAGGTTAGTACCAGATTTTTTCCTAAAAACAGACACACATTTAAACACTTTTACCCAGACTAATATGACATTAAAGAAAATGTAAAATACAGTCATTGCTAATAACATTACAGCACAGTCGTCATCTGTACGTTTTTAGCATTATTCATGATACTAATAACAATAAAACTTTTCAAAATCCATCTTAATTATGAGCGAGAGAGAGATGGAACAGTTTACACATCAATCTAATGTTATTGTTCACATACTCAATATATCATACATTATTTTTTATTGTTACAATTCATCTCATATGCATTTCTCTCCAGGAAAATTAAGATGGCAGCACATAAAAATTCATTTATCTCCAGCTGTAGTGTGTGTCTCATAGAGCTGCCACCTGCCAAGAGGCAGTTTCCTGCTGCTGTGCATTGTGGGGTTATGTATATTTTGTAACCTTGTAACATCCAAGATGGTGGCCCATGGTGTCTCAGCCTGCCTGCAGAAAGGAAGTGTCTTCTGACAATGCCGCTCTGCATTCTGGGATTTCTGTCCTTTTCCTGACCCCAGCTCTGCTCTCTCTGAGCAAACACAGCTATAACCCTGTCCCCCTATACTTTTAACCCCTTTCCTCTTCTGAGGCAAGATGGCGGCTCCCGAATCCTAGAGTGCTGAATAACTTTGAAGCCCAGCAGGGAAAAGAATAATAAGCAACTAAAAACTTAAATTATATTATTTTTAAATTGCTGGGGAATAGTCTTTTAAGAGTTTGGGCTTTTTTTGTAAATTATGCTGAAGGTCTGGTTTAAAGTGGACCAACACCCTGAGGTGATCGGCCCGGGAATCTATAATGTCCCGCGGGGTGTAAACTCCCCAAACCCCCCGAAAAACCTTACCTCTCCAGCCGCTGCTTCCGCCGCCGCCGCCTCACTCACGCTCCGCTAGACGTGCGCGCGCCTGCGGCGGTCGTCTCTGAATGGCCGGCGCGGGCGCGCACACGTCAAGAGTGACGCGCGGGAGGCGCCGATGGGCAAGCTGCTTGTCCGTCGGCGCCGATTGGACGGCGCGGCCACGTGGGAGCGGGGAGAGGTGAGTTTTGGGGGCTTTCTGGGGGGTTTCACACAGCGGGGCAGTGGTCCAATGCCCAGGATAGTCAAAATCCTGGGTGTTGGTCCACTTTAAGTGGATGCAGGGGCAAATGTAAGTGCTGACTATGATGCTGACTATGATTCTGTATCATGCATGCATAGATAGAGGAACAGATTTGGGGAGTGTTGGTCCACTTTAATATAATATATTATTTTTTATTTAGTAGAAAAGTGTACAGAGCAGGATGAATGAAATTCTATATCTCAATAAGTAAATGAATGAATAAAGACCATGTCCATTTTGCGGGCAGCGATGGCACCAGCCCGGCACTTTCGCACAGAATTAGGCCAAACAATAAGGAGTGCGCCTGTTTTGGGATGGGTTGGGAAATGAAGCCATCCTCCCCGATTCCAGCACATTATCCGGCTTAATTTAATCTTTCTCAAGGACAATTAAATCTCTATCGGTAAAGAGTCTCCAGAGCCTGTCTGGGGCCAATATAATATCACACATGAGTGGATGAAAATAGAGACATTCATGTTGTAGAATCTGACAGTTATTGTTTCACCTAGATTTCATTTTCTGGGAATCCTTTATGGATTCAATACAACATTTCGGGGGAAAGAGGTAAAAGCTGGACACCTGTGGCAAGCACTTCCAGGCAGTGGTCCTTACTTTTATCAGCCATACAGTTGGTCAGGGGTGGAGGCAGGCGGGGCAGCAGGTTGGGTGGGGGGCAAGGGGAGCCTGAGCGCAGGTGGGGGCGCCATTTCAAATCTCTGCCCGAGGTGCCAGAAAATCGAACTACTCCTCGGCAGTTGGTAGTCTCCTAGGTGGTGCTGCTTACAGCCTCACACTTAGAAACCGGAGTGAGGGGCCAGGATCAATGTCGTGAATGTGTCGGTGTGACCTAAAGCTTTTCCTGGTGGTAACAGTGTTTCCTGAAATTGAACTGGTGCTTAGCACATTTCTAAGGACAATATTGGAGTGCCTTCTGTGATTTAGGTTTTTAAATAACCTAAAGTAGCCCATGAAAGTGGACCTAGGATCTGCTGAATACCCTCTGGCTAGGGTATCATTGTATAACAGCCTGAAGCTTTAATGTTTTAACCGCACCTTCAGCATCATTTAATGAAAAACCCAAACCCTTAAACCGGACCTTCACCCTGAATAAGAGCATATCTTATATGTTTCCCCCACCCTGTACATACAGATTGCTCACATTTAAAATCATCCTACCTGCGCCAACTGCATTTTTTGGACCTTTAAACATCCAAGATGTCGGCCCATGGAGTCTTAGGATGCCTGCAAGAAGGAAGTGTCTTCTGACTATGCCACTCTGCATTCTGGGATTGCTGTCCTTTTCCTGACACCAGCTCTGCTTTGTCTGTGCAAAGCAAAGCGCAGGGAACTGTTTTCTGCTGGACCAGCTGGGCGACTACACCCCCCCCCCCCCCCCCACGCAGAATGGCAAAGCAGGGATGCCCAAGCAACACGCACCAGCACAAGGGTGGCATAAGGAACTTCATCTGACTTTCCAGTAAGTGAGTGGGTGCTAGACAACCACCAATCATTTTCTTGGCTAGACTTTTATTTTAAAGGAAAAATAAATTGTATCTGGGGCCTCCACTGTATTTTGTGCACAGGGGCCTCCACCGCCCTGGAGATGTGGATGACACAGCTAAGTTGCAATCCTGTGTGGTTGTTTCCAAAGACAGCCTTGTTTCAGTGACTGCTGATGGAACATGAATAGTCAGGGGAGGAAGGCTAATAGACATGAGGACAGGATAGAGGAACATTGCCCCTTGCAGAAGAGATATAGCTCCGATGTTCTCCTCTCTACGCTGTGCTAAACGGTTCGTGTTGAGGAGCTGTGCAACACTTTTCACATTTGGCAGATCACACTTTAAGTGCCTGGCTGGAAATATGCCTTGCTATTCTTTGTCTGCTATTTTTCTCATTAGATAATATGCAGAAAGTGTTTACTAATCAGTACTCTAAATTTCCTTCTAATGAAACAGTTCCGGATCTTTGGGGTTGATGAGCCTGCTGGAGTGGCTTCACCAAGCCATCACAATTATCCCCATTGTCATGCCTTCTATTTCAAGTTACATCATAGCTTCAGTTTCTAAATATCTGTAATAAGTTAATTTCCTTTTTTTTTTTTTTTTTCTTTAACAAGGACTATTGGGCCATCCACATATAATCTCAGCTATGGTGATTCAAGGACCAAGTATTGGCCAAAATCAAAAATCGATAAGTGGATTCAATTAAAATAGAGCCGGTTACATTACAGAAAAAGTAATAATATGAGTAGAATAAATATGTTGTAAGTTGCATTTCCAGAATTGTAAGCAGTGTCCATACAAAATGCAACAATCTTTCTCAGGATAATTCAACCAGGGCCTCTTGTCTTTTGCCCAGCCCCCCCCCCCCCCCATACTGCCTGCATGGCCATCCTTCATGTCTCCTCCATGCTGTAAGTTCAGAGAGGGAAAAACAGAGAGACAAGCAACCCCCTTCTCTCCTTAAACGTTATTTCTCTGGTCAACCCTTTTTTCTCCTCCCCCCAACTGCCCCTTCCTGTTACAAAGAAGCCGTCATGAAATATAATCCTTCAGCCTAAACACAACAGATGGTTTAAATTAAAGTAATGACTAAGAGAGAACATACCCAAACATTTCTTTAGTCTGCATATGTATATAATGAATATTGATACAATTCTCCGAAGTAAACCTTATATGATATTTATATGTGTAAGATTTCCCTTGAATCAGCCAGCCCCGGATCAGAATCATAATAAACAGCAGAAAATCCACAGATTCCACATTCATCCAAGTTATCTATATACATCAATAGTATTAGTAATTTAATAATAATTCATTAATAATTGAGATCATAAACATTTTATTCCTCCAGAACCTTCTTACAATATCAAACATTTTCTTCTAGTACATTTACAAATGACAGAACCATCTCACCCAGCACCCTTAAAGGGGACAGGAGAGTATCAATGGTAGTTGCAGGGTGTGCGACCGTGACAGGTCCTTGAATAGTGGGGGGCTGGGTACAGTGATGGTCTGGCTCTGACAACTCTGTGTTCCAGGGCCCTGCTATACTTGGGCAACAGATGGTCTCAGTCTGCCAGAAATGTACCTGTAATGAGACTGTGTGAGGCAGCCACCTCTGGGGGTGCTGCAGAGGGGCGGCAATTACTGGACCTGTTTTTCTAATCATTCTTTTTACCCAGGGGTGTAACTACCTAGGGGGTGCCCCTGCACTTGAGAACAGGAGGTCAAGGGGGTTCCAACATTGTTGCTCCTCCTTATTTATCATATTGTGCCTACTTAGCATCATTTACAGAAAGGGAATGCCATTCCATAGTTTACTATATGAGCCTTGAAAGGGCCCCATTTAATGTTCTCACCAGGGCCCAGCCACATTTAGTTACACCACTGTTTTTATAGCTAGTTCAGCAGAGAAGTGGATGGGACACTGCTGTATGCTGTCATGTTTTTATAGTTAATGGTGGGTTAGGGGATGTGGCTCCTCCTACCCGCTGCACCCCTGCAATCTGCCACCTAGAACCCTCTGTAGCCACCATCATAGACCTAGAAAGGCTATGCACCAGATAGGGCATAGGGTCTGCCCATACGTGGGTTGTTGCGTGCTGGTTAGTGGGCGTGCCCCATATGGCCGGCGTCCAATGAAAACAATGGACGCAGCCCATAGACACAAGCCATGCCCTCTGGCCACTGGGAACCAGCACGCAACAACCAGAAATTCCGGTAAGCATGAATGTTTGTGTGAGTGGTGGGTGGGCAGGCATAAATCAGTTACCTTGCCCGCCTACTGCCTTATTATTGTCCAGCACTGGGGGGGAGTGGAGGATGTCACTCTCTGTCTGGAATAGAGGGATGTCCCTTCATTACTTGTAATGAGGTATGTCCCACAGTAACTGTAATGCAGGGAAGCCCCTCACTGCCTTTAATAGAAGATGCTGAGCACTTCTGTAACAAGGGATGCCCCTCACTAACTGTAATGTAGGGCTGTCGCTCACTGGCTGTAAAGAGGGATGCCCCTTACTGCCTGTAATGGGAGATGCTGCACACTGTCTGTAATGAGAGATGCCCCTAACTAACTGTAATGTAGGGACGGAGCACACTGCCTGTAATGGGAGATGTCGCACACTGGTTGTAATGAGGGATACCCTTCAGTAATGGGGTGATTCTGCACAGTGTCCGTAATGGGGTGATTCTGCGCACTGTCTATAATGAGGTGATTTGGTTCAGAATATTTCCTTTCTTATTTTTGCCCTCTAAACCCTGTGTGCGTCTTATGGAACGAAACATAAGGTGTGTGTGTGTGTATATATATATATATATATATATATATATATATATATATATATTTGTGTGTATAAGTGACCCATCCTCTCATTAGCTGGTGTATTTATATGGATTTGCGCTAGTGCTCCTTTAAGCTGCTTTATTAATTGACATGTCTGAGCTTCTCGGCTATGTTACATGCTACCCGTCTGGCTTCTGGCTAATGGACTGGGGTGTATCAAACAGAGCTGGTGGCAGTACTATGGGGCTAGCAGGGATGGGTTCTCTGGTGGTAGATAAGAGGCCCTGCAGCTGGTTAAAATTTCGAAGGTTGGTATTAACAAAAACTTACAGGGTGATCTCTGTGACAGTGATGTCAGCTGGTGCCACGAGGTTCTGGTTTTGTCATGATGCCTTATTCTAATTTAAGGCAGGACCCTTATTTTCTTGGATTATTTTAAGAAAGTTTACTAAATATCTAAGAGTGCTAGTGTTGCTGAAAGCTTACCCTAAATATACTTCATTTTTTATTCATTACATGCAAATTCCTGTTTAGCCAAGCAGAGCATTGTTTGCGCCACTGCTCCTGCACCCATCATCTCGGATGCGTAAGCGCATTCCCAATTAAGTGTGCAGGCAAGCAGGCACCCAGAAAGACTGAGAGGCCTATCAGTTCTTTAAAATAATAGCCAGCCCTTGGTGCGCAAATGTCATTTACAGTACACTGGTTAGAGAAAATGAAGAGAAATTATATTTCTGAAGTCGCTTATCTCCCGGGATTAATTCCGCCGTCTAGATTGGGCTTTAACAACCTGAAGAAAAGCCAAACTCGGTTATGCTATGGGAACTATACATCGTGGCGTGCCAACTCGCCTGCCGGGTCAATAGCACCGACAACTTATACTGGCTCAACATCAAGAAATATTTTATCCTAAAGAAAGTCATTCTCTAAGTATATTTAATTCACTGCAGTTAGTGCTGTAATTGTCCACCCGGGGGACTTCAGGTAAACCAATTCCACTGAAAGGAGATTTCTTAACCATTTAAGATCTGATTCCTAATAACCTTTTTTTTTATACAAAGATATTTTTTTCTAAAAAAAAGATAAACTCACAGTTTTTTTTATTTACATCGTTTAAATGATTAAATAGAAAAAAATGTCTTTAGCTACAAATAGTCAATTGATTGCATTGAAAATGCAGCAACATATTGACTGGTTCAGATCTTAGCATAGACAAAGTAGACCTAAAGCAGTAAGGACCAAAAGTGTTTCCAGGGTTTTCCAAAGGGGGTACTTAACTTATTTGGGTTAATGGGATAGCTTACGAATTATGGGGCATTTATTTGGGCTAATGCGCATGTGTCAAACTCAAGGGCCGGATGCAACCCTACAAGTCTTTTTATGTGGCCTTCTGGTAGGTGCCAGTTGGTGATGGCTGGGATTTAGTGTATTTATTTAAAATGGATTTAATGTATTTATTTGGATCCGGGGGGGGGGGGGTTATGTATTGAGTGGTTATATATATATGGCCTAGAGTGCAAACAATTTCACACTATAAGCCATGCCAGACATCCATGAAAATAAGGCAGCTAGGCCAGGGGTGCAAATATTACCATTCAAAATGTATGGTTACAGAAATATTTTAGCCATGACAGATGCATAATTATTTTGCCCATGGCAGCCCTACAATCATTTTTTCCAACCCACCTGGCAAAAGCCAGCAATAAACCAAGCAGAGAATGTAGTTGGGTGGGTTAGGCAGGCACCCTACCGCCTAACCCTCCCAACCAACCTACTACTAGTGGATCACAGAAATCAGCAGCACCACACACTCATGAGGACTAGCTGCCCTAGAAGGGGTGCCACTCAGCTGCGTGGCAGCTGTCAGAGGGTCACATTAAAGGGTTTGGAAGGCCGCATGGGTTTGGAGGGCCTTGAGTTTGACATGTGATGCCTACTGTGGGCCCACAGTTTAAACTAACTTAAAGTTTCAACTATTGAAAATTATTCCGAAGCATTCCGAAGCATAACTTTTGGTAGGAACGTCGTAGGACACTGATTCTGGTGTTAAACGACGACATCCGATGACTTCAAACGCACGCAAAGATAGCCTTGCTTACCTTATGACTTTGAAGTTCTAAATATATATTTAGCTTAAGGTTAGGGTGATTGGCAGGCCAGAAATTGCCTGTACTGTGCTGGTGCTGGACTGACCAAGCAATCCCTTTGACATCTGTGTGCTCTCAGCAGGGGTTATTCCTTGGGCCAGACCTTCCGACTCAGTCCCAAGCCAAAGCTGAGAAATGTAGATTCCTGTTGACGCTGCGACGCTGTAGTGCAGTGTGCAAATGCCGGGGCAAGTAAAGTTTTTTGAGACCGGCAAATTTGTTATGCAGGTTTTCTGGCTAACAGGGTGTTCTGTGTCTCCATTAAGATTTGTCTACTATATAAATTGCTTCCATTTCAACAGAAGACTTGGCACATTTTGTTGATGACTGTGCTAAGAACAGGAATAGTTCCCTCTGTTGTACTTTTGGAGGATCTAATACTGTTCTGGAGACTGAGGGTCCACATATCCATGGTTTGATTTGCACTTATGTATGTAAGTGTAGGTTGATGTGTAACAGTTTAGGTATTCACATCCTGTAAGGAAAGCAGGTCAATGTTACTCAGACTGCAGCGTAAATTACTCGCTTGTTTTCGACTTACCGGACTTTAAAGTTTTAAATTACCTTGAAATGATTTTTAAGCTTTAATCAAAAGTTGTGGTTTCCCCACCGACTGAAGGAGGGAGCTGTGCAGGTTAATGCTTTTGCATACACGTTCCTTATGCGGCGAATCAGACACCATGTGGTTGCAATGAAGATTTCAATTAACCGTGAAAAACATTCCATCCAGCGAATCCCCCACAGGCTCCCCGGAACCGGCCGAGATGACAGCTGCCCAATCGGCAGGACAGAAACCAAATCGAGCTGTTCATTAAACTTTAACACTCGCAACGAGCCGAGGCCGAGCCTGTGCGCAGGTCGCCGCACTCTGTCAGAGTCTTCGTCATTATCACTTCTGACTTTCAAAAGTGCCTCTGTTTAGAAAGTGATTATTACTTGTGGGAATTCATCAGGCTTATTTTCAGTTTAGGTCATTAAAATGTGACAGGGAAGGATGCAAAATGTGGTGGCTCTCCGCAGAGAGAAGTTACAGCTGCTGGTTGTCCTTTTCAGTGTCACGCGGTTCATCTGTTTTCTCATTTGTAGCCTAAATAAAAGCCATTACATTAACAGTATTAAAACAAACTAAATGTCAGAAATGAAGCTTTGCATAGCTATGTACTCTGCCACGTAGAAAACAGAAGTCTGCAGCTAACTTTATAGTTTTAACCCATGAAAGTGGTGATTTAGCGCCAAACTCTTTTTTTATTAACCCCGTTCTTCTCGTCTGACCATTTGAGATGGTTGACGCATACTGCACCATCATAAGCTTAGTATGTTCTAGAAGTGTGCTCCTTCAAGTTGAGGGCTTGTGACTGCCCATACATCTTCTACTTATAGCCAGCCAGCTGGATGCACCAACTCCCATATACATTGTCTTGACTTTCTATTAACTGTTTTGTCTTCTGCTGGTATAGTGGACCCATATACTGTCGAAAGGGTTTTTCCTGGGTCTGGAAGCAGGGAATCACTCAGGCCGTGGGGAGGGTCTCCAGACAGAATCCCTAAATAATACAGGTCCGTTTAAAGATAGAATAAACAGCAACTAGAGTCCGTATATGTTGCAAACAGGTATTTTTTTGTGGCAGATAAGACAAAGCTTCTCAAGACCCGGTGGCCTTACACCCACAGACTCCTGGAATTGTTCCTCTCCAGGAATGCCCACCAGGATTCTGTCCCAGCATGCTTTTCTCCTCAAGGCCATGGAGAGTGCATCAACCTCTCTCAGCCATGCCCTCCAGAGGGGGTAACCCTCAATTTGTAAATCCAAGCTGGCTGGTATGCTCCCTCTAGCACACTTTGACGACGCACTTTAAATACTTTAAAATGTCCTCTTCTTTCTCTACATCTCTCCTCCCCCTGTCTTACATCCAGCCCAGCTCTAATTGGACTTTTCCTTCACTTCCTGCAGCTACAGCTATTCAGGTAAGCAACCAGCCATCTGTAACTGGATTTTCCCTCCACTCTCCAAAATTGTTTTTTTACTCCATTTTATTAGCTAAAGTTATTTGTGGACCAAGAGTGACATCTAGTGTTAGTTACATCTTACTACAAGTCCTGTTAGCATTTCCTTCTGAGCTATACTTTCTTTACCTAAAACAGACCTAAACTTATACTAACTCTTTTAATTGAGGTGATGGCTACCACATCTCCCTGTTACACTGGCTCTGCACTAACCCCCACTCCTGGCCTGACTGGCATATGGGTGGATCCTGTCTTTACATCATTTTGGACACCTTGATCTCAGGGATGTTAAATCTCTTATGTCCATTCCCATTCCCATTCCCTTGACCTTCTTTTTTGTTTTAGTCAGAGAGGACCGATTTCCCAATAAAACATTGGCCAACGGTACTAGCTTTGAGCTACATTGTGGCTGTATTGTTAAAGGCCAGAGCTGGGCTGTATGTTCTCAACTCAGCTTGAGAACAGGGTAAGAGAACACAAACCCCACTTACTGTTTAGGGAGGATTCCAAGAAAAAAATCTCATAGGAAGAAAGTAAGGAAAAGGGAGAAGTGTGGAAGTATAGGCGAATCGGAAGTTTGCTCCCCTTTAAGAAGATAATCCAGAAATAAGTGTGACTGTAATCCACAATAGACTTTAGCCTCTGGGTTTCGTTCTAGCTTCAGTGTGTGACAAACACCAATTAATCTTCAATATTCAGACCCAGTTTAGTAACAGTCTATCAATATTTAGCACTAATTTCCCAATGACAACCCCACCAGGTTGACATGAATGACCAGGGACAGATTAAGTGTGGTGGAGTCCCCTGGATAGAAAATCTGGTGGAGGCCCCTTTTCTATTAAAGTCCACCATTAAAATTTAAAGTCCATTAAAGTCTCTGTGGGCTTTAGCACTCACAACCTCTCTGTGCTGCCCTTGGTGCATCCAGTTGGTGCCTAGTCCCCCTAAGTCCCAGGATCCAGGGCATAAAAGTGGGTCACCCTGGCAATTGATGCACCTAACCTAGGGAGGTCCACTTCTGAGCCCCGATTCTAGAAGACCATGGGGGCAAGGAAGCCCAAACATGTGTGAGATATTCAGCTGCAAAACAAGCCCCATCCTCTGATTGTCCAGCGAAAAACATTACCAGGACTTTGCAGTACTGCTGGAGAACCTCAGGTATACACCACTGCAAGGGCATGTGGATTAAGATGGACCGGACCAAGAGCCAGTACCGCAAATTCCTGATACTGTTGCTCATGAGCTCCAGGGAGTTACATCTGAATCTCCAGGAGAATGTTGGCATAGCTATAATAATAGGCATTGTCACAATGCACTTACCTGTGGTCTGGTCCCGCGGTGTCCTCAGGCGAGTGCATGGATGGCCGGATTTCCCTCTGGCCGGCAGCCGCACTGATAGCAGACGCCTGCTTAGGCAGCTTCAGCTTCAGCACTCCTCTTCTCGCGCTGGAGGTTAGTTTAAAGGGCCAATAAGCTCGAAACGCCCTAAAGGTTAAGCTAGGCAATAAGCCCATATGTTGTTAGTTGACCAATGAGCCCAGTCCCCCTCTGCCCAATCCCATCCATTCCCATCCTATAAAGGTTTTCCTCCCTCCCTTTCTTACTGCCGTGATAGCATATAGCCAGGTGCTTTTGTTCCTGAGACTCCTGTTTGATTATCGTTGCCGACCTAGCTTGCCTGACCATTCCAATACCGCTGCCTGAACAGACCCCTGTCTGGATCCCGACTACGAACCCTTCTCAACCCTGGTACCGCTTGCTCTCTGAATTCCCGGTTTGACCCTTGGTGTGACCTTTGACCCTTCCCGTGTTTCTCCTTTGGAGCTTCTATCGTAAGAACTATTTATCTGTTTATGACCCCTGCTTACCCGATAACGCTCATTCTTAACCTTCGGTTCGCCCGTCTTCACCCCTGTGAGTTTACAACCTTTGAGCTATCAAGTCCTGGGGGCAACCGTGTCGAGAGAGGCATCCCAGAAAACGAGGGCTTGACAATAGGTGAAGCTATTTGCGGAGATTGGGGGTTGTGAACTCACCATGAAGACGGGTGTCCCCGGGGTTTGACAGGCATGATGGACTGGGTTATTAGTACATCTGCCAAAATTAAGTTGCAGCTGTTAAAGAAAACATTTTACTGTTAATGATGCAATCTAGGATCACATGTGACATTTTAACATCTGTCCTTCAAATCAGACAGACATATTGTTTCCATTCCTAGCCTGTGCAGACTCCTCATGTCTAGACCAGTTCTACAATGCTATAATGATAAATAGACTTAGATCCTCCTAAGTCTATTCATCATCCTGACTCTCAGTCCTTCATAGTGTGGGGATGGAAAAAGTGCTCTTTATCATCAGGGACACATTCAAGCTTTTTATCATTCCCAGCAAGAGCTGGTTGGCACATGACAGATGAGGTTTAGGGTCCTGGCCAAGACGGTCTTCTGCGGCCAGGTTCCTGCTAAAATGCTATTGCTTTTGATTGATGCAGACATTAGATGGTTCTTATTAATTGAGCCAGAGAAGCTCATTGAATTGTTTGTATGCAGAATTATGGCAAAAAGGATGTGTCTGCTTTTAAGTCTAGAAGAAAGCAGCTGAGCTTTCAGTTGACCTAAAATGCTCTTGTCCAGCTCTATTTTTCGCAGCCAGCTGTTTGGATCTAATCTGAAATTAATTGTTTTAAATACATTCTAAAAGTGTTAAGGTGCAATTGATAAATATAAATGTGTTTTATTTAAATCCTAGTAAGTTACAGAACCGTATTATTCACATGGCAACCTATGCAGGAACCTTTGGACGTACTGTATGGGAGTCTGGCCTGTTCAATGCCCTCTTCCTCCCATACACAAGCCATCAGCAAAGTTTGGGGAAAACTCCCCAAATCTCCCCTTCCCCATCTGCATGCATGATACTGAATCATTGTCAGTTGGGCTTGGTTGCCCCCTTCCCTTTCCTCTTTTACCCCCAATCTGCTCCTGGAATGAGCTGCTCCACCCTCCCAGAAGGGGGCGTGCCAGAGTTTCTGTGACTGTTGGCAGGTGTAGCCATCCATCTTAAATACAGATGTGACTGTCCATGGAGGGTATGTGCCATAGTTGCTGTGAGTGATGGCGGGGTATGCCTGCCATTGTGAATGTGGGCATGACTGTTGATTGGGTCGCGTGGAACTGGACTTGTATCTGGCAAACAGATAATATTCTGAGGGCCGGACTAGGAGCAATCATCGGTGGCAGGACAAAAGGTGAGATTTTTTTTGTTTAGCTTGGACAATTACCGTACTGTAAAAAGCAAATAAGGTTTTTCTCATTATTCTTTTGTATTGGCCAGAGTCTTACCGGGAGTCACACAACCTATGTCAGCCGCTGGTGCAGCCAAGACCCAGGGCGGGGGGAACATTGCTCGGATTGACAGCGCAGCCACAGGACAGTTTGAGAGTTGGAGGATTGGTGAGAACAGGGGTGCATGCGATTGCCACTGCTGCCGCTCCCTATTTATAGTAAAAGCCACCATAACGATACTTGGACAACGCGCACTAAGTTTAACCCTCTAGTGAGCAGATATATAATGCAACCCGAGTTATTAACAGTATTATGCTATTCAATATAATATATATATATACACAGCCCTAAAGCTGCATATATAAAAGGCTCAGCGAAACAATTATATCACCACAGGTGCTCTTCGTGTCAATTCAGTGACTTCACCACCACCGTCTTATATATAACGTACCAGATTCAATCTTGATTTTTAGCACATCTGATTGACCTTTTCTTTTGGGGCTCCACTATTCCTCCTCTGACTCGATTATATGCTTATCTATTAAATATTAGGGTATTCCCCTCCTTATAAAAGATCAATGGACTCCAATTTCCACAATGGGATATATCAAATTGCTCCGGATTTATTAAAACACATGTAATGGACAAAGAGACAAAAACACAAAATGCTCCAATAGCGTAAGTACGTTCCACACACAGGGATCCAAATCTGGGCCGCTGGCCCTTTAAAAAGCCGCTCACCAGATATTAAAAACAAATAAGCTTTCAGCATAAAAGTACAGCAGCGCGGGCGTCATCAAGACCTTCCAACCAGTCCGCGCACACCAGTTTACAATGGAACAAGTACCAGCTCACCGCCTCCTCCGGCCGTAGTCAGCAGCGCTGCTCGTTCATACAACTCACGTGACACTCCTTAGCTCCGCCCAACGCGTTTCGTCATCACGACTTATTCATGGGCTCCATGGGGGAGTATTATGCTATTGTTTTTTCTCTTCTCTTTTTTCTTGATTAATTAATTCCGAGAGGAATACTTGTTACACTTTTGATTTGAGATTTGCAGAAAGGCCAACCTTGGAGACCAGTTTACAGGATGATGGGCATGGTGGGGGTTTAGTTTAGGGCCGTGGCTCAGACTTTTGAAGGTTAATTGTTTATGGCCACGATGAAAATTTTTAGGTATATAAGTGTCTTAAATCCATAATGCTTACGTAGTAATGACTGTTCTCTACACTATTACAGTAACTGACACTAAAAAAAACAAAGCAAGCTCTTATTGTCTTCAATTGGAGCCTCCATACACAAAGGTCCTTGCGTATGGACGTGCCCATTAAAATCAATAGGAGCACACCATACTGAGGCCACACAAACCCTGACAAATCTAACCAACCAGACACTTAGAGGAAGTCAGAGGCAGCCAATAGAGAGGGGCCGGATGGCCAGCCAAACACTTACCGGTAAGTTGTGTATGTTAGCCAAAAGTGCATGAGTTGGAGATGGTAGTCAGCCAAACAGCGTGGAGGAGAAAGACATGTATGTTTTGCAGGGTGGTTTCATAGTTTCACAGGGTGACCAGGTGGGTGGGGTCAGTCAGAACTGTGTGACTTCCTGGAAAACAGGGTGACTTAGTCACCCTGGATTTGAGACCACTGGAGTTCAAGATGATATATTGACACGCAGACTGCCTTGGAATGCATATTTATTAGCCTGATGGTGGATACATATATGTGAAGAATTTGCCAAACTGGTTGTAAAGCTGTTTGTGATCGAAATTGATGAACTCCATTCGGTGGGTGATTTTTTTTTTTAAACTCATTGGTCTATAATATTGCTTCTAACTTAATAAAGGACTTTTTAGGCACAGTCTTATATTCTCCTGCATGGACTGTATTTTAAAATATTTTTATAATTATTAACCCAGTTTCGGGGGGTTTCACTATACCATTGCTTTATAACAATACATGGCTTGCTGATAATTGGCACTTCTGCATTTCAGCAATAGTAACCAAATGACCCCATCCCTATGAACTATGGTCGCTGGTGGTCACGAGTTTGCTGGAATGTCAGGAGGTGGTGGGAAGTGAGTATTGGTATGCCCGGTGTTAGTCTTGCCGGCCTCCACTGTGCAGCGGGCGTCGAATATTAGGATGCCTCCCATGCTGCCAATATTAAAGAGTCACTCCTTAATATGCAACAGCGGGGCAGCCTGGATCTGCTGTGCATCGGCAGTTCGGCACCACTGAAAGAAAGAGCCAGGCTTGCCAGATATTCACCTATTGAACTACCATGAGCAGCCTATCAGTGCGTCCGGCACTCAAGCACATTACTGTGCAGCTGCTGGCCATGCAAGCTGATAGTCTGCTCCAAGGCTGTAGAAGGATCCGAGAAGAGGTGAATCATGCATCTATGCATATTCATTTGTCATTTTTGCGACCGACCATGAATCAACCCTATTGTCTCTCAGATCTTCAACAAAACTTATGCTGTTACTAATGGTAATCTTGTCTGTTTTGTGATTTAGTATTCTGTAACCCTTAAAATTTACTATAACCAACAAAGCCTCTTTCAAATGCTCTGTTTTAAGGGTTGGTGCATTTTTCATCTGGAATGTAGATGAACGCTCTGCATCCTAAAACTTGGCTTCTCATTGTGCCACAGTTCATATGGAGTTTTCTCCACTGTTCTAGAAAAAGTCTGTTCTGTCTGTCATTGCTGCCTCACCCCAGTATTTTTGTGGTAGTCCAGAGTTTGTCAGCATACATACTAATCATTTTGATGTTCTATTCCATACTGCAGTATGAGAGTTTTCCCCTAAAACATGTTACTTGTCTTTACTATATATGTAATCTGTCAAGAACTTCACTCTGTTACATTAGGTATGTGACCGTGTATCTTGAATAGTCATCTATGAAAGTCACTATGAACCTGTTGCCTCCAGGTGTAGGTGGGATTAAGAGACCACATACATCACTGTGAACTAAGTCAAGTTGTCTTGAAGCTCTATTCTGACTGACTTTAGGTGTTGCTCTTGTAACTTTGGACTTGATGTAAAATTCACACTTAACAGTAACTGGACAAGGGGATACTATTAGATCCTTTGGTTAGCACAACCATTTTTATTGCATTTTATTGTGCGTAAAAATTGAAAAAAGCAGGATGTAAGTTTCAGTTCACAGCCTAAAACACTCCCAAAGTTAAACTACTTCAGAAAATTAATAGCATGACCCTCATTGTGAGGGCATTTAGAGTTATTTTTGTCCCAGCTTCACACGCTTGGCTAATTAGCATAAGCATGAAACTTCTAGCACTGAATCTTACTTCTTGGAAAATGCCAATTAGGTGAGGTGTTTTTTTGCAGGTATAGCAAAACAATTTGCAATTCAGACTTTATTTAATTCTGACTGGCCTCTTGTGTGGTGTTTCTCGTCAGCTAGAAATGTGGGTGATCTGATGGGTCAACTGTGACATTTTTATAACCAATAATGTGGAGACTAAGAGACTAATTTATAATGTGCGCCTTTTAGCATCATTTTTGTGACTATAGCTCCAGCTTCAGAGCACTGGAATTCGCACTAGCGTTTCGCACTTGTCATTGGCACTAGCAGTCACTGTGTAGCAGCTGCTAATTATCTTTGATTGTTGCACTGCGGTATTGGCCGGCTTATGTCAGCGACTTTTGGACCCACCAGCCGATTATCCCAGTGCCAGTGAGCGACACTTTGTACTGCCATTTTTCTGGTGTGCCCCAGAATATTTATGATATTTTTTCCTCCATGAAATCTTTAGCGCTGTATTTTTCCTGGCGCTGGTCAGCATTACTTTATTACAGTTACAAGAAATTACTGCTGGGGACAAACTTTAATGTGCGTTTTGGCTGCACTTTAGTTGTCAGTGTCCAAATTACACTTAATTTAAGTTAAGCAAAAGAAGCCATTAAAATCAATTTTTATAACCCCCCCCCCCCCCCCCCCCCCCCGTCAACCAAAAAATATATTTTGTGACATCTAGGTCCTGCGTTTCCATTATCGGAATGCAACTTCTGTACAAATAAATTCTGCCCATTGTGCACTACGGGATCTTGAGCACCACTTTGGTGCTACTGTTAAATATGGGGGTTATTCATCAAGGGATAGCGCCAGGTAATGCCTTGTAGCGGCAGGCACCGTCTAGTGAACGCTTACCTGTCGCTACCTTACGCTCTCCCATACATTTCAATGGACGTTCCTTTTCTTCTGTTTAAACAGGGTTTTATTATTATAATTTTTTTCAAATAATTGTGTGACCTCTTCAGGCCTAGAAAAAGTCATTTTTGAAAACTTTTTAGATTTTTTTGTTTTTTATGCAGAATTGTCATTACAGGTCTGGCACTAAAGTGTTAATGTCACAATGTTACAACAATGTAATTCCATGTGTTTTCACTTTGTTTCAGGTGTATATGTGTTCAAAATCAGACTTTAATCACACAGCGTCTGGCGCTCTATGCTACAGATTTAGAGCACTGACGCTGTGTGTGTAGCTTTTTGATAAGTTTGGTGTGAGTCGCTGAGAGTCGGTCGCACTGAGCTGGCGCTACCTTTCGCTCCCTGCCACACTGTACTGGTGTTACAGTGCCCAACACACACCAAATTCATCAATGCCGGCCAGGTTACTACAGCGACTGAGGCGCTATGTTACAGTGCCCGATACCCGCTTACAGCTTCTACTCACTCTAAGCACTGCTATACAAACACTCATCTGCTGATACCTTGCGTTAGTAATGAATCAGCCTCCACAACGCTAGCTGGTGGTCGCATCAGGTATTAAATCAGACGCAGAGTGCTGCTGAGGCCAAAAAAGTGGTGCTGTTTGGCACTGGCGCTTCTTAAATAAAGCTCTATGAAAGATTTACTGTATATTTTTTCCATTTGAATGAATAGCTTTTTGCAGAGGCTGAATACCTCCTTGCTGTGCCCATAAGCATTGTGTCTGAATGCATTGAGAATTCTTTCTGTCCCAGCTTCACATCATAATTAGCAGAACCATGCCACTTCCCCAAAATTCCAATTATGGGGTTTATTTAAGAAACGCTAAGGCCACGTAGTGCCAGATGAGTGTCAAGTCCCAGTGGAAACAGTGTATTTATCAAGTCAAAAATCCAGAGCGCCTGTGATAGTGCCAGGTAGTGTCCCATCTATCATCAGCACTAGTGATGGGATGAGTGCCGGCACTGAATTCCCTACAGTGCCAGATAGGACCCTGCACTGGGTGGCCTTATCCCATACATTTCAATGGGCTTCAATGGTTATAATTATTTAAGCATTTAAATAATTGGTGCATGTGCCACGGGATCACTGGACTGGGTTGTGATTATTTTTGGTTGAATTTTTAGTACTTTTGTTTTGTGCTGCAAACTTGTGATTTGAGCCCCAAGAAAGCTGTGTCATGTCTTTCAAGTGTCCCCAATGCAATTCCCATTTTTATTTAAAAAAAAACAAACAAATTTGAGGACTCTAGAAAATTCAAAATTGGGATTCCAGCAGGCACTGTGTGTCTGAAATCCCATTTTTTGAACGTCTCTTAGAGTTCTATGTATTTTTTGACAAATATATTCAGCCTGTGGTTCTCCTAGCCGGCGCTAGATGTCGCTAGTGCATAGGCATAGAAAATTTTCACGGTCAGCTTACCTTGTGCCCAGTCCCGCGGCGTCCTCGGGTGGTGCGGGCTCAAGCAGCTGGCCGGGACTCCTCCTGCACGGCAGCCAGCTCAAGCAGCGTCGGATCAAGCGGCGCCGAGCATGCCCGCCTTCTCCTCGCTTCGCCTCTCCGACAGGTCTGCATGTGCTCACACGTGAGCATGGCTGTATTATGCTCTCTGGCGGCGCTGCAGCCAGCAAAACGCCTTAAAATGTTTAAACTGGTCAACCGCCCCAAAAATTGTAAAAGCACCAATCACTTCCATTCCCCTGGTCCAATCCCGTTTGGTTCAGCCCTATAAAGGTTTTAACCCCGCCAGTGTATCACTGCCCTTGATAGCATTTAGCTGGGTGTGCAATTCCTGAGTTCCTGTATTGATACTCGTTACCGACCTTGCTAGTCTATCCTGACCACCGCCTGTACTGACTTTAGCCTGAATCACTACCACGAACCAGTCTCAACCCTGGTGCCACGAAGCTCTCTGATCTCTTGGTTTGACCATTGGCGTTACCTCTGACCTTGCCTGTTTTCCTCCTTCGGAGTTTCCAGAACTGTGTTGCTGTACTTACCTCGTTTACCCGAGTTCACCCAGTCTTACCCTCAGTTCATCTGTCTTCACCCCCCTGAGCTTACATCCTTTGAGCTAATAAGTCCTGGGGGCAACCGTGTCTGGCGAGTCGTTTAAAGCGTCCCGGCAAACGAGGGCTTGGCTAAAGGTGAAGCTAGCCGTGGAGATTGGGAGTTGTAAGATCACAAAGAAGACGGGTGTCCCCAGGGTTTGTCACGAATATTGCCTGGCCAGGAGTGCTACAGCTGACAGAGCTGCGAGCCTGAAGCCGACATTGCGGTGCGGGCGCTGCTGAACGTCTTGGTCAAGGCGATAAAGTGCCTTTAATAATAAATTAGCCTCTAGGTGTGGCTTTTTTTCTGCAAGTAGAACATACTATTTGCATTTCAGACCTAAGTACAGAACTGGGTATTTTGCGGCACAATCCATGTCTGATTTTCATGTCTCCCAGATGCTTTTTATATGGTTATACCTTTTCATCTATACTATTGCTTAATGACATGGAATAATATCTTATTTTATATTGTTACAATTCGAAACCTCATGAAAATCTAATTTTAACAACTGATGTTCAGTTTTGTTGATCAGTTTATACACAATAAGAATGCTTTTAAGTTGTTGAGTCTATGAATTTCCTGTTAATCTCAAACTGGTTTTTGTTCCTCTCAGTGTCATGTCTGCAGAGGACGCGCTCCCACGCAGAGGAACGTCTGTTCAAAGACTTATTCAATGGCTACAATCGATGGTCCCGACCAGTGCCCAACACCACCGACGTTGTCATTGTCAAGTTTGGATTGTCCATTGCCCAACTCATAGATGTGGTGAGTGTTACAAAAGGCAAAGTTGGAATTGGATTTAATAACAACAACAAAAAACACAATAGAACATTATCAATCTTATAAACAGCCTTCACTAATAACTACAGTTATACACAATCAGCACTTATATATTGATGTAAATTAGGAACCTTTTCTTTATCGGAATGGAAAAGTCCACTTTAAAGATGGTCCCAAGCACAAGTTAAAGTCCAACAAATGATGAATGTTGAATCTTTATTTTAGAGATTTAGCCACACTTCCTGGCTGTGGTGACCAAACATGGGTGCCACAAGGACCAGAGATGTCAGATGTCACTAGCATAGAATCCCTACTGTGTATTTTGGTTTAGTAACTGCCTTTGATCCAACAGGAAGTGAGTATTTATTATAGGATCGTTGTATTGGTCACGTGGGCCATTGTCGTATCCTCTGTGCCAGCCGCCGGTAGGACCTGCCCAGGTGACCGCCCCGCGGCCAATCGCGGAACTCCTTTCCCGGCGCTGGCTCGTAATAAAGGAGAGTATTATGAGCAATCTGTGCAGTTAGGTGCAAGGGGGCTGTAGCATTCTGGATGCCCCCCAGAGGTTCCTCCTATCAGCAGAGAGAGGGACCAACATGCGTTAAAGTAATAATGGGTGTTGGTCCGGTTTATATAATAATTGTGGCTACGGTTAAACTAGTAGTCTAGCGTAGCCCCCCCCCCCCCCTCCATCTGGTTCCTATGCTCAGAAAGGGGCAGTCATGGCCTAGAGGTATGGAAGCAACCTTGTGACCGAAGGGTTGAAGGTTCATGACCATAGGACATGACTAAAGTGCTCTTGAGCAAAGCACCTAACCCACCAGTGTGGAGAAAAAAATTCTATGCCTGCGCGCAAGCTTACAATGGCAACCAGTGTCCCTAGAATAGAAGTTTATGTCCATCCTCAGCCCCAAAACAGGTTTCGTGTTTTAATAAAGCCCTTGTCCAATATTGATTAAAACACTACACGGGAAGTAGTATTATGGTGAATGGCAGCCATATAATAATTCATTCAGTTACAACTAAACTGTAACATAATGGCAGGTAGGTTGAAGTGCTCCCCAATGCTCAGCTGCGTGTACTTTAACTGAATGTATATTGGGCCCTTGCCCAATATTGATTAAAACACTAACAGTATTATGGTGAATGGCAGCCAGATGCTAATTCATTCAGTTACAATTAAACTACAACTAAACGGTAACATAATGGCAGTTAGGTTGAATTGCTACCGAATGCTGAGCTGTGTGTACTGTAACGGAATGTATAATCAATGGAAAACACCAGGGGGCAGCCAGGGAGCAATATGAATGACTGCATAAACTTCATGTTGTCATGAATTTTGGGCAAAGGCTGAGGGGAAAAAAGGAACACTGGCTTTTTTGGAGCACGGGGCTGGGGATTGAAGGTGGCAACCTTTCGGGGTATAGGATCACTTTAATAGAGGAGCTGTGAGGCATGTTGTGGCTGATAGAAAATAAATCCCCCAGCCCTGAGCATCCATAATGTATATGCCCACTGGCTGGTGGACCACTGTAAACCAAGAAACTTGGGGCAGCAAAATTCACTGTTTCTGCAGTCCTATGCGGCTCATGCGGCTCATGTTACCATCAGTGCGCAGTAGGGTTCCCCAGTTGACGGATTTATATACCTGGCTGGTGAACCCTGTTGCTTGTTGGCAGAAAAAAATAATAGCAGCTACCACTGATGATTTGCAAAATGATTTTTGCAATATTTCCGGTTCCCAGTGGGGTGCTTAGGGGTTAGACGTTAATGCAGGTCTTCAGCCATTTTCGACACGAGATCTGCTTTAATGCTCCTCATTTTATTTATAACAAGCACTACAAATGTAGAATAACGAAGAGTCGGTCTAGATAAAAATTCCACCAGTGCCTTTGTATTTCAACTAAGAAGGCCAGCTCATATAATTTAATAGTCAAGGTGACAAATCCTTGAAATGAATGTCTGACGTACTATTCCGCGATTAACAATTACCTGCCAATGCAGCTTTATCCCATAATCCCGCACATGAAGAGGATTAGATTCATATGTTATGTTATCAAGGAGCGCAGAATGAAAGGAAACGGCAGCTGAATACTCGGGCATAGTGCCGACGCGGTTCCATAGTAACAGAATGTAAAGAGCCTTCATATTGCTGCTCCCAGAATCCTCAGCTTCATGTCATGTCCGCACATAATAGCACTTTGGAAATGGCAACCACCTCAAGCTTTTCAAGATCAAACAATATTTCTCGGCAAACATATGATGTTTTCTTTGTAAAGCATAATCTAATGATAACCATCAAGCAGAAAAATAGAATATTTACAGTTATAGGACTAACTATAAGCAGCAGGTGGCAGTGCTCCAAACTAAAGCACCAGCTTGTGCAGCCTTGGCTTATACTGTATACAGTGGACACTTTGCTATTACATTGGCTGTAATATGTAAGATCTTTTTTTTCATTTTTAAAGATGTTGGCTTAAATAAAAAAAAAAAGCTGTGACAAAGGTGGCTAGCAGATATTCTAATCAGAAAAAAAGTATGCGATATTCCACCATTTGTTGTACAGGGGCGTCATACTCATATACCTTAATATTTAGTGAAATATTCCAAATGCTGCTTCTGCTGCCCTATAAAATAATTTTTTTTGTCAATCTTTATTTTTTAAATTGGGCCTTAGAGCACTACAAGTCCCAGCATGTGATATTAGGCACAGGGTACCCCATAGACATGGCACTATAAGCCCCCACATGTGATATCAGAAACAAGTAACCCCATAGCCATGATACTACAAGTCCCAGCATGTGATATCAGACACAAGTAATCCCATCGCCATGGCACTACAAGTCCCCACATGTGATATCAGACACAAGTAATCCCATCGCCATGGCACTACAAGTCCCCACATGTGATATCAGACACAAGTAACCCCATAGCCATGATACTACAAGTCCCAGCATGTGATATCAGACACAAGTAACCCCATAGCCATGGCACTACAAGTCCCCACATGTGATATCAGACACAAGTAACCTCATAGCCATGGCACTACAAGTCCCCACATGTGATATCAGACACAAGTAACCTCATAGCCATGGCACTACAAGTCCCCACATGTGATATCAGACACAAGTAACCTCATAGCCATGGCACTACAAGTCCCCACATGTGATATCAGACACAAGTAACCCCATAGCCATGGCAATACAAGTCCCCACATGTGATATCAGACACAAGTAACCCCATAGCCATGGCACTACAAGTCCCCACATGTGATATCAGACACAAGTAACCTCATAGCCATGGCACTACAAGTACCCACATGTGATATCAGACACAAGTAACCCCATAGCCATGACACTACAAGTCTCGGCATGTGACATCAGACACAAGTAATCCCATAGCAATGGCACTGCAAGTCCCAGCATGTGGTATTTGACACAATGTTAACCCCGTAACCATGGGACTACAAGCCCCAGCATGTGATATTTGACGCACAGGTGACCCCATAGCTGTGGCACTACAAGCCCCAGCATGTGATATTTGACACACCTCATAGCTGTGGACTACAGGACAGACTCTTGCTTGCAGGCCAAATAAGATGACACTGTGGGCCAGCTTTGGCTCTTGGATAAGAGTTTAACACATGTGCCCTTATAGAATAACTCCAGTCTTCCCAAGCCAACGTAGTGTGTAAAACACATCTCTTTCTATTTCTTAGCAGGTTTTTGTTGTTTTTTTCTCCTTTTTTAGAGCAGAAGTTCAGTCCCTTATTTGCTTCACTCTACTCCTCTGTCCAGTTCTGATTGCTCAAGGTGGATTGGGGAATTACCTTTCCAACACAGACCACCCACTCCCCTGCCGATCAACGGCAACTGCTGAGATATTGCTTGCCCGGCTATGAATGTGCCCAGCCTCTCAAGTGCTTAGCCAGCCAATTAGTGCAGCAGAAACCTTTATAATTATGTTTTTGAGTTCTGTGAGGCCAATAAGCTCAAATTACAGAAGATTTTTCCAAGGGACCCCTTATACCAGGTTCACAGGGTATTGGGAGTTATCTATTTGGCATTCGGGAGAACCAAATACTGGGGTCAGTCTGGCTGGAGCTGGTTAGACCCCACTCTGGTTCATCACTACTTATGATTAGGGAACAGACAATCTAATTGAAAAGCAAATTCATTTGAGTTAAAGAGTGGTAATAGAGGGAAGATCTCCCTGGATAGTAGCCATCTGGCCGGCCATTCCAGGAGCCATTTGAAGGCATAGACAGACTTCCCACGACTTAAGGTGGCAGGGCACTTCCAGCTGGTATTCTGTCTGTCTCGTTGAGTGGTTTCAAGCGGAGGGTGCCGACTGACATTGCACAGTCCTGGAGCAAGGGTATATCAACTCCCGGGAGAGTATCGCGGTCCCTTCTCTCTCGCACCCTCCGATGGCACAGCATTTATTCCTCTGTCTGGGCGGGGACCCTCTCAGTACCCATGCTTCTCCCTGTAGACAGCCCTGCCCTGGCTTTTATAATCAGGGCGGAGGTGTCTTCTTGCGAGACCTCTGGGCTTGAATTTGTGTTCATCACAACCCCTGACTTCCCATGGTCCCTTCTGCGCCAGTCAAAGCCTGAGTGCAGCAATGACTATATAAAACCCGATATATGATGCTGACATTGCATTACATCTTTTGGATCCTGAAAGAGGGTGGACATGCACGTTCCTTTCTTTTCTCTAATCTTGCCTCACACACCGCAGAACACCCTCCTTGCTGCCCTGTTGTCTAAAGCTCGATTGTTTAAATAACAAAGTATCATAAAGGAAACAGACCAAAGACCAAGCGTGTACTGCCCTCCCTAGTGTTGGGGTGTGCAAGGTGTGCCATCGCACAGGACGCCATGGTCAGGGGGGAGCCATGCAACTGCGCCTACCTGCTCCATGCCCTAACCCAGCTCCATGTCATAAGGAACTGGTGCCATGTTCACCTCTGTTTTGCCCTTTAAAGTGGATCAAACCAGCTGATTTCCTCTCCCCGGTGCATCCCAATGTGGGATGACCCACTGTGATAATCCCCATGGAATCACCATAATGCAATCTTATGGCACGTAAGTAGGCTTCCATGCTGTCTGCACTCTATGCTGTATATTTTTCCCCGATAGCTGTTGGCGACCATGTAGGGCAGTAGGGTGGTAGGGAGAAAGCGCAAAAGTGTGTTAGGGGGTAGTCTCACACAGATTGCCTTCCATCCTAAGGCCAGCCCTGTGCCCAGAGGAGTAGCTAGGCTTTCTGGCACCCAGGGCAAATATTAAAAATGGCGCCCCCTTCTGTGCTCAGGCCCCCATTTGGCACCCCCTGACCTGCTGCACCCGGGGCACATGCCCCCCTTTAGCTACACCCCTGCCTGTGCCCCCCACCCCTACCCAAGCAGCTAATGTTTTCTCATTCTTGCCTAGGGCCAAGTGAGTTCCAAAGGTCCAGCTCACAAATGAAATGGATAAAGTAATTGGAACAATGACCCCATACAGTGATGCTCTATAATATGACTCATTCTGCTGCCAATGTTTCATAGCTGTTTACTGGAGTGTAGAGCCCCCTATAATTAATAGCAAGCCCCTATAATTTATGGCAACCAAACCCATTCATTGGAAAGGCAGGTCACATACAATATGGGCGTGTAGTATGCAATTTTATATTTGCCCGGACCTCTGCTCTTCTATTTGTCAGAAAGCCTCTTATCAGCGCTGCTGTCGTCACGGCTTCACTTAACCCCGCGGATTTCCACAGACATCACATATATTAAATGGCAGATCCATTAATGGAGACGTGCACTTTTGTGCCCATGCAGCGGATCTGCAAGTGCTGAATGTGTGACTACCCTGTGATTAATATGGAATAAATTCTGCACCGCTTAACAGACATGTAATCTATCAATTAATGGCGTGTGCAGCTTTCACCGCCGCTGTCATGTTCCCTTCCAAGAATAAAGAAGGATGAGAAACATTGCAATTATGAAGACGGACTGGCGTGACAGTACTGTGCAGCAGAGATGATGATGATTAGTAACGTACAGATTATTCCACTAACCAATCAAATAGCAGCTGATGTGGCCTATTGATTTCCAGTAACATTTATCCTGTATGTGTCAGAACCTTAGGAAAATATCTTGATTGCTTTGAAAGATTGAAAAAAGCTTAATAGTCACTGCCAATGTTGTTTATGTAGGGTCTGTATAGGTAGTAACAAAATAAAACCATAAAAAGCACTAAGCACTTTTACTGTAGTTTAAACAGAGTAAAACCCATGTAGTGACATTGGGATGTAGTTACAGTAAATGGCCACAAGAGGGGAGTGTAGGATTCCAAATGGAATTAGTCCATATCCAGAAGGCCATAATACAGAGACAGACAGTAATAAAGTGTTGAGTGTAAGCTCTTGTGATTGGGTGACTAGTTTCGGTGGGAAGCCAACAGAAGGTATAAAGTAGTAGAGTGAGGGCAGACTTGGCCTGAGACTCTGGGAGAGATGCCCAGTGTTTGCTGACAGAGCAAAAGGACCGGTTGTTAAAGTGGACCAAAATCAGTTTTGATCCTTGCCCCCTGGGTACCCTGATCGAGGATGCCCTGCTGTGTGAAACCCCCCAGGTTGTCCGATCTCACTCACCCTTCTCTGGTCCTACGGCACATGTGTAGCCCTCTCATCCAATCAGAACACTCGTCTAAGGCGAGCGGATCTGAGCACGCTGGCGGCTGCATCCCCTGCTAGCCTTTAACATGGAGCATGCCCGCGCTTGCCCATCACAAATGCCTGCCATTTGGCAAGGATGCTCGTGCATGCGTCGTTGGACCAGGAAAGAAGGTGAGTTTCCGGGCGACCTGGGGGGTTTCACACAGCCGGGCATCCTGATTCTGGATGCCCCGGTGGGAGGGAATCCAGCGACCCTGGAATTTTATAGATTTCAGGGCTATTGGGGTGTGGGTTTTGGTACACTTTAATGCTGTAATAGAAAACTATATGCAGTTTTGATGAACTTGTGATAGAAGCTATGAATATGAACTGTACTGGATGTGATGCTGGATATGAACTTGTGAAGAGACCAATAAAGAAGTTCATCTGAGTGTCCTGCGTTGTGTAAGCCAGGAAGTGACCACCACAGTTAGTACCACCCATTAGCCAGGCTAACTTCTTATTGGTTATAAAAAATTACTTCTGGTCAGCGGTGGTGTGGCAAGGAGCAAGTACTCTTTGGAATTCCATTGACCAGCATGCATCTGGTCAAAGCAGGACTTACTCGTTTGTACAGGTCCCCAGGTATTGGTTCCAATTCAGGCCCATTGGTCTTCCAGACCCTTCTCTGGTTCTCAGTCTGCTGGATGGTCTCAGAATCCAGAATTACTTCTCTGACTTCTCAGCTACAAAACATGTCTGAAGAGTTCTGCTTTAAATAGGCCTGACCCTGGCCATCTTTATTCTTTTTGGTCACATGCTGCACATGTCTCTAGTCACACTTCGCATGTGAGCCAACCTTCCTTCACCTCCAGAACAAGGTCAACAAGCCAGTGGCTTAAAATAGGAGAATGACATCTAGGTGTGTAGTGGGAACCCTGGTACAGGTGGCGTTAAAGTCCCTGTCCAGCCACACACTATCTTTCTTCCCCATTTTCAGTAGAGGGAATACTGTAAAAACAACCATTCCAAAGCATCTCAAAATCCGTATTCTGTTTATATGTAAAGATCTTATGTATTACAAGAAAAGCCACTTTGCTTCAGTTTCTGCATCGTGGATGTACTGGGCAGGGCATGTTATGGTGCAGCTTTATCTGCATGCTCTGATGTCGTCAGAGACAGCTGGGGGACCACTGAGGCTTGTCACAAACCTGGAGAGCACCAAGAGACAGAGTGGCTGTTAAACCATTTTTTTGTGTAGTCTTGGAGGTAAAAGTGAAAGATGGGGCAAATTTGGAAACCTTCCACAGCTTTTACAGTGCAAAAGAAAAAGAGGAGAGGAAGATCAGGAGCAATGTTAGAAAATATTATTTTACAGGAAAGAGTAGTAGATGCTTGGAACAAAATCCTAGCAGAAGTAGAAAAACCGACAGTCAGTGAATTTAAACATGCCTGGGATCAGAGCTGGCACCAGCACAGGGCAAACCTGGGCAATTGCCAAGGCCCCTAGCATCTTTAGGGGCCCACTCAGGCTAAAGTTGGCTATTTTACAGTGGTCCTGAACCACCAAATCCCGGGTGTTGTGTGCAGACCTGCTTATGACTGGCCTCAGCAACAGGGGATGATCAGCAACAATGGAGAAGGTGGCCTGGAATGGAGGGCAATTGATGGAAGCTCGGAAGATGGCGAGAACCAGGTGACAACTGACAGCAATGATGGAGTCTTAAGTGGCAAAGTCTTTAGCAAGCAGTAATGGCTGATGGGTGCTTGGTGGCCATAGAGAATGCAACAAGGACTAGAGGGCGATTGGTGGCTATAAGGAAGGCAATAAGGACTGGAGGATGATTTGTGGCTTTAGGGAAAGCAATAAGGACTAGAGGGCAACTGGCGGCTATAGGGAAGGCAGTAAGGACTGGAGAGCGACTGGTGGCTATAGGGAAGGCAATAAGGATGAGAGGGCGATCGGTGGCTATAAGGAAGGCAATAAGGGCTGGAGGGTGATTGGTGGCTATAGGGAAGACAATAAGAACTGGAGGATGATTGGTGGCTATAGGGAAGGCAATAAGGATGGGAGGGCGATCGGTGGCTATAAGGAAGGCAATAAGGGCTGGAGGGTGATTGGTGGATATAGGGAAGGTAATAAGGACTGGAGGATGATTGGTGGATATAGGGAAGCAAATAAGGATGGGAGGGCCATCGGTGGCTATAAGGAAGGCAATAAGGGCTGGAGGGTGATTGGTGGATATAGGGAAGGTAATAAGAACTGGAGGATGATTGGTGGCTATAGGGAAGCAAATAAGGATGGGAGGGCCATCGGTGACTATAAGGAAGGCAATAAGGGCTGGAGGGTGATTGGTGGATATAGGGAAGGCAATAAGGACTGGAGGGTGATTGGTAGCTATAGGGAAGGCAATAAGGACTAGAGGATGATTGGTAGCTATAGGGAAGGCAATAAGGACTAGAGGATGATTGGTGGCTATAGGGAAGGCAATAAGGATGGGAGGGTGATTGGTGGCAGTAGAGAATGCAACAAGGACTAGAGGATTATTGGGGGCTATAGGGAAGCCAATAAGGATTGGAGGATGATTAGTGGCTATAGGGAAGGCAATAAGGACTGGAGGATGATTGGTGGCTATAGGGAAGGCAATAAGGACTAGAGGATGATTGGTGGCTATAGGGAAGGCAATAAGGACTAGAGGATGATTGGTGGCTATAGGGAAGGCAATAAGGACCAGTGGATGATTGGTGGCTATAGGAAGCCAATAAGGACTGGAGGATGATTGGTGGCTATAGGGAAGGCAATAAGGACTAGAGGATGATTGGTGGCTATAGGGAAGCCAATAAGGACTGGAGGATGATTGGTGGCTATAGGGAAAGCAATAAGGACTGGAGGGTGATTGGTGGCTATAGGGAAACCAATAAGGATTGGAGGATGATTGGTGGCTATAGGGAAACCAATAAGGATTGGAGGATGATTGGTGGCTATAGGGGAGGCAATATGGATAGGAGGGCGATTGGTGGCTAAAGGGAAGGCAATAAGACAAAACACCTATTATAGGATGGTTTGGGATGGAGAGGTAGCAGCTGTTTTTAAATGTCTATTGTGTTATGTGTGGTTTTTAGGTGTTTTGTATTCTTAATAAAAGTGATTTCTTGAGTTATATCCTGGTGCTCCCTTATTGGAGGCTGTCGTGGCATGGTTCCACTACTTCTCCTTTTCTGTTACTAATGTTTATATAGGTGCGCACAGGTGCGATATTCTCTTAGGTAGTGCGTTCTTTCTTTTTTCAACATACATTATACACATAAGGGCAGACTAGATGGAGCGCATGGTCTCCTTCTGACACCAACCTTCTATGTTTCTGGAAATATGTATTCCAAAATACAACACTGGACTGTACAGTAAAGTAATTTCTCCATAACCACAAGATAGAAGCCGGGCCCCCACATCTCAGCATCATCTCACTGTGCCAGTTACAGTATATGGACAGTAGATAGATAATTGTTACTACAAAAGAACGCCGCTCCGCTCGCTGCATCCCACTGTTGCTAGGTTACCATCCGCTTTGTAACTTTAACTTAGTGACCCCACTAACTGCAACTAAATTAACTAACTTCCCAGCGCCGAAGCCCATTAAGAAGAGTAATACATAATGAGCAGGTATCTGTGTTTCCTCCTCGGCTCAGGCCCACGCTCTGCTGGACAAACTACAAATCAACAAATATAATAAATAGCGAAGCCTCTATTTTCCAGCTTTCATTTTCCGCCTATAAATATTAATCCGCTCCCCCTGCTGCCTTTAGGATGTTCTTATTTATTGATGGCGGTGCCCAGCTCCCAGTAATGAGACATTTGGTGGAATCCTCAGTCCGCAGATAAGTTATTTTTCTTTTCCCTGCCGTTTGGTTGGTGGAAATCATTAAATGTCTTTCCTATTTTTATGCCCCCCCCCCAACCCCCCCTTCCTCAGAGTAAATGAAAAAGCTTTCAGAGACTTGGAATCGGCACATTTCCCAATGCACAAAGGCCTCCTCCCAATACAATTTCCACATAAATAAATATGGGGCCTGGCAGACTGGGACCCGTCCAGCTGACGGGAGAGATAAGCCGGGCCCAGCGCGTCTCCAGTTTTCTGCTGAGTCCATGATTGGTGTTGATTTTATTTCAGAAATATTTATTCATTTTAATTTATATTGTAATGAATAATGTTTTTTTATATTGTAATGAATAATGTTTTTTTATATTGTAATGAATAATGTTTTTTATATTGTAATGAATAATTTTTTTTTATATTGTAATGAATAATGTTTTTTTTATATTGTAATGAATAATGTTTTTTATATTGTAATGAATAATTTTTTTTTTATATTGTAATGAATAATGTTTTTTATATTGTAATGAATAATTTTTTTTTATATTGTAATGAATAATGTTTTTTTTATATTGTAATGAATAATGTTTTTTATATTGTAATGAATATTTTTTTTTTTCCCTCTAGGATGAAAAGAACCAAATGATGACAACTAATGTGTGGCTAAAACAGGTAGGAGTGACCACCATCTGGTTTATATATGGTTCAAATAGGAAGAGAAACATTAAAGTTTTGCCATATCAATGTAGTGAAGTGCTCAAGTATGGAGACATGTGACTCCCTCTGTGTCTAAGTGGGATGCCTGGGGCCCACCAATAGAACTGATTCTGGGGCCCCACACTACTATGTAATGCCATTATAACTGAATTATTTCCAATGCTCATGCACATACTGTAGATGTATACACAACTGTATTCTGTGTACATGTGTAGCCTCTTAGCACGACTAGATTAAGGATGAGGAACATTTCTCTTGTTTGCCCCAGCATCACACCCTCTCTGTCTCTTGCATGTGTATATCTCTCTCAATTTTCTCTCTGTCTATCCACAGTATATTTCTTGTGCCTGCCTCACCCTCTTTCCTGGTACTGTCTCTCTTGTTTCTTTTTCATGGCTGCTTTTTGTTTCTGTATCTCTTCTTTCGTGTCTGTCTCTCTATCTTGTCTTTCATGAGTCTGTCTGTTTCTCTCTCTTGTGTTTCTCTTTGGTCTGTTTTTCTCCTGTATCTCTTCTCTCGTGTCTGTTTCTTTTCTGTCTTTCTCATGTCTGTCTCTTGTTTTTATTTCTCTCTCTTGTGGTTCTCTCTGGTCTTTAACCTTCATGTTTGCTCTCCCTGGCCTCTCTGTCTTTCTTTTCTGTCTTTCTCATGTCTGTCTCTTGTTTCTGTTTCTCTCTCTTGTGTTTCTCTCTGGTCTGCCTTTCTCATGTATCTCTTCTCTTGTGTCTGTCTCTATCCAACCTCTCCATCTCTCCGCTACCTTTCTTTTCCAACTGTGCCAGGCTGTTGGTCCGGTTTAAAGTGGATCGGCCCGGGAATCTATTAGATTCCTGGGCCGATCTGATTCCTCCCCGCGGGGCATCCAAAATCGGGATGCCCCGCTATGTGAAACCCCCCAGACGTCCAGAAACCTTACCTGGATCCCGATGCAACGGCGCATGCTCGGGACGCTGCCTCTCTTCCCACAAGAAAGGCAACGGCCATTTTGGAGCTTCCGTTGTGGTTGGACGTGTATACCACAACGGCTCCGAGCGCGCTGATTGGATGAGCAGCAGCCCATGCGCCATAGGAGGGGAGTGAGGTGAGTTTTATCGGGCTTTCTGAGGGGTTTCATGCAGCGGGCACCCCTAATCGAGGTGCCCCGTGGAAGTGGACCAAAACCCATGATAGTGAAAATCCTGGGTGTTGGTCCACTTTAGGATGGTACATTTCAGCCAATGTTATACTTCAGGAGTTCACAAAGTAGTTGCATCCCTCTAGATCCACCTGAGACAACCTGGCTCTGCTCGACTTACTCTCTCTACTACTCTACTCTCTTACCACTCTAGGACTTCTCTCGGGGTGGTCCCAGACTTTGCCTCCTCTGAGCTTTAGCTGGTATCCAGGCCTTCATAGGACTTCAGGGCAGCAGGTCTGAAGTAATTGGGTCCTGAGGTCCTGACTTTTTTAGGGATAGGGATAAATATTGAGGATTTGAAGCAGGCTGGAACATGGCATGTCTCTAATGAAGTGTTAAAGTGGACCAAAACTCACAGTGATCGGCCCGGAAAGATTCCTGGGCCGATCGATTCCCTCCCCCGGGGGGATTCAAAATCGGGATGCCCAACTGTGTGAAACCCCCAGGTCGCCCCATACACCTACCTTGTTTCCCTGTCTAACGACGCATGCCCGAGCCACATCCGCATCCCCGCTATCCCTCTAGCAGGGCATTTGTGAATGGCCAGCGCAGGCACACTACCTGTTAGAGGGAAGCGGGAGGTGCGGATGTCAGCGTGCTCGGAGCTGCTGGCCTTAGACGAACACTTAGGCGACATGACGTCAGCCGATCCGAGCATGCTGATTGGACGAACGGCCACACAGCGGGAAGAGGTGAGTTGACTTCGGCGATCTGAAGGGTTTCACGCAGCAGGGCATCTCTGATCGGGGTGGCCCGGGGGAAAGGACCAAAACCCAGGATAGTCAAAATCCTGGGTTTTGGTCCACTTTGAAGATGTCTGTATACAGCTGAGAGGTTTGATCAGCATAGTGCTTCCATGTGGAAGGAGATATTAGGTCGGGTCCAGCTGATTTATGAGTAATCTGCTTTTTTTCTATCTATCTATCTATCTATCTATCTATCTATCTATCTATCTATCTCCTTTCTCTGTCTCTTTACTTTTTCACGTGTCTGTCCCTCTTTCTCTGGTCTGTCTCTCTGGTCTGTCCCTCTCTCCAAAACCTCTCTCGTGTCTCTTCCATGTCACTCACACTTTTGTCTCTCCGGTTTCTCTCTCTATCTCTCTTGCTTCTTCTTCTTTTTCCCATGTCCATCTCATATCTGCCTCTCTCTGCTCTCTCTTATGTATGTCTTTCCTTTCACTCTCATGTCTGTCTGTCATCTGTCTATCTTGCCTGTATCTCCTATGTCTCAAGGGGAAGTCATGGCCTAGAAGTAAGTAAGTAATCTTGTGACCCGAGGTTTGCAGGTCCAAATCCTGGCTGGGACATGACTGAAGTGCTCTTCACCTAACCCCCAACTGCTCACTGGGTAGTGTGGAGTAATTTAGTCTGATTTCAGGCTTCTGTTGCCCATTAACAATCACGAATAGTAGACTTTTTTTAACTTTAGGTCTGCTTTAAATTGGAGATAAACCCCAAATTACAGGCACAGGATACAGGTCCTTTCCCCCACCCCAGGGGATTCCAGCCTGCTATAAGTCTCCCCAAAATAGGAGAATAGGACTTACCTTACTGTACCAGCTGCATACTGAGCCATGTGATGGGCCTGCACAGCTCCACTGGCCAGCAGCAGACATATAAGCCACAGCAATAGTGTGATAGCATGGAGTATGAATGGAGTATGAATGCCTGATTACTGAACATTTCTAGGGAACTAATACAGGCATTCCAAGTCGGGATTCCCGGAGGATGGACAATACAATGGTTTCCACTGGAGGTCCACTTTAACGGACATGTCTAGTCAAAAGATCTACATACAAACGTCCAAAATGTAAAGCCTTGAAATGTTTATTTTTTTATTTTATTATATATAATACGGTATATGTATACGGGGGGGGGGGTCTTTATTGTACTCCTACAGAAAGAGACCCATTAAATCAGTCCCGAGCGTAGGCTATGGTATTTACTGTTTCTGCTTGTGGTATTTACTGTTCTGCTGTTTTAAATAAAATGGTATCTAATTTTACTTCTTGAATGATGCAGCATTTTTAAAGTGGACCAAAACCCACGGAGATCGGCCCGAAATCTATATGATTTCCAGGCCGATGAATTCCCTCCGGGGCAAAAAAGTTACAACCAGCACAGGACAGTTGTAAAAAGCAAGCCGCTCCCTGCTGAGTTACGCTGTAAGAAGCCAGATGCTGCTGTTACAATGTGTTCAGCTGATTCACATACGGCTGTGATGTGTGATCTCTTGCTGCTGTAAATGGAAGATCACTCTTAAAGTGGACCAAAAACCAGGATTTTGACTATCCTGGGTTTGGGTCCTTGCCCCCCACGGCACTGTGATCGTGGGTGCCCCACTGTGTAAAACTCCCTAGGTTGGCCATAAACCTACCTTCTTTCCCGGTCCAATGGCGCATGCGTGAGCAGCGTCCGCATTCCCGCTATCCCTCTAGCAGGGCGCGTGCCCACGCCAGGCATTTGGGAATGGCTGGCCCGGACACGCTCCTTGTTAGAGGGTAGCGGAGGATGCGTCCGCAAGGGTGCTCAGATCTGCTCGTATTAGACGAGCTCCTGGACGAAGGGG
Source organism: Gastrophryne carolinensis (assembly GCA_027917425.1). Lineage (NCBI taxonomy): Eukaryota > Metazoa > Chordata > Amphibia > Anura > Microhylidae > Gastrophryne > Gastrophryne carolinensis. The sequence goes on from CM051237.1 coordinate 58,347,742, forward strand.
CTCGAGCGGATACTAGCGCGCTGATTGGACGAGAGGCCATGAATGTGTCATAGGACCAGGAAGAGGTGATTTTGTTCATGCAACCTGGGGGGTTTCACACAGCGGGGCACCCACGATCACGGTGCCCCGGGGGCAAGGACCCAAACCCAGGATAGTCAAAATCCTGGTTTTTGGGCTACTTTAAGAGTGATCTTCCATTTACAGCAGCAAGAGATCACTTACACATCACAGCCGTATGTGAATCAGCTGAACACATTGTAACAGCAGCATCTGGCTTCTTACAGCATAACTCAGCAGGGAGCGGCTTGCTTTTTACAACTGTCCTGTGCTGGTTGTAACTCCGGACAATGCAAGTTATAAAACTCCTAGAGCAGGTTTTATTACTGTTAGTGCTGCTGCCTCTTACAAAGCTGATAGCAGTCAGATTGGATCTCCTTGCTGTTTAAAAACCCCTAAAACGTCATCAAAAACCATACCAATAAATAATGAGCCAGCTTGTGTTGCTTTTCAGGAATGGAACGACTACAAGCTGCGGTGGAACCCAGCAGACTACGACAATGTCACGTCCATACGAGTTCCTTCAGAGATGATTTGGATTCCGGATATTGTTCTATATAACAAGTAAGAAAAGCCTGATCTCAATCACAAATCCCTCCTTACAGAGGGGTAGCTGGGCTTTCTGGCACCCGGGGCAAAAATTCGATATGGCGCCCCCACCTGTTCTCAGCCCCCCTTTGGCGCCCCCTGACCTGCTGCACCTGGGGCAAGTGCCCCCCCTGGCCCCCTAGCTAAGCCTCTACCTCCTTAGAGTTTTAGAAAAGTGAACGGAAATGGGGGCAGGATTAATTGTTTTCATGTCACATGAGTTTAGAAGCTTAATGAGCACAATGACAGAGAGAGCTGCGGCGACGCCTGTCAGCGTTCGGCTTCATTGTTTTGCATAACAAAGCAATTATCCCGCAAGCCCCGGCATCATAGAGAGAAAAATAATTCGTAATGGCAGATTCATTCTGTTAGGGGCTGGTGAGCTATCATACTTTTGGAAACTGGCCAGAGGTGGGATAGCAGGCACTTAAGTGCCATCTTCCAGGGGGTACTTCACATTCTCATTTAAAGGAGGCATATGCTCCTGTGGTGCTTAGGGGAAGCTTGTGGCAATAGGACAAGCCCTTTATCTAACACCCTCCCCTCACCTCTAAGCCCTGCATTTGCCCTAAACTGACCATTATTTTGGGGTCTCAAACTGGACATGCACCAGTTATAGGGTGATGGTAGTGGTGCGGTTTAGGGGTGTGACTGTCTTTTGAGGAACAAATATCTGCTGCATTTTATGCTACTTTTCTGTGTGTAGGTGGTAGTAGCACATGCTCAAGGCACAACTCAGGTTCTGCGGGCTGTGAAGGATGTTGGTGATTGACCTAACACTCATACAATGCATATATTCCAGTACTGGCATACAGCCAATAAGCTGGAGGCCAGCGGATGAGATGTCTCTGGATTCAGTTGGAAAGTCTTTCCCATAATGTCAGCAAAATGGGACACTTAAGCGTCACCAGAGCTTTCATGGGGACAGTGGGACAAAATTCCTCAGCTTGGGACTGTCTCACTGAAAGCGAGACTTCTGGTCAGTATAAAGTGATCCTATACACAGAAAGTTTATGTCGTCGCTTTCTATTCCCAGCCCAGTGCCCCAAAAAGCCTTTGCCTAATATTCATAACAACGCAAACCGGATAAAGTATGACATGCGAATGGTCATATGCTAATTAATTCAACTAAACTGCCACATAATGGCAATTAAGTTGAAGTGCTCCTGATTGCTGATCTAGTTTGTGTTATGAATATATACACTGGTGACCCCTAAAAAATTTTTTCTGGCGGGCCTTAAGAATGAATTCCACTGGTGGATCCCACAAATGATTTCCACTGGTGGGCTGGCAGAATAATTTCCTCTGGTAGGCTCCAAGAGTGATTCCCTCTGGTTGGCCCCAAGAATGATTTTCTCCGTTAAGCCTCAGGTACTTGCATCCAACATAGGACCTATTATAACCCACTAAATTTCTGTTACTGTGGTTTATAGATCTGCTATAGATCATATTATATATTAAATAAGGTTATTTACGCTCAAAAAGTATTTATTTTACATGTACATTAAAATAACTTTTACTTGACAGAAGAAGCACCAATTAATTTTAGTATAATATTAGTGATTTATAGAATGCTATTAAATTATATAGTGCTTTAAAAAATAGTAATTACAGATGAGGGTAGTACAGACAAGATAAAGACAATTAATGGAGTCGTACCGTAATAAATAATTTGCTCAACTCAAAATATAAATAAACTACCACCATTAAATTAATCTGTATATTTCATATGATTTTTTTAATGCAGGCATTTAAAATCAATTTTTCAGAGCTGTGGCTCGTGTGAGCAGTTGCTTTACCCAAAAAACTGAGAGCCAGGCTTTGGCTGCAAAGGGAAAAGTTTGTTAGAACAAATTAGAAAAACTTTTATTACATATTTTACAAATTACAAACTCTTCGTAACCCTTTCAATGGCCCATAGAATCTATATTGTCAATTCTCTTACCGTTAAGCACCACGCCCATAGTTTCTAAGTGATTGGCATTTTCCCCCCAAACAGAAAAAAATGCATACCTCCACCCAATATTCAGCACCAGGGGTCTCCTCTTCCCCTGGGGTCTTCAGCTTCTAAAACCTTGCTTATGACAGCTGGCTCTCCACCACAGGGAGGAGCCTCCAATATGATCCATTTCCAAGAATTATTGAAAAACTGAAGGGTATATTAATACGGCCTAAAGAAGAGGGCCGAATTTTAGGCAAATTACAAGAAGCACTACTAGTCAAAGAATATAATACTCCTACCATGTACAGAATCCCAAGAATACATAAAGACCTGGTGAAACCAACAGGCTGACCAATTATGCCAGGAGTGGGTGGTCCAACAGAGAAGCTGAAAAGACTAGTATATAATTATTTAAAACCATGTGTAGCAAGATTACCTTCCTTTCTTTTATATACACAAGACGTGTAGACAGTAATTGTTTATTTGTGGGGGTGGATGTTGAAGGGCTATATACTTCCATCCCTCTTGAGGTGGGCATCGCTGCAGCAACTCACTTCCTACAGAAATGCTCAGGAGAATCAGCAGCCATCAATGAATTTATCATTGAATTGTTGGAGTTGGAGATAGTCAAAATCCTGGGTTTTGGTCGACTTTAAGGCAACGTTATAAAGCCGTCCATCTTTACTAAACATGACTGTGCAATTAAAGTTACCTTCACGGTTAGGGACTTTTTCAGGATTCTCACTATTTTAATGGTTTGGTTTTTGTGATTTGATATGCAATATTATACATTGGAGGATAGTGTGTAGCTTAATGAGCAATAAACGTAAAAATATTTTTGATACTTAAAAATTGCATATGATCTGACCATTAGAACCAATTCTTTTCTACGAGTGTAAGTATATTTTATAGATTTTGGTCGACATTAATGATTTTTTGGGAATAAGGCCAAAATATTCATGGATGTTAGTCATAACTGTATATAATTTTATTATATGCATGTTTTCTTATGTTTTGAGGGGCCTTTTATACTGTGAGTGAGAGTCGGGAGCCAAAGTGATCAGTGGAAGCTGGGTGCGGGGGCAGAGGGCACCAATCCTCTGCCCCGCTCCTGGTTCCCCCTGTAAGCAGCAGCAATTCGCCGGAGAGGGTGATAGAAGGAGATAAGAAGAAAAAAATTGACTTTCTCTGTGTGTGTGTTTTACATTTAACTCTTTGTGAACAAGTAAGGGGTCCTTGAGACCCCTATACCATTTCAAAGGACAGAAGAGGCTGGCAAGCACGTGACTTGAACAGCCCCACCCCATTACGTGCTTCCCAAAGCCCAGTTGGTGTAGAAAAGCCCACAGCCCATATGGGCTGGTATTCTTCAGGGCCTTCGCACCATGGTCTACCAGCCCCTATAGCTGATGCCCCCGCTGGTTTTGCTGGTGTGGGGGGACCCCCATGCCGTTTTTACACATTTTTTAAGAGTTTAACCTAATTAACTGCAGGGTACAGTTAGTTGTATTTTATTCAAAAATCTCATAAAGCGCTTTTTTCAGTTTGGGGGAGTTTCCTGGGCAGGAAAGGGTGTCTACCAATATATATGTGGTACCATTGTAATCAGGAGAAATGGGGCTTTTACATGCACGGTTTTAGTGATGTCCGTCATGGTGGCCTTGTTCAAATCAGCATAATGTTTTTAATTTATTCCAAAATGCCCTATGTTGGTCTCACCTATCCACAAAACTTGTTTCCCAATAGTCTTCTGGCTTGTCCACTATATCCTCGGCAAACTGCAGACAGGCAGCAATGTTCTTATGGACAATATTGGCTTTCTCCTTGTGATCCTTCCATGCACATCATTGTTGTTCAGTGTCCTCCTGATAGTGGACACACTAACTTTAGTTAACACGAGAAAGGCCTTTAGTTGTATAGAGACAATGCAGTTTCTTGGTGAAATAACTCTTAAAGTGGACCATCACCCTCGGGTGATCGGCCCGGGAATCTATAAGATTCCCGGGCCGATCACCTCCCTCCCCGCGGGACATCTGAGATCGGGATGTCCCGCGGGGTGAAACCCCCCCAAAACCCCCAAACCCCCTTACCTTAGTTTCGGCCTCCCTCGCGCCCCTCTAGGCGTGCGCGCCCCCGCGCCGGCCGTCTGTGAATGGCCGGCGCACGCGTCAAGAGGGACGCGCGGGAGGCGGCGGCGGAGGAGCCACGGACAAGCGGCTGTCAAATCGCTTGTCCGTCGGCGCTGGGAGCAGGGAGAGGTGAGTTTTTAGGGCGATTGGGGGTGCCCCACCGAAGTGGACCAAGACCCAGGATAGTCAAAATCCTGGGTGTTGGTCCACTTTAAGTGTGGAAAGAAAGAGAATTCTGCTCCCTCCTCACGCATCCTATGGGGCTGCTGCTGTCCTATATAAGTCACACTGTGGTTGTTCCTTAGCAGCAGGCAACAGCCCCCCCCCACCTTACTGAGCCCAATAATGGGTAATGAGGAATCTGGCATATGGCCACCACTACATAGAGTGATTCCAGCATACGACAAGTGCAACCCTTGCTCGCATAGGAGGACATAGAAGAAAATAATGAAATATATAGAGAAGAAGATCTGAAGAGAAAAGAAAGATGAGGCTGGAGAGAAGTCGGATCCAGTCTCTACATAGCACATTCAGAACCGACCAAATTTTCAGTCACTTCAGAACTAATCTTTTCAATAAGGGATTAGTACAATGTATTAAGGGTTTCCATACATTTTGTAAAGCCATTAGAAATATCTGTTAGATTAGTGGCCCTGACACATCTGCGGAAAAAAGAATGCCCCCCCCCCCCCCCCCATACACAGTGGCTTTGGCACTTGCCCCTAGAAACAACCCTGTGTAGAGATTACCTTGGGTTCCCTTGTGACCCTGCAAACTTTGTTGCCATGATCTTTGTTGGTTGACCACTCCTGGGGAGGGTAATAATGGTCTTGAATTTCTTCCATGTGCCCATGTGTACACAATCTGACTGACTGTGTATAATGTGCTCATATGACCAATACACGCATACTCTTTTTCCCATCCATGCACACTAGTGAACACACAAAGGGGCAGTGAGTGCAAACGCATGCCCAAAGGGGTGGCCTGCCCTAGCCATGGTGCTTTGGGTGCAGTTGGGAGGTTAGGTACCTTGCTTAAGAGCACTATAGTCACGTACTGGCCGGAAATCTAATCTGCCACCCTCCAGTCACAAAATCCATTTCCTAATCTTTAATCTGTCCCATACTTGTGGATTTGGTGGAGTCAAAACACTTTAGAGATTTTTTAAAGTTTTTTAGAGTTTTATAACCCTTCCAGTCTTATAAGTATCAACAACACTTTTACTGTGGTCCTACTTTGTTCATGCCGTGATACTTTCACAAATGTGTTGTAAAGATCACACTTTGATAAATCCTTGTTCTTTAAATAAAACAGGTTCCCCACTGACACCTGATTGTCATCCCACTGAACACCCAACTCTATATTCACCTCCCAGTAATTTAATCCTAAAGTTTTTACATATACCCATGTTTTTTTTTTATTTTTGATTCCTTTGTTTGATTCAGTTCTCATTTAGTTGTAGCACTTGCATGAAAATCTGAAGTAGTTTTATAGTCCTATGTATGCAGAAATATAGCAGGAAATCCAAAGTTAAAGGAGCACTATCATGAAATTGTGTAATATTAAAATCCATATGAATACTTCAGCTAATGAGAGGAGGTGTCACTTATACACCTGAACTGAATTATACTGCCGCCAAGCTTGTGGTTTATTCTCTCATGGTAGGAACAAAATCCAGGGGAGACAGGTTTAGTCTACCTGTCACCCTGGATGTCCTCATAAGAGGCATAATACAGATCTGTAACGGGGAGGCTGATTCATTAATAGCGGCAGGTAGCGACAGTTGAGCGACTGTAGCGGCATTTTCAGAGCGCATGTTAGTAGTCTCTGTGCTTGGCCGTTGTTCGGTTGTTGATAGCGACTCAGTCGGTTTGCCGTAATGTTGAATATTGGGTGAGGAGTTGCTATTTGACAGGTTCCGCGCTGTATGGGAGCGCATGATAGCGACTGGCCCTAGCGACCGGCTCCCACCATATTCATTAAAAAATCACGCTCAAATAATTCTTGCGCTGTAAAATGCTTGTTTAAACCCCAGAGCGCTGGAGGCGACGGGGTTAAAAGTAGTTTTTTAACCCCCAAACAACCATTTTGTAATATGAATACATACCTGTATATCAGACCTGTATATCAGACCTGTAATATCAATTCTGTACATTTTTTTTTTTTTACCTTAAAAAAATTATCTAAAATGGCAGAAGTGGTCACAGAATTTTTCACATTTAAAAAAAAAAAAAAAAATTCATAACAATAAATTATGAATATTTAAAGATTGTTCCATTGAAATGCATTGGACAGCGCCAGGTAGCGAGAGGTCATACCTGTTGCTGTTCAAGGTCGGACGCTGGCGCTGTGGGCTGAGGTTGGAATAATGATGAATGAGTCGCTATATGGCGCTATCTCAGTCGCTAAGCAGGATTGGCTTGATAAATGTGTGATTGTGGTGGGGAGCCGGCGTTCTCGTGGCGGGGCCCCTCATTACCGGCCGCTCACCAGTCGCTACCTGTCGCTATTCCTTCATAAATAAGGGCCTTAGACACACATTTTATGCCTGAAGAAGAAGCTTGAACTGATTCGAAAGATTGTACTTTCAATCTTATTGAGTTAGCCAATAAATGGTATTACCTTAACCTTGGATTTCCTGCTTACATTGATGGCTAACACGGGAGAACAACTTACTGACATGCAGAAATATAGAAAATTCTGAAGGGCTGACAAACTTGCATGCACTACTGTATATACAGGATATATATATATATATATATATATTTATATATTTATTTATTTATATAGATATATAGATATATATATATATATATATATATATTTACAGTATTTAAACCTATACTTTGGATTTTTCCTTTTCCGTGAGCAGAGCGGCACCCTCTCTCCCTATGCTTCAATGTTCCGACAGTAGGTATTAATTGTGAGCTATTGTAATATTCTCTCGCGTAGATGTGGGAAGCGCTGTATAAATAGAAAATAACACATTCTACAAAGGCTGACAATTCTGCCCTTGAGAAACAAGCCTGAAATTGATTTTTTCTTTCATTTTATTTCGGTCTTGGAAACATTTTAACCTCTTTGTCTCTTGGAGCAAATTAGTTAACGCTCAGAAAAAAACTCATTAAATTTCCTCCAATTCCTTCGAGACTTTTCAATCAGCGGATCCCATGCTGCTTAAAAATAATTTGCCAAAATATCTCACCAAGAATAGACCTTCTGCCTTCACAAATGGATGACCAGAGGTTGTTAGAATTGTATATGGAATATTTCACTTGGCATGGAAAGGCCATCTCCTCTGGTCATGAATAAGCTGCGTGCCTGCATCTGAAGAACAAAGCTTTTTAGGTGCATATTGAAACAAATGTGTAGAAGAGGCCAATTATATTAAAATTGAGGGTTCCAGCATTATTTTTCTGCCTCATACACCTTTTCTCTTCCATCTCTTTCTCTAAAAAACTTCTACTAAAGAACACAGCTACCTATTTTGAAGGCAGTGTAGCGGATACAATGGTTTGGGATGCCCTCTATTAGTAGAGTAGACTTTTGGGGAATCTATGTCCTGGACCAGGTAACCTTGAGAGATGGGTTTTATCCGGGTTTGGGCCTAGGTACTTGAGAGGGTACTCACTCGGACTTGGACGTGATGCCACAGGCAGGGTCCTGGGGAGTCCACCTGTACACAATTTAAACATGCTTTCTCTTTATTTGGGATGTTCTTCTCAAGTTCCCCCTCAAATTGGTCCTAGTCCCACCGTCACTGGTTGGCTCCTGCCTGGTCCATCCTCCAGGAGTCTGCCCAAGCAAGTCCCCTTCATGGTCCCAGCCTCAGCACATTACAGGGGGGAAGTCCTCCTTGCTCCAAGGTCCTCCAAGCAGAAAGTCTCCTCCCAATTTATCTACCAGTGCACACCTTGGGCATTGGCCACCAGCCTTCTCAGCTTCACAGCTCATCCTCTATCTTCTCTGACACCCTAAATTTATTAAATAGGGAGCAATCTGTATGTACAGGGTGTGAGAAACATATAAGATAGACTCTTATTCAGTGTGAAGGACCGCTTTAAGAAAGGCAAATTTGGCCTACAGCATCCCTGCTGTATTTCCTAACACTAAAGCCTTAGTAATTACACTAACACCATTTCAGTCAAGACTTTTTACTTGGGTGGTAGCTAACCTTAGATCCCACTGGTTCATGCGTTGTTTAGTCTTCCCTCGTCTAGGTGAAGTTTTAAAGTGGACCAAAACCCACAGCGATCGATGCCCTGGGGGGAGGGAATCGATCTCGTATAGATTCCTGGGCCGATCGATTCCCTCCCCCCACCAAGGGCATCGAAAATCGGGATGCCCCGCTGTGTAAAACCCCCAGGTAACCCCGGTCCCTTACTTTGCTTCCCAATCCAACAACGCATACACGGGCCACATTCCCGCTGTCCCCTCTAGTAGGGCGCGTGTCTGCAACAGCCATTTGTGAGTGGCCGGTGTGGGCACGCTCCCTGTTAGAGGGAAGCCAGCGTGCTCAAAGCTGTTGGCCTTAGACGCCATCTTAGATGGCATGACGTCAGCTGCTCCGAGCGCGCTGATTGAACGAGCGCCGCGCATGCGCCGCAGGATTGGGAGGAGGTGAGTTTCTTCAGGTGATCTGGGGGGTTTCACACACTACTCTAATTCAACCTCTTCAGATGACGGGATCATAGCCTTCTGTTCCAGTAGCTAAAGGGATACTGGCAGCATTCTCATCTGGGGAGGTCATTACTTCTGATTGATTATCCCAAAGCTTCTGATGAGCTAACCGGTTACAGTGGAAGGATTCTGGGATTTGTAGTCAGAATCTCTACTGAGGGCTTTACTCAAGGCCAGGAAAGCCACTACGACTTTAGCAATAAAGAGCCACAGGACTATAAGAAACTTGGGATCATCACGCTGATAAGTAAATCACAGGTCTGGGGGCACAATCCTAACACACGGGTTTATTTTACATTCCAAAACAATAAGCCAGAACCAAAAACCCTGACAAAATGGAGTTTTCCCTTAAAGGTCCAGCAGAAGCCGAGTGCAGGATAAATGTGTGGCCACAGTAGCCATTGTCTCAGAGCTCCCATGTTACAGATTGTGATTGTTATTGGCTTTTTTGATTGAAATTGATTTTCATATTCAAACCATACGGAATATAAAATGATTAAAAAAGAGAACGATCTTTGAAATGTAAATAAAAGCTGGCGCACTTTTACGCCCCATCGATTTGTTTGTTCCGCTGAAATCTAAAGAATAGTAATTGAGAAATTGATTTGTGCATATGCAGCATCAATAAATGAGCTTGTTGCTTAAAGCGGACCTTCACTCTGAATAAGAGCCTATCTTATATGTTTCCCACACCCTGTACATACAGATTGCTCACATTAAAATTCATCCTACCTGCATCTACTGCATGTTATGAGCCTTTAAACATCCAAGATGGCAGCTTACGGAAGCCGCCATCTTATCAGGCAGCCTGCAAACAGGAAGTGCCTCCTGACTGTGCTGCTCTGCATTCTGGGACTGCTGACCTTTACCTGACCCCAGCTCTGCTCTGTCTGAGCAAAGCACAGCTTTAACCCGCCCCCCTGTACCTTATTTCACTCTCCTCTCCTCAGTAAGTGTGATGCTTCTGAGTCAAGATGGCGGCGCCCGTATCCTAAACTCCTGAACAGAGTTGCAGCCCAGTGGGGGAAAGAATAATAAGTTAGTGACTAAAAACGTAAAATATATTAATTTTAGATGCTGGGGAACCGTTTTTTAAGAGTTTGGGCTTTTCATTAAATCACACTGAAGGTCCAGTTTAACAAAACAGGCGTTATTGCCCTGGTTCTGGAGATTACTGTACAAAGCCAACATCATGCCAAGCATAGGGATTATATAAAAGCGTCCTGCATGTTATAATTTTAATAATAATCTCTATTAAGATGGAGGTTCAATCTCTATGTAAGCCCCTGGTTTGGCTTTAACTTCTGGGTGTGGCTGTGCTGGGAAGGGCGTGTCATGGAGCAGCTTTACAAGTCATATGCAAGCTCTGTTGTGGTCAAAGACAGCTGTGAGACCACTATGGCTTGACGTGCTGAGAGCACCAAGGGACAGAGTAGCTGTTTTTTGCATGGTGCTAGAGAAATGGAATTGAATGGAGGGCTAACTTTGGAGCCCTGCTAGGGCTTCTACCCTGCACTGAAGGAAATATAAAGTAGAGGCACATGTAGCAGGCATCAGGAGAGCTTCTTGCTTGTTAAGGTTAGAGACTAGGGCCCTTATTTAACAAGGGATAGCGCCAGGTAGCGAATGGTGAGCGAACGGTAATGACGCTCACCGCCACGAGAACGCCGGCTCCCCTCCGCAATCACACATTTATCAAGCCGATCCTGCTTAGCGACTGACAGAGCGCCAGATAGCGAATCATTCATCATTATTCCAGCCTCACCCCACAGCGCCAGCGAGCGACCTTGAACAGCGACAGGTATGACCTCTCGCTACCTGGCGCTCTCCAATGCATTTCAATGGAGCAATCTTTAAATATTCATAATTAATTGCTATTATTTTTTTTTTTTTTTTTAATGTCAAAAATTCTGTGACCACTTCTGCAATGTTAGATTTTTTTTTAAGCTAAAAAACAAAAACAAAATTTGTGCAGAATTGATATTAATGTATTCATATTACAAAATGTTTTGAAAAACATGTTTTTTTTTTTTTTTTTTTCTCATGTTTTTTTTTAATCTAAAAATATGGTTGTTTGGGGGTTAAAAAACTACTTTTAACCCATCGCCGCCAGCGCTCTGGGGTTTAAACAAGCATTTTACAGCGCAAGAATTTTTGGAGCGTGATTTGTTAATGAATGTGCTGGGAGCCGTTCGCTATGGCCGTTCTCTGTCATGCGCTCCCATACAGCGCGGAACCTGTCAAACAGCGACTCCTAACCCCGTATTCAACATTACCCCACACTGAGTCGCTGTCAACAGCCGAACAACGTCCAAGCACAGCGAATACTAGTGGGCGCTGTGAAAATAACGCTACTGTCGCTCATCTGTCGCTACCTGGCGCTATTAATGAATCGGCCTCTAAGAGTGAAAATCAGGGACCATACTCCTTAAAGTGGACCAAAACCCACGCTGATCGGCCTGGGAAGATTCCCAGGCCAATTGATCCCCCCCTCGGGCATCCAAAATTGGGATTCTCCGCTGTGTGAAACCCTCCAGGTCGCCCCATTCACTTACCTCGTTTCTTGGTCTCACGGTGCGTCTACGAGCAGCGGCCGCATCCGGCAACCCCTCTAGCAGTACACGTGCAGCACCAGTTAGAGGGAAGTGGAGGATGTGACCGGCAGAGCCGCTGCTTTTAGACACACCATGGGACCGGGAAGAGGTGAGCTGGTCTCGGCGTCCTCAGGGGTTTCACGCAGTGGGGGTACCCCTGATCGGGGTGCCCCCGGGGAAAGAACCAAAACCCAGGATAGTCACAATCCTGAGTTTTGGTTCACTTTAAAGAGGAAGCCCAAGCTTTTTGTAACCCCTCAGACAGGCCCTTCCTCCTCTTGTGCTTCGCCTGATTTGGGCATTAAAATAATTACACAACTAACCTGATCACTGCAATCCCTCCCCCTGATCCCAGCATGGCAGTCACTGGCTTGAGCATACCTCCCAAGTGTCCCTGATTTGGAGGGACTGTCCCTCTTTTGAGCCTGTGTCCCCCTGCCCCTCGTTGTTGTCATTTGTCCCTCTTTGAGGTGTAACATGCGGATCTGCAGCAACAAATTATTAATTTGCCTATTCCAAGTGTTTTTATTGTTTATAACTGTTATAACCTAGCCCCCATCCATCCCTCAATGAGGGGGAGTGGCTTAATTTAACAAATGTCCCTCTTTCCCACCCGGAAAAGTTGGTAGGTATGGCCTGAGTGACCAGTGCCATTACACTGCTGTATGGATTGGATAACTTAGCTTGAGTTTCCGTGCAGATTGTCCACCCCCAGTGACTTCTTTTAGGGGTGTTACAATCTTCGTCTTTTTTTGTCTTTTTTAAAATGCTGATAAGACCAGATAATTGTCCCATAGATTATTGGTCTGCTCATTAACTTAATAAAACACATATCCCTAGGTTCTGTGTGTAGAAGGGAATTAGAAGTGTTGGCTGAGCCTCAAACCGCAAAGTTGGGGTTCGTACCGAACGTTGCGAGTTCCGGTTCCCGAACACAAACTTTAGGCAGAAGTCTGTAGGTGAGTTTGGCACAAACCTAGAACAGTTGGTTGATGGGCTAACTGGCACTAGAAGTGCTGCTAGCTGCTGCCAGTGTCCTCACTCATGGGAGCGGCAGCCATCTTTCTGGAACCCCGGCTGTAGCCAAATTGACAGCGAGACCGCGGACCGGACCTACAGCGCATGTCCAGAAACTTCACACTCCACAGTAGATTAAGGTGTCCTCTTTTACAGTCCTGGTGGTGAATCTGGGGGGGGGACCCCCTCCATCCGTATGGGTGAGGAGTATAGGGGTAACGTAGGGGCCATCAGAGGCAGAATCGCCCCCAACGTTTGGATCCCCATTGATTTCAGCAGGGACTGAGTTTGGGTTCGGTTCAAGTTTGGGTGACCTAACTGAACTTTTATCCAAATTTTTATTCCGAACCTCTAGGGCAGGGGTACTCAACTACTTTCTGTAAAGGTCCACTTACAGGGGTCTGTCGCAAGGAAAAGGTCTGAGCTGAACATAAACCAGCCGGCAGGGACGCACAAATCGCTGGAGGGGAGTTTCATGACACATATGTGGGTTGTGACCCTCCCCCGCTACCCTCAGATTGCTGTGCCTGCCAGTGGCAGCCATCTATCTAAATGAGAGATTGATTGAAATCTTGATCTTCTCACCTCTAGTGATTCTAGTGAAACATTTTTTTAGGGGGGGTTAATGTTTATATTTTAAAATGTATTTGATATTGTTTATTGTAAATAGTAATATTTTTTCATTATTTGATTTAAATATTAAGTGAAAAAATAAGTAGTAAAAAGTAAAGTAAAGATAAACTTTATTAACAATTATGGTTCCAGAGATCTTGAATGGCTTTCTTGCATACTTTCTCAAGATTGCTTTATATGTGTCTCCTGGTTGATGCGAGCAAGTGAGAATGATCTTGCGCGAAAGTTAGTTTATTCAACCCCTGCAAAAAACGTTTTGGCTTTAATTGAGTAAACTAAGCAAGGACTGTCTCTTAGGCCCTTATTTAAGAAGGGATAGCGTCAGGTAGTGGCTGGTTAATGAGAGGTAGCGACAGGTAGCGACTGGTGAACGCCGGACACTGCACGCAATTACACATTTATCAAGCAGAATCTGTTTAGCGACTGGGATAACGCCATGTAGCGTCTTATTTATCATTTTCACAGCCTCAGCGAACAGCGCCAGTGTTTAGCCTTGCACAGCGCCAGGTATGACCTCTCGCTACCTGTCACTTTCCCATACGTTTCAATTGACGATCCTTTTCTTCTCTTTAAACATTTTTTTTTTCCCAAAAATCACAAATAATTCTGTGAGCTATTCTGGCATTGAAAAAGCAGTTTTTTCATTTTTTATATATTTCTTCAGAAATGACATTACAGGTCTGCCATTAAAGTGTTCATGTTACAATGTTGTTACAATGTAATTCCATATGTTTTCGCTTTGTTACTAGTGGATAGATGCTGAAAAACACACTTTAAACACACCGCCTCCTGCGCTCTGGGCTTCAAACAAGTATTTTTCAGCGCCAGAGATTTGTGAGGCTGTATTTCTGCTGAATATGGTGTGAGTCGGTCGCTATGAGCAGTCGCTAACATGCGCTCCCATACAGCGCTTTACTGGTCAAATAGCGACTCCTCACAATGTATTCAACATTACTGAACAGCGACTGAGTTGCTAGGAACTAGCGACCCACAGCCGAGCACTGCGACTACTAGCGGGCGCTCTGAAAATGCCTGCTACAGACGCTCATCTGTCGCTACCTGGCGTTAGTGATGAATCAGCCTGTTAGTTTATTTCAAAATAAGCCTTGCAATAAAATAAGGTGTGATTCCATCGAAGGGAGGAAGCTGAAGCATGATTTGCCCCCAAACATTCCAGCCAGAGTAACGTGGCAATTTATTGAATCTGCACCAGAGTGCATTTGGGGGAATTTATGAACCTCTGTAATTTTCTTTTTTGAATCAAACTAAAATGAAATCAGGATGTGCACTTGTTCCCACCCCAGCCATTCAGATTCATTCAGGCATTGGGCCAGGGCGCGTGCACTGCCAGCGGGGCAGGGGAGCTTGCGTTCCCCATTAAAGTCAATGAGAACCATTTGCCAAATGACATAGCCACAGCAGGCAGCTCTTATTGGACATTGGTCCGCGCATGCGCCGTTGGACCAGAGAAAGGTAAGTGATTACAGGCTTTGTCAAATTGGGATGCCCTGAAGGGAATAGAACTGAACCTGGGGAAGTCAAATTCCCGGGTTCTGTTCCACTTTAAGCCAGACCTTCAACCCAGAATAAGAGTTTATCCTGTATGTTTCCCTCACCCTGTACATACAGATTACCCACAATAAAAATCATCCTACCTGCATCTACTGCATGTTATGAGCCTTTAAACATCCAAGATGATGACACATGGAGTCTCAGGCTGCATGCAAATAGGAAGTGTCTTCTAACTGTGCCGCTCTGCATTCTGGGATTGCTGTCCTTATCCTGGCCCCAGCTCTGTTCTGTCTGAGCAATGCAGAGCTATAACCCGCCCTCTGCATTTCCCCTCCTCTCCTCTCCTCAGTATGTGATGCTTCTGATGCAAGATGGTGGCATCTGTATCCTTAAGTCCTGAACAGAGTTGCAGCCCAGTGGGGGAAAGAATAATAAGTAAGTGACTTAAAATGTACAATATATTAATTTTTGAGGGTACAGGCTTTTCATGAAATGATGCTGAATGTCCAGTATAAGGAAAGTTCACTGAATCAAGGATAAAATATCAGGAAATATATTTGTTTTAATATTTATTATGCTTATAGTTTAAAAGAAAATTACACAATTTACATAACTAGATAGATGGGAGCCAGCCACACTCTGATGAAGTGGCAGAAGGTAGTTGCCACGCAATGCGTCAGTGGTGCTGGTATGCTGGGCATGTTGGTGGAGTAGGAGCTGACTATGTGATTATGTGGTAATGTAGATCGTTTTTTGATATTGTTCTTATTTAGGTTTGATTAACTGCTATTGTGTCAGTAGCTTTACTATATATGCCGTGGAGTTTCTCTATTTCCAAGCACTTTGCACTTTTTTGCACTTAGCACTTTAGTCTTCACTGTCATCTGCCTTGCACTGCGATTCTTACTTGACCTTATATGGCTTCTTATTGCTGTATATAATTATCAGCACTTACCTTTCTCTACATCTTTGTGTGTTTTGCACATGTCACTGGCACGGCTCTTAGGCGAAACTCCTGGGCATATTTGTATATATTATAGATTTGACTTAGAGGCCGATTCATTAATAGCGCCAGGTAGCGACAGATGAGCGACAGTTGCGTTATTTTCACAGCGCACGCTAGTATTCGCTGTGCTTGGCCGTTGTTCGCTTGTTGACAGCGACTCAGTCGGTGTGCGGTAATGTTGAATACGGGGTTAGGAGTCGCTGTTTGACAGGTTCCGCGCTGTATGGGAGCGCATGACAGCGAATGGCCATAGCGAACGGCTCCCAGCATATTCATTAACAAATCACGCTCAAAAAATTCTCGCGCTGTGAAATGCTTGTTTAAACCCCAGAGCGCTGGAGGCGATGGGTTAAAAGTCGTTTTTTAACCCCCAAACAACCATATTTGTAGAAAAAAAAAAAACATGTTTTTCAAAACATTTTGTAATATGAATACATTAATATCAGACCTGTAATATCAATTCTGCACATTTTTTTTTTTTTAACCTTAAAAAAAATATCTAGCATTGCAGAAGTGGTCACAGAATTTTTGACATTTAAAAACATTAATAGCAATTAATTATGAATATTTAAAGATTGTTCCATTGAAATGCATTGGAGAGCGCCAGGTAGCGAGAGGTCATACCTGTCGCTGTTCAAGATCGCTCGCTGGCGCTGTGGGGTGAGGCTGGAATAATGATGAATGATTCGCTATCTGGCGCTCTGTCAGTCGCTAAGCAGGATCGGCTTGATAAATGTGTGATTGCGGAGGGGAGCCGGCGTACTCGTGGCGGTGAGCGTCATTACCGTTCGCTCACCATTCGCTACCTGGTGCTATCCCTTGTTAAATAAGGGCCTTAGTGTCTAATAGATATCATATCATCATCAAACATTTAAAGTAGTCCGCAACACACCAATCCCAGCAGTTATGTTTTTAATTGTTTTTAAGGTATGTTTTGGCTATCACTAAATAAAGATTTTGATTGATGTAAATACCAATAGATTGGCACTTCTGTTGAGCGGCTGATTTTGTGGGCATTTGGGTCTGAGCTGGCAGCCCCTCCTTCTGTATATCGATTCCTGCCCGGTGACCGGGTATTTAGGTCCACTTCAGCCAGCATCCAGTGTAGATATACAGAGTTATTTAGTGCTGTGCAGGTTAACAATTTTTTCCTTGGTTTTACACAATTTACATAACTAGATAATTAGGTTTTC
This sequence comes from Gastrophryne carolinensis, assembly GCA_027917425.1. Classification (NCBI taxonomy): domain Eukaryota; kingdom Metazoa; phylum Chordata; class Amphibia; order Anura; family Microhylidae; genus Gastrophryne; species Gastrophryne carolinensis. The sequence goes on from CM051237.1 coordinate 58,365,093, forward strand.
ATCACTTTTTTTATTAATTATCTGTTTTTGATACTGCCAGAATAATCATTGAGTAACAGAAATGTATTTTTCTTCTGCAGTGCCGATGGGGAGTTTGCCATCACCCACATGACCAAAGCTCACCTATTTTACACGGGGCAAGTAAAGTGGGTTCCCCCTGCGATCTACAAGAGCTCATGCAGCATTGATGTGACCTTCTTCCCTTTTGACCAGCAAAGCTGCAAGATGAAGTTTGGCTCTTGGACCTACGATAAGGCCAACATTGACTTGGAGAGCATGGAACGCAATGTGGACCTTAAGGACTACTGGGAAAGTGGAGAGTGGGCAATCGTCAATGCGGTTGGGACGTATAACTCTAAGAAATATGATTGCTGCACAGAAATCTACCCTGATATTACATACTACTTTATAATTCGGAGGTTACCTTTGTTCTACACTATTAATCTAATCATTCCATGCCTCTTGATATCATGCCTCACAGTCCTGGTGTTCTACTTACCATCCGATTGTGGAGAGAAGATCACTTTGTGCATCTCAGTGCTTTTATCTCTTACTGTGTTCCTCCTGCTAATTACAGAAATAATCCCATCTACATCGTTGGTGATCCCATTGATTGGGGAGTACCTCCTGTTCACCATGATCTTCGTCACACTCTCCATCGTTATCACAGTTTTTGTGTTGAACGTTCACCACCGGTCGCCAAGCACCCATAAGATGCCTCTTTGGGTGCGTTCGGTCTTTCTGGAACATATACCCAGATGGCTCTTTATGAGACGGCCGCCAGCTCCGGTAGAAGAGGTGATCAGTCAGTATGATACACCAGAACTGAAACTGAGTACCTCCAAATACTGGATGGAAACCGATGTGGATGAAAAATGGGGGGAGTCAGAGGCTGAGCTGCAGCCGTGTCACATTCACCATGTGTCCACCCACAACCACAACTTTCAGCAAAGATATGACTATAACCATCCGGTGCCTGGGGGGCAATGCCAGACCCCTCGAATAAGCAAGATGGAAAATGCTGAATCAAATTTCTTGCTCTCCCCGAGTATATTAAAAGCTTTGGAAGGAGTTCACTACATAGCAGATCACCTGAGGGCTGAAGATGCAGATTTTTCTGTAAGTACAACATAGTTAAATAGCTAACTGGATGTTTTTCTTTCTTTCAGGTCAAGTAAAAAGAAAATGGAATTTGTGTGTATTTGATATTCCTCTTTACTCATCGGAATGGCTCTGTTAGTAAGGAAACTGCATCACATTGAATCCCTTGATTTAATCAACATAATCCTATAAAATGACCGTATAGATTGTTAAACCGGACCTTCAGCGTGATTTAATGAAAAGCCCAAACTCTTAAAAAACGGTTCCCCAGCATCTAAAATTAATATATTTTACGTTTTTAGTCACTAACTTATTATTGTTTCCCCCACTGGGCTGCAACTCTGTTCAGGAATTTAGGATACGGGCGCCGCCATCTTACTTACTGAGCATCACACTTACTGAGGAAAGGAGAGTGGGATAAGATACAGGGGGCGGGTTATAGCTGTGCTTTGCTCAGACAGAGCAGAGCTGGGGTCAGGTAAAGGTCAGCAATCCCAGAATGCAGAGCAGCACAGTCAGGAGGCACTTCCTGTTTGCAGGCTGCCTGATAAGATGGCGGCTTCCATAAGTCGCCATCTTGGATGTTTAAAGGCTCATAACATGCAGTAGATGCAGGTAGGATGATTTTTAATGTGAGCAATCTGTATGTACAGGGTGTGGGAAACATATGAGATAGACTCTTATTCAGAGTGAAGGACCGCTTTAAGAGAATGCCCCCTCCCCAAGTGCTGAGGCTCTCATACTCCAGCACTAGTACTTCGACACTTCTCATGGTGGCTACAGAATGACCACATATAGCAGCATCCCCTACACTTTGCTCGCTCTCAGTCCTCAATCAAGTTAATGGGATGATGGTTATACGCACATAGCTAGTGATGCAAATCTGTGAGGCTGCTCGGAGATTTGGAGAAACAGGTTGGATGCATGGACCTTCCAAGGGGGGATCCAGTACCCTATAGGCTCTCTATAACAATAGTTCACTAACCATGCTGTTAATTTCTTATTCAGGGGTCACTGTTGAATAGACTTTGGGGTTGCAGGATTGATTCCTGGCTGGGAGCATGATGCTCTTGAGCAAGCATCTAACAGCCCCCAATAGTTCCTTGGGTTCCGTGGTTAGGGAACCCTACCACTCCGGGCACTGACTGTTTGTGTTTGTCTCACTGCACAGATGGGTTAAATACAGATAAAAAAAAACCCAATGTATGTGTGTGCAGCATACAATAGCCATATATGCAGACATAAAATTAAAAAAAGACAAGTGTGACTATTGTGTGAACTCTTCATTGCACCAGCACAAAGCCATTAGCTGTGACTCAACAGAATCCAGATGCGCCACTGTCTTCTCTCATAATCCGACCCTAGCCTTATGCATTTCGCTACTTCTCTAGCAGCTACTTCTCTAGCAGCTACTGCTCTGCAAATAAAAAAAAATAACTGATCTAAGTATGAATTAAAAATGCAGGAATAGAAACTATTGAAAGACAAATTCACTTTCTTTTCTTATAACCACTCGAATAAAGAAAAAAGGTGGACGGTTGCCCCCAGGTCTTGTTAGCACAAAGGATGCTGACTTATGCAGGGGAAGGCAGATGAACCAGGAACTAGACTGAGTAGCAATAAACGGACAGGGGTCGTACACGGGTGGTCAATCCGAGGAGGCACGGTACAGTAGGGTTAGACGGAAGAGTAGTCAGGGCAAGCCAAGGGTCACAACGGGAGGTCAGAAGTTCGCGGTACAGTGGAGCAGGCAGAATCGTGGTCAAAAAACAAGCAAGGTTGGTCCAGGCGGCAATCAGGGATGGTCAAAAACACGGCAAGAATCACAGGGAGAAGGCTATCAAAAATCGCAACCAGTAGCACGCTATAACGGGCAAGGACTAACTGCAGGGTGAATGCTTTTATACAATGAGGGCTAACTGGATTGGCTGAGGGGGAGTGTGATGATAGGTGTCACATAGGATCTCTGGGCTGATTGCCCAGTTTGAACAGGAGGGAGGACCTAATCATTTGTGCTCATACTGATCACCTCCGGCGGGCGTGCTGTGTGAAGCGCCGCCGGAGGGCATATCTGGAGGCCAGGCGCGCGCGCGCGTGTACGATGTAGCGCGCCGGGAGCGCGCCGCACAGAGAGCGGCGCGGCCGCTCCCGACGCTGCCGACGAGGAAGCCGCCCGAGCGGCTGCTCGTGACAGCCGAGCGGCGGGCGGGAAGGAGCGACGCCGGCCCGCCGCCGGCTGCAACAGACGCCCAGCCCGCGGAGAGGAGTCGGCGGGGGAGCGCAGGACAGGTGAGGTGGCCGTGGCCGTGACATGTGGCTTAAGAAAGGGAAAGTACAACTGAACCGTGGGTCTTAAAGAAAAGAAGAGAAAATATTCTAAACACCCCATAGACAGCACCTTCCTTTTCTATCCTGGTGACTCCCATTACGCTGCTATAAGCAGAAAGTGTTAAATAAAAGAGGATGTTAAAGTGATACTGTTGGCAAAGGTAATTGTTACACCATTGCTTCGGACTACATTTGGCGTTGACCTAACCTGTTTTCTTCTGTTTTTAAATTGAAGCAGAAATGGGATTGAGGTTTACAGGTTCAGCCAATGACATTCTCTTTTTCATCCCATCCCCCAATCAGCGAGGGAGAGGATTGCTGGTCCCTCCCTTCTCCTGCTCTGCCTCCTCCTCCAGATTCATCACATTGCTGTCAGAGCAGAGAGCTAATTATTATGCAGCATCACACATCCAAGGGTCACACCCACTTTTTTCAGAAGAAAAATCATAAGCTGAACCTGTAAACCTTGATATCTCAGCCATTTCTTCTTCCATTTAAAAACAGTTTAGGACATTGCTGAATGTAGCCCAACACAATAGTGTAACAATTACCTTTGCCTACAGTAGCACTTTAAGGTAATAAAGGTAAAGAATGTTAAGGTAAATGTCCTCAGTGGGGTAGATGTTGCACACAACCTTATGCTGTCACTTATCTCTCAGTTACTGTGGTTCTACTTACTGTGGGACTTCTAATCCCAGGCTCAGGCTCCTCAAGAACACTACTTGTGACTTACTTGTTACATCTATGGTTCTCCTATAAATCTCCAGTTCAGTTTATAGCGGACCAAAACATGTGTGGGTGCGAGTGTTGGTCCCCGCTGCTATAAGACAGGCTGGGGAACATCCAAAATGCTGGAGCCCCCCGCAATCCTTACCTTCGCTTTAATCTTTGTTGGGAACCCAACTCTGCGATTGGCCGCCTGGCGCTCACGTGGATAGTGAGCGCCACCATTGTTCCAGCCACTGGAATGTCCTGCCCATGTGAGCACCGGTGGCCAATCATAGAGCTGGATTCCAGGCGAGGATCGAGGCTAAAGGTAAGGGTGGATGTGGGATAGGAGTAATTCTCCTCTAAGATTTTTTTTTCTTATGTTTATACACCAATATATCAAGGGGAAAAATGTTTAAGAGCACAATATGATAATAAACTCCTAACATGATGTTTCTGGGTTACTCTACAGTTGCAGGGTGCAGATATGCCCTGGAAAGCTATGGAGATGACTCCTGAAATAGAATCTTATCAGGGTATAATCTGAGGGAAACGAATGCCTGTAACAATCCGAGTAGAGACCCCTATACTGATGTGCTAAGGTTGCCCCCTAACCTGCACAGACCAGTTCTAACCAGATCATATCAGTTTCTATCCATCTTTTCCTTTTCAGACCTAGTCTAGTTCCTGTCCTATGTATAGCCAGATTCTCATTACTGCCATTTTACATATCTGCTGATAACTACAACTAGTATTAAATGTCTATTATAACTATTTATCACTTACAGTTTCATTAATGCCACAGGAGGGTTCTAATCTTTCCTATTTTTAGCAGATACTATGGAATGGTGTTTTTATCTACCTGACATTGATTGAGTTAATTGATGTTCTGTCTTTTTCCCTTCAGGTTAAAGAAGACTGGAAGTATGTGGCGATGGTCATAGACAGGATATTCCTGTGGATGTTCATCATTGTCTGTCTCTTAGGGACTGTGGGATTGTTTTTGCCTCCATTCTTGGCTGGAATGATCTAGGATTCCATTTCAACCACTCTGCCTTCTACGGAAGAATGGAGAAAGGACTTTAGATGGACAATGCTGCTCACATCTCAGGCTCCTAGACTTAATAGACTTCAGCAACATGCATCGCTGACTCCGCCCCTAAGGAACAATGGGGCCTTCACTGACCAAGAATTTCTGCTTATGAATAAAATAAATAATTAAGATTAGTAAATATGGCTCCGCTATTATTTACTGAAGTTAAATCGGTGTAACACCTACCTTCTGAAAAAGGGTGTTGTGCCGAGCTTTGGGGAGGGGCCCATGGGCCTCTACCATTTGCCCTACAAGACAGCTTCCACCAACTGTGGGGCTATGGTTGGGGTACCAGGATTTGCAGTGTTTCTGCTTGGTCCAATTGGCCCCGATCCACATGTCCTTATAGGGCTGTATATCTGAGACTCTCCCCTTTCCAACATCACCTCGAGTGAGTTGTTAGCCCCCCCTAGCTCCCGGAGTTAGGACACTTGGAAATATACCACTCCAGGACCATCAAGCAATGCTACCAGGATTTTGTGGTGCCACCACTTGGTCCAATCAGCCCTGATCCACATGTTCTCGTAGGAGCGTATATCTGAGGTTCTGCTCTTTCCAACGATACCTCCAGTGAGTCGTTAGCCTCCCTAGGCCCTGGGTTCTGACACTTGGAAATTTACCACCCTGGCACCCGTGAGAAACATTACGGGGACATTGAGGTGCCGCCGCTTGGTCCGGGGGGCCTCGATCCACATGACCTTCTTACATGCCCCCTCTAGCACAGTGAATGGAGGAGGCGTGACAGTATCACTGTGACAGATGACAGTGGGGTGGCCTGGATACGGCCAGGATGCCACAGGGGACTGGATCTGACATTCCGTTTAGTGTGCAAGCAAAGGCAAGCTTTTTTTGTTATGTAACTTGGCTGAACTATTTCTTTATATAGGATGTGTCCAGTGCCTTCATAACCCCCCATGGGTGGGATGGGGTCATGAAGACACTGGTCTTTAATGGAAAAGAAATACTGCATCAGTGGCCTCCACGACACTTAATCCGGCCCTGGCTGGGGGTACAATGCTTGAGTGCATCATCATATTTACACAGCTTTCCCCTTGTGAACACGTGATTTAGGCTAGTGTCCCTCATCAGCACAAGACCAAACATCAGGGCCAACGTCAGCACCCAGCAAGCTCGGTCAGCTGCCGAGGGCCCCCACCCCCCAGGTGGCACAATGTGGTTAACCCTTCTAGTACCAGCTTCCTGTGTCTCTAAAGAACAGGTCCAATGAGACTAAAAAACAGCTCTAGGGGGTTGGAGGGTAAGCAGCCCTTCTTAGTTTTGGCCAGGAATTTATAGACCCCTGACCAGTGACTCTCCATCGCAAAGGGGCCCACTGAGACCATGTTGCCCAAGGGCCCATATAAACCTGGTCCAGTTATTAACAAGGTTAAAGCCAGATAAAGCAGTGAGCAAGCGTTTTTCTGCATTCCCAGGCTGGCTGGTGTAGCTCAGTAAACCTTTTCTGTACAGGGGGGCTTTCTGCCCAAAAAGGTCTCAGTACCATTAACAACCTGGAGGATTGCTGGGGATGCCGCTGCAAAGAAGATTGCTCTGCTGATTGCTAACAGTCAACAGCGTGGGTTCCTGGAAGTAGGTGAGTATATAGCATGCTGCGTCTGAGGGAGCGGAAATCGGCGCTTCATCATAGGGAGTCTGGCTGGAGGAAAAGTCATATTTTTCAGAATGGATGTAAAGTTTTTATCTCTCTTTATAGGCTGCTATAAATATAATTTGTAAAAATTTGGCTGGATAATAATTTTTAACATTAAAGAGGACCTGAAGCTTCCATATTTGAAGTGTGCCATTAAGATTACATCTGGTACGCCTTTTAATTTTGGTGGTGGATTCCCCAGCACTTTTGGTGTGTGTTTTACTGCACGGGAAGGACTCTACTTTGTTCTTGTTTGGGACATATTAGATGTTTTTATATCTATGAGTATGTAGCATGGGTTGGGGTATTAAAGGGACATAGTGCAGGACATGCCAAATCTGGATCCCCAGTTCCAGGGATTGCCAGTTCATGTACTGACTAAACTAGGGGGTTCATTCTCACACTGGGCATCCCAAACTGGGATTTGGGATGCTGAGCTGGGATGCACCTCTAATTATGCAAGGTGGGGTGGATGCCTCAGGCGGAACCATCTACTGGAAAGCTAAAGTTGGTGCCACAGCGATCTTAAACAATGCTTCAGTTTGTGCTGAACCTTCTCATAGCTGCAGCGGAGGTGGAGGTTACTGAAGGTCACTTTAATCAGTGACAGAGATGTAATGGTCGAGGAGGGCAGCAGCGAGGAGTGGTGATCAGACTGAATGCACAACTGTGTACAGAGGGGCTAAGTTACCACAGAGTTACAACTGGTACATTACAGGCCTGCTGGAGGTCATAGATCACAGTCTCTCTAGCTACTGATGGTACACTTCCTGCCCCTGCTAGTTGAGGTTTGTAGCCCCTTTCTGGATGTATCAAAGACTATAAATTCAGGACAGACTTCCTGTAAGATAGGAAAACTGAGCACATGGCTTGCTGCCAGGAGCTGTGCTGCTGCCACCTGCATACACAGCCTCACAGTGAACCCTGGATCACTTCACAGACTACTACACTGTTCACCTGCATGTCCACGTGGAGGTGGGGGATCGTCTATAGCTGCTCCTGGACTTCTTAAGAGCCTTCTGCCTACTGACCATGCTGCCCTGTGGAAAACTTCGACTGCACTGCATGTCCGAATGTGTGTCAAGAGTGAATCATCTCTTCGAGTCA